>JAVXUO010000422.1:0-741921 GCA_033065855.1 Escallonia rubra
GGTGGTGATGATTTTTTATGGGTATTTTTCAAATGAGTTGAAGGAATTGATGGTTTGGTGGTGTTTGTGGGTGGTATGAGAAACAATGACGAGAGTAATGGTTCTAGGATTGTTGAGGGTGGCACCGGTGGTGTAAGTCGCACTGTGCCCATTTCCCGCCTGAGCGCTTTGATGTTCTGCTGTGCCTGTTGGCTATGCCACCGGCGCAAACAGCGCCCGAGCATTTCCTCCTTTTGTTCATGCCCCCGCACTAATTTCGTATGTCACGTTTATGCGTTGTTGCCTTGTCACATGCCCCTTGCATGATAATCATTCGCCGCACCCCTGCGCTATCATTTGGATCTTTTGGAGGTTAAAATGAAAAAGGCTAATTTTAGGATCATCGCAGAGACTATCGATGTTTTAGAAAAGATCGAGTCGTGGAGATCATAACTTTCTATACCATATTGTTTCCGGGGCTATGATAAGTTTTGTTGACAGCATCAAACTTGAAGAACTTCAACAGCAATGAGAAGATGATGTCTACAAATTCAAGAAAAATAAATGCTTTTTCATACTGTGCTCACTGTTGGAAATCCCAATACCCAATGTATTACTACAACACACCAAGATTTTCATATAGGAGATTACCAGCAAAGAAGTACTTGCTAACACTTTGGAAATGTCTGAGATATGCTCGTTAAGAGGTTTACACATAAAAGTAAAACAAAGCTGCTATAGTCAGTAGATTACTACATTAACAAAATTACTTATACTAAGTAGTCCGAAATATCAATCTTAGCGGAGATCATTTTGAACAAATTTTAATAGGGCCAAAGTACTAGTATTTCACTTAAATGTGGCTGCAAAATTGGCATTTGGTGGTTGGTAGAAAGACCAAAGAAATTATACATATAAGAATGGGAGGAAGTTGGCAAAAAAAAAAAAATTATGGTTTGATATAGTTGACGCAACGCAAAGAAGATGCTATCAAGCGATGAATTCATCGTAAGATTAGAGCTTTGAGTCTAGTTATAAGCCTCTTTTGAAGGTCACTAATGTACTATTTTGCTGAACACAACTCTCTATAATGAAATGTTCTTCGAGTTTCTTCTATGCCTTGCCAAACCCTTATCAAGAAATTCCTGTAAAGGGAAAATCCGTCATATTAATTTCTGGAAAATAACATAACATCTTTAAGGTTGAGGCTGATGAAACAAACATACGTGTTTTCACTTTATTCTACTTGTCTGAATTATTTCTTTTCAAAATAAAAAAACAAAAAAATAATAATATATTTTCTGTCATCGTTGCAAAATATAAAAACCAAGTACGTAAAGAAACAACCCTTAAACTTTTTCAGACTTCTATTGTCATAGTTTAGTAATGTTTTCTCCGCACAGGCTCATTATGTTTACACGAAGCCTAACATAGTTAGAGTTGTTACTTCTTGATCACGTCTTAATTTGTGGTCTTAAATTATGATATTCCCCTCACGGAAACTTACAAGCCTAATCTAATGAAAGCAGCCTAAGCTACAATTCTATATAACAACACGGCTGGTTTAAGGTTTTAATAAGCTCTTGGTTATAGCATGTTGCAGGGTTAACACGCATATTGACTATTCACAGTTTTGGCGGGTGCCGTAAATTTTATTTTTTTGTTTGGGTTTTAAGATAGAAGTGCATTAAGTGGGCGCCGTAGTTGAAACTTAGAATCAATTAAGAATTTTTTTTAAAAACAAAGTAAAAGTTATGAGGAAATATCAGAGAAAATTGATGTTTGGTTATATACATGTTACTTTATTTTCTAATTCAGCTTCTTTTCGATCTCAGATACTCGGGAATGAGGAGTCTGATGTCCAGTTGGAACCCATCTATTTTGATATCTATCAGACGATATGTATGTTTCACAGTTGTCGCCGCTCATCTAGGACTACTGCTCTTTCTTGTCTCATCTCTCCTCTTGCACATGTAGCGAAACATCTTTTTGGATAGCTGACTGTGTTTGTACAGTTTGGAGATGATTCCATGGAAGTTTTGTACTCCCAATATTTTGTTTATGCAGCTTATAGCAATAATCCTTTGCCACAGTAGATTAGACGGATGGGGTCTAAATCTCTGTGTCTGAGATCTTTTAGTCCTTTCTCTGTTGTATATACCCAACGTGTTTACTTAACCATTTTGTAATGCAGTTATCTTTAACCTACTAAATAAAAAATAAAAACCCCTGGAAGGGAAGGAGTATAAATAAGTTGACTTTATTTTGGGCTATGATTGGTTTTAATCTCGCAACCTTACGGATAAATAGTTTGGAAGTGCTATTAAACATTTTACCGAGGAGTCCTCATGTTAGAACTTATGACATGCATATGTGGATACACAAACCTCCGTATGTGTGTGAAGTCTTAATGACCCATATCGACTACGCATATAAATTGAGTTTGATTCTTATACCTGGTGAGCTTATAGTTTTCATGAGTTTGCTTTTGAGTTTGACGACACGCTTTAACACGAGCGAAAGAAAAAAATAATCAAAGATTAATCCAAAATTTTGGCCCTTTGACCAACAGGCATTCGACACTGAAAGTAGGAAACAAACCAAAACATAAGGATCGTCTGGGACTATTGCAGATAAGTAGTAGAGCCCAATCTGTCCATGGTAGGACTTGGGCCTTATGATCGCAAAGTATATGACCTGGATCCAACAGTGATTTGGGTTCAACAATTGGGTTCAAGACTTCAGCATGCACACCTCCCACTTTTCCTTTTCTCATACATAAAATGCTTTTGGTCGCCGCGTGATATTTTATTTGTGAAAATAAAAAGGTCTTCAAAATTGAACGAACCCGACCCGCTCTGTTTCACATGACTAGTGTTGTCGACTTGGAGTTGGTCAATTCGGTTCCGAAGTATGATCATCATCTTCCTAAAGTCATCATACGGTTGTACCTCTAGGGCTCATTAAGGGTCCTCTTCCAACACGATAATTACCAAGGTAAGCTTTTTGATAAGGTCTATAACTCTCGTACTTTCTCGAGTCCTCCTCTCTCATATTGTGAACCAGGCACCAGAGATTACCCCCCTCTCCCCTCTGAGATTCCCATTCGACGAGTCACCGCTGTGTGTTTTGTGATGTGTACTTCTATTCGTTAGCTCTTTGCGGTCCCTTCTGGTTTGTCCCGCAACAATAGCATTTCGGTGTTGAAACAAATAAGCGTAAAACTAAAAAATTACGAACAATAATACCCGTATTAATATAGTGAAAGAACAAGGCTTAGAGGAGTGTAAATGATTTTTTGAGTATAATTGAAGCCTCCCTACGTCAAATGGAAAACTGCTACAATGTTCATCCAAGAGAATTGAAATTCTTTACAATGGATCATCTATCTACCGCCAATCTATTAAACGTAAGTATGAAACAACCTTTTTAGTTCATTAACTTTTATCTTAAGTGAAGTTGGTGTTTTTTAATCGAAACTTTCAACCCTTCACCACCTGTAGGAAAATGTATATTCTTTGATCCATATCAAGTTAAGATCCATCAATGGATCATTACATTGTACTAAAATATGGGTGAATCTTACCCAAAGGATTATGCATGAAACTAAATTAATGAATTCTTGATTTCACCTAAACAAAATCAATGTTCAAAGAATAAAATCATTTAAAAACTTGAAGAGTCTTATGTTCACGAGAATTATATTTTGAAAACCAAAATTCAAGAAACTTTATTCTATTTTTCCAAAATAAATAACCAAATTCAAAACCCGTTTCATCATCGGCAACATACATACGATAAGTTGTTTCTTGCGAATACATGTTTTTCACATATCAAGTCATTCTTGCAGACTACTTTTCAAAATAACTTCTATATACTTTTGAATCATCATTACATTAAAAGATGTCATTGCTTTCGAATGCTTGGAAGTACAGCTGCTGTTGAAATATAATGCTGATAACATGATATCAATGATGAGGACTAAAGTTTCTCCTCGAGCACAATACTGCCGTCACACTTTTTGGGTGGGGCTTCCTCCATAGTTGGCAAAAAGAAGCCCAAGTCGTGATTGCGAGCATTACTAGCAAAATTTTCAAAGGTAAATATGCATTCTCATTTGCACGTGAGGCTTTTGTTACCAAATAAAAAGTGAGAAAATGGCGTGAATTTAGTATAAACAAGTATAGGTTTTCATAAAGGCGTTCTGGGGTTAACGTTTTAGCTAGTAGCGCGGAAGAACGTCCATTTAGTTTTACTAGTAAGGATCACGTGATTTGCACGATATATAGTAATTAAAATAAAAATATTGTGAACCTTAATAAAAAATACAGTTAAAATTAATCAATACCACTATTATAATTAAACGATAATAATAAATCAGTTGTTAACTGCTAATAAATGACGCGAAATAAGAAAAGTTAATTGCACAAAATATGGTCTTACTTTCAAAACCAAAATTTTCACGCCAATTATCACAGATATTTTTCACTATTCATCATACTAATTTCTATCGTCACATCAAATTGCCGTTAAAGAGAATCCTGATTGTTTCATATTATATTTTTTTTTATCAAAGGTACATTAACATTGTAATTAGTTTCAAACATCTTCCACAAATATCTAACTCTCATGAAACGCTACAAGTTTGACTATACAGTAATAAAAGTGAAGAAAATATTCAGAGATAATTAATGTCAAGTATATATATTAGAGTTGTCTAATTTCCTAGAATATGTCTTGATGACAGACGTATAAGTTTAGGAAGTGAAATTGAGAAGAAGTTTGAATTATAATTAAGTGATATTAACGAAAGTTCAAAAATAACCCGAAAAGGATGTCGAAAATAAAGTGTCTACCGGGAAGAAGTTATGATTAATAATGTAACAAAGTTTGTAAGACGAAATGAGTTGGGAGTTTAAATTTTGCATCTTTAAAATCAAGAATCAAGCGAACTCAAAAGATCTTACAGGACACATAGAGAAAGTGAACTGCTTAGGCAATAAATTTAGTAACCTTAGCTTTCAATGATCTTTCTAAAGTTTTTCTATCGTTCACTTTTAGAGTTTTGACACGTTTTCCTACAAGCATCACCACTAAAGTTTAAAATATCATCATTTAAGATTTTCAGTATCTTTCATTACCAATCTTGTTTCTTTCTGTACAGTGATGGTCATTTCTTGTAACGATAATTATTAGGGGTCAAAATATACTCTGCATTTATTTACATTTGGTAATGATCTACTCTATTACTCCTTATGTCCCAAATTTTTTTTTATCTTATTTTCTTTTCGGTTTATCCAAAAAATAAAATATATTTCATCAGTTTCCAAGTTAAGAAAGATTCTGCAGATGTTTTTACATATTTACCCTTTTTATACACTTTTTTTTTTATTCTACTTCTTTCTCCATATTTTAACCTCTACCAATTCATTTCTCTCTACTGAACCACTTTCTTCCTCTTCTTCTCCCCTTCTCCTCCCACCTTACCCACCCCCCGGGGCCCTTCCGGCCCCGGGCGGGATAGATTAGGAAACTCGTATAATAAGACTCATATGTTCGTTGACCAAAAGAAAATGCTGAAAGATAAAAAGACCAGAATGTTCACTTAGGAATGTTATTCTTCAAATGTCATTCCCCGTCCCTTCATCTCACCATATAGCCCCACCACTACCATTACTTTACACTTCTTCAGCTTCCACACGCACACACACATACACAACTGGCCACAACCACAGCCACAATCCTATCCCACCATCATCGCATTCTTCAGTTTTCTCACCTTTCTTCAGCCTTATCACCCTAATCACTTGCAACAAACCATCACGATTTAACAAACCAAATGAACAAAATTGAAAATTAGAATTTAGGGTTCGACATATAGAAGAAGATGTATAAGATTCTTGTTTGCGTCAAACTACTACCCAACACCACCACAGCCGCCGTCATTAACCACCACCAGAGCAGCCTTTCACCACCACTAATCAGCTTACCACTGCATCCAATCAACGCATCACCTCTTCAATTCACCCACCACCAGCAGACAACCCACCACCACCCCAAATTGACCCTCTACACACCACAATCGTCATCAATCAACCTTCCATAACCCATCCTCTAATTAACATGCCTACACACACTTAACTAATGTTACAGATTTATGACAAATTTAGCGGCTTTGAAAACTTTCATGCTTGTGTTGCTGTCGAGGACGTTTACGACGGTGGAGGTATGACCGAATGGGGTGGGATAACATGGAGGCCGACATTCACTGGCACCGGGATGAGGCGGGTAGGGCTAAGCCAGTTTGCCCAACTTTCAGGCTGAATGCTTGCCGAGGAAGGTGCGACGGTGGGGTGGGGGGAGAATTTAGGCTGAAACACTAATTTGAAATTTTAGGATTTATAAATTTTATATTGTATACACCTTGCAGATACAAATGAGGGCAATATTGACATTCATAAAATACGTATTGATGACATATGCAAAAAAAAAAAAAAAATGGATCAATACGGCTCTACCTTTTGAAACTTAGAGTCATTGATTGTAATTTTACCCTAACATCAGGGACATGAGTTATTTTGATGTTGATAATTTTTAAGGTTGTGTTTTGATAGAGTTTTATTTAAAGGTGATGTCAAGGAAAGTGGGTTCCTACTTACATGGAGGTGCCACAAAGGCTGCAGTCCGAGTCAGCTTCCAAGTATGTAAAGTGAGAGACAGCAAGGGTGGAACAAGGGCAGAGACCAAGGGCTTCCCAGACAGAGCTTGAGGGTGGCAGTGCTGCGAGGGCGATAGCGCAGGATGAATATACGACGACAGTCACAGTCCGATGCTTAGGTCCAAAGTCAGGGTCATGTATGTTTCTCTCTCTAGAATTCTAGAGTGAGAAAGTGAAAATGTTCTGAAAATGTCCAAATGTTATATCCCCTTCTAATGAATTCTCAAGACCTCTATTTATAGAGATTGAGATGATGATGTCATTAACCGACACGTGGCGCTCCCCGGGAGTGACACGTCACCGGGGGGTCCACGAGTGCCGGTGCTCCATGGACTATCAGATCGCATATTCAACCGACCTGCTCCTCACAACGTCGCTCTGTCTGTCTGGAAAGACTGGCTCCAACCGCATCGGTGTGGCCAGAGAACCCCCTTGATCTAGCCTACAATCCAAGCCCTTGCGGAGTCCCACAGGCCTGGCAGCGGTGGGGAAGACCCGACGCCCAACTGCCAGGTGAACTAGGCGCGATGCCCTCCGAAGACCTGCTCCCGTCTCGGAGTGACCCGGGGGTCATAGTCCCAAGGGGTGCCGACGCAAGCCCCCAGTGCCGGAGCACATAGGCCATTCACGCATGCACCCTGACGGAGATAGTGTCCCGGATGAGTCTTCTATTCCGCAGGCCAAGGTAGCATCCCGGAGGAGCCGTCTACCCGGCCGGCCAAGGTAGCATCCCGGAGGAGCCGTCTACCTGGCGGAAGGGGAGTTGAAGAGCTCCCTGGCAGAGATAGTGTCCCGGAGGAGTCGCCTATCCCCGCGGGTGAGTCCTTATGCCGGAGCACTCGGAGCATGTCAAGGTAGCATCCCGGAGGATCCGTCTACCCGACTGGCCGAGGTAACATCCCGGAGGAGCCGTCTACTTGGCGGAAGGGGAGTTGAAGAGCTCCCTGGCAGAGATAGTGTCCCGGAGGAGTCGCCTATCCCCGCGGGTGAGTCCTTGTGCCGGAGCACTCGGAGCATGTCAAGGTAGCATCCCGGAGGAGCCGTCTACCCGACTGGCCGAGGTAGCATCCCGGAGGAGCCGTCTACCTAGCGGAAGGGGAGTTGAAGAGCTCCATGGCAGAGATAGTGTCCCGGAGGAGTCGCCTATCCCCGCGGATGATGTACACTCCGGAGAGTGGGTTGAAGCATGTTCCATGACCAAGGCAAGGTGCGCATGGTGTGATGAATGAGTGTGGTGCCCGGGGGCATGATGACATGATTGTGGCGCATGGGCGCGATGGAGTGCGTAAGGTGCCGGGGGCACGTTGGTGTCAATGGTGGCGCATAGGCGCGACAGAGTGCGTAAGGTGCCGGGGGCACGTTGGTGTCAATGATGGCGCATGGGCGTGACATAGTGCGTATAGTGCCGGGGGCACGGTAGTGTCAATGGTGGCGCATGGGCGCGACAGAGTGCGTATAGTGCCGGGGGCACGGTAGTGTGACAGAGAGCCTGGGGGGCACGGCTGTATCAGCGGCGCGGCGCATGGGCGTGACGAAGTGTTGGAGTGTGACGCCCGGACGTCGGTGACGGGGGTCACGGAGACGACGTCCGGGCGACGGATGATGAGCGTCGTGGAGTTGTGTCTGGGCGACGGGGTCGCAGAGTTGTGTCCGGGCGACGTGGTCGAGGAGTTGTGTCCGGGCGACGGGAGGTTGTTGCAGGACGGATGTCGCGAGGTTGATGTACGAACGTCCGTAAGGTGATGCACGACGGACGTCGCGAGGTTGATGTACGAACGTCCGTAAGGTGATCCACGACGGACGTCGTGAGGTTGATGTACGAACGTCCGTAAGGTGATATACGACGGACGTCGCGAGGTTGATGTACGAACGTCCGTAAGGTGATGCACGACGGACGTCGCGAGGTTGACGTCCGGATGACGGGCGAAGGGCGTCGCGAAGGATGCAAGGCCTCTTGAAGAGAAGTGAAGGTGCTAAGGATAGAGGCCAAAGGCCAACCCTTGGGGGCAGGCCAAGGCCAACCCCAAGGGAAGGCCGAGGCCGACCGCAAGGGGGAGGCCGAGGCCGACCCCAAGGGGAAGGCCAAGGCCGAGGCCGACCCCAAGGGCCAAGGCCGAGGCCGACCCCAAGGGGGAGGCCAAGGCCAACCTCCTTGGGCAAGTGCCATGGCGCATCGACGGACAACGTGCGAAGTGCGACGGTCGAAGCGTGATGCGGCGTCGCACGATGATGAGTTTCTTGGCGACGAAGTCGCGTAGAAGAAGTAAGAAGTGCACGTGACTTGAGCGTGCACGCTTTGACCGGTTGTGAGCGTTGAAAATGTCTGTTGCTTGTGCGGACGTGTCATGCAAAATGGGACCGCAGTGGGCCTTTGGGTGCGACCAGAATAGGTTGGGAACAAAAGGTGAACAGAGACTTAGCATCATATATATATAAGAATGTGTTAGGTCCACTCCCACATTTTTGTCACTTAAAGATGCATTAGTGAACTTTTAACATCTTTAACAGCAAATTATTTATATTTAGCCAAAAATATTGTAGCTTAGTCTCACCTTCTTAGAACTAAAAAATACACTTATTTTGCAAACCTTTTATTTCAAAAAAAGGTGTTTTTATTGAAAGAAATGTTCAGCCATTTTAATCCTTTGAGTTTATTTTATACGTTGAACTCAGATACTTACTTGTTTTGGTCATATTTATAGTGCTTTGTCACAAAAATATGAATTATTGAATCTCTTTAGCATCAAAATGTTTAAAGTTAGTCAAAACAGTAATAATTTATCCTCATCTTTTAAGTGTGAAAATATCTAAAAAAAACTTCTAAACTTGAAAAGAATAGTTAAGGGGAAAATTTTGATTATTTAACCCCTTGAGTATCAAAACTTGAAAGTTTTAATCATTTGAGCCGAAATAAATTGGAGTCTTTATCAATTGGGTTCCATCTAATTAGATATGAAAAATATAAGAGTAAATTATATCACTTATAAGAGTATATTATACAAAGACAATAACTATATGAAAATTTTGTTATCATGTAAATAAATGATATCTCGAGATACAGTGGATCATAAAAGGATAATAATCTTGTAAATGATATATTGTCATGCAAATAAAGGTATTTTAATAACTCTAATACAAATATAAAATTATGTACTTGCCATGTACTCAAGTTTTGAAGGATATATTGCCATGCAAATAAGGGTATTTCAACGACTTTAATACGAATGTACTTGTCACGAACTCAAATTATGATTAGGAGTCGAGAGAGGCTTTACTCTAACGAAAGCATATATTCCAATAAAGATATTTTAATGAAAGAGACTTGATATCATTTGAGATGTCAAAAAAAACATTATTTTTTAATCACAGTCTTATTAAAATTAGGTATTCAATGAAAAAACCAAAAGTTTTAAGTCCAAACTCATTAAAAAATCCTTAACTCTAACCTAAACATATATTCCAATAAGAGTATTTAAGGAAAGAGGCTTGATATCTTATGAGAAGTCAAAAATACCCTTTATTTTTAAATAACACTAATTTAAAAAGGGTAATTAATGGAAAAAATATTATAAGTAAAAAACACCCTTACTCACTCTTAACCTTCAATATAAATATCAATTAGAGAAGGGTATCTTAAGGAAAGAAAAGATTAGTCATCTAATCCCATCCGTGCTTTTATAGATGTATGTGCCACATACTCATGCAACATTACTCAACGGACATAATTAGTTTGTTCAATTTAATGCATACTCATGCAACATTCGTTGAAAAGCGCATGCATTCTTTCCATTTGCATATTGTGTGGCAACTTGCTGAGATTATTTCCAATTTAAGTGTAAATATTACGGGAAAAAATTTGGCTGCTACCCCGGTTGGAAGAATCTTCCTCCTACCCCTTATATAGCGATAATCAATTGTCTCTAAATATTTTTAGTGACTTTTATTTAGTGACGCTAAAAAAGTGTCACTAATAATTGTTGCTAAAAGTGTTAGAAGAAGGGTCGCTTGAAACATCTAGCGACAATTAATTGTCACTATACATGGGGTTGAAGGAAGATTCCTACAACCCAGGTAGGAGCCAAAGTTTGTTCAATATTACGAGTGTGAGTTTTGTAAAAATAGATAAATGTGTTCATTCGGGGAGGCCTCCATTGATTGTTTATGAACAAAATACGAGTCCAAAGCAATTATTGATGCGCTCCTTATCCCTTAAGCAAATGAAGAGCGGGCATGTAGTCTTTTTTGTGTGGTACCTATGTACAATCATTTACAAACTACAACCCCATGCTGACGGAGTTTTGAAACTACAATTTCCTTTAATGTTTGATTCTTTGGGGTTAATTGAGCTCCTAAGGCGATCCTTTAATTCGTCATGCTTTTTTCCATGTAAAATCGAAATTTGGTTATAGCCATACAATTTTAATTTTAATTTTTTTTGGGGTGGGGTGTGTGTGTGTGTGTTGGGGGAGGGGGTTCTATGTAAGCATACTTGGGTTCGAGATACATAATGTGGAGTTAACTGGCATCCCCCTCCTTGAATCCGACAATTCGTTGTCCACGTGACCGCCGAGAAACTTTATCAACTTGAACTATTAGTCGATCTAATACCAATCTATTTCACGTAGAGATTTCAGACGATTGCAAACCTAGTCAGAGCTATCACAATTGAAGAGGATATATATATCCATGGCATTTGCTGAACTCATTACAACATAAAATGGCGACCCCAGTCATTGTTGATCATCAATCCATCATCACTTCTAAACAAAAAGACCGAGTTGTTGAAACATATTGTTGATCATCAATCCATCACCATCTGCATTATTTGATCAACGTACTGATGATTGATGGTGTTGTTGCGTACGCACTCCTCATAAAAACAAATGCCTATCAACTCATTAGACCCACGATAACTTTTCACAGCTCCTATCACTTGTTTGTGTCAAAAGCAAAACGATTTCAATACTTTTAGGGGACAGTTAACTAACTGATCCTCTACTTCTACTCTCATTTTCATACCTTTTCTCTTTTAATACCTCTGAGTGAAGTTTGGAAACCGTTAAATGATGATGCTCATGGGACCATTGGCAACTTGTGTTATACACTTTTTTGTGACTTAGTAAACTTAAAAAGAAACAATTAATACAACACCGGAACGGTAACATTTTCTTTGACACGTAACACTCTTTTTGTTCCGTTAAATATAAGAAACTGTTTGTAAAAGTTGACGATCATGGATGTATGTTTTTTTTTTTTTTTTTCCGGTTTAGCCTTGTAAAGCTCTCCTACATTCCAACATCAAAAGCAAAGATGTTACTTTCTACACATGTGAATGATAAACATTAACACATAACCTGAAGTATAAAAACAGAGAATTAGCAACAAATTCATGGTGTCCAGGGGATTACAAAGAAGCCCAATTCTTTTGGTTTGGGGGCTCAATTCAAGTTGGTCACACTTGCTGACACAGTGATACTCACACTTCGTGCACATATTTGGTCCATTCATAAATGAGAATCTGGGCACACGTGAAGCTAAATGGACTTTGGTCTATTATTTATTTTTCACTTGTGTACAATGAATTGAGAGAAGGGGCCTTCTCCTCTCCAGATAATTGGTTTCAACATCTGCAATGTACGATAAGTTGTTTCTTGTGAATACATGTCTTTCACATATCAAGTCATTCTTGCAGACTACTTTCAAAATAATTTCTATATACTTTTGAATCATCATTACATTAAAAGATGCCATTGCTTTCGAATGCTTGGAAGTACAGCTGCTGTTGAAATATAATGCTGATAACATGATATCAATGATGAGGACTAAAGTTTCTCCTCGAGCACAATACTGCCGTCACACTTTTTGGGTGGGGCTTCCTCCATAGTTGGCAAAAAGAAGCCCAAGTCGTGATTGCGAGCATTACTAGCAAAATTTTCAAAGGTAAATATGCATTCTCATTTGCACGTGAGGCTTTTGTTACCAAATAAACAGTGAGAAAATGGCGTGAATTTAGTATAAACAAGTATAGGTTTTTATTAAGGCGTGCCGGGATTGACGTTCTAGTAGCGCGGAGGAACGTCCATTTAGTTTTACGTATGTGCCACATACTCATGCAACGTTGTTCAACGGGCATAATTAGTTTATTCAATTTAGTGCATACTCATGCAACATTCGTTGAAAAGCGCTTGCTTTCTTACTTGCATATTGTGTGGCAACTTTAAGAGATTATTTCCGACTTAAGTGTAAATATTACGAGGGTGAGTTTTGTAAAAATAGAAATATGTGTTCATTCGGGGAGGCCTCCGTTGATTGTGTATGAACAAAATACGAGTCCAAAGCAATTATTGATGCGCTCCTTATCCCTTAAGCGTATGAAGAGCGGGCATGTAGTCTTTTTTGTGTGGTACCTATGTACAATCATTTACAAACTACAATCGCATGCTGACGGAGTTTTGAAACTACAATTTCCTTTAATGTGGAGCCCCTAAGGCAGTCCTTTAATTTGTCATGCTTTTTTCCATGTAAAATCGAATACCAATCTATTTCACGCAAAGATTTCAAACGATCTGCAAACCTAGTCAGAGCTATCACAATTGAAGAGGATATATACCCATGGCATTTGCTTAAATCATTACAACATAAAATGGCGACCCCAGTCATTGTTGATCACCAATCCATCATCACTTCTAAACAAAAAGACCAAGTTGTTGAAACATATTTATATAGATCTGGACCAAGTACCATCTGCATTATTGATCAATGTACTGATGATTGATGGGGTTGTTGGGTACACACTCCTCATCAATACAAATGCCTATCAACTCATTAGACCCACGATGCCTTTTCATAGCTCCTATCACTTGTTTGTGTCAAAAGGAAAATGATTTCAGTACTTTTAGGGGCAGTTAACTACCTGATCTTCTACTTCGATCTACTCTCATTTTCATACCTTTTCTCTTTTAATACATCTGAGTGAAGTTTGGAAACCGTTAAATGATGATGCTCATGGGACCATTGGCAACTTGTGTTATACACTTCTACGTGACTTAGTAAACTTCAAAAAGAAACAATTACTACAGCACTGGAACACAACGTTTTCTTTGACACGCATCACTCTTTTTGTCCCGTTAAAAAGAGAAAACTGTTCGTAGAAGTTGACGATCATGGATGTTTTTTCATTTTTATCCCGTTTAGCCTTTTAAAGCTCTCCTCCACTCCAACATCAAGAGCAAAGATGTTACTTTCTACACATGAAAATGATAAACATTAACACATAAGCTGAAGTATAAAAACAGATAATAAGTAACAAATTCATGGTGTCCAGGGGGTTACAAAGACGCCCAATTCTTTTGGTTCGGGGGCTCAATTCAAGTTGGTCACACTTGCTGACACAGTGATAATCACACTTCGTGCACATATTTGGTCCATTCATAAATGAGAATCTGGGCACACGTGAAGCTAAATGGACTTTGTTCTACTATTTATTTTTCAATTGTGTACAATGAATTGAGAGAAGGGGCTTTCTCCTCTCCAGATAACTGGTCTATGATAAATGGTCCCAAGGCAGGCAGGCATACATTCACGAGTGCTGTCTCTTTGAAATATCATCTAATGAGTTGAACCAGAATTGAAAGAGGCGCATCAAGAAGGAAAGTGACTACTTCTGCATATCCATGGCTTACGTCTCAATTGAGTTCACCTTAAAATTAGAGGGCTTACGTAAACAATTATGTAACTATATCTCAATTGAGTTCACCTTGAAATTAGAGGACTTACGTAAACAATTATGTAACTATAAATCGAGATTCTAAAAAGAAGGACGACTCAAACGTACAAGACTTTAACAGTAACTTTTACGTACACCACACTCACCCTCTAAAGCGAGGTGCTATCCACTTTACAATTATGATTTTCACATCATTTAAGATAATGGTTACGCATCAAGAAACATGTATGACAAATGGAGAATAGGAAATTGGGACCTCCAATAAACAATGAACAAGCCATTTTGTCCCACATGTATCATCGTATAGTGGTATACATTGATTATGTAATCCGCATTAGTAAAACCATCAGAACATAGAAGGATGTGGGTTATTAAAATCCGAAAGATATAATAATAATGTAGGAACATTATCAAAACCAACGAAATTTATGATAAATCAAACATGCGCTTCAAACTTCTCTCCACAAAAAATGCACATATGATTGTGCACTTCACGGGTTCGTGGCGCTAGAGAGAGAGCGAGAACGGGAGAACGAACAAAGTTGAGATGTAATTATTAGTAATGAGGGCATTAAATCGAGAGCAATATGTAAAAGAAGGTTCATTTGTTAAAAAAGAAAAAAAAAACTCTGCTGTTTATGAACCATCTCCACTTTATACAAATATGTAGTAACTTTTTTTTATACACAAAACCAATTCATTTATAGTAGAGCTACTAGAAAATTAATTAGGGAGAACTGAGAATTTAATCCTGAAATCTCCATACCTATTATTAGCTAACCTTGGCACTAATCTTCTCTTCCACTGCAATAGAATTCTTGCAATGAGTAATTGCAGCCTGAATTGCAGCCTGCAGTTCTTCCATGGTGCTGTCACTTGCAGAAGTAGGGATAGGGACAAGAAGCCCGCTATTTGTCGGTGAAGTCCTCATCGACGCCGGCGCCGAGAACTCCCCTCTCTTCCCCCTCACTTCTTGCTTATAGGACCTCATGCTTAGATTACCGGAAAACGAATAAGGTTGACGTTCAAACAGTTCCATATTTGACCTCCTCCCTCTGAAAAGCGGCCTCACCATTCTCATGTACCTCTTTATTACATGACTTACGTCGAATCTCTGCTTCTTCTTCTCTCTCTCGGGCTCTTCCTTGTCACCAACTTCACACCCTTTTCGCCATTTCGAAAACAAAGAAAACGATTTGGCCTTGGTTCTACAACCCTTTTTCTCACCATCTTTAGGGATGCTACTGCTATCCTTACTGTTTGTGCTAGTTGAGGTGGTGTTGGCGTTTTGTTGGTCATCTACGAGCTCTTTTATGGGGAGGGTAAAACTGTCCAATGAGTTGGTGGAGGACCTAGGGGAGACTGGGAGGTGGGAGAGCAGGTGGAGAGGAAGTAAGTGTCCGTGAAAGAATATCTCATCGGCCGGAGAGAGGTCAATAGCTAGTGAAGCAGGAGGATGAGGGGTGCTTTTGGCCTTATCATGAAGATTTTTTGTGGTAGTTGGCGGCGGAGTTGGGTGGAGAGAAATGGTGAAGGAGAACTCATGTGAAGGAGAAGAAGAAGCTGAAGGTGGTGACACGGTGGTTGTTTGGGGTGGTACTGCGCCTTCTTTGCCCTCCTGTTTCGACTTCCCTCCTTCCCTTTTCTTCTCTTCAACTTTGTCTCTCGTCTTCTGGTGATTTTGAGTTTCCATACCTCACTCAAATTCTGTATGATTGCCTCCAACCAGATCTGACTCACTTTGCCGTTGTTTTTCTAATTTGGTAAGAGGGAGAACTCTTTGGAGAGAAGAGGAGAAGAGAGGGAGGATAAGAAGATTAGGTGACAGTGGGGAGAGGGGGGGAGAGAGAGAGAGAGGGAGGGAGGAGAACTTATATGAGAGAAGTGTTTACCAAAGTATCAAATTGCTAGGAGCAGTCACATCAAAATTTTCTAATGCAGGTCTCTGTGTCCCACACGAGGAATTTCCGAACCTTAACATTTTTAGAATTTTTTACTTTTACTACTTCTGCATAAAATCCATTTTCGTTTCTTGAGGAATAGATTTTGAGGTTAAGGACTTGGAATTTGACTACCTTACCATCTTACCATATGAATATTTATAGCACCGTTTATACTTTGACAATCTTAATTGCTAGACATGGCTTCCTTATGGAGATGGTAAAAAATTTGGCTGCTACCCCTATTGGAGGAATCTTCCTCCTACCCCTTATATAATGACAATCAATTGTCTCGCTAAATGTTTCTAGTGACTTTTATTTATAAGTGACGTTAAAAAAATGCTACTAATAATTGTCGTTGAAAGTGTTAGAAGAAAAGTCGTTAGAAACATTTAACGACTATTAATTGTCACTACATACGAGGTTGGAGGAAGATTCTTACAACTCAGGTAGGAGCCAAAGTTTGTTCAGATAGATATGTCACATTGCCAAAGTGCTATTCGCTAGCAAATTGTGACTTGTCCAAGTTTTTAGCCTTGTGATTGGTTGCAGTAAATGCACAAAACTGAGTGAGTACTTTACTTTTGTCAACTATAAATTAGTTCAGCGATCCCCAACATCTCAATCCAGGCTTTTTACCTAGATTTGAATCTTACCCGTCGCTCATGTATGTGGCAAACTTTTCCATATGCAGTTTTCTCATGCGCTACGACTCTGACATCTTCTTATACTAAGCAAAAAGAGTCCTTTCCAGATAATTATTACAAGCTTTATGCTTCACAGGAGGGAGGGAGGGGAAAGAGACTCCTGAGTCCTATCAGCTTAAACTGTCTCTTGTGCACTGTGCAAAGAATTATATACATCCAAGGACACACTTGCCTTGTTTTTCCATAAAAGAAAGACTGTGTGGCAAGTGGTGGGTATGGGACCTTGAGACTGAGATAAAATGGGACAACAACGGGGTCCCTGCCAAATCAACAGCTAGGATGCTTCTAATTTCAGAAATGATATGAGATTACCCAAGTTATGTGGACACAACACAATCCTGGAAGGTTAAAGCAAAGGGTACATATCTGAGGTATCTAATTGGTTCTCCCGCTTACAGTAAGGTGCACACCCATTTCGAGGAGAATCTTTGATCATAGAAACTCACGTATGACATAGATTTTCTACCGCTTTCACAGTTCCTATGTTCTCTTTTTGCACGCAGCAGCTTTGGGAGTGGTGTTTTATTCGTTTTGCAGGCTAAGGCAACAGATCTTCGAAAGCGTCAGTATCAGTCTATCAAGTTAGAGTAGCATCAGATAGACAGATATATCTATCTATATATGTAAAAGAAAAGCCATTGTAGTAAATATCTAACTATGCTAATCATGATTTTACCAAATTTATCCTTAAAAGATTTTTTTAATTTGTTTAGCTAAAACAATGATTCCATTACCTAAGAAATCAAGATACAACTAGAAGAGCACGAGAAAATGCTCGGCTCTAACCAACATGATATTGGAAAAAAGCATAAAAAATGAGTGCTACTATAGAATCAAGTGGTGTTATTAAGGTAAAATAGATGCAGTGAGGCATCAGGTCCAAGAACGCTTGGAGTGACTTTATTTTATTAATGAATTGTAGAGGATTACATTAAGTATTACGATATGAATTACTCGGCATTCTAGGATTGTTGTATGCCATGTCTTTTATGTTTCGTTCCGTTAGGATGAAAGAAAACGCAAAAACAAAAGTTCAAAAGTTTTCTTTGTAATTGGAGAAAAAAAAAAAGGAGAAAAGAAAGAGAAAACATTCCTCCTTGCCATATTTTTTCCAAAAACCAAATCCCAGTAAGAGGCAAAACTCCTCTTTCAACTATAGCCTCCCTCCTTGATTTTTTTCCTTCTACTTTCTAGCCCCTCTAACCAAAGTGGACCACCATAATATTTTTTTTCCCTTCTGAAATGGGTCTCTAACAAACAATAAGTGAAAGAGTAATTTAAATCAAGAAAAGCAGCTTGAAAAACTAAATCAGAACCCGTGACACAATCCATCCTCGTGTGAAACGACTTCCCAGGAAACGAATCAAAGTCTGCCATAAACAGAGATATGGTGTATATTTTGCTTCCATTAATGATTGTCTGCATGTAGAGCAAATGATTCATTGTGCTGAAGTTGAACCCCACCCCCACCACAGAAAACAGAACCTCAACTCCAACTCAGAAGTCGGTATTTCGGGTGATCTTGATTTCACCGGAATAAGAAGACACTATCGAGAGTTTAAGCTTGTCATCACTCATCTATCAAAAACCAAGTCTTGTTACGATGTTGTTTCAATTGAATTGACGGGTTCCAACGTGTTTCGTGTTTGAGTCCACGATGGTGCGGTATAGGGAGAATATATTGCGAATAATGGTTGGTACGAGGGAAACGCAAGAACTACTAGAGATTTGGGACATCGGCCTGTAGGTGGGACTGCACGCACGTGTGCTACGTGGTCCTATAGACCATGGAGCGTAGAGGAATTTTTGTTTGTGTAGTTAAGGTCAGCATCTCAATCATGGAGACATTATTTGGGTGGACAGACTCATCTTCTCCACTAAACCACTCAAAACCATATTCTGCATTCCTAAAAGATAAGATGGAAAGAGATGAAGGGTGTCAAGTATTTGTCTCATCCCACGTTCCCTGCTGGCTTTCCTTCCTATGACTCTTCTTCTGTCTCGAGAGGAAGAGGTTAAGATTTCGAGTGGCTATTGGCAAAAGCAGAAAAGGAAAAAGGTTTCCAACCAAAGGATCTTTGCGGGATGACTGTGAGGTCTTTGTTTCTTTCCATGTTTGTTTCCCTCTCTCTCTCTCCCTCCCTCCCTCCCTCCCCCCCTTCTCTCACACACACACGCACACAAAAGTTATCTCCCATTCAGTTGCTATTCAACCCACTAACAGTAAAGTCTCTTATTGGGCCACCAGGAGAGACCAATCCCAAGCTTTAACTTCTAAACTAATAGAATATGCACGCACCAAAAGGCAACTACAGATCAGCTAACAGCATTATTCGCTCTGGGGTACCTTACAACTCTCTTGTTCCTTTGAAACAAGAACATCGACACAAGATTTAGCGAAGCCTACGAATGTTTTTAAGCAGAAAAGTGTCTGGGTGTTACTAAGTTTAGTACATATACAAACTCGCAAGCAAATCATCGTTTTTTGAGAGGGAATTCTTCATAGGTATTGTGTTTAAGCAACTCGTCAAGAAGCCAGCTGCTCAGTTTATGGTGTTAGTATGTTACAAGCAATGCAAATTAGCTGTTCACAACAACCGTTGGATATGTACGGTTAACGCATTTCAAAATGAGGCAAGGAGACCTAGACTTTACAAGCTAAAGAGTATAATACATAATGACTGATTTCTCTATTCCGAAAAGTTTTACCTTCCTTACTTCAAAGAAAGAAACAAATTTAATGTTACATCAACGAATTAAATAGCAGGATCATCACAAAAGTTTCTCCTAGACACGGAATCCTGATAGTTCTTGTCGAACTTCCAATGTGACAATAATACAGTGAAGACTGTTTTTTATCATTGTTAGCACCATAAGGGAACGGACTATTATACAATTGAACAAATGAAGAGACAAAATGAGTTACCTCCAACAAGTTGTAAGTTGTTCGTGAATGTATCTGAGCTTGGTAAATCAATCTGAGTCAGGAACAGATTTCTAACTATGCTGTGCAACTCTAACTCTGATCTTCCGAGTTAAAGTGTAAGGGAGAACCTCATGGCCCCAGTTTGTCAAAATCTGTATCAAATGCTCAAAGCCTTCATGGGACGCGAAAGGAAATATAGCCCAGCAGAAACCACTGTCTTCCCATTTCTTCGGTCAGCTTAAAAACAATTTCAAGTGCTTGCATCATGATTGGCTAGTCACTTTCGCTATCGTATCTAGACCCATCTGAGCATATTAAAAAACAGACTTTAAGGTTTCATGACTAAAGGTGTTCCATATTATGTAACATATAGATGAGGGGTGACATACCTCCAGAAAGTCTTTTCCCTTCCATGGCTTCTTTCTTCTCTTGGCAACTAGAGCAAAGGAAAGGACCATCCCAGGGCCGCAATTTTCTCGAATCTGATGATCCAGCATGTATTGAAATTCCCTCTCCAGGTTTCATCTCTACTTGACAAACCGCGCACATGAACAACTTGAACATGTTACAAAGTGGGTATTTTGTATCCAACCTGCAATCCATACAAGAATAAGAGATGTCCAAAGATCAGACTTCTGTGACTTTTAGCCCACACATATCTAGGTAGCCAAACCATGACAAAATAAACTGCATTATTCCCAGGACGGGCAACCAGAGTCACAGAGACAGATTTTGAGCCACTGCCTGATACCAATGTGAAGTTCAGAATTTTAGCTAAAAATAACCACTGGAGCTGAACAAACCTTTCCGAAAGCATAGCAGAACCTTCCTCAATCAACTCCTCCACCACATCTGGCTCACAATACTCTTTATCAACCTGAGAAGACGACTCAGAACTCTTTTTACGGAACATGGACTTGAACACTCCTTTACCCGGCTTCTTTGGTGGTGGCAAAGGAGGATTTGTCTTCTCTGGAGGTTGTATATCGACCACAATGCAGGTTGTATCGTCTCGAAGTCCTTTCACCTGTACAGCTTCCTGCAAATGGGACTGCAGGGTTAAAACTACATATTATGCAAGTAAACTTCCATTAACTCGCAAAATAAATTTCGGGCATACTTTAACAATTTGTGAAGCTGCAGCATCTGCTGGCATCCCACGGCAACAGTCAAGAGCCACTTCTGCTGTTAGAGCATCCCAGACTCCATCACTCGAGATAATTAGTCTTCCACCGGCTGAGGATAGCTGCAAAAGTAACAACTCAA
Source organism: Escallonia rubra (assembly GCA_033065855.1). NCBI lineage: Eukaryota > Viridiplantae > Streptophyta > Magnoliopsida > Escalloniales > Escalloniaceae > Escallonia > Escallonia rubra. Next base: position 21,263 of record JAVXUO010000422.1, read on the forward strand.
AATTTGAAATAATGGATTCTCACAACATGTGCAACTGCTAGGGACCAATATTAATTAAGGGTCATAGGTAATAACCACTCTTCTAATAATGAAAACTGACAAGCAGAAGCCACAATGCAATCCTAACATATCAACGGCTCAATGTTCTTTTCTTTCCCTTATCTGGTAAGTTTAATTATGGTAACATTAAGTTCCCACTAGTCCAAAATAGAAGAATAAAAGATTCTACTTCTCCAGCAAGAAAGGTAACTATCTGTCAACGTTCAAGTGGCTCTATATTTTTTGCAATGGACATCCGCGCTGATTAGCACAATCAGTTATAGCACCACTAAGCCCCGAGATATCTGAGAAAATTACCTGGACCCTAACCCCAAATGGCATGTTACCTGCCCTCATAGACCCACTGTTCCTTGGGCAACCTTGGCATGGTCTAATGCTTCCATTTCCGGATGCTCCTTCATTTTGTGGCTGGTTTTGGTCGTATCACAGCAAAAGATAAGTTCTGTAGATGGGGTGTGCTAACTGATGACAAATGCATCTTGTGCAACATGGCCTGAATCCATACATCACTAAATTCTTGAATGCAGTTATTCTGCTATGATTTTCAAACCACTTCAGACACGGAACAAAAACTCCTTGCAACTGGCAAAAGGATGGGACGACGAACTCAATTCTGCTGTTCTAGCATATAAAGGTAGCTCTTTTCTGGCCAATATTAGAAGGCCTACCACCGTATACTGCTATTGGCAGGAATTTAATGAATTTTTTTTTGCGAAATAGAACAACACCAGCAGGATTGATTGTACAGGATATAGAGAAAATGATGCTTTCTTGAAAGAAACCAACTCGAACTTCTCAAAGCTAGAGCTCTGTTAAAAATTGGGGAATACCAGACATCATCTCGACAATCAAAGTGCTGATGAGTGTTGCTATGCTGTGAACTATAAGCTTTCCTGAGTCTAGTGTGCATGTTCTCAAGGGTATTCATTTGGCCTAACGCTACTTAATGGCTTTGCTCTTGGTCCGTTTCAAGATTAGACTACCTACAAGTTCCCAGTTTCCGATTGCACTTTGAACAGAGGTAAACTCAGAACAAAGTGAACCATGTTATCATCCCAGAATAGTTGGGATTGGCGACATAAATAAATCTCTATCTCCCTCTCTCTCTAATCTCATGTTCCCTGATTTCGAAATGACGTCCTTTCCAATCATTCTATCGCATCAACTTGACACCAGTCATCTTTCCTCACTTGGGCATCTAGAGCAATTTATGTCCATACCATCTCAATCGCTGCTTTATCATGTTTCTTCATGGGTGCCATCCAAGTCTTGCAGATTACCTCATTTCTTATCACCTGCTTGTGTGGCCACTCATCAAACTAATCACTCGTGTTTCATTAACACCCATATTATGCATGTGTTTCTTCTTCATTGTACATTCTTAACCATGCCACAGAGTTGACCCCGCAGACATCCTATTAAATTTTCCTTCAGCATTGATAGAGAAGCTGCAATCGCACAACACTCATAAAGTGCTTCTCCTCATTAGTCAGCACTACGACAAGATACACAAAAATTACCTTCTCGGGCACCTCGTTTAATCAATATCTTTTTCCCTTAATTATCCTCCCACTCTTACAAAAGTTGCAACCCATGCTCTGTCTTCCGCTTAGCCTAAATCCCTTGGATTTTAAAATACTTTTTAATACTCCAACGTTAAATTACCTCATATTCTAATCTTATCAATTATCATCAAATAACTTACATCGTGGGGCATCGTCTTGAATATTCTTAGCAAAGCTCATCTGTAACTAAAGAGAAATACAACATGTGCTTAAAGACAAACCCTCGTGAAATCTATCAAGTTGGAAATTAACTAGTCACACCGTTTTGCAGTCCTTACACACTTAGGGTACCATCATGCATGTCCGTAATCACACTTAGGGTCCCATCTTATCTATATCCCACCACATTGCTTTCCTTGATACCTATAAAATTATTTCTATGACAAGCTTAATCCTATGCAATTCATGCTTGTAACTCGTCAACTAATCCAAGCTGACACCACTGTCCAAACCTCAATAAGAATTACTCCTACAGTTATAGGCTCCGCTATCAAGGTCCAAATTTCAACTTATAAATATAAACTTCTGACTATTATAGCCAAAAAAGCACCAAATTCTCTTTAGTGCTCTCTATTTTTTCATTCAACAACCTGTACAAAAGTATTCCTCTGTCTCTCTTCAGCCTCTGTTTGTGTGTTAAAAGTTACTGATTCTCCCTTAATATTAAGCATCTGCTTCTTCTCTCCCTTAAAACCTTCTTTTCCACCCCCTTCGTCACCAATCTCTGGTACATATTTCACAAGCCTCACCTTTAGTTCCCCTTACCGCCTTGTTGGTTTCCTTTCTGGCTAATTTAGGCACTCCCTGGTTCACCTCATTTGACACGTGCAGTCTTTAATAACAGTCTCTTTTTTAACTGCTCATTCCACCACCATGTTTCAACAGCTATAAATACACAAAGAACCTTGTTAGCCACTTGATACAACTAGGCATCTCATTCCACATCACCACAGACGCATCATTCCCTATTTAAGCAACATGTCCTTAAGAGTGTGTTTGGAACCATGAAATTGATGGAATTTCATTTCAAATCCTCAAATTTTGTTGTTTGGAACATTAAAAAAAGGAATTGGAATTGGATTTCATGGGATTTGACTGGATTTGTTTCTATAGTGTGAAATCCGATGAAAAATGGTCGGATTTCATGGGATTTCGATTTACTTGAATTAAAAATAATTATTTACCTATCTTACCCTTTTTCTGGATCTCTCCAACAATGAACCAACCACCACCATCTTCATTGCCGCTACCGCCACACCACTTTTACTACCACCACCGGCCCCACTACTGCCATCACCACCACCACTACTGTCGCCACCACCACCGTCGTTGCTACCACCACTGCCACCACCACCGCCGCCACCACTACCACTGTCGCTGCTGCCACAACCACCGAAACACTACCGCCACCACCGCCGTCACCGTTGCTGCCACCACTACTGCCACCACCACCGCCAGTACTACCATACTACCACCGTCGCCACCATTACTGCCACCGCCACCACCACCACTGTCGCCGCCACAGCCACCAATAATGCCACCACCATCACCATCGCCACCACTACTGCCACCACCACCACCATCACCACCGTCTCCACTATTGCCACCACTGCCGCCACCACCACCACCACCGGCACCACTACTACCACCAACGCCACTATTGTCGCCACCACCACCGTCGTTGCTACCACCACCACCGCCGCCACCACTACCACTGGTCGCTGCCACCATAACCACCGAAACACTACCGCCACCGCCGCCGCCGCCACCGTCGCCACCATTGCTACCACCACTTCTACCACCACCATTGCCACCACCGCCACTAGTACTGCCACAACTACCACCGTCACCACCACTACTCCCACCACCGCCACCACTACTGTCACCGGCATCACTATTGGCGTCAGTTGACGACCACCAATTACACCTTGTTACACCTCAATACCACCACTACCATCATTACCATCACTTGACCACCCCACCACTTCCACCGTCGATGTTGCTACCCCGTGCAGTGCTACCACCACCACCACCATGTGGTGGCACTAGCACACTTGAAACCACTTACCGTAATTTATTTTTCATCGTAAGTCAATGATATAATTGTCTAAAAATTTATTACCTTTCCATTTCATCTGTTCTCCAAACACAAAATTGGAATTCCGTGATTTGAATTCCCTTTCATTCCAAACAAAAAAAAGTGAATTGAATTCCAAATCCAATTCCAAATCTGAAATCCAAATTCTAAAAAGAATTGGTTCCAAACAGACCGTAAAGCGCTTCACTATTCCATATTCAAATCCCACCACCTAATACGCAATAACCTCTAATCTTCTTCCATTCCTTAACACATGTATAGCTATACATTCACAAGAATGGCTTTAGAATCTTCAATGATGCTAGTAGAATTGATTACGGTTATTTGTGAATCAAGATCAACTAGTGCTTTCATAGGACAACCGTCCACCTTTCTAATACATCCTGAAAAATGAAGGAGACTTGGATTGGTGGATATAAAAAAATTGGTAACCTTTACACAAGTGGGTGGTTAATTTGTTAAGGTGGATTGAGGGTTCCCAATGCAATGAATTTAATAACTCCATTCTCTTACCAGAATTCCGCAGATACCACGTCCATAAGTACCCAATCCACGCCAATAAGTAGAACCAAAAAGATCCACTGTTCTAGAAGAATATGCAACATTTTAATAAAGGTGTAGCGTGATAAATTCTCATTAGCATGCTCATATGCAAGGATGTCTACGACACTGAATTAAAGATAATGAATACAAGACTATTCAAACAGAAAAATCAAACATCATGCCGACATCAATTGGACGGCGAGAGAATAGACACAGATCACACATCTATAACTAATACTGACTCTAAGCAGCAGCACAGTGACATACCTTCACTTGCTTTACATAAGGAACAGGAACTATGAACTCGCCAACATCCATATCTCCAATAGATCGTGAAAGGCACAATCCACCAGGCCAACATCTCAAAGGACCAATCTGTCATGAAAGTAGTGCAACAGTAAGACAAGAAAAAACTGTTCGTAATTCCACATCAAATAAATCTTACTATGGACAAGAACGTAAGAATTTACCCAGGCAAGCCCAAAAAAGACAACAAAAGTGCATATTAATGGAGTTAATAGCAAGACCGGCCTAAATTACTAATTGAACTCAATAACAGTACAGTTCAGGGAACTTCTGTATAGCTGCACTATTCAATTTTTCACTTTTTCTATACGAAGACAAAGTGTTACTTAAAAATACTTTTCAAGCAATATTGATCAACAATATGACAAAGTCTCATGTCACACTTGCCCAAGTAATATGGACCAACGATAAACAGTAACCATTTATGTTGACACTTGACATACATTTTCAATTTTTTAGAAGTGACTAATATGCTGGCAACAACAACACAAGCGACGCATACTTTATCCTTTTCGAGTTTTGGAACCAAATTTATTATTTTGCTTTTTCTATAGTACAATAAGATATTAAAACTTCTGTACATATGACAGTCTGCCAATAGTTGATTTTGCAACAGTTGCGAGAAGTTATAGTCAGTTATCTTTAGCTAAAAAGAGAAATTGGTCAAAAGTATACAAATAATTAAGGTTCAAAAAGCAAAACACAATAATACTGTAATAAGAATGTGCATCAAAAGTACCTGTGTACCACCACCGGTATTAAGCCGACCGACCTCGCCACCACTTGATGTGATACGGTCCCTCCTGATAAGATAATAACAGATTAAACCAATAGAATGAGAATCAATTCTTAAGTGATACATCAAACAGAGTATATGTTAACTTACTCTTCTTCATTGCATTCCAGTCTATGATCTGCTGAAAGATAATATATTCCACCTTCAGCAGATTCAAGAATGCAACGGGAATCACCAACCGATGCTACAGTAACAACCCATCCTTCTATTATTACAAAGGTGACAGTTGTTCCAGAACTTTGGGCTGAAATGTGATCAAGACAACATGTAAGTACCATGAATGCATGTTTGAGAGTGCAAATAAAAGAAAAATAAAATGCACACAGATAGATAGACAGGTAAAGATGCATCTAATACACATGGAGGGAGAGAGATCCAACAAAATCTAATATGTGATAACATTCTGGAGGAACTAGGAAGTCCTAAGAAAATCATTGTGGTACGAAACTAGAATGCTTGACCAAATCAGGCAGATATACATAAGATGCTGCACCAAATAGAAAGATAGAACACAGATGCCTATGTGACATTAAAATATTAATTTCGGCATGATTCAGTTGTAGAAGCAGCGGGCCCAATATCAAAGCTCTGTAGGCCAATGTTATTCTACTTCATTAAAGCTTGAACCTGCTACTGTTTCCGACCAAGTTACAAGACTGGGCCTCTAGAACATCAGCTAGAACTAAGAAACAAACCTGGCAAAAGAATCCAGTTTGCAAGACGAAGAAAGAAATGCTCGTACCTTTCTCTTGGAAATCTTTGTCGGTCTTCACAAACCCGGCAACCAAAGCCCTCGGCAGGGCCGCAACCCACTCATCTCTGTTCAGATCTGGTGGAATAGCACCCACAACATTGTTTAGTAGATTCTCCTTAGAGTATATTGCAGCTGCAGTACCATTATGTCCATCAAATAGCTGCAAAATAAGATTTATTAAGAGAAAAATACTGTGCTTGAAATTCTAGAGAACATATACAAGCCAAAAAGGCAACTACGAATAGTAAAAAATGGAGTGCAACCATCAAATCAAATGCCATTGTATGCGGCAAGCTTTAATGATTGGCATAATGAAACAATACCAGCATCCTACAAGTTACACACATGCACCTGTCACCAGAATAAACATTTATAAGCCTCTGTATTCAGTTACTCTAAGATCCTGGGGGAAAAGCTACTAGCTTAAAGGAAGGGCAACCAACGTCTAATTTGAGCCTTCACACCCCTTTCCCCCACAATAAAACAATCACAACAGAACTTTAAAATGTCAATCTATGCAGCCAAATAAGATATCTGAGCCAGACTTTGCAGAAAAAACTCAACGTCCGAGACTCAGAATAACACACGCCAGGCTTCGGAGTAATCTCAGAGAATGTAAATGTTCTTACATAGCTCATCTAGTAGCTAATAGCTTGATGAAGAAATATAAGTAAATCCCATAATGCATACCAGGCGTTAACTAGCTGCCAAAATCCAATGATACAGCGTACTCCCGCTACTTAATAATTCATGGCAAATGACGGTTTTTCATCCCCGTCGTATCTCTAACTGGAGAACAAACATGTTTTTGCTGAGAATACAATTACTAATAAATCATCCGTGACACAAAGTAAAAACGAATCCTAGCTTAAACTTTGGGAATCCGCACTATATTTTTTAAACACAAAAACCTACACGCAACAAGTACTCAACCACATTAAAGTCATTGCAAAAATGGGATCCTGTTCAAATGCTCCATTAAGTAAAATGCGTAATGCTTTGAAGATATATCCAAAAGTAAACCCCCAACACACACACAAACATGCACACAAGAGAACTAAGTGGAGATCAAGGTATACCGCAAAAACGGAGTAGGTAGTAACGCCGTCTCCCAGCACCCGCTGGCACTCCATCTTAAGCAGCGTGAAATCCTCGCCTTTCTTGCTCTGACTGGCCTGGCCGTGACATAACTCCGGCCTCTCGATCTTCTCGCTGGCCAATTCACGCTTCAGCAACACCGATAGCGGAACCGTATGATGCTCGCGCCTCGCGGACATTGTTCGGTCCGCTCCCTTAAAAAATCCAAACAAATCCCTCTCCGCAACCTAATCTAATCTCAACCCTACTCTACTCCTCCACGTTGCCGACCAATTCAACCACCACAAACCTCTCAAATCGCGTACAACCAAACGACAACAATCGCGCAAATCACACCTCCGTAATGCCAAAACACCGACGTGGCGAACATCCGAAAAATGAATCAATCGTCAAAAGACGCGTGCCAGACGGTATAATCGTGGAGCTTCAGGACAATGTGTACGGAGGAGATGCTCACAGATTGCTTTAAAGCTCACGAATCGCGAGCTAGAAACGGGAGAAGAAGCGGGAGAGAAGCGTACGAGCGAACTCTTTGACGGCGACGGAGGGTAACCGAAAATGCGGAATCCCGGCTTGGCTAACGAGGAACGCAGATCCCGGCGTTGAACTGTGAGAATGCCATTCTAGAGAGAGAAATTCTTTGCAGAGGGGGGAGAGAGAGAGAGGGGGAAACGGGGGTGCGTAAATGAAAGTGCACGTCCCCTTCTTTTTTGCTGCCTTTCTTTGTATACTTTTTGGTTTGTTGTTTTTTTCGTCATGTCATGTGCAGACATGTAGAGAGCGCACCGTAGGTTAATTCGGCGTTCATATGACCCAACGTGAACCGTGAGTTAAGGTGCACCCGGAGGGCCCACCATTTTCTAACTTGCGCTTTATGGCCAAAGTTGTTTTTATGCTTTCTTTTATATATATATATATATATATATATATATATATTTCCTAGTACTTGTGATGCGAGTTACGCACGAGCTTGACCGTCCCAGCTATTCATTTTTAAATCGGACCGCCTTTGGGTTTGGGTCGGCCAGTGAATCAGCCTTGACTGTTTTTCGTGGGGATATCTTGGAGAGGTGCAACTTAACTTCACGCGGAGAGGCTCATGATAGCAACTCCTTTTTTAAGTTTATTAAACAAACAAAAAAACATGGAACGAGTCAATGAACAGATCCCAAATGTTTAGAAGAATTGAGTTAACCGATGGATATTCCATGGATACACTTAATAAGCATATTTTGGGAGGCTAATTTTCGAACATTTTGCTTATGATATTTCCAAGCCTTTGAATGGCTAAACGCTTAAATGGAAAATGGCTTAGAAACAAAGCAATTGTGTGAGGTTATTCTGCTACGTGGGCGTGGGCCAGCGTGGCCCACCAAGGCTGGGGCACCGTTTTTCCTCAAATGCTCCACCTAATCCTTTGACCTCCAATTGGAGACACTCCCTCCCGAAATCGTCGGCGTCAATTTGCTCTCTTGCCCTTTAGTACGAGAAAGATCCTTTACATAATTTCAACCTTGTACCTGCCCTTACTTGAACTCAGCCATTTGGAGGTTCAATTCGTGCTTGTCGCTATAGCTCAATCTTAATATTGCACTAACAGTCGCTCCCACATTTAACTCTGTATGATGGACATGTGATTGCGAAAAAATTAGTATTATGACTTAAAAGGTTTTATGAACGAGAAAACTATCATCGAAAAGTGTTATCGAGAAGGACGCGCATAAGAGCGGACGTTCTTTCCAAATTGGTCGAGGATGTCCTAGCCGTTGATCAGCAAGATGATTTATTTTATTTTATTTTTGCGGTTGGACGGTCGTAATGAGTATTCTAATGACACCTCAGTCTTGTATTCTTATTTGAGTTTTATGTTGTTAAAGTATTGGCTTTGTTGATATTATTTGTTTAAGTCTAGTAATATATACGAAGCATAATCTATTTAATCACGTCCAATCTCATGAATGGCTCAATCCGGTCATGGTCCTAAATTAGTCAAGTCCAGTCGATTAAACAAATCAAAGTGGTTTGGTCTAACCCCAATTAAGGGATTGTGCTTTGATTATTTTGTGATTGACCCTTAATGTATTCGGATTTCTTTGATTTAAATATAATTCCTAAAATTTGGTACATTCCTTTCATTCAATTATTTTTACTAAATTAAGGACAATTAATATCCCATATTTTGAAAAAAAAATTAAAGGATGAATCGGTCAGTTTCCATCAAACCGGCATTCAAAGGAGTGTATTTTCTCCGGATGCTGCCCCACAGTTTTAGAGGCGGAGCCACCCCATGACCAAGGGGGCCATGGCACCTCCCAAAATTTTGAAAAAAAATCATTTTCAATTTTTGAATAATGGATAATCGTTTTTAAAATATTTATCAAAATACTATTATATTGTAAAATTAATGTTAGCTCCCTTACTCCATCTTTATCTTTCCAATTTTCAAATTTTATATCTTCATATTACAAAGAAACACGAAGGGATCAATGTTAGTTATTTTTCTTATTCTAAATTCTTATAGTATGTTAACTTATATTAAATACTATTAGTAATTGTTGTTGATCAACCTTAACAACTTAAATAAATCACTATGAATAGTCAAATTATATGATTAGTAACAATCTATTTTGCATTTAACGTATTTAATAGTGACGTGAATTCTTTTATGTTAGTCATAAAATTTTTTTATGACCTTTTTTGTCCCTCAATTGTACTTTTTGGATCCGTCCTTACACGGTTTGTATTCTAAAAATCAAGAAAATGAATAAACCTCTTTTAGCGACCGCGCGAATTCCATAGGATTGAAGAATCATTTCATCGGCTAAAACCAACAGCTGGGAGGCTCGTCAACCCAGCAAAGTCGATGCAACCCCAGTGCACACTCAAGCATGTTACATGTTATGATAATTCTGGCAATTACAAGCTGGACCGAGAGGGAGTTCACTTTTGCCTGCTGGGTCCAGCTAGCAAAGCCACACCAAGGTGTTGCTATCAACAACAGCCTGTCCATTATCTCAAAGTCAATGGTGCCGCATCAGCAAATGCATCAATTTACGCTGAGGAGAAAATAAAGCAGTCAATTCATCCAAATCTTTGTGATAAGCACTCCCAAGTCTCTGATTTAGGCTCTCCTTTTCTCTTGAGTGCACACCATCCCATGCCGAAAAGTTCAAAGAAGAAATTGACGTGCGTAATTCATTCTCTGTCTGTCGCTTATAATTTATGATGTTACTGTAAATTTAAAGTGTCATAAAAGGACACGATAAAGTGTCGTTACTAAATCAGTTGTTACACGAAAAATAGTATAAGGAGTGAAGCGTTACTATAAATACATATGCGTAAGACGACCCAAAAGGGTTTTCCGAAAAGAAAAAGATTTTACGATGTTAATGTCAAATATTGGATTGTATGCATTGTACCTAGAAAGGAAGCACAGTCAGTAAAATGGGAGCGCAAATATACATGAATAAAGTAAGTTTGTTTTTTTAGAAATGATTATGAATCATGGCATCGATTGCTTGCATTAGATTATGAATTATGACCATGTAGGACGACATCAAAAGTCAGCAAACTTACTTACGTAACAAATTACTTTAAGAATACTGAATCAAGATAACTACCCGTGTAACCAAGAAAACAAACTTCTGTCATGCTATAAAATTCTCCCGATTAATTAAAAAAGATTATTTCAAAGCTTGAATCCAGTTATTCAAAGGCAATATACACTTCCATGGCAACAAAAATCTGCACTGCCACTACTTAGAGAGCTTATGGTAGTGCATATCACTTCCTTAGCTTCATAGTGTTCATCTGATTTTGACTAAGACCACAACGCTTATGTCAATGGCCCTAGGCCAACTCTATACAAGAAAGTCACAAGGCCCTTGATACAATGTATCGATCTGTATCAAGGTATCAATCTTGATACAATGTATCAAACTTGATACAAGAAAGTCCATGGCGCGACCGCAGCGTTTATGCCTGTAAAATCCGTCCACTCTTGAAGAATTATTTCTTCTTCCATCTAGATGTCATGACAATTACTTGGAAACAATTACTTGGAAACCCGTGCCTCCGGCAATAATCGAAACTACTACAATATCAACTCAGGTAGGACATGGAGGCCTACCGATTACTAGAGCCCGTTTTGCAAATGAAACAGATAAGCATAGACTAGGAGCCACGCAGAAAGAGGAAACATTAGATGCCTTTTAATATGAAACAAACTACATTCATGGGGAAGGTGGCACATTCAACCGTTTAGTGACCACAACAAATGTTCATACATGATCACCCAGATCTGCAGATCTACACTACACCGAAATCATTGGCCGACTTCATGATGCTTCTACTATTGACAAGGCTGAAAAATATCTCCATCGCATGACCAAAATTGCGCTGTGACCTTTCACCTGCTATGAGAAAAGCAAGTACCTGGTAAACAAAAAGAAGTTTGATGTTGATGCTAGTGGTGTAGAAATCCTTTTACAGGAGCTCGTCGATGGTAAAACTTCAAAAACTGGCCATAATATCCATGTATTATTCTCTGTTTGTGCTTTTTGATGGGCGACATATCATTAATTGTTCAAGGTTATAGGAACAATTAAGTTTTTCCAATGTAGTGACCACATGAAGTTGTGCGTGTCAACTAGCTGTAAGCATGGCTGTCTACGTACCCAACCACATGTTTGCATACGCTGTCTCCCTTGAGGGCTCCATGTGCAAAATTCTGGCATCTCCATTTGATGGCTGGGGCAATTTATGCCTCACTTTGCAACCCAACAGACTCAGGAGATAGGGTAGACATGTTCAATGCTAGAATCATAGAGAGATTAGCACTTCCATTGTGAAGTTTTCTTTGTAATTCCTTTGTTGACAAGAGTTTGGAAACCTGTGTTTACGTTTGACTGGCGTACATTTGACGTGATCAGAAGTATGGATGATTAGTTCATAATGTGTGTTAGAGTTATGATCAATGACCTACATACAATCAAAGTGTCGAATGCAGCCCGTAATTATACCATTGGCATCATAAGACTTCCAAGCTGCCTATTTTTATCCTCGTAGTTAAGACTGACTCCGACTGCGGCCAACGACATCAAGGGTGTTGTGGTTGCACAAAAGCTAGACAATTCTCCATTCACATTAATACCTCTTAAAGCTGTTCATGAATCACAACAAGGCACCTCCTGGAGTCAATGTAGTCCAAGGTAAAAACAAGACTTGCACATGCCTATTTAGGGCCAATAAGCATTGGATAATATAATTAGGCCAAACCTGAACAGTCAAACTATACACGTTTTAAGATGAATTTGGGATTGTTGGCTCTCACATTTCCGAACAGAATGATAACGAAAGCAAATAAGGCAGCAATCAATTTTCTCTTTAAAAAATAAGGTGGTGGCTGTCACCTGCTATGTGCCCCAAGCTTCTGAGCTTCTCATTCTCAGGCTTCAAAACTTACATTCTCCTCTTCAGAGCCATTCACCCTAATAATGTACACCTAGAAAAGACGGACAATTTTATGTTATGTGCACGTAGTTTATCTGAAGCACCATAGCATATTCACAAAGAAACAATGGCAAAACCATTTTCAGAAAGGAAAAAAGGCACAGACTCAAACAAGTAAGAGGATTCAGCAGTGCTCAATTAGCAAGAATCACCTTAAAAACTGTACGCTGAATCAACTGGAACACCAGTGCATCCCCATCGACCAACTCATGAGCAAGTGAAAATCCTCTCCAGCCCCCACTAAGTCCATTTTTTCCTGCCAAGTAGACCGTTGGATACTCTTCTCCCTCTTCATCTACCAATGTTACAGTTTCGTCGCGCCTTGGAAGGTTTCTAGTGCAGAAATATCTCGGAAGGCCCTGTTCACAAAATAGTTCATTTTTTGTTGCACAAGTTCTTTTGCTTATAAAAACCTTCTTCCAAATATTCTTTTAATTCTCACACAGCACAGAAAGCTGTTATAAGACATTTTCAGAGTGATTATGACAGAGAGATGGCCCCAACTAGCTAAGTCGAGCCTTCAGTTAAGTTCTAAAGTGTGCCCATCTCATTGCCACTAGATGAATCATATGTCACAGAAGGTAAGTCCTATTATAATTTCCACCATTTTTCAAAGCTTTCTATAGAAAAAGCAGTATGTGATTATATGGAATATTTTGCACTCCAGACACTAATTAGACGATGAATGGCGACTAGTATGTGACAGGCTAAGGGAGCCTAAAATGGTGATGCGTAGGGCCAGTATTTATGCTGTCAAAAACCCTCTGAAGAATGATTGAAACCCAGTGCGTTTCCTCTTAGGAACTGCGCAGTTTAATTGCTGTAGGAATAATCTTAGACAGATGAACCAGGCCACTTACCAGCCAAAAGCCACCGGTCACATGTGACTGAAGCATCGGCTTCACAAAGGTAGGAAATTCATCTCCTAAACTCGATTCCAATTCCTCTGCTTTCTCTGTAGCAATACCCCTAGCCGCATCCGACGCATATACCCGATCCGACAAGTCCCTCCGCTTGTAGTTGTAGATTCTACATATACAGAGTACTAAATAAAAAAACAACAGCAAAAGACAGTAGTACAACCATATGCCCAAACAAAAGCCATACATTTTATCAAAGATTTCCAAACTAATTAATAGTTCTTACCTTCTAGGAAAATCAAAACGCTCGTAAGTCACCTGTAATCATATATGACCAGAAAAGAAAAACTAATAAGTGATCTCATATAACCCCAGAGAATAATCAAATAGCTGAACTACAAAATAGTAAAAATCAAAACTTACGATTTCCTTGTACACTGGGGCGGGCAAATTCGCAACCCGACTTGACCTCCTCACTTCCACTATTTCCTTGCGAGCTATTCGAGGTGTTGTCCTCTTCATCTTCACATTTCACCAAACAACGGCGAAGTAAGTTCGTCTTATCAACATATGAGAGTTCACTGAGCGTGCGTGTTCGTGTGGAGAAAGAGAGAGGACATACAGGAGAGGGCTTAGGGGAGGAGGATTGCTTGATAGATTGAGAGAGCATGGGGAGGTGGAGATCCTCCATTCTCTTCTTGTTCTCCTCCACCCTTTGGCGGCGCAAGTCTTCGTATGTTGATTTTGCCACCATTTTTGTCTTCTGTATATGCAACACCAAGCTTTAAGCCTTGTACTGCTTTCTTCGGAAAATTGGCAGAGAGAATGAAAAGGAAAGCTGAGCCGGAAGAGAAATAGTGTGAAATTCGACCGTTGGATTCCCACTTTGAACGAGATACGATGGGGTTACTGGCGGGGAGGTAAGTTAGCTCACAGGTACAAGCTGATTCGTCGGTGATTTTTCATACTTTTGTGTGGACTGATGTCAAGAAGGTAAAATTTGAAGAGATTTTGCCAAGTCAAAATCACTGATCAGTAGTCAACCTTCCTCTATTAGAGCGAGAGGTCAAATCAGCCGCTCAAATTCAAATTCAAATAAGCTGGTGGCAGATTTACTGCCAGTAAGTTCCATTTACCACTTACCAGTTGATCTATTAGGTTCTATTTCGGGTGTTCAGTAATTATTGTAGAACCATAAATGGATGAACACCATGTACTAATAACAGGCCATTTTTCCTTGAAAAAGTTCAACTTTTTAACAAGCATCCATTAAAGAAGATACTTGATTCTTTTGATGTCATGTCATAAAAATTCAGATGCTTGAATGACATTACGCGAAATAAAAGGATTTTATGCTCCTCTTTTGTGCTCATGTAAAATAGCGCGTCTTGACTTGACTATTTGTCTGATTTTCTAGTTAACATAACTTCACATGCGAGAACTCGATTCTGTTGATACTAATCATGCTAAGCGCAATGTTGTGCTTTATGAGACCACATCATGTGAATCCAACAAGTTGGTATGCTTTAACTGTGGAGAACAGAAGCTGGTAAAGTTTCCATAAGGGCTAATTACACCTATGTCCCTGAGGTTTGTGGGTAATTACACTCAAGGACACAAAGTTTCAAAATGTAACACTTATGTCCATCGACAAACGGAACCCTAAAAATCTTAACGGTTTTAATGAAAAGACTGTATTGCCCCTGAGTTAGAACCTTATTTTTTTTTAATGCCATTACTCTTTAACCCCCCCCCCCCCCCCTCATCTGCATCCCCCTTCCCCGTCACTCACCCACCCCTGCATCCCCCTTCCCCGTCACCCACCTGCCCTTTCTTCCTCCCCTTCCCCGGCGCCGCACCCCACCTGCCTCCCCCTTCCCCGTCACCCACCAGATCTGCGATCCCTATACCAATTTGTTATGTCTATCCCTATCCCTATCCCTTTCATCTGAAGATGAGATCTGCGATCGGTGAAGATGAGATCTGCGATCGGTGAAGATGGGATCTGTGACGGGGTGAATGGAGCGTGGGATCTGCGACAGGTGAGGGGAGGGTGGGGGCAGCGAATGGGGTGAGGGGAGGGTGGGGGCGGCGACGGGGTGGGGGGAGGATGAGCGGCGGCGACGGGGGAGTTGCAGAAAGAGAGAGTGTAAGGGAAGTTGGAGAGAGGAGGCGCCGGGGTGAATGGAGCGTGGGATCTGCGACAGGTGAGGGGAGGGTGGGGGCAGCGAATGGGGTGAGGGGAGGGTGGGGGCGACGACGGGGTAGGGGGAGGATGAACGGCGGCGTCGGGGGAGTTGCAGAAAGAGAGAGTGTACGGGAAGTTGGAGAGAGAAGGCGCCGGGGCTGTGGGAGGGAGGCGCCGGCAGGGTGGGGACAGGGAGCGCCAACGGCGTGGGGACAGAGAGGCGCCGGCGGCTAGGTAGGGGATGACTAATTAGATTGAGGAGTAACCCTAATTTAATTTCCAAATTAGGGTTTTGAAACCCTAATTTTCAAATCAGGGTTTTGAAGCCCTAATTTGCAAATTAGAGTTGATTTTGAAACCCTAATTAAATCATTTGGACATTTGAAAGCTGAATTTGCAAATTTTAAAAGCTTAATTTAAAAATTAGTTTCAAACCCTAATTTTAAAGAATTAAGATTTGTTATCCTAATTTAAAATTTAAAAAAATTATTCAAGATATATTGTACAAGGGCAGTATTGTCATTTTTAAAATACAAAATGATGAACAGTATATTTTTTTGATGGAACCCTAACGGTTGGACACCGGTGATACATTTGAAACATTTTTTGTCACGGAATGTTACATTTTGAAACTTTGTGTCCTTGAGTGTAATTACCCCCTAACCTCAGGGACATAGGTGTAATTAGCCCTTTCCATAAAAGAGAGACAAGTTCATTCTTCTGCGTGGGTTCTGAATCATAATAGATCTGTTCCCATCCGGTACACTGTTCCATTTATGCCAAGAAATAAGCAACCAAAAACAGGAGCCTACATACTGGCCCTGAGTTTGATAATGGTCTTGGTATTATGCAACACCAAGACTGCATAATTGGAACTGCGACTGTTACAAATGCGCAACTGCTTTGTATACAAAACTAGGTATTCCCTTTATTTGTATGCCAATAAAATGTTGCATCGCCTTCAAGCTGATATAGAGTTCGAGAGATGAGCTCTGTTTGTGAAGCTTTCGATCTTTAGTCAAGTGGCACAGGGAACATTGATCCTCTTAGGTATGTCCTCTTCAAAAATATTCAGTCCACAATTACAACACAACAACAAAAGATAACAACAAACCTTCTTCAGGCTACAGTCGCACGAGACACGATAGACCTCATTCGTATTTCTTCCTTTCTAGAATTTTATCAGGCCCAAGCTCTTCAACCAGGGGAGTACCTCTGCTAGACCTTCACTCAGGCTTCTAGGGTTATAATCCAACTCCGCCTTAGCCTTCTCACAAGAGTAAGCCCACTGATGTCGAAGAACGTATACTGTCTGTTCTAGATGTGCACCAAACAAATCATTAGAAAATCGTAGCTCACCAGATAAGTAAGGAGTGAGGCGAACACAAGGTAAATGAAGATAGCAAGAGGACATCTCAAGGCCTGGAAGTGTTACATGCAGATCTCATAGGACCTTACTTTTGCTTGCAGGCAAAACCAGCTTTAGTTTGATCTTGAAAGGCATTAAATTATTACAAGAAATACACCAAGACTGTCTGGATACAGCATTCAAAATTTTAAAGTGGTTTTTGAATCCTTGAAACTGTATGTTTCTTGTTCGGTATTTCTAAGGTGTGATGTTCCAGAAAATAGACATTTGCTGCTGGTGATGATGGAGATGGCGTAAAAGTTGTGCCATGCAATGATTCCATTCATGTGGCACTGCGATTGGTCAAGACGGAGATAGAAGTGGTGGTGATATCAGCAGCAAGCAGAAGTCAGTGGTTCACTAGATTTAGAGGCAGTGGTGATGGTGCTCTCACAGAGAGGAACCCAAGTGAGAATCATGGATTGGATAGTTTAGGCTTCCGGAAGGACATCAGACATGTCAACTATTTATGGTGACAAACAAACATCCTTTTATATCATCTTAACTTGGGGGAAATCCCATTCTTCACATATTGGGTTGAATTTTGAAACACTCGATGCCTCTTTATCTCTGTGCTGCAAAAGAACATGATTATGGTGATTGTTGAGCCTTTATTCCCAATTATGATGTAAACAATCTTCCAAAATATCTTGTATTTTTTTGCAGATGTCATTCTTCATCGCCATAGAGTTGAAAGGAAGACAGTGGCCGCAAGACAAAGAACTCAACAAAGCAAACAAGTTGAAAAGCAAAGGAAAAGTGTAAAACCCAAAAAAGAAGCTGATTGGGAAATATAAAACCGTACCGGAGGACTGATCAGGGGAAGATTTCCTGTTATTCTAGAAAAAAGAACAGATGCCCACCCGTAAGCCTCAATCACCCCCAATGGAATGTTAAACCATGGCCTTTTTGTCTGAGTGATGATGGCAGCTGTATTGAAAACTTGCACGAATGATGCATTTTCTCCTGTAAGAAGATATCTTTCACCCAGTCGACCTTTGTTCATAGCCGCAATGTGCCCGTCTACTACGTCGTCAACATGGCTAAAAGAAAACTTATCCTTCCCGTAGCCTATATAACCCGGTAGCCGACCATTAAATCGCTCAATAAGCTGAAAGAAGAATCTCAAGACATTCAAAACCATCATAGTTTTCAATCATCTGACAGGGCCATTTAAAAAAATGTCGGCAGGCTAAGAGGCAAGAACAAACACTTCATACATGAACATCAAATAGTACTGTGTTTGCTCAGTGGCACTTAAGTCATTCCCATCAAACCGCACATAAAACATAGACAACATATTATTTCCAAGAAAAAAAAAAAAGCAAAGTGCAAACTGAAACGAGTAAATGAATAGGATAAGCATAAATAATAAGCCAATACAAAGCTCAAGAGTTACTCAGCATCTACGTACAATGAACTTCTCTAGACTAAGACAATATGAGGAGCTCATACTTGAAACGCTCAATTGCCTTTGTGATTGTAATGCTGGATATCGAATCACTATTAGATCTTAAGCCTCCAAAAAAATGAACTCAAATGGCATAGGCAAACCTAGTTACTCTCAGAGATTAAGCTGTTAAAAAATGAGCTCAACGACGTCTATCAAGATCCCCCAGACCCGACCTCCCCAACAGCCCCTCCTGTACAACCTTTGCTGGCACAAACTGGAGAGAATTCAGGCCACTAAAGGCATTAACATGACCAACTCAAAAAACTATTAACACGAGGAAACAATATGTATTGCATATGTCTAACATGGGCTGCAATGCAAAACCCATTAGAAGCAATTAGAATGTAAGTTTAGTACTGCTCTCAAATATGTTCAAATTGCAGTCACCACGTTGTTGTGAAACATCTTCGAACCAGAATCAAAGTTTCTATGAGCAGAACAAGCATGACCGCTTTTATGCCTTTTCAAGTCTTGATGAACTATATACATACAAGACAACATACTACACAGTCAATCGGAACCAATAATTCAAGCTGAACAAAAGGTAAATGTACTTGCCAATCGTGCAACAATGTTCCCAGCAGTGACCTTGCCAGGACCATATATAACTCCAGGATAAACCACTACTATAGGCACCCCCTCCAACGCCGCTTCCAGCGCGATCTTATCGGCAACGGCCTTGGATTTCTCGTACTCAGTACAGAACAACTTGCAAGGATGAACCTATCACCAAACACAAAACTTACAAAAATTATCAACACCACCCAAGATCAAACTAGTAAGTAAATACTCGTTTACTTGACTCTCATCCGCGATATATCCATCAGTTGGCCCCAAAGCAAAGAACGACGACGTGTAGATGATCTTCTCTACTGTCTTTATCTCCTTAAATGCTTGCAATACGTTCCTCAAACCTCCAACATTAACCTACCATCATAATCAAGCATTTAGTCCCTTCAGGTTCGTTAAATAGCAGTACTAATTAGAAATCAAATACTCCCGTTGTTGCATTATATTTGTCACCTTTGAATTTTCACATATTTCTAAGATAAGATAAGATATGAACATGTAAACATCGACTTTAGTCGTTGCTTTTATCTTAGTTTGAATTGTCAAACTATGCTTAATCTCCATTGACTAACTGATTTCAAATTTGTAAATTGGCAAAAGAGGACAAGATTATGAAACGTCAAACTAGGAAACGAGTCGATCCCTATATATCTAAGTTTCATAAAAATTCTTGTTAACCAAACATTTACTCCCTTGGAGTTTGTAATAGAACTCAAATGGTGATTACAAATTAGTCAATTCCTTTGTTTCATTATTTATTTCTCCTTTAACTTTTTGCGTCTTTCTAAAATAGAATATGACCATGCACATCGGACTTTAATAGCTGCTTTTGCCCAACTGTGACTTGTCAAACTGTACTTACTTCATTTGTAAAGATTATTTGAGTTCAACCCCATCAAATTAACAAAAAAGTTAAATAGGACAAAAATTACGGATCCTACAAGTCAAACTAAAATAACGGAGTAAAGTCAATCCATCCGTGTTCAAATGTCATCATACGAATTAGCAATAAAGGAGACAAACAATGAAGTCGAGGAAGTAATTTCGCGCATACTAAACCGACACTTAGTTTAATTTTGCAAATCGTGCTTACGGAGGTAAATTTGGAAGGATCGGGGAGCCAGGGCTCGACGAGGGCGGCGGCGTGGAGGATGACGTGGCAGCCGGAGCAGGCGGCGAGGAGGGACCGGTAGTCGGTGACGTCGCCGTAGGCGAGTTCCAGAGCGCCGCCGTGGGAGGGCGGAGGGAGGGAGGAGACGTCGCTAGTTGGGCGGACGAAGGCGCGGACGGAGTGGCCTCGTGCGAGTAGGGCGTGGCAGAGCCTTCCGCCAAGGTAACCGGAAGCACCGGTCACTAGTACCTTCATGCTTCACCGGTTGGCCTCTCTCTCTCTCAGTCACTGCTACGTGAAAGCAGTCAACAGCCAGATTTTCTCCATTTTTTTCTAGCAATGCAAGCTTTTGCAGTCTGTGTGTGAGTTTTGAGTGGAAAGAGAGGAAGAGTAAGACGAGAGAAAAGAAAAGGTAGTGAAATTTGGCTTAGGCTTTCGCAGGTCGGTTTGGGAAGCACTTATTTCAATCAAATAAGTACCAAATTTGCTGACGGTTCGGTGACAATTTTTAACGGTACTTTTTTAGTACCATTAAATAAAGTCACTAAAAATATTTAGCAACCATTAATTATCACTATTTGAAATGTAGGAGGAAGACTCCTGCCAATTTTTTCCTTATTAACAAATGATTAACAGTTTTCCTTATTAACAAATGACTAACAGTTTAATTATCTTATACTAATATTTATTTTCAGTTCTTATGTTTACACCTCGCCCGATCCTAGGTCTCGTTGCTAAAAAATTGAAACTTACATACTCGACTTGAAAGGTCTATGATTTTATTTGCCAAAAATGACAAATATAGGGGAGTTAATTGAAATTTAGCCTTTTATAAAACCAACTTTCATTTTTTATCTTCCTCCTCGCAACTTTAGAGAGGTATTTTTGATAGCTTCTCATTATGGGATTATGGGATGGTATATAGACCAGAATGGAGCTTAACTCCAATAATAACTCCGTAGAAGGCAACAACTTTCAACTGTAATGTAATGAGCAGAATGCTGCAATGGATTTATAAGAAACCTTATCCACCATATCACTTTACAATCGTTCAATCTGATTCATAACTGCAACATTCTGCACTCCTTACAAACTGTCCACAGAGAAGAGCGTGCCCTTGTCGTGGCTATAACTTGGGCATAATATAGGAGTCCATCTAACCCTTTGATGCATGCATCTTGATGTTGTACAAGATAATACCCCCTTTTGACCACCTCGCTTGTTAACTTCAATCTCTTTTAGCCGCATTACCTGTTAACTTCGCTCTAGTTGTGTCATTTTTTTTATTTTTTAGTAGCTTTCTAAGTTTCGATTCCTATCAGATAGGAGTGTCCTCCGTCTTTGTGTATTTATGCCAACGCGCTTGATACCCGCGTTCTGGATCTTGTTAATTGTTTCTAGGTGTTGGGTATTGGGGGGGGGTGGGGGGGTGCACCATCTTTTTTCGCCAGAAATTTCAAATAACAATTTCGGAGATTAGCTGTTACACTTGCTATTCCCAAGACGAAGTGATCTTTATTGTTCCGTGTATCTCAAACCAAAGCAACAACTCCCTTCACACCCACGAACGTCTTTATTCTTTCAGGCATTCCATCAATTCTCCAGCCTGAGCATTAGTTGCAAACCACGCAACTACTCTTCAAACAAAATGCCAAGGCCCCAATATGACCGTCCAAGTGCGTTTCGAAGCTTTTTATCGTCATCATCAGTTTCAGAGAGATCATAATCTTGAGCGACGAATGCACTTTATGGGATTGAAATGTGAGTGCCATCGTGCAGAACCAAATGTTGGCCTGCCCAAGGAGGACGGCGACCTTATATCCCAATTCTCAACATTCTTTGGTACACATACGTCAAAGAGAACTTGACCAAGAACCCCGTGAGCATTGATGCTTGGTGGGCTGGAGACGGGAATATAACGTTCCTTGTGTTCGTCCTGCACGACATCTCTACCCTGGTGATACTCCATAGAACTGGGCGCAAAAAAGTGGTCATTCAACTCGAGTGCAACTCTGCGGTAGCTTTGACTTGAACTCGTTGATGCTTCCCCCAGATTGCTTAGTCGATCCGAGATCTCATCTTGTGTGCCCTCAAACCCCATCTTTTCTCCTCCAAGTTGTCGTATTCTTCGTGAATATAAAACAGCAGCCTTCCCAAGTAACTCATTCACAGCTGCCTTATAGTCGGTTGGATAGTGCCGATAGTGACCTGTAAGGCAGCAATTGATTCAGCTATGAGTTCTTGTGAAGGTTCAGTATATCACAACTACTATGGTATACTTGCAAACCAACTACTACTGAGAGTCTCTATTCCTAATTAAACAAATAGACTTCCACATTTCGTTTGATTATATTCTGCATAACTTTTATGGACTTGCCACAAACAAAACTGCTTTCTTCTGAACTTAAGCAACACACGAATGAGAAGATTGGACACAGATATATTTGCAAGTGGGTAAAAAACTATTGATAACTGAAGGGGAAGGTGATTCAAAAAGGGCTATCTAGTCTCTCCTAGATTCCCAACAGTTGATGCGCAGGACAGAAGCAAATTGAAAATAACTGAACTTCCCAGGAAATACAAACATAAGTCAACAGGAAAATGGAAAGTGAGGGCTAACTATTTGCCCAGAAAATCAAATTTTGGGCAAGTGAGGCTACAAACAATTTGTAACCTATACTTTACATGGAAAGTTTGCAAATAATTTTATGAAGGTTGAGTGGAGCCCTTCCTCTTAAAGCACACTGCTCCTTTAGTCTTTTCAATCTACCTCTTCTTCTCATTTACCTGCTCTTCATATCGGTCATTTTTTACCAGCATCATTTCTTTTACGAATCTGTGGGGGGTTGGGTGGAGGGGTGTGTATGTACTGTTATTGTGACGGGAACTGAAAGCAAACTGGAGAATTCACTACAGAAGCTGCTAATTAGCTGATCGCAGAAGCTCTAAGTACCTCAAAAACTCCTTCATTTGATTATTGTTTAAGACGATGCCAACATCTAAAAACATGTCTTATAGAGGAAGAAGTATACTTGGACAAAATAAAAAGTAGAGGCCAACCTACGTGAGGAGAGCTGCTCCATTTTACCAATTTAACATCACCCCCAAATTCTTGTAATTTTCGAGCAAAATTACAGATAATTTGATAGGGAGCAAGATCATCATCTTCTGAACATAAAATGAGATATGGAGCCCCCATACTCTGCACAAGATAGCAATGAATGAACACGGAGGAAATGATAGCAGTAAGTCGGAAAAAAAAATGGAAACAAATTTGGAGGATGCTTACCACAGAGGAGTATAGTGTCTGCCAATATTCGGCATGCTGTGATTCAAATCTGCTAAGGAAGAGGGCATCCAGGCTGGAAGCAATGCCCTTCGCAATCCATGACGCTAGAAGAGGAGGATGTGACATTTTCAAAACGGTTGGGTGAAGAACGAATCTAGTACCCAAATCACTTGTAAAATCTACGGGAGCAGAATCATAAACGTGGCCAGAAACACAATCTCGCACGAGTCGACACTCATCCTTCAGAAAATAAAGCATACCATGAAAAGGCGTTACATAAGTTCTGTAATCATCTATTTGCAGAAACCCTATAAGAAGAATCACAGACATCTCACGTGAAGAGAAATACAAGAGAAACTCGGTGTAGGAAGTAAATGGGGTCAGAAACTACCAATTTTGTGGAGACAATGTGACATGGATAAGATGCAAACTGATTCAAAAACCATATGTACGCTGAGACTTCCATGTCTACATATATACACATACATATAAGTCTGTATACGTGTATTTGTGTGACCGCACATATATACTAAACCGAAGAAGAAGATATAGCATACCAGATTCACCTTTGCTTCACATTTGCCCTCAATCATCTGCAACCAAATGAGAAATATCAATAACATCGATTCACCTAAATTTAGTCAGAATTCCTGTGACCCTGGGGTGTTACAGAAAAGACATACAGATAAATCAGAGTGTAAATTGCCCTTGACCACCTACGATTACACCGTTTTCCCACTTAAAACCCTATGGTTTCAATTAAAGCACATAACATCATAATGTCTGAATTGGTTGCAATTGGACCCAAAATTGTCTCTCCGTCAAAAGGAAGGTGCCCACCCATCCACATGATGAGGCAAACATGTTCTTTCAAGGCAAGCACACACAAACACACCTAACACACAAGTCGCCAGCACCCCTACCAACCAGCCCTTCCCCCAACCACCCCACACCCAATGCAAACAGCCACACTCAGTTGCCCCCCCCCCCCCCCCAATTAAACAAAAAAAAAAAAGGTCACATCATCACGATTCTGCCCCCACCACCGCGGTCCACCCGCAACCACCAAATCACCATGGCCACATTGCAGCACCGCGGTGCCCAGATTGGCCACCACGATCTCCCTTCTTGACATCCTCACCCTGTATTCCAACACCGCCTGGCCCACCATTATAGCCACCGACGTCGCAACAATCATCGTTGCCAGCCACCACCTCCACCTACCAACGGCCACTCGGCGTCTCCATGTGATGAGTGCACCTGTTTGTGTGAATCAAGAGAGAGAGAGAGAGAGGTTATTCCACAGGCAAGAACAGTAGGAAGGGTGGGCGCAAGACCAAGTATGGGTTGCAGCAAATCGATGCAACCGTTGGATGACGTTGAAGCGGCGACCTCGGTGATTGGTGGCTATGAGGGGGTGGTGCTAGCCAGCAACGATGATGGACAGAGACGGTCAGTGGCTGTTAGAAGGTGGTGGCGATGGTCAGTGATGGTGATGGGGAATGTGGGGGGTGAGAGGCGGTGGTTGTTTTTTTTTTGGGAGGGGGGCAGCTGACAGTGCTCGTGCGTATGTGCAGGGTGTGTGCGCATTGGTAGTGGTTGATGGAAGGTGGGGGACTGTGGGTATGTGTGCACTGGTTAGAGGGTGAAGGGGGTGGGGGACCATGGTGTTGTGTGGTGGTTTGGTATGGGGATGGGAATTGCGGGGCGGGGGGTTATGGAAGGCAGGCTGCATGCACGCAGGGTGTGAGGTGGTGGGGAGAAGAGGGGTGGGTGGTGGGCGTGCTGGCGACTTTGTGGAGTATTGGTTGTTTTGTGTGTGTTTGTCTTGAAAAGACAAGTTTGCCCTCATGTGAACGGCCGTCGACCTTTCTTTAAACGGAGATTCATTTTGGGTCCAATTAGAACCAATTTCAAACACTTAGGCATTACGTGCTGAAATTGAAATCACAGGGTTTTAAATGGGAAAAAGATGTAAACCTTAGGGGGTTTACTGCAATTTACCCTGAATCAAAACTAATGAAGACCTCACGCGTAATGCATTCTGATAAAAGCATCCAATGCAATTACCTGAAGTAACTTGTACATGCAAGCTTTGGGACCCCCAGAGAATGATGCAAAGACAACTGGGCGTGGCCTAATTTTTAGCTCCTTCATATACAGAAAAGAAAAATGATAGATGTCATTAGTTAACCTTGAAAATAATTCAAATTTCAACAAATCAATGGCCTAATGCTAACTGAATGTCAACTCACAACTATTCATTAAAGAAAAAAGCAAGCGCCAGATCATAGCTTAATCCTAAATTGGGAAACTACGTGAACACTTCAAAAGTAAGTTTGTCTCAGCTAATCAACCACAGTAATAATAACACCAGGTTGGTTTGTAATTGAAGCTGCTAAAAGAGAAAAATACAAAAATAAACAGAGTACGTTGTTACAATTTTCTATTCTCAAACTTGGTTCGCCCCTATGGAGGAATATAGGTTATCATAGCATATAAATTTTCTATCAGAGGTCAAAAGAAAACAAATGAAGAAATGGATCTATATGCAGAGCAAGTGACATGCTATAGAACTGACCTCAATAAGCTCACTAAGAATCTCTGATGCTAATGCTGTGGCCTTATCAGGGAAGAATCTGCAAAATATTATCAATGTAAAAAACATATTATAAAACAATACAAAATACTGCCAATGGAAGGCAAAGGGGGAAAGAAGACAAAAACCTGCCAATGGATAAATAAGGGGAGAAAAGAAAAGGAATTACAGGAACAAATCAAAAGCACTTCAACATTGGTGAATAGAAAAGATAATTATCTTCAAGTTTGACACTCAATCAGACACTTCTGCTAGCCAAATCATATTTTAAACATTTTTGAACTGCAAACATAGGTTCGGGATAAATTTGAAAGACTCTGTAGACAGGTGCTCTGATTTCCTTGCCAACATGTCTTAAACTTGAAGAACCAAATAATAAATGATTGATAATGAGTAGCATAGAGGTGAACTTTCCAACATTTTTAACCTATCATGCTAAGAGGATTGTAGGACGATCTAGAACCAAGAGATAACAGAGAATCAGAAGGCGGGGGGAAGACAATGCCAAGCAAATCATAGGGCTATCTCATATTTCTAGTCTAACTAAGATAAGGCCAATAGGCTGGACATAAACAAATGACAAACATGATAACATACATCAGCCACAAGTAAAGCATTTAAAATAAAACAATATAGGGAAACAAATGTGTACGATCCTTGGATCATTTCTAGGTCGGCTCTAAATGCAGAAGATTCAGTCAATGGCTTGCTGCTCACCCGAGTGAGCCAGTGCAATTAAGATAGCAACATCACGTAGATCCGCATCCTATCCTCGGTTCACTATGATCTTAGCATTCTCATTCAGTTGAACGAGTTTCCATCTATATTCCCTCCGTTCCTTAATTTCCCCACCTGAAAGTCAATCTTTGTATAAAACATCTTAACTTTCCAGAAATACACTTATGCCGTTTAGGTAAGTTGTTACTTCATACCACTCTCTGCATTCACAACCATCCCTCCATCCCTCTCTCTTCGACAGATCTAAACCCTAGCCAACACCTCCTCCCATCCAAGCCCACCGCAGAGCATGTCTGCGAGAGAGAGTGTGTGTGAGGATGCCCGAGTGTGTGTGCATCAGAGAAGAGAGAGAAGATGGGGGGGGGGGGGGGGAGGGCAGATTGTTTGTATGACTAGGTGTGTGGGTGTCTGTGTGCGTGTGAGAGACAAATAGAGTGTGTAGGTGACTCTCTGTGGTGTGTGCACGGATTGCGAGTCTTTGGATTGTGAGGAAATTAATTTGAAAGAAAGAATAAAGGGGGAAAGGTAAGTTAGGAAGTTTATTGCACTTGGTAGTATGATAATAGAAATGAAATTTTTTTGGAACATTCCGAAAAGGAAAAAAAGAAGAGTCCAATGGAACAGTGGAGTGTCCAGGATCAGAAGTACATCCTCTCTAGATACTTTTCCAGAATATTCTTCTCTTTAAAAGTTTTCTTTTGGGATCCTAAATTTGATTAAATGAAGGTCTTTAGAGGGGATTCTCCCACTCGGTTCCACTTTCTAAGGTCATACAGAGATGTATTCTCTATTTTCTTTTTCTTTTCTTTTCTTTTCTTGATAAGTTATTCTCTAGTCTTGCATTACGCAGCTTCTATACTAATACATCCTCACCAACCCTCTCTTCACAACATCGATGCTCTCATGCGACAGGTATCATCATCAGCAGGCATACTATTTACGTCTAAGATTGGAGATTAAAGTCCTCATCAATTGCCAGTCAGAACATTCTAGCTCAGTTGCAAGGGTTTATCGTAGATTCTTCTCATGTAGAACTTACAGAAGTGAAGTTAATAGCCAGGTGCTTTATTCTTCTTTGTAAAAGTAAGGCCAGATAAAAGAATCAATTTAGGTTATATCAAAACAGCGCCAAACAGGTAAAGATGAAATGGTAAAAAAATATAAAAAGTGCATGTTGCTCAAGCATTTGTCTTTATTGCATGTGTATAAGGAAAATCGAAAAGCTCTTCAACAAAATAGCTATGGGACCACTTTTCTAAACATCCAGAAGATTCGTTTCCTGAAAACAAAATTATGTCAAACAGCAGAACTCGTAATTTCATTTCAACCCACTAGAGACCAGCAAGCACAGGGTCATCCCAAACCCAATTTTCTTCCAACTTCTACCATTCAACAAGACCACATACCTAGCTTTCAGGAAACAGAAAAACCGATTAATCTTATTCCATACAACTATATATCAGCAGGTACCATATAAACTAAAGCCCTCAAATACTGATTTCTAAATTCTCTAAATGTACAAGATCATAAACCTAACTTTCAACAAAGCCAATCAGGTTTTGCATCCACACCCTTCAAAGCATTTTGCACTCGCGTCTCTTTATTTGGGATAGACTCTCAACAACCCTAGTTTATGTCCCCGGATTTAAAGCACTTTATTGTGTTACCAAAGACATCTTAGCTCCATGAAGACCTCCCTTCTCACTAGTACAGATAGAGAAATTCCCCTTAAAAGAATCCAGCAAACAACACCACTAAAACCAAAAAGCGAAAACATGTCCAACTTCAATCAACGCCAGTAAACCCAAAAGGCAAAAATGAAACATACTAATCAACTTGGTGAAACTCGATAAGACCCGCAAACCGTATCATAACTAAAGAAGAAACAAATCACCAAAATTAACTTCGACCCACAAAATAACTGCAATCAAGAACAAGAAAGATGACCAAACTGAGAGGGGTTGAACTCAAAGATTGAGGAATTAGGAATGGCAAACAAAACCTACTAAAACCAGAACGTGAGAAACATGTCCAACTTCAATTAAGATCATTGAACCCAAAAGGCGAAAAAGAATCACACCAATAATCAACTTGGTCAAACTGACCCACAAAACTAATCGGAAAAAAATAATAATAATTAACTTAGACCCACAAAATAATTACAATCAAGAACAAGAAAGAAGAGTAACTTGAGGGAAACTGAACTCACGAATTGAGGAATTGGGAATGGCAAACGAGGGAATTCCAGCCAAAAGTGGAATACAGCTCGACGTAGCTCTTCAAGTGCCTGTCTTGACTCGACATCCACGCAAACACCACCACTATCCCTTCCACTTTCCCTCTCTCTTTTCTTCCCCAGTAATACCTCCCACCAAATCCCCACATCTTTACAGCAAAATCACCCACCAAAACTTCAAAAAACCGCGACGTTTAACTGCAAAAATCCTCCCGGAAAATCGGTTATTGAAGTCTAATCTGAGAAAGATGGGTGGGGAGCAAATGGGGTGTGTTTGATGTACTGATGATTATTTCGACGACCAAGAAAAATGGATTATTTTGCGGCTTTTTGATAATGGAGTCCCCTACTTGGGAATTTCTATTTGGATATATGTGGTGATAATGATTGACCTTGCTATGTTCACACTGCCATGAAAAACCGTGCCACGTCATATATTGCTTGTATGGCTAATTACACTGAAATTGCACGAGGTTTACCATTATATTATATTCACTTCTTACACGGTAAGACTTATAATAATTATTTAATCGACGGGTTCGAGTAGCGTTTAAGGATGGGTGTTGACTGTTGAGGGGTAGGTGAGTTAGGATTATAATAATTGTGACGAGGTGGTTGTCAAATACGATAAGTGCATGCGAATATTAAAGTAGTAGGCACAATTTCACTAGAAACATTCATAATAAACACTTACGATACAGAAATATTAGCAAACTCTTTCAAGTTATAGAGTAACTACACGCGCGTCTATCGACTATGAAAAACATCAAATAGTCATCTGGTCCAGATGGGACACAAACAACCTTAGCGTCTTGGATTGAACCGAAGATTTGACTTTGGTAGGGTATTTGTAAATCATTTGGACAAAATATCTTGTTTGGATAATTCAAAAGGAAATTTTTGAAATTTCAGAGTGATTTGAACTGTGAATTTGGGGTCACCAAATCCACTTCAATCAGTAATTTACAAATCCACAATAACTAGTTCCCTATTTTTTTTTTGAATCTTGCATCTCACCTTTTTTAACAACTTTTTGCTTCCTTTCTTCCAAACAAGATATTTCAAAATGATAGAATTTGTAAATCAGGAGATTTCAAAATGAGGGCATTTAAAAAAACCTAATATTTCGAAATCTCATATCCAAACACACCGTAAACAACTGAACATGCATGTTCTATCCCTTCGTTTGTGTTAATTTTCCTTTCATATGTTATTATCTTCTATCTCCCTTTTCTTTCACATTTAGATACGAAAAGAACAACCGAAAAATACTAGGCTACTTGCACCAGAATTCGATAACTGCAAATATTAAACCAATATTAAACAACTGAATAGGCATGTTCATGTGAACGTCTTCACCAATTACTGCTTTTATAGTTACCATCTAGATTATTTCATTAATATCACCTTTTCTTTTGGAATGTGCATCAATCATCACTTTTACTACAAAGAGACAACAACTACTAATTTAGAAATCTTTAAGTGGTAGGTGTGTCCAGCAAATGCTTTACACCGAACTCATACTTGGCATGTTGGGTTCATGGTGAGGTTGTAATTCTGCACAACACACTGGGGCAGATCTGTCCACTGAATGTTTTACATTAAACTTCTGCTTCTATAGGCACTATAAATATTCCAACTATTACTTTTTTTGGAAGGTGAGAACTGCAATGGCCCTGTCAGTACTGAGATTCCAACTATTACTTGAACAACTCAGAACCCCGCTATACATCATTGAATGGACCTTCAAATGCACTCCACCATAATGCCTTACATAACAGGAATGCACTAGGGTCCAGTCCTTGCAGAATTCTCTACTGACTGATCTCCAGAACCAGTTTTTCAAGAGCTTCTGTCGTCATAGGAACGTGTAAGCAATCCTGGCCATCAGAATGCCTTCTGATCTTCACCAGTTCATGATCTTTGAACTCAGTCAAGTGGGAATTCAAAGTGACCTGGCTACTCACGAGGAAGCGCTCTCGACAGCTCGTATACAGATTATGGATGGGCATTCCTGAGAAGAAAAAAAATGGCACATGAAAGAAGAGTTTCGAGGAAGAGAAAACGATGCTTCACGAGAAATGCAGCTACTTGCCTTCTTCATCTGGATGGGCCAGTTGATGTTCTGCAAGAACTTTAAACACGTTCTGGGCATTAGGCGTCAAACTTTGAAGAACAATTGAAGCTGTCTTAACGCTTTGGGTGGTGCCCCCGTGGGCAAGAATCAGAGGAAAGAAGATTCCTTCAACCTTGTATGGTGCAAAAGTTGGAACGTGATACCAACACCAGTTGAATTGTGTGTGAACCATCTTCTTGTCCCACACTTGCACCAAACTCAGTGTTAGAATTAGAGCCCCATAATGTGTACATCCCCAAAACATAAACGTATAAAACAATACATAACTATTTAACCTGATTTTTATGCAAAAAGATCAAATAGCCGAGCAAAGAAGAATTAGAATGTATAACTCCTATCAAGGAGAGACTTGGGACTTTATCATTTGAAAGGATATAAATTCTTTCCTTTCCTCCTTGGCAACAGGCAAAATCCCGGAAATTCAAACCACTATTTTTTTTTTTTTTTTTGTGGTGGTGGAAGTGACCTAAAACTCATTATAAATCCCCACAGCCTGGGGACTGTGAATATAATCTCTTGCTAAAAAAATGACAGCAGCATTATATAACGAAGCAATCCAAAGAGCAGTGTAACACGCTTGAAAGCAAGAGTTCAGGACATGGCAACTGCAGGATTAACTTATGCGAAATAACTCGTGATAGTGATATTATACTTACAAAGAGGTGCATTGACATGGTCGATGGAGGCAACAATACGAATATGAGAACAGGCAGCAATTCTTGCAAGGTACTGTTGAGTGTCAGAGTCTCGCAGCCCAGGGCCGTCAATATTGTGAATAACAACACAAACATAGCATTCATTTCCTTCCGTATGTGTTCCATCTAGAAAGGCAAGAAGATCATCCATGGATCGGGTATTAAAAGGTTGTTGAACTTTAAGCGTATTCCCCAAAGGAGTACTTTGATGCATTCTCAATTGCTCCCATAGCAGTTCAGATAAGCATATCACGACCTACAATTTTTGCATCCTTGATTCGTCATTAAGTAGGAAAATCTTGCAATGAGATGCCTTCTAAGTCAGATACGATTTCAAGGAAAGGTCATTACAGGGCAGAGATGTAAGGTCTTGGGGCTCTGGGGCAGTATCACCAAAAACATGTCGTCTTAGTTACAAATGGACACAACCAGTTCAAAATCAATGTCATAAAGTGAGCCCAGCCCTTATAGGATCAGAAAATAACTATTGGCAAAAGCACACATGAAGCTACTACATTTCAAGAAACATATAGAGAGGAATTTCAGCAGCAAAAATTACAGAGGTGAAAAACCCAGTGGCATCATAAGGAATTCCTGTGTGAAAATTTTCTAGGCAACTACCACTGTAATAAAAAAAAGAACAGTTCCCTGAAAAGAAAATTTTAATTGACTACTTGTCAGACGACGTACTGCTAGTATTCATGCTATTCACCGAAGTGTGATCTCAATAGGATGGGATCTGCACACTTGCGATTGAACAAATATATTTGAGTTTATATGTATGTATACCCACCTGGTTCCTCCATCATAGCCCTCTTTCTATCATTAATTGAAAAACAATAATCTCTGGAGTTACTCTTTTATAGTATTATTATTATTTTCTTTAAATATGTCCAACCAGGCTTCCCCACCATGTCATTGGGATTTGAATCTAGTTGGCTTCAAATGGCATAAGTCATTACTGGAATGAGAACCCGATACAATGCAACCACGGCTTAGTTCTGTCCAGAGGTCAAGCTAGTTCTAAATCCAGTTTCCGAGAACTGACCAAATCCGATTTAAATCTAGATCTAGCCTACCCCGATATAAGGTTCCCTCAGATACTAAAGGAGCCATAGAACCATAATCGGATGCTTGACATGTATGGTAAGAATGAAAATTTATTTCAACCCATAATCCTAACTTGGATGCTTAGAAATACCGCCAAAACCAATTTGGGATAGCGATCCTGCTAGAACTACAAGCAACTAATAAGTCTTACAATCTCAATACGTAGGAATCGTGACCTTAGCTTACCAAGCAATATCGCCCAAAAACCATTCCCATCTTCTCATAGTTCTATGTCCTACAGATGCCACTTCTACTGCCTAAAACATGTGGATGCCATATTTGTTTGCAGTATAATTTATAGCCTGGCCACATAACCATATCAACATCCCATCATACTTACTTGATGAACACATTCATTAGTTGGAAACAGCATAACTGCTCTTTTAAATTAACAAGTACTTCTCCGTTTCAGCCTAGCTTACACGGTTGTCAGTTCTCAGTATAAATCGGTAATAAATATGAGACACGACCACGTACACGCACACCTAGTTATCTTAGACAAATTTAGTATCAAACTTTTAATACTTAAAAGACAACAGTCATATAAATACGGTACTATCACTCAAATAAATACTGTGCTATCACCGTCAAGTCACCACCCAAACCATGGTTCCAGCCACCAATCCCAACAAACCAGTACGGCAGTACCCTAATTACTGCTTTCTGTATGGTCACCACAACCAGTGTTTGTACATTACTTGCACCAATCCCTGTGAGCGCCATGGTGAAGATTCAACTTAGCGGATGATTCCAATGGGATGCCAGGAACAATATAATGATCTTAGAGCTGGCTGACAGAGATATGTGATATAAACAATGCCCAAAAACTAGATTCTCGATGCTTAAATGTATGTTGTGCAAAGACTAAGATGATAATTTGTGTCAGGTTTCGCACTTGCAAAACAAAGAAACAGCCACTCAAAGAGATACAGAGATCGGGGTAAAAGACTAAATCAGTTGTATGCATATGTGGAATACCTGTTTAAGATTGATAGCCTGCAGATATCCATTTATTACAACTACAGTATACTCGGTTAAGGAAGTAGAAGCAAAATCTTCAATCAAAGCCTTCTTAGAGCCAAATCCATACATTAGAAGACCAAAACCACACCTGGGACAGGACAAAATTATAGCACCATAAATTTCTCCAGAGCACTCAGGCACAAACACGTTAAGAAATAGAAAAAGGCATACCTTAACTCACAAACCCACTTGGGATACAAACTTCTGTAACTGTGCATCAAAGATGTGATTTCTTTCTCATGTTTGGGTTCTATAGCAGATGCTGCTATTCTAAGCTCCTACATATAAATACCTATACAACTCAGAATTCTCGCAAAACCCAATAATATATAAGTTAAAAATGTAAATACGGGTGCACACACACAGAGGCAAGACACAGAAATGGCAGAACCTCTTCATCAACGAGATCGATTTCAGAAAGCTTATGAGCAGATTTTTTGCAAGAAGTGCCCAACTCTTTTGCCAGAAAATAGTTTCTGGAGAATCCAAACTCCTCTTCTTCCGTAGTATTGGCCTCCATGACTCTGCTCTTGGTTATTTGGTGGCAGATGTGTTACGGTTGAAGCTAGCAAGAAATAAAGGATTGGGTCACAGCTTGATTTATCGTAATTTACCTGTCCGGCCAGCTACAATTGAGCTTAATACTATCATCAATAAATTTGAGGACAACCAAAATCAAAACAATCAAAACTATAGGAGGTCATTAGGAGCTCGCATTAACAAGTGCAGATAGCTGGTCAACATAAAAGTAAGTCTGCCCGACTACTTGCAATAAGCATAGTCTCCTAAACAAGTGCCATTAGGATAAATGATGAAAAAAGAATGATTTACGTCAAACTATCCCTAGCAGCCACTGATTCACAATTCCCACCTCTGTTCCATTGCATTTTCCTCTTCAGATTTTTGAAAAATTCTAGTACACAAATTTTCTACCCATTGAATTAAACTCAACGGAAGTTACAGATTAAATAAGTAGAGGTTGGCAAGTGAAGCTATGATTAAACCAACGAGCAAAGTCCAAGTTTACATGTACTAAATCTATCATTAGAATTTTCACCAAGTCCAAGGAAAAAATGCAATGAAATTGGGGGAGAAGCATATTTCATCCCCAAAGTCGCCCATTTACCAAATAGATATTGTAGGCATTAACCTTGAAATTGAGTTACTGATTCTCATAGTGTAACATTACAGCTCCAGGTTGCAACTTTTAGCCACACAAGAATGTCTAGCACTTCTGCTTTCACATTCTACCAAACAGACCCTAACAATTTTTCTTTGATGTGAACAAGCATAGTGGGCATGAACATGAAAATAGACATTCCAAATTAAGCCCTCGGCAGTACCCAATACCCGTGAATTTACCAAAAAGAAAAGCCCAAAATAATAAATAGGAAAAGGTGGAAAAATGTTGATGTAACACTGAACTGACCCAAATCTCGGAGGCTTGATGGCGTCAGCCTTGGCTGTCCGTAATCGGCGGCGATTGGCCGGTAGTTGTTACGGCGGTTGCCACTGGCTGTAGAATGTGTGCCCTAGTTTTGGTTCTTTTTCCCGCGGTTTTTTCATTTTGAGGCAGTGAGTTGGGCTGGACTTGGGTTCGCTTTAATATTATGGCCAGCCCAACCCAATCCATTATGGATCTCTTAGGCTGGTTAGTGGTTACCAACAAAAGAACAATACAGTTTTTGTGATTGTTTGGTACAAAATTGATACCCCACATGTGAATAGAATTTGGAAAATATTTGTTTATCCATTGCACATATATTAAATAAAAATGTAGCTAAATATATTTTAACAACAAAAGATTCATGCTCTAAATTTTAGCAATAGCGACAAAATACTTTTATTGACAATATTTTGTTACTAAAGCTGTCACAGTAAAGCGAGAAAACCCTTATTCTAACTGCATGTTAAGAGTAAGATAAATTATTCAATGGTTCTTGATTATTGCAATATCTTATTTGGGGACCGTTAAATATATCAAAATACACTTTATATTCGATCGATCCTTCGCATCCTTGGTCGTAATTTAGCAGTCTTGAATAAGAGTACAAATCCAGGACCACTGTATTTGAGACGTCTATTCATAGGCCCGGGGCAACCTTGTTAGTAGTGAACCACTTTACTCGGGGGGGGGGGGGGGGGGGGGGGAGCATGGACCAAATGCTACCATTTGGTTTTCAGAAGAACTGTTTTGAGTCTCATAAGTTACTGAGGATAAGGAATTTGGACCAGCATCAAGCATGCACATGAATTAATTATGCATTCTTTGGTTCTCTTCATGTAATCAATTAGCTGCCATGATGATTTGGGCATATGGTCCACACCCCCATAGGGATCAAGATCCTCTGCTGTATAGCAGATGTGCTGTACCCACAAAATGTTGCTAAATGTTTTTTAGCAACAAAAAATTGTCATTATAAATTTCAGTAACAGCGACAAAACACTTTAAATGACAATATTTTGTCGCTAAATGCTGTACAGCAGAGGATCTTGATCCCACCCAAAGTCATTTACATCTTTCAATTTCAAGAGTCTATTTGGGAATTGCTAATGGTTCGGTTAAACTTTATTAAAGTTTAATTGAATTAGATTTGTAGGTATTTAATAAAGATACGAAACTGATTAAATTAGATCTCAAGATTTAAAGATTGCACGAATCATAATCTAATAGAACGATGATCATATAGATTAGTCATTTTTCCCTTATAGGTTTGACCAAGTAAATTATCGAAACAGCCTATTAATCACTGAAACCTTTGGCATCTTCCATTGAAATGCTAAGCTTCTTGACTATTTTGTCACATTAAAACTAATTTTGTTACACTTTATCCAAATACCAATCGTGATTTAAAGCTAAATTTGCTTTAAACAGCTTAAAGCTAATTCTAAAACATGACTACAGTTTGACCTAAAATTTAGTCTTGATGATAATTCACCGACATGCTCTAAACTAAATCCTAAAGATCAAGTTATAATCACGTTTTTTTTTTTTGTACATCACATCTGTCATATCAGCTTCAGCGATAAAAAATTATTATCAATAATATTTCGTTATTATTACTAAAATTATTAATATTTGTTTGAGATTAAAATGTATGTTGTTATGTTCCCAAATAATTACCCGATTTAATGCTGCTTTGGATTGCATTACTTGCATCACACCCATTCTTTGAGCAGAGGTCGGCAGTAATAATAATAATAATAATATAATAATAATAAAAGAACAATGAGTGAACGTGCCCTGATCCTCAAGCGCACTTTAGCACTAACCCATGATCATGTTCACCAACTAAAAAGGAAAAACAAAGAAAAATGTGTACAAGTACAGCGACAACGTAAACTTTAGAATCTAATACAGGATTTAACATAATTACAGCGATTAAGAGGGTAAATCAGCACCAATTCAGAGGACAAAAAAGTAGTCAATCAACATCGAATACCCGTTTTCACTTCACTATTCTTTTATCAGAAGATTTGCCAGACCCAGAAAAAGAAATTCACTCGATCGGTTACACGCTTTGATCCGATAGAGACAAACAAACCGGCATCTCAAGAAAACATTCTTCATATTTCTGGGGTTTTTTTTTGGGCAGACAGAGTTTTAGATTTAGAGAGAGAAAGTGAAGAGAGAGATGATGGGATGGAGACCAAGTTGAAGAAGAAGGGCAGAGGGAAAAATGGCGAGGGCAGAATGGGGACATAGCAACAATGGGAGGGGTGGCAACAAATGGTGGTCTTACAAGCGGACTACTGTGGTTATATGTTGTATGAATATTGGTGTCGCTCTCTATGTTCTTTATAGCCTCTACACTTCCCTTTATAATTACCCTTACTACGATACCCAGAAAGGTATGGCTTCAATTCTTGAGTTTTCTTTGTCTTTTCAGTGTTGCACTGCTATCGGAGGAAACCAACTTGTAAATTATGCTGAAAGTTGCAATATTTATGGTGATTTTGTTGCTTACAGCCGCTAGGTACAGTCAAGGCCAGATTAGGAAAATGGAAGAATCAATTCGAATACGAAAAGAATCGGAGCCTATAGAGCTTATCAAATTGGTAAGGGAATAATTTTAGGTTCTGGTACTTCAAAATTTTCAATCTTTTCTTTTTGGGATTTCTCTTGTTGAGAAGGTGCCCTTGCATCGGATAATATTGCTTCATTGTGACCTGGAGTCACATGTTGGAAATGCAGACCCTCCAATGGTGGGAGCCTTGTGCATTGGGCTAGGCCTTTCGTTGGGCGTATAGAGAGATCGGTAGTGGGTAGTTAGGTTGTTCAGAGTTTGCTCTGTTACTCAGTGGATCAAGTATGCATTCTGTTGTTGCAATAGGTGAAACAAATCAAGGAGGAATTTTTGAAAGAGAGAAGAATGGTTAACTTGCCGCTGCCATTGAAACATAAAATAACTGATGAGATTGTTGAAAGGTTGCAAGATTTGGATCCCAGCGCGAATGCGACTGAACAACAAGGTTGGTTTATCTTTGATTTGCTGAGGAACTACTACAATGCTGTGCCATCACTTTGTGCATTGTTACTTATCAATATGTCATTAGGATATACATGCAGTAATTATTCTTGATTGGCAAATGTTACCTATTACCAGTTGCATTATATAGCAAGATTTTAGACCTTGACTTTCCACATCTTATATATGCTAAGTGATGTTTTTCTCTGATACTAGCCTTGTAGTTCATGGATATCCGAATTTTATCACTACATTCCCTTAATGCTATCAACAATTCATGGTACAGTTTATATAAGTAATACGACGTCGGACTTCATGATCATACTCAACATGTACCTTCAAAATTGACGAAGAGTCATGTCACAGCTCACATGCATGAACCGGAAGTTCATTATAATGATTTTGCACTAGTTCTTTGAGAATTCAAGCATTTATCTTCCTTTCCTTTTGTATCCCCCTTACCCCATAAGTGAGGTATGCTTTGAATGTGCCAAAGCGACGTAACCCCTGAAGATGTAGGAAAGAAATCCCATGTGCAGATATAATCCTATTCTAGAGATAAACTCTTTAGTTAACAACGCTTTAACATCTTGCTCAATTTAAACGTCGAGAGCCCGAATTTCTACTGTTCGCTTCTCACAGTGAATTCACTTGTCACGCTTCCTTAGATCTTCGACAAGAAGATATTCAATCCCAGCCCTGGAACATTCTGCGACCTTTGTGTCGTCAAGCTACCCCAAACAACTCCAAGTGAGGGGATCAAAGTTCTTTACCAGCTTAAACGATGTTTGTTATGTTGTTTTCACTTCTGTCTACCCCATTGCACATTGCCAAAAGTTCATAATATGTTACAGATTGTTAATTTCAAGAATAGCCCTAAGCCCATGTACTGAAACCAAATGTAAGCTTTATCAGGCCTTTGTGCATACAGCCTTTATCAGCAGAGCGGTTACTCATGGCTTGTGGAATTTACGTTTGCATTACTTGGCATTAAATGAGCTATGATGAAATGTCAAGGATTTGCTGTGGTGTTGGGAAGGAGTTAATTTTCATGCGAAATTATAAAAAGGTTGGCCTTGTTTGTTTTGGATGTTACGGATATGAAATTGTAGTGAACCAGAAAATATTTTAAGAGAGTGGAGCTTCCCCTGCACGTTCTGGCTCAATTTCTACCGAGCCTCAACTTTGTTGGCACGGCTCTCTATATGTTCCACATCTTAGACTTCTTGTGTACTTTGGTTCGCACTTTCTTGGCAGTTTCCTCTGTATAAAGTCTTAGCGGTAAACCAAGTAGTTAGCACTTGTAATATGTATAGTAGTAATAGAAATACCCATAGCAGGTTCAAGTAAGAGGCTTTTTAACTTAAGTCAGCTAGAAAATGAGACGCAAAGGGAGGGTATGCATGAACGATGTGCAGAGTTAAGTACAAGATATGAACCTTCTTCGAGGGTTCATATAAGATCCCAGCAACAACTCAATCCTTGAAGTCATTCACAGTGACACACTAGTATAAATTCACCAAGCTTGAAAGAAGCAAATGAAACTAACTATGTATTACATGTACCATCAAGTTTTTACCCAAGATAATTCATAGCTTTGGTTCTACACGCTGGTGGGTAAAATCATTTTAAGCCAATTCGGAGGAGTAAGGAAAGCTTCACAAGAACAGGCTTCATTCGGAGGTGATGACTGGATGCCACATAAGGTGTTGAAAATTTGACTTTTGTAAATGCCCTTGGAGAGAGTCACATTCCCCTATTCTGTGCTTTTGGTGAAGCACGATCTTACCTATTCTATTAAGATATAGTCCTTGTAGGCACATGAAAGATGTGATCAACTTGGAAAGGGAATCGCCAGCCACTTCACTCGAGCCCTAAAAAATTCTATTTGAGCAACAAACACTTAGAGAGAAGTAAGGGATCGAACACGTGGATTGTTGAATATTTGTTGGACTAAGTTTGAGTTTTTTGTGTCTATCCATGGGCATGGAGTCCAGGCTGGTGTTGAATGGTGAGTGCAAGTTTGGTGTTGATTGGAACGTGATCTTTTGGTTCTAGTGGCTTGTACTAGTGGTTTAAGTTTGTTACGAGGGAGGGGGTACAGTTTGATGATTGAGTGGATGGACGAAGGAGGTTCACAATTCATCGTGAAGAATAATATCGAACAATATATGTGATCTGCAGAATGAACTCAACGGCCAGCTACTGTTACAAAGAGCTCGAAATCAAATTCTTGAATGGTATCTTTTGGCAAATTTGATGCAACATGCAAGACATAGAAGAAAGCTGATCAAAGAGATGACTGAAGCATATGTTAAAATGCTAAGACATGATACCATTATGAATGTAAGTCTTTTAATTTCCTGTACCTGAGAAATGAATTAAACAATTGATAAGTATTGCTTTCTTAACTTGTTGATTCGACCAACTTGGAAATTGGAGCCACATTAACTTCAAAGCTATCTGCTTTAGCCACAGGGCTGTAAAGCCCAGGGGAATTTCTCGGTGACAGGAGGTTGATGCAGATTAAGAAGGTTTAGCAGTGATTTATTTCCACAAAGCAGAGATTTGGTGAACAACCTTGAAGAGCTTTGTAGTCAACAAGCATAATTACGACAGAGGAGGGAATTCAATGTCAATTAGGATTTGGCTACAAGTGCATCTGAATGTCTGTTATGAGATCTGAGGAGTGTGGTCACATCTAACTTTCTGAAATCATAGCCTATTTCCTAACAGCTAAAAATTAACAACTTCTGTATCCAGTTACTTCAGTATTGTTCCACCGTCTTTGG
Organism: Escallonia rubra; assembly: GCA_033065855.1. Classification (NCBI taxonomy): domain Eukaryota; kingdom Viridiplantae; phylum Streptophyta; class Magnoliopsida; order Escalloniales; family Escalloniaceae; genus Escallonia; species Escallonia rubra. The sequence continues at coordinate 62,672 of JAVXUO010000422.1, forward strand.
TGATCACAAAGTGATGCAACGGTCTGCAACATCTTTTGCTGACATCAATAATCTCTTTATGGGCATTGTCATACGTGCCTTGGGAAAAGAAGGCTTGAGAGCAAGCGCTAGTCTATGGGTGTGGCAGATAGCTATTAGAACTTGAGTACTTATTGGAGTAGTTGAAATGCTTTAGTACCATAGTGTTATATGCTCAGCATGTGTCGGTTGTTATGGATCTAGTTAAGGGATTTTTAGGTTTAAAGTTAGGCTCGAGGACGAAGAAAGAAGCCAGTAGAAAAAAATGGAGGATGGAGGGTCTTGTATTGATTCGCAGTTTTGGTCCATCATCCCTTAATTTGTAGGCCCTATATGTAGACAAAATTGTCCTCAACATACAACATTCAACATATTTTTTGATTTCTTAGCTTCAAAGGACTGTCACCTACATGGTAAATGTTTATAGTTTTTGGGCTACTTATGCTTCTGAGTAGCCTTCACTCATCAATTCTTCTGAGTAGCCTCCTAATAAGCTATGTGTAGGCTTGAGACTTTACTTTTCAAGGTATCATACTTTGAGATTATTGATGAGTGAACATGAGTTAAGTGCTTCTCAATTAGAGTAATCACTGATGGAAACTATGAGGTACTTAATCCCACTTTCTTGTCTAATGCTTTCCTCTCAGATACTGACGTCGTGTTATATTTCACTGTTCTTTGATCCTTGTTTTCGTGAGTCTATTTGCCCTGTACTTTCTTCTGCCAGGCAGCTCCTAGTTTTAACATTTTCTCCATTAGGCTTTTCTTTCAACACCAATCTTCATGGATGCCTGTTTGCTGATAATTGTCAATCATATTATTGTGTAAGCAATACCTATGGGTTTTTGTGAAAGAGACTTTAGTTATCTGATTTTATTTGGCTGCGGTTCATTTATCTTGGTAGTTAGTCTTCCAAAGCTCTCCCTTGTCCCTATAGCTGTATACGGTACACACCATAGAGATAATTTACGTATTAATGCCAATGTACTCTTTTAAGCGTTTCTCTTCTTGGTTGGTCAACGTATTCGAGCTTTTTTTAACTAAGTGGGCTACCCAAATAAAGACATATGTAATGGTAGCACTAATATATTGCTTGCCAGTAAATACATATCGGAACTGTTTTGGGAGAATATATATTGGTTGACGAACATGAACTGGTATATAGATATTCAAAAGAGATGCTCTGGAGGCAATAATATTTCTAAACTGTTTTTCAAGTTGGTGCCCGTTGCACTCCCACTCTTATGCTGGCTGAGGCTCTCGCTCTGATTACTTGGGAGTTGTTTATTTAATATTCTTGGAATGCCTGGCAACCTGGTGTTATGCATGGAACTAATGACAACAGGAAACGGAGGAAGGAAAATCTCATGCACCTATGTTTTCTTGGCCCCTGGGAGGATTTTCATTTAGTAAAAACAAACGGAGTAAAATGCTCGACAACATCTCACTGCCTTTCCCTTCAGTTTTACATAGTTACTATCATCCCCCACAGACTTCAGTTCATCAATATATACAAATTGATTGGTGTAGCCATATACATAGAGGAAATGCCTAGGAAATTTTTTGGCCACCAGAAGGACGAGTTAAATCGCGGCGACATGATCATGGATAGGGTTTGACTAATACATTTGAAGCCTCTTCATGTCTAACAATTGTGGTTATTTTATTAGCTAGAAACGTGCACGTGAATTTCGTTTATATTTTTGCTTGCTATTAATTATAACCATTTAAAATAATATCCTTATTATCGGGATTTAGGATTTCTGTTTATCCGTCTCAAGCAAGAAAGTGAACTTGAAAATTGAGTCGACAAGTCTTGGTAGCCGAGGTTATATGTAGTTTTATGAAGCTCCGTGGTAGTTTTATGAAGCTCCATGGTACTTCAATCCCACTGAACATTTCTAGGCGTCTTGTTTACGGAAGTATGTCATAGAGGATATAGGCATATAATTGGTCTTGAGACGTGTTTTCTTGATTGTGCGGGAATTCCATTGAACTCTCGGATTGACCTTTGGGTCATCCTTAGATGAATGAAGTCTTATTTGATTTGCCTTTGTTTTTTACATACCATTACATACTTACGAGTCTAAATTGTGTCCTTAGTTGAGGCTTCCACATGTTATTCTAGTAGTGCACAGATAACTCATGTAAGCCCCTTCTGGCTTTGATTATCTCCTGCCAGGTGGAAGGATTTTGGTTTCCCCCATTTTTCTGAAGTCCTACATAGCATGCTTGTTATTGTCCTGAGAAATGTTGGAGATACATAGTTAGATTTGGCCCTATCATGCGATGGACATTTTATGGAGTCGTGTAGTGAGTTTATAGCTGGTTGGAGCTTCCGTATTTTAGGATAGTATAGTCGTGGTGGTTGGTTCTCAGGTAGGCCAAATTTGATCCTATTTAAAAGGATTTGTAGGTTGGCTTGAATGGAAGTTTGCATATGCCTTGTCAGATACCATAATTAAGGAATCTGTGTACAAGGAAGCAGTGGCGTGTATGATTGCAGAAGACACATATCTTAAGCTTAATTTAGCTATCTTTGTAAGAGAATCATCACAGATAAAGGGAACAAGTAATTTCTTCCTTTTTTTTGGTTTGGCAAGCGGTTGAAATGATGTCATGTGACACTTTCTCTCTCTTGATCTTTTCTTATTTGGTTGCCTTCTTTTTGGTTTAACAGAAGCAGTTGAGCGCTGGCGCAGAGAGAAATTAAAAGAAGCCAAAAAAGTGAAACGTGGGCAGGCCTTAAATTCAAATATATTGCCAGAGGAAGCAGGTATTTTGTTGTGTTTCGCAATTGTCTTTGAAGGATGTTCTTTAATGCCTTTACATAGTGGATATGGAACTGCCTTATATGAATGGCCCTTGCAACGCCTTCGTACTTAGTATGTTAAGGGTGTACTCTGTAGGAATGCTTGCTAAAGCCTTGAAGTCTAATTGGGCCGAGCTGTCAGAAGAAATTGGTCTGTGGATACCCGTTGAAATTATCACCAAGGAACATGACGACAAGCCCGAGGGTGAAGAAGAGTTTGGTATTGAATCAGTGTTTTCTTTCTTGATTTATTTACCCATATTTGTTCTCTTTTTCTACATTAAAGTAAGTGGCACATCCCCAGTTTTTGAGGCACAAGTTTTCGCTTGGAGTTTGAAATGCATTTTCTATATTCCATTGAGGTGAACCCCTTTTCTTCCAGATGATTCAATTATACCGGGAAGGCAGCTTCCTCCTGAGTGCCATGCCAAACTTCACACAGATTATGACGGCGCTGCTGTTAGGTGGGGCCTTACTCACCATAAGGAAAGCGCGTACGAATGCTGTCAGGCTTGCCTGGATCATGCAAAAACTGCCAAACCAGGTGAAAACAAATGCAATATATGGGTTTATTGCCCATCCGAGGGAGGATGCTACTCCCCAGATATTTATGAACACAAACTTGGAGAATGCTGGCTGAAATATGTAAGCTTTGATCACCCCTGTTGTTAAAGTAGACACTTCTCCTTAACTCCCATGCCTACTCACCCAAATCTAATTGTATGTCTTCATCTTCAAACATGCAGGCAGAAAACCCTCGAGTAAATTTTAAGGACAGGTACTCCGACTCTTATAGAAACTCCCACCCGAATTCACCAGTCATTGTTCCATGGGTATCTGGTATTGTAAGTGCATAATCCGCACCAACACATTGGGGATGATTTTCTACTAGGGTTACATTAAATACACCCGAAGCTGGCTGCATGAAAACCCATGTCGGTTTGGAGTTTGTTTTCTCAACTTTAACTGTATTTATCTCGTTTGGTGGTTGTGGGGTGGTGGGTATGGCGGGTGATCAATTTTTGTATTACAGTCTAGGGGGGCTTGGTGCCGGAGCTCTAAATATTGGGGAAGCCGGTGCCAAATGGAGAGCTTAAAAGTAGTTAGACACACAAAAGCTTTTGCTGCTTGATGTAATCTGAGAAAGTAATTTATCTGAATGCTGAACATGTTGGTGTCGTTACTTTGAGCAGCCCTTTGCGTGCATTGTTGGGGCTTCGACCCCCAACTTTGCTTCCCCTTTTCTTGCTAAGTTGGTTTTCATGCAGAACCTGGTTAAGGTGATAGCGATGACGTGATGTAAATTGGTCCCTGACGAACATGAACGTTAACTGGTTGTGGAAAAACGCTCAATGTAAAGGTGATAGCGATGACGCAATGTAACCAAAATGGATGGTATAGAAGAATACTATCAGACGTAAAGTTGGGTATAATAAAATCAGTTGTAGATGAAAATAATAAAAGCCCGGGCCTTTCATGGTGCTCAACCATACAATGCGTCCGTTGTAATGAATTTTTTCCCTATGATTTTTACCAAAATCTCAAGGCTGATTTTAGTATGGACATATATTAAATTGAATTCAAATAACAGTGTGTTTGCATGTTAATCAAGCTATGGTAAGAACAAGAAGTAAAGGTAATATCTACATCTACATCTGCAAAAAAATGAATGAAATTGGAGAATAACTACTCAATCTACATAAGGCTTATAAATATAGCGTTTCCGTTGTATAATTTAGCAAACCATCCAAAATAATTGGAGTCCGCTATAAATACCAACATGTTTAGTACGTAGCTTTAAATTCCTTTAAATATCAGATTTATTATTTAGTATTATTATAAGTTGAATTAATTACAAAGTTATAATAGGTGCATCCAAAAAACTGTCTATTTTTTACCTTACTGTAGTAGTTATTTATTTACACAAGGCTGGCAAAATTTACCTGACTCGTAAGACCTAACCCAACCCGTCGGTTTTTGCCCACTGCGGTCTGCGGGTAAGCAGACCCGTGTCTCCTTTGGGTTGCAGAACTGGGTTGCTCATTGCAACAAGGGTCAGAATGGGTCGGTGTTTTGACCCGCGGGTCCAAACGGGTTTATTTTTGAGAAAAAAACAGCCCCTTAGATCCTCATCGCTCGGACTTCTTCAAGCGCGCCTTCGACCCTTAATCCACCACCTCTCGCTGTCGCCGGCAGTGCCTCTCGCCGTCTCTGTCGCCGGCAGCGCTCCATTTTCGATCCCGTGACTCCACCATCTTCGAATTCGACAGTGGACTCTCGCCAGCAGCACCTCTCGCCTTCTCCGTCTCCGGCAGTTCATCTCGCCGTCTCTGGATCCACCTCTCACCAGCAACATCCCTCGTCTCAAATCAAGTAATATATCTCTAAACTTAACGAAGTAATATATCTCTAAACTTAACGATCTTACTTTGCGATACTATTTTGGTTTAGTTTGTGTAAATGGGTTTTCATGATGATTCCTGAATGTGTTTACTTACTTTGCCATACTATTTTGGTTGAGTTTGTGTAAATGGGTTTTCATGATGTTTCCTCTTGTGTGTTTACATCTTGGCCTGATGGGTTTGATGCTTTCTATGTTCTAAATGTTTTTTATTGGCCTTTTTCTTTTTCTTTTCCTGTCTAATTGAGGGTTCATGCTCTGCTTTTGTGTTGTTTCGGGATTTGTGTTTTTCTCTAAAGGGAGCAACTGATATATGAGAGTTGTTAACTGAGTTGGGTTGAAGTTTTGTTTGCATTTTTCTTAATGATAGGTGTTTATATACGTGTTGAATGGCTGCTTATTTTGTGTGCGCGTGTGTACGTGTGGCTGGTTGGCAGTTTGGGTATGTAATGTGGCAGCGGGTGGGTGACAGTTTGGGTGTGTAATGTGTGTGTACGTGCACTCACACACTCAAGGCAACCAAGAATCATTTAATTGAGGCATCGATGAATTGCATGACGATGGTATCTAGATGATGGAAGTAATATATGAGACGGTTTATTTTGTATAATACATGAATCTCCATTACATTTAGTTTGATTTAGTTTCTCCTGCCTACAATAACCAGTTTGCAATATTCACGGAAGAAGTTCAAGCATGGATTTTATTGGCTTGGGTTCACGTCCTCACATATGATGGGGTTTGAAGTTTGATTTTTGTTTTATACACATGGGGAAGCTGTCAGTTGCATGATTCTTCTAAGAACAGGTAAAGGCTTTATGTATTCTGATTGATTTTTGAACTAAAAATCCTTGCATGTCTATTCCTCTTATGAAGTTCATGATTCTATATTTTTCTTTGGACTGGTGATTGAGAAGCTTGGATTTCTTACTGCTATCGTCTTATGTGTGTAATCATATGCTGGTAGTTTGTACCTATGGTACTGAGTGAAGGAGCTGATGCACTACTCATTCGTGGTGCTATACATTGGATTGCCCACTTCCATGTTATGCCTTTTTCTTTCCTCGCTTGTTGTAGGGGGCTGACGTGTATCATGAATCACCTTTATATAAGTAATTCATGGTCTGATGATACATTTCTGGAATCAAATTTGCTGCTACTTTCGCTTATCATATTGGGACTGAGAGATCTTGAGTGCATGAGTTTGTGTAGCTGTCATTTTACTGTTCTTGTAGGTAGGCCATGTAAGGTTCACCGTACTTTTAGTGGTTTTCCTTTTTGGATGTGTATTAGTGTTAGCTCCGGAGTCCATAATAGCTCCGGAGTCCGTAAACATCCGTAGCTCCCCTTTGTTTCTAGCTAGCATCAAAATCCGTTCAACTAGATCAAAGTTAATTAGATACAGAGATGGAGTGGTCTATGTATTGCTATGAAGCACAAGTGCACCGAAATGTATGGAGAACCATCATTGGAGGTCATGATTTCTCCTCTTGGTGGACAAGTGGAAATCCGGCAGAAACGGAATTTAGAGATGCAGTAATCGTCGATTGTGGATACTTTACATTGTATACTGGTTCTCGCCATGGCATATCTAAACTGGATTTCAAATGATACGCAAGCTTTATTTTAGTGTTCAGTTATAGGCCTTTGACTGTATGTAATTCCACAACGCTCTCAAACCTTGTCTAATTACAATTGTGGTCGCTGGTAGGTTTAGAAGAACAAGAACAAAAGAAGGATGGAGTTCAAAGAAAACATCATCGTTGGTAGCAAATTGATGGACAGATAACGTATTTTGGCGATAGAGGGAACATGAAGCATGCTATTCAATTTAAAAGTTTTTGTAGAAGAACTTAACCACGAAGAGCCAATGTGATGAATTTTCAAACCTGTACCGTCACCCACATATATTTGATCTGGACCATGATAATCAGTGCAATGAGATAAGTTGTTGGGGTCACTGGAGACAAGATGAGTGGCTCCAGAATCAAGTGTCAGGCCAGATCAAAAGTAGGAGGGGATGGTGGAAAAGCCATGTGTGCTGCAATAGGATAGTGCGACAAGCTTCGGGCACTAAGAACGAATGTGGCTAGGCTGGTGCAGTGATGACAGACAACGGTGGAGGCAGATTTGCGACGGAGGATGAAAGACCTGAGAGTACGGCCTGGAGCCAGACCAATTGCGGCCGGACTGCAGAGTTTTGTTGTAGATGGCACTGTCAGGCCATTGATGCTTCCCTTGGTTAGAGTGACCGTCATGAAAGTGGGAGGGGGAGGAACCATGGTGATACTTTGGATTTGAAGAGGGCAGTAAGGAGGCATGCAATTGTTGGTAGCAAAGTTTGCATCTGGAAGCAGGCTCTCATGAGTGTCAAGGGAGATGGGTTTAGGGCGGGTGGTAATGGAGGTCACAAAAGACCGGTAATGCGACCAAAGTCCAGCCAACAACGCATGTATGAGATCATCTTCATGAATGGGATGATCTATAGTGGCCAGCGTATCACGAATCTGTTTACCTTTCTGAAAGTACTCGTGCATAAGCAAATCGCCTTTACTTAAGCAATGTATCATAACGAAGATTTAATATCTTTGCCTAAGGAAACCAAACAACAGAGGAGGTATCATGACCAAGCACTTGAGCAAAGATTGGCTCGGTAAGAGACGACAAGAGCCAGCTAAGCAATGCAGGAGCTGGTCCTATTTATGCAAAGGGAGATAAACAGGATTGATTTTAGATGATACTGCAGATTAATAATGGTCTGTTCGGAGGTAGATGAAGGCAGTTCAGCTTCAGTAGGTGCAAGATATTTAGGTTTGGTTGGAGAGATCCTTCAACAAAACCAACCAAATCATACCCTCGAAGAAGGGGAAGAAATTGACTGCGCCACAGCAGGTAGTTGTCAGTATTGAGTTTGGCAGAGACTATTTTGAATATTTTTTAGAGGAAAAATGAGATTGGATGTGGACTGCGAGGAAGAGGCAGCCACGGCGGGTGAAAAAAAAAATGTCGTAAGACTTTAGGCTGTGGATAACATGTAGAAGAAGGAAATGTTTCCGTTCACAATCCTCATTTTCAGTATATCAGTAGTATACATATAAAGAGTCATGGTTACGTATGGCTTTACAAAGTATTTTATGGATAAGCTAAGACTAAACTTTTGGATGTGGGATTAGTTTTGGAAGGTTAGGGGTGGTGACTGGTGAGTGTGTGATGTGCTCCAATGGTAGAAAGGTAGGAAACAATAGCTTCCTGATTTAGTAGAGGACTTTCTTCATGCCATTTCCTGCTCTCTAGCGTCCTTTTTGGTTGTTCCGTTCCTTTGGGTCCATTGGGTTGGACAGCAGGAAGTAGCCCTTCCCCTCCCTTAATCCTCCAATCCATGGTGTAGGTGGGATTCGATCCCAGGTCTACGACGCCAAGAGACTTTACTAGCTGAACTAGCTGACGCACACCTTGTTTTGTTGTTTCTGATATATAAGTACTGCTCAAGAGCATTATGAGGCCTTATGTACTGTCATAGTTGTGTTTGGAGAACAAGTTTTCTGATAAAGCCATTTATACTTGAACTCATTGGTTGCTTTTTTAATTACTTATCCAGACCTGGTGCGCATGTTGTAATGAGCAATGACTTGTTCGAATAAATAAGCATGCATTCTAGTAATATAACATGAGTATATGTACCACAGCCTACAGGAGCAGTATGTAGCTTTGGATCACGGTTCCATGATTTTAAGAGGTGTACATCGATCTTGTAGATTATGTACTGGTGCCAATGAAACTTGCATCTGGAGTCTGGACAGACCTGACCTAGGAGTACACCCTAGAGAGATCTGATAATGAAACCTTGGGGCTTAAAGCATTAACAACAAAGAAATAAGCGAACTCAAGCAGTCATCGGTAGGTCTGTAGAAATGATGGTAACTTTTACATTTACTAAATTATTTTAGTTCTGCTTGGTTCTTTTCTCATCTCCTATCCTGTTTTTATGCTGAACACATTTATGCTGACAATATATTAAATTTTCTTTTGTGTTCCCAGTGAAAAGAAGCCAACAAGAATAGCTTGCAACCATGCTTTCTGGTGACACGTCAATCCATAAAACTCACTATGACATTCTCGGGGTGAAGGAAGATGCAAGCTTAGAAGAAATCCGTACAAGCTACAGATATGCTATCCTTAATTCCCATCCTGATAAGATGCAAAAGGCAGCTGAAACATCTTACCCAGAGCACGGCGCAGGAGATCAGTTTTTGGAGATTCAGAGGGCCTGGGAAATCCTTGGCAATTTACAGTCACGTGGAGTTTATGATACCAAGCTGCGGGCTTTGAGACAGGATGCCATTGGCGCAGAAGATGTCACCTTTGAGTCTCTGACGGTTGAAGATGCTGGTGATGTCGTGGAGTTTTTGTACCAATGCCAATGTAGTGATTACTACTCCATCGACTCTCTGGAGTTGGGTGAGATGGGATTTGTATTGTCAAGGGACAGGAGTACGATTTCCTTACAGTCACGAAATGCTTTGCCAGCATCTGTTCTTCTACCTTGTGGCTCTTGTTCTCTCAAAGTCCGGTTATTCTTCAATGCTGCAAATACAACCCTTCAAAGGGACCATCACCTGTGATTTTAGAGTCCTTTTTATTAGTTTGCATTCTTTACTTAGGGTCATATTGACATGTTGGCTGTCTGTAAATACAGTGGAGCGGGAGATTGCAGAAATGCCATGAGAAATTACGTTTGTTTTCAATTTTGATTGACTTGCATAGATGAGGTGGTAGATGTTTGCAGCTAAGACCTTAATAGTGTTGGAGTTTTCGTGGTAAGATGAAAAACAGAGGCTCCTTCTGTTTGTGTTTCTACTTTTTTTTCTTCTTCTTCACTGGTCTCTTTTGCCTCTAATTTTCTGAAAATTTGTTTGACTCAGATCCTGAGTCAATTGAAGTGATTTACCGATTTGCAGTTTTTGAACAAACTTTCAACAAAAATGATATTCACTCCTGAATTAACAAATCATTCCTGAATTAACAAATCATTCCTGAATTATCCTGTTGAAAATTATCGTAGTTGTCTTCAAAATTCAGCATTAAGACCTCGATAGTGTGCCTAAAAGACAAACAACGCATCCAAATAACGTTTCCATCAACGTTATGTGAACAGCCTCACACGTGGTTCATAAGTGGTGAGAGAAAAAGCAAAAATTTATTTAACACTGCTAAACGTCTTCACACGTGACAAAAAAATGAACGATATTTTTGTCAAACTACATGTACGTCCTTTCAGAGGTGATTGACACGTAATCTGTCTCACCTTGCCGTAACAAAATGAACTCCAAGAGTGCCATAGAGAGCGAATCTTGGATCAATCAATCGGCTTAGCACTTTGGTAAAATTTTGATTAACAATTTTTAATTTTCTTTTGGAATCCTGGTAATCATTTACATTTTACACTTTGAATATATATATATATATATATATATATATATATATATATGAGAATAATAAAAAGTATATACGTCAGAAAACTGCAAAGCAGTCAAGTTACATGAAATCCATAAGACTTCGAATAAGACAGGTACAAACACATAAAACGGTTAAAAATCCTATCCTGTAAGTATTACTATACAAAACTAACCAATGATCAAGACCTCAAAGAAAATAAAATTAAACAAACAGTAAAATAAAATGCCAACGCTTTGAAAAAAGATAGTTTTATTACCTTTTAACGAACACAACAGGAACGAAGAAAAAGGAAGGCATTTACTAGTTGCAGTTTCTTTTCAACCGACAGTCAACAAACTCACTGAGCTCTCTGTTTTAGGGCTGCAAAGTGCAAAGAGGTCCATTTCTCTAGCAAATTTGAGGTTCGTCTCTTCGTTTTTCTTGGGCATAGATAGAGTAAGGATTTACCTTTGTCAAAGTATCGTCTGACATACATCTGATATGCTATGAAACCACTTTCATACATTTTGCACAGTATTACGACCTTCTAATCATATCAAATGATGGCCGCCCAGTTATGTGCTTATGCTTCACAGGCCATTTTCACTGTAATACGCATCCTTTTCATTTATTTTTCTTTTCTGCCGTTTTTTTTTTTTTTTTGGGTGTGTTTTTTTGGTTTTGTAGGATTAGAGGACGGGTTAGTTATTTATTTGTGGAATTGTTAAACACTTGCACCTTTCATATATTTCGTTGTACATGTGAGGTGATGACAGTTTAATTAATCAGCTTACCTTCAATTGCGCCTGTTAGTTGCTTGGTGGGAATCTGCTTGAATGCCTTCAGTGGAAATGTCTTAGTAGAAATTCCGTTTTAGTCTAGCAGATTTATAAACGTGACATCACTGTGTTGGATGGTATACCCATGTAGTTGTATGAGTGTAATTGAAGGTGCTTCCATAAAGCAGTTTCTACGATTTAGTGAGGCACTTGACGGTTTCTGGAACTCACAATGTTTAATTCTTTGTGAACTGGCTTGATTCTTGCATTGAAATGCAAAAGCGTGATTATAGCGATTTGTAGTTCTACCGAGACTGAATATGTTTAACATTGACTTCGGAAGGGCTGAAACTGAGCCACATACTTAAATTTATGTTCATACATGACAGAGCTCAAGCTTGCACATTTGACGGTCATTTGGACGGAAGAGCTTTGATGATTTCACCAGACTTCTCAGCTTGAAGCTAGAGATGGGTTCTCGAGATGGAAAGCCTCCGTGGAGTGTCTTTGATGGTGTGAAAAATATTCATGCAGCTCCTGAAGTTCTCATGGCTGAGATCAGTTCTGCGATTGGTGCCCTTGAGTCTGCCCGCGCTACTGCTCTTTTGAAGTCTCCATCTCCCTCCCTCCTAAAAAATAAGAGTGCTGATGCAAATTTGACCTCCCATTATGATGCTCGAATGGCAGATGAAGCTTATAAAGTGGGGATGGCAGCCTTGGCTGCAGGAAAGCTTGATGAGGGTATTCACGCTTTGAACATTGCTCTATCCAAGTGTCCACCTAATAAGACTTCTGCTGTTGCTAGGCTTCAATCTATCATTTCTATCACGTCTCAACAACTTCAGGAATCTCCCGATCGACTTTGTTGATACCTTCTACACTTACAATCTGGTACTTATCTAGTTTCCTTTTTAATTGTTCCATGTCTTTCTGTGAATTATTTCAATCAAGAACCTTTTAATAGCTTCGGCTGCCAGTCATTTTTTCCTGGAACTGATCGTCAATACTTGTTTATTTCTTCAGGGGCAACAGCTTTTATGGTGATTGCAGATGCTCTTCAAAAATCACCTGGCAGCTTTCATGTTTGCATGTCTTGTGAGGGTCATGATTGATTTCTATAGAAGTGAAGTTGGATATTTGGATAGGGTCAAGAATATAGTTTGTAATGTTTGCGTATGACAATGCACTTCTCTACATTTAGCTTTGCCAAGCTAGATAGGCAATCTCTTTTTGCTGTTGATGTGTTTTAACACTTGAGAAGTCCCAATTCCAAACTTCACCAAATTGTCTAGACGGATGAAAAGAATGAATCATTTTCTTTCATTCACTGTGTCGTACGGATTTCTCATTTGACGTAGATGGAATAGCACCTAGATATGGAGATTTAAGATATGTACGCTGGTCCATGCGGTAGAGATGCTTACGAGTGTGTTGTTACGGAGCATAGTAAATTGTTAAAAACACTTCATGTAGGAAAAGGCTGTTATGTCTTCTCTAGATAACCTTTAAGTGCATCATGAGTGCTGTGACTAAAAAGCAAAACGAATTGAATTCAATTGCCTTTATATGAGACAGAGACTGGTTATAAGAATGGGTTAATTATGCTTCATGGTAGTGACATGAATTTAAACCTATTAGCATCATGTGATAGTAATATAATTGTTTGTGTCTTTAGATGTCTCAAGATCCCTGCCATGTTGATAGCATGTAATATGTACTGTGCAGAAGAGTTCGGGAATTGCGTTAAATGTTTTGACAGTGCAAGAAGCTAAAAAGGGATTCAAGTGCTAACGAATTCGCTTGATCATCTCTCTTGCCTAATTGTTGACGAGTCCTATTAGCAGCGTACTTAGATGATATTCAATGCTCCCAGTATAAGAAACATCAGGGACCAAGTAGATATAAGAGGATAGGTTTTTCTCTTTGGGTTTCTCTCGTCAGAGTCCAGACTGTCTTAGGTAGGATGGATATTTAGGAAAGACCCATCCAAGAACAGTGATCAAAACGATGTAGTTGAAGGTTTAATCTGCGAGATTGGAGTCAAACAAGTTTTTTGAGGAGAGAGATGCATGGAAAAGGGTGTAGTCCCCCACAAAAGGAAAGAACCGATGGCTAGAATGGCGAGTTCATAAATAGATCGTTACTGATTAGAAAGGCACTGGTTTTAGTTTAAATCAGCCTTTTTGAAGGTTAATACAACTTAGCTTATATCAGCCTTATTCTTTGGTCTTGATTGATGGTGGGAAGAAAATTTCAATTCTTGTCTCTGAAGGGGTCATGTGATTCCAATGTTTCTTGAAACTTGAGGTTCAAGCTTATTTAGAATGTTGTTTATGCAGTATTTCTATGTGTCGCCTGTGTTGTTGCCTTCATATGTGTTACCTTGGATATTTGATGGAGCTGGCGATTCATCACTTAGCAATGGCTTTGTCTTTAAGTTTCTCTGTCTTTGGGCAGCCACAACTGACAAATATTTTTGTTGAATCCTATGATTGGACGTCCTTTTGTTATTACATTGGTCATTGAAGCAGCGGACTTTGAAGTTGCTTCTCAAATTACTGTATCATGGGTAGAAGATGAAGATTCCATTTGATTTCAGAATTGCTTTTACAATGCTGCATTGAACATAGAAGACTCTCTTTGGCTTCTTTGGACGCATTCTGCAACAGTGCAGCATCTTAACTGTACATGAGTCGAGATAATAGTTCACTCCACTGCTTGGTTGGTGCGAAGGCTGGTATGCTGCTGTTTCACTTTGTAGATATAGGCATTAAGAATCAGTCAGTATCTAAGAAAAAGGGTATGATAGATAGCCTTCTGATTGTTTTCTTCCTTCTCCAGGATTTTGGTTTGTTCTATTCAAGTTAGTTTTAGGGTAAATTACACAAAACTCCCCGGAGGTTTGCCATAATTACACTCAGCCCCCCTAACTATTAAAATTACACTCCGCTCAAAAAGTAACTTTCTCTCTTACGGTGTTAACTGTACACGGTGCAATGCAAAAAGACATGAATGCCCCTTAGACAATGTTTTCTTGGAATTTGGAGGGAAAGTGGTCATTCTGTAATACAAGGATAAAGAATTAGGGGTTTAAATTAGGGGTACAATTATGGCATTCAATTTAGAGTTCAATTACGGGTCTAAGTGAATTAGGGGGTTCAATTACGAGTCTAAATGAATCAGGGCATTCAATTTAGGGTTCGGTTTGATTAGGGCATTCAATTTAGGGTTCAATTACTTCAATTTAGGGTTCGATTCGATTAGGGCATTCAATTTAGGGTTCGGTTCGATTAGGACATTCACTTTAGGGTTCAATTAGTTCAATTTAGGGTTCGATTAGGGCATTCAATTTAGGGTGGGGTTCAATTAGTTCAATTTAGGGTTCGGTTCGATTAAGCCTTTAAATCTCTTCAGAAAACTCATATGAGCATTTCATTGACCTTCCACTTGGCTTCATTGTGCTCTATCAGGTATGCACCACCTGAACATTTTACATCCACCACTTGCACAAGAGAAGAACAACTTACCCTTACTTGGCTTCTCATCAGATTCAACAATCCTCAAGTTTGCCCTCTTTCTACACCAACAATTCATGTACTTAAATCTCAAATCCAACCATTCTTTACTATTTTCTGGCCAAGACATTGTTACCTCCTCAAGCAGGTGGATCTGATGAAGGTAATAGATAAAAGGGCACGAACAGAAGGTGGAGGAAGGGAAGAAGGATCTCAGTGGAGTTGACTGAAATTTACAAAAACCCAACATTACAATCAGAACACATAGGTGTATAAAGAACAAAGGAGTGTATTTTGGGTATGAAAATTGTATAAAGTAGTGTGCCAGGGAATCTTGAAACAGAATTGGGCATGCCGTTAAAAGTGTGTAATTGTGTGTAATACGGGTACAAACCTCAAGGGAATGAAGTGTAATTTTAATAGCTAGAGGGGGCTGAGTGTAATTATGACAAATCTCAGGAAAGTTTTGTGTAATTTAACCTTAGTTTTATACGAGCATCAGTTGTGCCACTGGTGCCAAAATCAGATCAAGCATCAAGGTTCCAAGGACAACTTCCCCGTGAAACAGATTGATTGATCTTCCATTAAGAAATTCCTGGCTTTTCCTTTGGTACACCGACATCCATTTTCAAATGAAAAGGTTTTACTAAATCCAGAGGATTTTATGCTTGAATCTCCAAAAACTTACTGGTTTGAAATCGGTAAGTCATTTTCTAGAACGAGTTCAATTTCCCCCCTACCACCCTACATTAACACTAATATCCACCCATAGTCATCCATCTCTCGTGCTCTCGTTAAAAATCATCTCTCTCTCTCTCTCTCTGATGCACACACGGACACATCTATACTACATATAAAAGCACGGATGAAGTTGAATTAAATGGCTAAACGACATGTGTGCACGCGTTCAAGCTTCTTGATCGGCCCCATTGTTAATAATAATCTCGTTCCATAGTCTTCTTTGCTAGGAAAACTGTTTTGAACAGAACTACTAGTTGTTTTCACAAATTTGTCAAAAGTAGTAGTCATGGTTTGGTAAAATGTCCCAGCATTACCATTTCTTAGGTTGCAAGTGAAAGTCATTAAAAGACTACAAACATGGCACTGACCATATGAAATCAGAAAATGACAAGTAAATGAGAATCGACAAATTTTTCAATAGAGCTCAGACGGAGATCATAACCATTGATTTGGCATCAAACGGTGATCAGAGGCAGAGATAGAGGCTCTTGAGTTTAAACTCTCTCATTCTCCTTTAACGTTATCTTCACCTCAAAGGTTCGATGTTCAGAAATTCAGGTGATGGTAAGAGGCCCCTATCACATAAGCATGTTAATATAAACATCAAATCAGACATTGAAGTGGCATTTGTCAGTTTGGAACATTAATTTTCTGCAACCCACATCCCAACATGAGCTTCTTCAAGCAGCAAGAGCCACCAAATCCTTCTAAAACATGCAAATTCCTTGCATCAACCTTCAAGCATGCATTTGCCACCTGCCATACTCCCCGTCGAAGGCTTTCTTCTTCAATCCCGGAGGAAGAGGACGATATAACCAGCGATTACAGTGATGAACAGGAAGTAGTCACTTATCAGAAGCCATTCATTTTCTGTAAGTTCAGCATACTGTTTTGCTGATATACTTGGTTGTTTCTTCTTTCCTTGTCTTCAGGAATTTGTTTCAGAAATTAGAAGCAAATACATGGAGGCAAAGTCCAAACGTCAGACCAGCCTTGCATTAGATTGCTTTTTCTGGGGTTTCTCTCCAACAACAGGAGAACTTTTCATCGCATCTAAAGTAATGCAGCAAAAGGAGGAAAGTGACGGTGAAGAGAGAGAAGACTATTTCTCGGTTGGCAGTTGTTTCTCTCGCTGCTCAAGTGTGGAAGCATTTGTGTCCGTGAGAACAAACTTTTCTCGTTGTTCAAGCTTGAATGGCCTTGATTTTCCTGATTTTCCGAGGTGCTCGATTATTCAGGAGTTTCGCCATTGTGAGGGGTGGCCTTTTGGACTCTGCAGGAGGTCTCTGTTGCTTCCCCCTCTGCCAAAGTCTCCATCTGATTCCTGGACATGGCGTAAAAACCCCAGAACGATCAAGTTGCATTGATTGATACGTACTATGTTCTGCTTTCATCATGCATGCAGTGTAATTTGAGAAAACTTGCATACATTTGCACGGAAGAATAAAAACTTACTTGTACACTTCATAATAAAAGCATCTCTGAAATAATGATAAAGCACCACCATAACCAAGTCTATATAAGAGTGTTAAATCCACTTTTGCGCAGAAATAGTCCTTGTGTTTTGGCACTAACAACATCTAATCTTCTTGACTTGAGTTGAACTTTTCTAAACATCATTAGGTTTACCTGCAATTACATAAAGATGCAATTGTATGGAAGAATAATAATCTGTAGTATTATTAAAGTGCATTGAGGATTGCACTGTTAAGACAAGGATCTCAATCTTCACAGCATAATCAAGTTGAATTATAGTGCGGCTCATAAACAACATCAGAGTCAAACTTCATTCGTATGGAAACTGATATCCTTGCATAAGTCCGCTGACATAATGTGCATCTTGAACAAGCAAAAGCGAACAATTGATATCAACTAACATTAACTATAAAGGTAAAACTAACAACATCAGCAAAATGTCCAAGAGACCACACGCGAAGACATGATTATTTTAGACGTCTCTCCAAAACTATGCTCTTTGCTCAACATAAGAACCAGAAAGTCCAGACGTCCCCAGAACTGTGACCTGCAATTGGAAGAGGAAAGAATGTTTACAGTCAAGATTGCATCCACGGGCCTCAGGTAACAATGGTGCAACGTCAATCTTTTTGCAAAAACATGATGCCAACATATAAGAAGGAAATATAAGCAGCTCAAGCCAAGGATGTCATTTACAAACGAAAAGCCTTCCAACAAAATAAGAACTTACCAACTGGAGGCTTTGTCAACAGAACTCTGAAAACTTCTTAAGCAAATTATCCTCCCATTCGACTAAAATACAATTTATTCAGCATGTACAGAACTACAGAGCAATGTAGTTAAAAGCAAATCATACAGACTACAGATATAAGGTCAGGCAGTAGTCCTGTTAAATTTATTTACCATATAGCACTATTTGATTTTAGCTGTTTGTAACATGCAGCGCCTGATGCTCAGAAACAAGTAACACGTGAGATACAGACGCCATTCATTGCAGCACTGGTCTTCTTGAATGCTCTGGGCATGTGATGTCTAAGCACTGTGCAAAAGGGGAAAAGAAAAAAAAAAGACACAAGAGTTCGTACCTTTCCCCACTCTGAACCAAGACCACTGCATCTCATCTTCAAGTGTATCATCTTAGTTCCAAGCTCAGTCTCAACTTTCTTTTTCAAATACTCCTCATCTGGTCCAAATGCATCCAAATATGCAGTGTAACGTTGATAGGCCGTCCGTAGTGCATTGACAAAGTCATCTGACAGTGGTTTTACATTCTGCATAAGAGAACTAAAAATCAGACTACAAGCATTTGACAGACCAAACAGGAATGCAAATATCTTAGTCGCACAATTGGTTTATGTCACCTCGCCACTCATTCCGACACTGTCATCAATTGCCATTCTCAGTGACACAAGCATCGCACTGAACTCCTCAACTGCCTCAGCTGCACGGAAAACATTGGCCAGTGCTTCCTGTCCAGCTTTATCATCAGTGTTCTTAGACAATGCATTCTTTGCATCATAAATGACAGCATCTGGGAGCTCATCCCAACTTGCTGCCATTAAATCCTTAAAAGCATATTCAATCTCAGCGTCTTTTATGGCAGGCAAGTGAGACGTATCCTGACTGAAAGAACGCGCAGTTTTTACGCCCGTTGCAGAAGGAGAACAGATGCCTATGAAGTGGCAATATTAGAAACTTCATTTCCCTTGACAGGTGTTATGATAGACTAATTGAAAAGGAATTATCAATCTCAAGTACTGAATATTAGCATATACCTAGCCAAACATGAAGAAAGACTGTTATGGGAGACATTAAACCAAGCCATAGAAAGGAAAATTTGAACAAAAGCATACAATGCAGAACTTCAGGAGTCATATTTTCATCAGTCTCGTCTCTCTAGAATGGCACCATGAGCTTTACTTCTTTTCCAAGGTCCCTTGTGTTGCAGCTTACGCATTAATGATATAGGCAGCATACATATTAACAAGTTGGACACTACAAACTATACAGATTCGATACGATGCATATTCCAAGACCATACAGCAGATAAACAAGAAGCAGCATAACTGAGCTGCTACCTCACCTATAGCAGTATAACAAACTGAGCTGTTAAGTTGTATTTTACGTAACATTTATTACTTTATTCTTCCTTCGAAAACAAAAATAAAATAAAAATAAGGCTTCGTGCTATCACATTCACGCGTGCAAACATCTCTACTTATCTTTTGCCCTAGAAAGTGTAAAGGTTAGGGATAGCAAAACAAGTAGTTTCCTTGATATGTGAAACGAACGTGACTCTTGTTTATTCTGCCTCCGTGTGTGTGTGAGAGGGACGGTGGGCGGGAGCCTTAGGTGAAAGAAAAAGTAATCATTAGTTCATACCAGACTACTCAGACAATCTATCAACAGGTAGAGGGCACCAAAGGAACGCCATAATTTAATTCCTAAACAGACACTAATTGCAAATAAAGATGGATTGCCTGCCAACGAAAATGCTAGATACCCAAATCAATCTCGATCAAGAAATAACGTCGTGCAAATATGTCGTTGTATTGTTAGCAAAACACAAGGTAGGTGTGCAAGAAAGTACCAGGAGGAGCGAGCTTAGCGGAAGTGGGGAGGGACCGGGTGAGATGGTGGAAGTAGCGAATTCCACCGCCGAGGAACTGGCGGGGGTGGTGGTCCTGGTGCTTGACGGCGGCGCCGGCGGCAGTGAAACCCAGAGATCTGCGGCTGATCGAGCGGTATAGCGATCTCATCATCACCATCTTCTCCATTTTCCGTCTGTCACGATCGAAGATGAGGTAAAAAGAGAATGAAAAAAGAGAGTAATGGGGAACAGTGACTGTCGTAGCCTACGACTACCAAATATTCAAACCGGGACCCGAGGGTCGGATTTTAACCCGCGAGCAAGAGGCAGTGGGCCGAGTTCTTTCTTCTTTCGTTTCGGTCTGTGGGAGGGCCCAACGAGTCATCTCTGGGCCCAGAAATACTTAGATGCGGAGGGCTTAACACATTGGGGGCTTATCAATGGATGATCTTCGATTTCAGATTACAGGTGAAGAGACAAATCAACGACGAGTTGTTAGTACAAAAAGTATACGAATGGGGTCAAATGCAAGCAAGAAGAATCGGATGCATGACCTTACGTAGCGAAAGCTATTGTACCATTTTAAGTGATCAGTTGTTATAAAAGCTTAATCTTGCTGGATGTTAAGTCAACAATGTTATCATGCTTAACAAAAGAAGAACACTTTTACAAATGAAAATATATTATGCCATTCGTATAAAGCGAAAGAAAGCTAAATCTTTAACAAAGTTAGAAAACCAACACTTCGGTGAATGTAGAGTCACTAATTTAGCTATGACAAATTAAAGATATATTCTTCGACCAAAAAACTTTCACGTCCTCGTGTGCTCCATTTCATTTTTCAATCTTGTGACTAAAGGCACTGTATGGAATCTAGAGGCTGTAATTTCGGAAAATACATATTTTTCGTTTTGGGTGAAATACATCCTTGATCATTGTACTTTATACCAAATTTCAATCTGCTCACAGACTTTTATGTTGTGTCAAAATCTATGTTACATGGACTCTTCAAAATGCGTGAAGTACCCGTGTCGGATACTCAACACTTGGACATAGGTATTATATGTGTCCGACACATCTCATAGGATATGCCACTAAGAACTTTGTCTTGAAGTGTTTCTTTTAATTTGTTATTGCTTTGAGATGAGGTAAAATTTCAACTAAAACAATGTGCGGCACAAAAACACCATGTTACTTAAGGGGTAACTAAAAAATAGTAATACATAGAAATATTTTACCGTATTCCCATGTCTTGGATTTTAAAAAATAGACGAATTTCTAATACTTAAACACGTGTCCGATTTGGACACTCATACCGACTTCATGTAACATAGGTCAAAATTATCATTCAACTGTCCAAGTGCATCAATGAGTTTATGTTGAGTCACAATTACCATTCAATTTCCCAATTGCATCAATGAGATCCATCTGTTAAAATCTGTCACTTGAACACCGTTAATAACTCACATGCCTGCCATGTGAACTTTACTTGAGGGGTATTTATGTACTTTCTCCAACAAAAGCGACGCATCAGTTCTTCGTTTTCCTCTTCCCTTTTTTTATTTTTAAATACTAGTTTTGATCTCGTACGTTGTGCACCGAAATACTTATTGAAAAAGTCCTTACTCATATATCTAATAGCAATAACACTATTAGTAGCAGTGATATAATAATAACAACATTAAAAATGGTGTATTTACCGGTTTTCTATGAAAACTTTAGTAACATTGTTAGTCTAAACAAATGAAAAGGTAAAACATAAAATGCTAGAAATAATATTTACGAATAGTAACAATAACAACAACAACAACAATAATAGTAGTAGTAAAACTCATGTCTGAGGCCTATATTTATAGCGACCAAGAAGAGAACAAAATGATATGAAATATGAGAAAAACTTATACATGTGTGTGCTCGCGCACGCACACACATATACACATATCTTGTCACCTGATAATGAAAGAACGAAATCTATATATAGTGTATATAGGACGTATAAAGGAATAAAAGGAGAGAAGCTAGACTTGTTTAGTTGTGAAAAAATATGGATCTTGTCTAAATTATTGAAAAGATTTACGATTTGAGGGAGATATATAAGTTTCAAATGAAGAGAGAGAGAGAGAGAGAGAGAGAGAGAATGTAAAAGATTGTTACAATTCTCGGTTTAGCAATGACTAATAGTCATTAAATGTCTTATAGTAAGTTTTATTTAGTGCACTAAATAAAGCAGTGCTCTTAAAAATTGCCACTGAAAGTATTAACATAAATACCACTAACTGTATTTAGCGATCATTAATTATCGCTATACGAAATGTTATACAGTTATGTTCTTACAAGTAAATAACAAAGATTTTTCAAAAAATTTCAAAATTAAAAATGATAGACTTGACGAAGAAACAGAAAGTTAACATTCTCTCGGCCTGATCATTGTACCAAACTAAATGCCTAACACCACCCAAACCTGCCACCTTCACAACCCCCAAAAACCACCAATGTCAGGTCCCCTCTAATCAATCTACATTTGCACCCAACTTAAGATCACTAGTGTAACTCTCACAATCGGATCTCCTACCATTCAACCTCTCTCTTAAATCGACTGACCATCACCAGATCTATCACTGCACCAGATCTGACCACCAATTATCGCCTTATCATTCAGCACCAGAGAACTCCCATAAACCCTGATTTTGCCCCCAAAGCAATGTACCCATGCTGCGATTTCCCAATGATCACCACTATGGCCGTGTTGAAGAAAGAATCCAGAAGAACGAACACCCACTAAACTTGTTATTGCTTCCGAACAGAGGTGATCATTTAAGCCGTTCAAACCGAACCAACTAAAAATATACATTCACCTCCGGCGATGTGTGACTCGGAATCAATTGGATTTTTGTGAAATTGTTCTAAGCCGAACCGAACCCAATCAATATACTTTTAATTAAAAATATATAAATTTAATCTAATCTTAGTTCTTATTTAGTTTTTTATCATACTTAAGATTTAACCACAACATATATAAATGTTGTTAGTCTAGACGTTCCAGTGACCAGTGCGCGGTTGGGTGGACGGTATACGGGTTTAAGAAGGACAAGAAAAGTCGTATACATAAACAAATAAAAATAAAATTTGTTGACAACTATGCCATCCCAACAAGATGAGTTGCACCAATGAAATGCATGGGAAGCATAAACAGAGACATGAATTTAGGTCCCTCCCTTCAAATAGAAAACTAAAGCAAAGATGCAGGTCACAGTTCGCATGTAAAGTCGTGGCGACTAAAATTGAGAGAAGATGACTTGAACTTGCTCACCACGTATTCAACCAAGAATAGTTCTTGCTTCTATCATATTTGTTTATAAGAAGATAGTAACGACTCCATGTAGCGTTAATTAATGATCACTAAATATAGTTAATTACATTTCTGTTAACACTTCAAATGATAATCTTAAATAATTTTTAGCATCTTTATATAAAAAAATATTTAAAATAATAGTAATAATCACTAATCATCTTTTAAGACTAGAATTGTAACTATTCTCTTACAACTTGTGTGAAAGACAAAAAGTTTCCTTCAAACTAGACGCGATAGTTAAGGACTCTCCTTCGAACTAGAAAAAATCAAGATACGGGTCATAGTTCACATGTATAATCGTCGCCACTATATTGAGAGAAGATGACATGAAATTGCCAACCAAGTATTCAAGCTAAACCCAATAGTTAGCGGCTCTCTCTATAAATATGAAACATTTGCTTATTACCCAACAAGTTTTTTTTTGTCCACAACTTCGTCTCAAGCCTACCATAACTACCTTAACAAACTCGTGGCGGAAGCTAGGGTTGTTGCCGTTTCCGTAAACTATAGGAGAGCACCTGAGAACCCTCTTCCCATTGCATACGAAAACTCATGGGCCGCACTGCAATGGGTTGCTTCCCACAGGAACAACCATGGACCCAAG
This sequence comes from Escallonia rubra, assembly GCA_033065855.1. Taxonomy (NCBI): domain Eukaryota; kingdom Viridiplantae; phylum Streptophyta; class Magnoliopsida; order Escalloniales; family Escalloniaceae; genus Escallonia; species Escallonia rubra. The sequence goes on from JAVXUO010000422.1 coordinate 86,396, forward strand.
CCTTGGTTGAATGAGCATGGAGATTTTGGAAGGCTTTTCGTGTCGGGCGTGAGTGCCGGTGCAAACATAGCTCACAATGTTGCCATGATAAGCAGGAAATGCAGGGTCCGAGCTGGGTGTAGAGATTCTTGGGGTCGGACTAGTTCACCCGTTCTTTTGGGGTTCGACTTCAATCGGGTCAGAGGAAGCCTGTGGGTCCATGGATCCTGCAAGCAAGTCTGGTACGGACCGCTTGTGCGCTTTTGTGTGTCCGTCAAACCCGGATAACGACGACCCGCGGGTTAACCCGATGGCGGAGGGTGGGCCGAGCTTGGTGGGGCTGGGGTGTAGGAGGGTGTTGGTGAGTGTGGCTGAGAAGGATCTGTTCAGGGATATGGGGCAGATGTACTATGAGGCGTTAGGTCGGAGCGGGTGGACGGGTGTGACTGAGATCCACGAGACAGAAGGTGAAGGTCATGGTTTCCATTTGTATAACCCGGATTGTGAGAATGCCAAAGATTTGATTGGAAGGTTGGCACCCTTCTTCAACAACTAGCTTTTTAATAGGTCAAATTCGACTCAACTTTTGCAGCAGAGCAACTAGAGCTTTCATCTTGCTGTTAATTAGTCATGCTCCATGTAAATCTTGTAGTAATGTTTTCTTTCATATTTGGTACCTATCATCGTATGAATGCAGTTGTCTTTTCAAAAAAAAAAAAAAGATCAAATTCAGCTCTTTTTTTTTTGATAAATGAGAGAGTGACACTGATAATGTAAAAGTTATAAGGATTTTCACTGAGCCTTTTTAGGCTTTACATCTGTAATAGAAAATAAGTAGAAAGCCAATTGCAATAGAAAAGTCTACGAGCCGCCGCACAAAACATATTACACCCATCAACCTATCAATCAATGGAAGACCGTCCATCCAAACGAGGGAAAACTCATCACTGCAAATCCCCTATGTTCTATCTACCACCACCTCAACACACACCGGCCGCTAAAAAGGGGAAAGATGACCGATTACAACAAGGGGTGACGTTAAAAATCTTGTTACCTCGCCCCACCCCACCTTTTGAGTTGTACCCAAAGTGACCAAAAATCTCCTAGCCCCTCCCCCCTCCCAGGGCCCCAACCCCTCTTCCCTCTCTCCTCAACCCCACAAGGCCCTATCCCCCTTCCCTCTTCCCCCCCAAAAGAAGTCACGGTTAACCTGAAACTAAAGAAACCAAACCACTACAGCAAACCCCTGCGACTGGAAACACCCATACACCCTCTAGCCCTAAATCAACACCAGAAACATCATCCAAGCGTGTGAAGCGGTAGTGACGATCATCAGAAAATATTACTTATCGAGAATCCCAGTAAGAAAGGACCTTCGCGCAGTAATTTTACCCAGCTTCCAGTAAGAAATCCGGCCACCGCCGGCGATATCTTCAGCTGTCGCCAGTGATTTATAGGCCATCGGCAACGGGAACATAATCTATCTACAAAAGCCGATCAGAAGCTTCATCTTATCGTAACAGCGCTAAAAAAACCATCCAATGTTGTGTATTGTTGATCAAGAGATCAATGATCTAATAGATCACTTTAATATATTAGATCTAATCAAATCTGGTGAGATCGGCACGAGCAAAGCAAGAAGATCAAACTTGCCACCACAGATTACATGGATCTGAGGCGAGGTTGCCGGAATCAAGAATGCTGGCCTTGCCTCGCCATCTCTGCCGCTGGCAAGCTCGAAAACTGGTCAAAAGACCACACATACTGACACAAATGTACGAGGGATGTTCATCCGCCGTCCCACGCACGCTTACGCACGGTGGAACGACGGTGGGCTCTGTGCTTTTAGATATAAGTGAGAGAGTTTTTCGGCTAAAGAGAGAAATTGTGACAACACAAATTCAGCTCTTCAATTCATCTTGTTCTAGTTATACAACATGAGTGCACAATAAAATTTGCAATTTATTCTATATCACCCTCCATTTCCCCACCTAAAATAAGAGGGAGTAATATTTTTACTGAAATTTCTTTCAGGTTAATTCCACGCTCTACATAAGCTGCAATTCTGAAAGTAAAGGGAGTGTATGTTTAATATTTCCGTTTTCTGTTTTACAATGATAGCGAAAAAGATACTTTTTCGGTGTATTTTTATTATTTTTTGTATTCATTTCGGATACAATTACCTAAACAATGTCAAGAAACTGAAAGAATCTTTGAGGTGTTTTCAGCTTTTTTTTTTTATCAAAATTAGCCTAATGTCAGAAAAAGTAGCTAAAATTTTTCGGTGAAAATGATAAAAGTACACGAACGTATTGTCTAACTGGATACGAATATCATGAAAATAAAAATACTAAACAAAAATGCTAAACATACCGCCCTCATAGTATTTTCACTTTCTCCAACTTAGGATTACGAAAATGAACCAGTTGCTCAAGATCGTTAAAATGCCTTCAGCAGATCTTGACATATTTTTAAAATTCCTACCGGTCTTTTCTAGTCATATGTTGTACAATGTCACATCCATAACCAACTTACCCAATCTCGCACATAAGCTCATCACACGAAACTTCATTCAAACATATTGGAGGAATTAAATGGTCTTTTATATATATATATATATATATATATGGAGCTGATCCGTTGATAGCGGACGATAATTTACCGTCCGCTACATAATGTAGCGGACGGTGAAAAAATTCGTTGTTGTGGCGTGAGATCTGGCCGTCCATTCTCGGCCGTGGACGGCCAGATCGCGCTAGCAACTTGGGTTAAGTTGCTAGCGCTATCATTTTATCAGCTCCCACATATATATATATATATATATATATATATATATATATATATATATATATATATATGTGTGGGTCGTCATCCATTACTAGCGTTGGTAAGTTACCAGCGCGATCTGGCTGTCCGCTACATTATGTAGCGGACGACGAAAAAAATGGTCGTCCACGCTTGCGATCTGGCCGTCCACATCTCACGCGTGGACGGCCAGATCGCACTGGCAATATATATATATATATATATATATATATATATATATGTATATATATATATATATATATATATTGAGCTGATCCGTTGAGAGCGTGGGCAAAATAGGAGAAGTTGCAAACGCGATCTGACCGTCCATCCCGAAAGATGGACGGTCCAGATCGCGCCTTTTTCAAAACCTGTTAGACGTCCGCCATACAGTATGGCGGACGGGTTTTTTTACCAAATTGCCCCTCCGCGCCTGTCCGCTACACAGTAGCGCGGAGGGCATTAATGTCCTGATGGGAGACAGCAAAAAGTCGTCCGCCATACTGTATAGCGGACGTCCCCTAGGCTGACACATGTCAGGGCCTTACACCCCTGCCTGACACTGACCCCTGCCTGACGCGAGAAAGCAAAAAAGGTATCCGCTATACAGGAGCGCGGACAGGTGCTTCCCGTATACCCCCGAGGTTCTTCTCAGCTCTCTTTCCTGAATTCTCAAGCTCATCCCGCTCTTCCTGCAAAATTCTCAAGCTCTTCCCGCAAAATTTTCGGTTCTTCTCAGCTCTCCTTCCTGAATTCTCAAGCTCATCCCGCTCTTCCTGCAAAATTCTCAAGCTCATCCCGCTCTTCCTGCAAAATTCTCAAGCTCTTCCCGCAAAATTTTCTTCTCCTTCGGATTCACCTGGCTTTCCATTTCCGGCTCCCCTCAAGCTTCTCGTTACCGAAAAACTTGCTTCAATCTTCTTCACTCAAGCAAGGTAAGTTTCTCATCTCAGATATTTTCTGGGTGGATTGACTGATAAAGTATATTTTTTATTTTGGGCAAAAAAATATAAATTTCTGATGATGTTCTAGAAATTAATTTGTTAATTTTAAAGAAGTTTGTTGTAGTTAATTTTGATTTTGGGCAAAAAAATATAAATTTCTGATGATGTTCTATTTAAATTCGAATTTTTTGAGATACGTTTGTTGTATTTTGGCATGATGAATTTGTCTAACGCTCTTAGTAATTGTAATTTGTTATGTTCAATAAATCTATAATTAGCAAAATGGGAGACTGATTATGTATATGGTATATTTGTCATCTTAAATTTATCTATTCGTCACGATAATTTTAAGGTAATATTTTCAGTTGAAAATGTCATTTGATTGTTCAGCGTAGTCTATATTTCTACATATAGGGAGCTGTTTCACAATGTCTGATTTCGTGTCGAGCTCTAACACCCCCGTAGATGTTAGTGATCCGTATCTAGGACGAACCTTTCAAACATTGGAGGAAGCTGGAGAATGTTTCCGAGCGTATTCATTGAGGGTTGGATTTGGCATTAGAATAAAGACTTCAAGAACGAGCAACATAACGAGAAAGATATGCTCTCGTATGTACGAGTGCCATAGGGGCAGAAACCCAGTGCAAAATGAGACGCGTGTAGGCAACGAGGACAGTGATGACGAAATAGGCTATTCGCGCAGAAGACGGGACTTCTTTGCGCGAACGAATTGCCAGGTCAAGATGTTCGTAAGCTATAAACCCAAGCAAGATCATTGGCTTATTAGCAGCCTGGAACTGGCACACAATCACCCGTTAGTAACCCCTTCTAAGGTGAGTCAGATGCATCAACACAAGAAGATGGGAAACGTCGCGAGAAGCCTCATTCACACAATGAGCGATGCGCGTCTAGGACCTACCAACATGATTAATGTTCTTGCTGAACAGGCCGGGGGAATTCAAAATTTAAACTTTAACACGACAGACGTTCGCAACGAGGTCCGAACCCATAGACGAGCCGCGTATGACCTCAATGATGCTCAAGCCACAATGAGCCTATTGAAGCGGATGCAGATGGAGGACCCGCAGTTTACCTTCGATTATAAACTTGACGACGAGCATCGAGTTAGCACAATTTTTTGGGTCGACGGTCGTTCCAGGCTTGCTTATAAGCATTTTGGGGATGTCGTGACTTTCGACACCACATACCGTACCAACAAGTACTCAATGCCGTTTGCCCCTTTCACGGGGGTCAATCATCATTACCACTCCATCCTGTTTGGGTTCGCCTTGTTACGGGACGAGAGCGAGAGTTCTTTTGAATGGTTGTTTAGGGCGTGGCTGGAAGCCATGAACTTCAAAGCACCCAACGTTATCATCACCGATCAAGATTTGGCAATGAAGAAGGCTATTGCCACCGTCTTCCCAGATACTCGTCACAACTTGTGCACTTGGCACATAAGCAACAAATACCCCGAACGTTTGCATCACGTGTACGCAAAGTTTCCAGAATTTAAACAGGATTTTGACACGTGCGTTAGCAAGTTGTTAACTATTGAGGAATTTGAGGAGAGGTGGGAAAAGCTTGTTCAGGATTACTCATTGCAAGACAACGGGTGGCTCCAGCACTTGTACGAGCTCAAAGAGCAATGGATTGGCGTTTACACGAGGAGGCATTTTTCTGCGGGCATGAGAACGACGGGCAGGAGTGAATCTATGAATGCCACTTTCGATAGTTACGTGGGTACAGCTACCAATTTGAAGAGTTTCGTCACATCCGCACAGAAAGCGGTTGCGTCGTTGTTTGTGAAAGAAAGGGCTGCAGACTTTGCAACCACGTACAAACAGAGGAGAAGGTTGCTTGAGACCCCGCTGGAGCTGAACGGTGCCAAAGTCTATACGAAGGAGATCTTCTTGCTATACCAAGTAGAGCTGCAGAAATCGGGACGGTACTGTATAAACAAGGTGGCAGAGAAGTCTACGCATGAGTACAAGGTTTATTCGCTCGTGAATGACCTCGTTCCTGAGAAGCTGCGCAGAATGTATACGGTGAGCCACGACACATTGACGGACTCGGTGACATGTGTTTGCAAGAAGTTTGAGTTCCATGGCATCCTGTGTAGACACATTCTGCGCTTTTTCACCCAGAAGAATATCAGGACAATCCCCGATAAATACGTCTTGCCACGGTGGACGAAAGGTGCAAACAGGTTGCACGGTACCATTGCTTTTCCGGAGCACCCGTATACTGACTTTGAAGAATCGGAGACGTTGCGGTATAATCATCTGGTGACGAGTTTCACCCGTTTGTCCGTAAAGGCTGCTGCTTCAATGGTCGGTTATAAACATCTCCTCGAGGTAGCTCAGCAGCAAGAGCCCATCATCGACCAGTTGGAAGTAGCCGCTGTCACCAGTGCGATTGACACCGAGCCTACGACGGGGGTATCAGAAGATGACGAGCCGGGGGAGGAAGACGACAATGATATTTGTTTGTTGGACCCAATTATATCGCAAACGAAAGGCCGCAAGAGATCTACGCGGATGAAAAGCTCTATTGAAACGGAAACTCAACCTAAAAAGCTGCGAAGGTGTGCATTGTGCAACAAAATGACCGACCACGACAAGCGGAACCATTACAAGGCACTGGGGATAAGTTCGGGGGGTTTGCAAGACGGGGAAGAAGGTGACGCCGAAGACGAGGACGAACAAGCTGCAGTGGACCTTTAATTTTTTGTACAACGTTATGACATTTGTAATAATTTTCGGAGGGATAATTTTTCCTCCGAATGCTGGAAATATTAAAAAATGGAGAGAATGAGAGGCCATCGAATTAAATATAGTCTTTTATTTTTAAGTTATTTTTTTTGTAAGCCCCGTCCGCTATAAAATATAGCGGACGTCGTCGCAGTAAAACTTTTGGCCTGCTTTTTCGTTTGGTCTGCTTTTACGTCCGCTATACAATATAGCGGACCTCATGAGCAGTAAAACTTTTGGTCTTCATTTACGTCCGCTATACAATATAGCGGACGTCATCGAAAAAAACTTTTGGTTTTCATTTACGTCCGCGAAACTATATCGCGGACAGCCAAGCAGAATGTGGCCTCCCCCAAAACTTTTGGTCTTCATTTACGTCCGCTATACAATATAGCGGACGTCATCGAAAAAAACTTTTGGTCTTCATTTACGTCCGCTAGACAATATAGCGGACGTCATCGAAGAAAAACTTTTGGTGTCCGCTATATAAAGTGGTGGATAACTCTATCCTACTATATATATTAATCATATCGCTAAATCAGCTGTTATCAGTCTTATCTGAGGGCACCTCTCTCTGTCTCGAACATCTACTGCCACTACTCTGTCTCCGGCACCCACATCTCCGGTGGCCCAGAACTCCGGCGTTAAACCGTCCTCCCCTCAACGCCGACCTCGATGGCTTCTGGATCGGAGACCACCAACGATTTTATTGGCAACTTGCACCTGGCAGGCAAACACTTTTTCAAAGTCATGATGCCGGGGTTTGAGAATGAACTTGTAGGCCATCCCTATTTCTCTGTATTTTCGTGTTTTAAAGGTTTGATGTTTTGGTTAAAAACTAACGTATTTTTTGTGTTGTGTTTGTTAGGACATACCGGAAGCCTTGACCAATCAATTTACAACAATTCATGACAGTGCAAGATTATATAGCCGCAAGGGGGCATGGCAGGTTGAAATCAAGCTGAAGCCCGGCCGACCCCAAAAAAAGCAATTCGCAGAGGGTTGGAACGTCTTCGTGCGCCAGCATGGCCTCGAACTCGGGGACTTTGTAGTGTTTGAACACCTTGGGTGGTGGGATTTTCAAGTTGTAATATTTGATCGGAGCACTTGTGAAAAAATTTCTTTCCCCCAATGTGAACCCTAATTTATTATTAATAAAATTATTTATGTTGTTGTTGAATCACCTCGAAATTTTTCCTCGCTTAATTGTGCTCAATTGTGTCGTTTGAGATTCCCTCGATATATTGAGATCGTTGATTGTGAATCGTACGTTAATTGTGTCATTTGAGATTCCGTCGGTATATTGAGATCGTTGATTGTGAATCATACGTTCTTTATTGTTTATCGATATTGAGGTTGTTGATTCTGACGCCAAAACAAGTCTTCGGGGCGCCAATTTATTAAAACAACATTATGCTACAATGCGACTAAAACAAGCCAATTTATTAAAACTGCAGAACGCTACTAGGATGTTGATTGCCTTTTGTCGAGGTATGGGTATATTCATGCTCCGTGAATCAGCTACTAGGACCTCGTGTTCATTCATCCGATAAGACCATTCTGCACGTAATGTATTCACATAGCTTGATGAGTAACGCAAACTTGGACTCAAAGAATAGTAAAATTCATCTTCGCCCGCCCAGTAACGACCCATTGCTTCAAAAATATCTCGTGGAGTATATGACATTTCCAGAGTTGTTATGAAATTGGGAGTATATCACTCTATGCCCCTTGCAATGAGCAATGCATGTACTTATATATACTTTGAAACGGGACCACTTTATGAAAGAGCTACAGTTTCAACTTTATGAGATGTGACCCAACGTTGGCAATAGACTAGAGACTTGTCTTGTCACCAAAGAGAATTGTCTTGTCACCAAAGACCTGTCAACTTTATGACACGGGCATGCTGTTGTCTCCAACTATTGTCATCTTCAATGTCCAGCGACTTGTCTTGTCACAAGAGATAGACAGACTATTGTGTAGTTATCACACCAATATATCGCGGATGGATGTGTGGGCTTATTTATATATGATAGCCATGCTCATCGCTTTAGAACCAAAACAAAGTTAAATGGCAGGAGTTCCTGGGAGTTCTAGTCTGCGGGGACGTGAGACTGTGTGGTTGTTGTGTGAAAGGAACGACGACTACAAAGAAGTGAAGTACACGGATCTCAGAGAGTATTATTGCGGTTTACGGAGAGAATGGGCATATCGAGTTAAGGAATCAAAAGCGCTACACCAAGATCTCACCACGCTGAGTGCACCTGTGCCGCAACGTCGTTCACTTACTATGTCGCGGCGTAATGTTAAGCAGTGTAAGAAAGCTGTGCGCCAAATTCGTATGGAGAATAACCGGATGTTGCTGCGTAGAAAACGATTTTATATGCTTCAACTTGCAGAAGAAATGGCCGAGGCTAGTGGGAGGCAGCTCACATCAAACGAGAGAAACAATATTTTAACCAATGATCAGTACTTATCTGATGAGTATATGTCAAATGAAGAGTGATATATATATCTCTTTCTACTGCATGCTAGGATTTCATTCCAACCGGCACTCATCCACATGTCATTCTAATTGGTGTATCCCGTCTTTTGAAGCATGTAAAATGTTGGGAATATATGTTTCTAACTACATCCGTCATACTATAATGGGGTAACTAGCATGCCTAAGGTGCGATGAGAAAAAAAAGTGACATAAAAAATTACAACATTTTTCGCAAGCTATAAATTTGGCGCTAAAGTGTGCGCGAATAGGCCCTTCGTAGGAAAACCAAAAAAATAAATTGTCTCATTTTTCGCCGAAATTCATAGAAATTGGCTATATAGCGTGCCTAAGGTGCAATGAGGCCAAAAAAAGTGACCAAAAAAATTACATATCTATGTCCGCCATACTATATCGCGGACAGCCAAGCAGAAATGTGGGGTAACTAGCATGCCTAAGGTGCAATGAGAAAAAAAAAAGTGACATAAAAAATTACAACATTTTTCGCAAGCTATAAATTTGGCGCTAAAGTGTGCGCGAATAGGCCCTTCGTAGGAAAACCAAAAAAATAAATTGTCTCGTTTTTCGCCGAAATTCATAGAAATTGGCTATATAACGTGCCTAAGGTGCAATGAGGCCAAAAAAAGTGACCAAAAAAATTACATATCTATGTCCGCGATACTATATCGCGGACAACCAAGCAGAAATGTGGCCTTTTTTTTTTTTGGGTCCTATCTACGTCCGCGAAACTATATCGCGGACAGCCAAGCAGAATGTGGCCTCCCCCAACACTTAGTTTTTTTGGGGTCCTATCTACGTCCGCGAAACTATATCGCGGACAGCCAAGCAGAATGTGGCCTCCCCCAACACTTAGTTTTTTTTGGGTCCTATCTACGTCCGCGAAACTATATCGCGGACAGCCAAGCAGAATGTGGCCTCCCCCAACACTTAGTTTTTTTGGGGTCCTATCTACGTCCGCGAAACTATATCGCGGACAGCCAAGCAGAATGTGGCCTCCCCCAACACTTAGTTTTTTTGGGGTCCTATCTACGTCCGCGAAACTATATCGCGGACAGCCAAGCAGAATGTGGCCTCCCCCAACACTTAGTTTTTTTTTGGGGTCCTATCTAGTCTCCCCTGCTGAAAGCAAATCACACAGAACAAATAAAACACTCAGCTGAACAACACAACGATATCACTGAATCAAATCAATCGCATTCAACAACGATCACATCGCATTCAACAAGCAGAATGTGGCCTCCCCCAACACTTAGTTTTTTTAGGGTCCTATCTACGTCCGCGAAACTATATCGCGGACAGCCAAGCAGAATGTGGCCTCCCCCAACACTTAGTTTTTTTTTTGGGTCCTATCTAGTCTCCCCTGCTGAAAGCAAATCACACTAAACAAATAAAACACTCAGCTGAACAACACAACGATATCACTGAATCAAATCAATCGCATTCAACAACGATCACATCTCAGTCAACACAGATGAAATCGTCAATCGCATTCAAACGATAAGATTCAAGAAGTTTAAGGACAAATAGCCAAGTCAATATAGCGGACGTTATTATACGCAAACATTGTCAATTACAGGGATTTACAATATATCTAATAGGTCTAGGCCGGCCATTGATAATTTGCCAAGCCATCCTATACCTAAAGCAGTCTATGCAGTCTTGGGTCCAGACGGTCTTCTTGAGGCTCTCCGACCGACAGATGTAATCCATGTACATGCAGAGGTAGACGCCGCAGTCCGAGGTATTAAGTTGCTTGGGCCTAGTCCTCTTCAATCGGAAAACAACCTCCCTATCGCCCGCTGCCCTCCCTCGGCTCTCTCGAGAACGCTCTCTATTGACCATGGCAGCAAATAGATTCTGCGAGTAAGAGGATAAGCATTAAACATTAAACATAGCAAACATAATACGATTAATCAGTTCTACATTATGCAAGTTACAATAAGAAGTAAACAGGCTCTTACCATTGGATTCAACATCCCTAAGCCTACGTACATCTCAATCACACCAATCGCGTCCGTATCATCGTAGAGACTGTCAAGGACTGATACGGTATTCGTTACCGGTTCATAGCAAATCAAGAACCAGTGGGCATTCATTATAGCTGGGATTAGAAACACATCCGCCACACTTGCGCGCTCTGGACTCGGCCGACCAAGATATGCGAGTAGGTTAGCGGACGGTCTCCACTTCATCTCGGCCTTCGCCTTTCTCGCCTGCTTCCTCGCCTTGTCCCACTCGTTAAAGTCTTGTACTAGCATATTGTGAAAGTAAGCGTCAAGAATAAAAATGCGCGGACCGTAGTTAGGCTACTCCCGACTCCTTTGCCGCAGAATTTGCACGTAGTGCGAGATGACGAAGTTGTCTAACCACATCCCCGGCGCCAGCGTGGACAGTTCTTTCCACGAGACACTGTAATCCAAGCCTTGCGGGTTTTTCACGGCATACGACTCTTCGTCTGGGGGGGGGGCGCTAAAATAACGGTGATGGATTAGGTGGTGTTTATGCGGCTTCAGGGGCTTGGCTGGATGCCCTTTCGGATATTGCCCTCGGGGGTCGACCGGTTGCTCTTGCCCTCCGCCGGGGGGCAAGAGCAACGGAAGAAATTGGCCTCCAACCAACGGATCGGCCGGCTGATAGTCGCCTTCGGGGGCCCCGGCCAGCTGATAATCGCCTCTGGGGGCCCCTGCCGGCTGATATTGCTCACCGGCCATTTCTTCCTCTCGCTGATATTGCCCTTCGGTGCCGCTAATCGGTCCCGCCCACGGGACAATGGGCAGTGCCTCGTTAAAACCGTATTGCCACTCTTGCGTGACTTGACTCTGAGAGAGGGGTTGGGGTTCCGGGAACAAATCGAAGGTCGGGCCGCTGTAATCGGCCCACGACGCTTGAGCATGTCCCATCCCCGGTACAGATGGACCACCAACTCCCTGGCTCACCCCTGAAGCTTGCCCGGAGGGATCAACGTTATACGGGCTGGCGCTCGTATAACCCATTCCCGGGCTGTCGACCGAAGACTGTCCCGATGCTTGCCACACAAAATTCCCGCAGCCTATAGCCAGTGCAGCAGCCTGTTGGCGAAGATCCTCGCCCATTGCGCTCATCAGATCCTTCCGCTCACTCAACTTCTGGAAGAATGCAAGCGAGGCATTAACCTACATCCAAAGAGATAACAAATAAGTAACTTTAATCAGTTCTGATATATTGAAGACAAGTTGGGCAACTTACGAGATTGTATGCCATCTGCTCGTCGATCTGACCCCTAGGCGCATACCTCGCCCCGCGTTCAAAGTTGACTGGGGCTACTCTCCTCCGCGTGATGCGGGAGTATCACTCATCATACTCCGCGATGCTGATAACGGGGTCCGGCTCCGAGACGATGGCCGCCAGTGTGTCCTGCCAAGAAGTCCATAGCTCTAGTTCGGCCGCGCACAATTCTTGCGCATTGGCCTTTCCAAACCGCCCGACATCCGGTGGGTCCCTGTTAACCCTCATATCTGGGGCACCGGCGGGCAAACCCTGCTCCAACTCAAAATGGCGCATTGCTCGGTCTGGCAGCTGCCACTCTGCGACCTCGAAGTGGATGAGGGGTGTGCGCTGCAACCCGGATAGCGTGAAGACGAACGACTCTTCAACCCGTCGCGCCAAAACTATGTACGGTGCCCAACGCAATTGGCCCGGAGATAGGCGGTCGAACTCCCCTCGATAGAACGTGATGTTGTGATGGGGATCGACTCTCCTGCGGTAGTGGCTATTATTCCGGCTGTACTCCCAAGCACGCAACTGAGGCCACACTCTATCGGTTCCATCCCTACGCGTCGGTGAACCGGGAGCAAGGTGTTCATAAGACCACACCTGAAAAAATGGACAAATTATATTTATATCGTCGATTCAACAAAAGCGAAAACAAAAAAAAATTACGAAGACATGATTTATATGATATACCTGCAATAGCGAGAGATATGCACATATGGCTTTGGAGTCGGGCCTCGTTGCCTTGTGCAATGCTCGGTACAGATACGAAAGAACAGCTGCACCCCATGCATAATCTCCAACCTCAGCCAGGTTACTCAATAACGGTAAATATTTCACGCTGGCCGTGTTCTTCGACGTCGTTGGGAATAAAATTGCCCCCATCACCCACCAGAGGAAGGCTTTTGTGTAAAGCACAAGCTCATGGCCCGTATAGTTTTCCGGCAATACACCGTACGTATCTACCAACCACTTCAACTTTATACCACCACTGCTAAATTTATCCTGGGGTATCGAATGGAGGAAGTCCCTAGCGGTTCTCGTCTTCGTTGCTTCTGACGGAGGAGCAATTACCGGCAGCCCCGTCACCGGCAACACTAAGATGAACCCTACATCTTCTAGGGTAATTGCCAGCTCTCCGAGCGGGAAGTGAAACGTATTCGTTTCAGTTCTCCACCTCTCAACAAGGGCACCTATCAAGGCCCGGTCAAGCTGTTGAAATATCTGCCCATGCGTGAAAATCCCAAACCCAATTCCACGCAGTATTTTCTTCTGGGCGGTGTTCAGTTTCCACGATACTATATCGCGAGATACTTCTACGGTGTTGACAAGTTCTCTTTCCTACGAATTAATAAATACAATTTAAGCGCTCTCAACGGTATATACAACGTTCGTAAGAATAAGAAAAGTTTATAAATAATGTATCTTACTCCACCATCCCATATGAGCGTACTGATATGGTTAGCTTGGTCGTATAACACGGATGGGTCTTCAGGTCCAGGGTTAAATTCCATTTTTTTGCAACTGAAATTATGGAAAAACCTTCTCAGTTTGGATTTTACGTTTTGGATTTTGATAATAAGAAGCGAAACTACGACGCTAGCACATGCATAATACATATAACGAGTTAGCACATGAATGATACGTACAATGTTAGCATATGTACTCATATGTATAAATATATATACTATTACGGAATCGGATTTTGCAAACGCTTGCACAAGAACAAGAACATACATATATAAAACGCAATATTCATCATAACCGAATATTACAGACAAAAAAGCGTAGATTTTGTGAACTTACGTGATCGATTTAGGGTATATTGAACACCGGAATTTCGCCGATATGCTTGCCAACGCCGGTGGTAAAGAGTGGATATTGCGTAGAAAGTGTATATTTTGTGAGTAGAAAGAGTGGAGAAGAGTGGTGCCATAGTTACTGCCGTTTGCAAGTATACTGAACGTCCGCAATACAGTACCGCGGATGGCTATTATGTCCGCGATAAAATATAGCGGATCGCTATACGTCCGCTAAACTGTATAGCGGACACTGTTGACGTGACAGAAAAGGACAAGATAACCGTCATTGCCGAAAAAACTGACGGGACAGGCCCTGACATGTGTCAGCCTAGGGGACGTCCGCTATACAGTATGGCGGACGACTTTTTGCTGTCTCCCATCAGGACATTAATGCCCTCCGCGCTACTGTGTAGCGGACAGGCGCGGAGGGGCAATTTGATAAAAAAACCCGTCCGCCATACTATATGGCGGACGTCGGACAGGTTTTGAAAAAGGCGCGATCTGGACCGTCCATCTTTCGGGATGGACGGTCAGATCGCGTTTGCAACTTCTCCTATTTTGCCCACGCTCTCAACGGATCAGCTCCTATATATATATATATATATATATATATATATATATATATATATATATATATATATATATATATGAGGGCCAATTCACATCTATCAGTGAAGAAATATCTATTTCTCCACCACTTATCTAGCCGTCCACCTATGAAAGTGGGCGGCACAGATTACTCTTTTTTTTACTCTTAACTTTTCTGACCGCCACTCTTTGTAGCAATTAGGAATAATGCCCAAAATGTTCCTCCCGTGCTTCTGAAGACTCCCTCGCATGCCTCTCAAGACAACATTTTATGTCTTACCGCTAAAAAGTGTAGTGGTTAAGGAGATTGTTCTATGTTCCTTTATGTGTCCAGCCAACCACCACCGTGACAGACGGCCACCACCGAGCACACCAGCAACTCACCATGGCCAAACACCAATTGGAAACTTTAATCAGTTGAAGGAACCTTTAATGAAGTGGTAAAAAACTTTAATCAATTGAAAAAATGGGATTCTATCACAGTTCAAGCACAATCGGGCATTTTTTCAAACACAGTCACAATATCACGGTCACAGTACACCCACCATCGTCAACCATCAACACCCACCACCACCCAACACCCACCACCGAACCCAAGCACAATCACAGTACATCCACCATCGTACCCACCTCGCCAACAACTACCGCATGCCCACCGGCCAACACCATGGTAATTACCGAACAACCCACCGTCAACACCACCTCAACCCGCACCCACTTACCAACCCTACTGCTACTTCTACAGATTTAGAGAGAGGAAAGAGAAGCCAAAATCCCCGGCCACAGTGACCGGGGACAGCCATCAAAATCACTGGGCACACCTGAAATTACTTACATTATAGTGTATATTCAAGCCAAACTCATTGAGATCTACACTAGATCTGAGGCAAAACCACCGAGATGATGGCGGTTTTGGCTAAAATCTCGAATGGACCTCAGTGATGGCGATACCGATGCCGAGGTTTCTGGTTTTTTTTTTTTGTTAGTATAAGGATGGTGATGTTGGTGGATTTAGGGTTTTGTAGTGGTAGGGGTGATGGTGTTGAGGTAGGAGAGGAGCTTGAAGAAAGGTTAGAGAGGAGGGGACTTGCTGAAAATGTGTGTGTGTGTGTGAGAGAGAGAGAGAGAGTGTGTGTGTGTGTGTGTGTGTGTGTGTGTGTGTGTGTGTGATGAGAACCAGTAGCGATCAGGGGACATTTTTTAAGAAATGCTAACTGCTCCTCTTAGAGGCGGTTAAGCGAGTTACAAAAAAAAAAATGCAATCTGAGCCGTCCACTCTCACAAGTGGATGGCCAGATGGGTGGTGGAGAAATAACTATTTCTTTACCGGTAAATATAAATCGACTCCCTATATATATATATATATATATATATATATATATATATATATATATATATATAGGGGACCGATCCACACCCACCGGTGGATAAAAAAAATTTCTCCACCCAACCGCATGTAAGAGAAGCGGTTGGGTACGATTTCTTTTTTGTCGTGGGCCCACCACAAAAAGCACTCCTTTTTTTTAGCCCAACCGCATGTAAGAAAAGCGGTTGGGTATGATTATCTTTTTGACGTGGGCCCCACCACAAAAAACCCCCCCACCCAACCGCTTCTCTTATACGCGGTTGGGACAATTTTTTTTTTGCCCGACCGCTTCTCTTAGCAGCGGTTGGTAAGCACTTTTTTTTTAACAATTTTTTTTAAAAACCAACCGCATATAAGAGAAGCGGTTGGTGCCTTTTGCGTAACTTTTTTTTGGGTGGCTCCCACATAAAAAATTTTAGATTTTTTGGTTGGCTCCCACAAAAAAAAAAAATCGAGCACAAGCCTGCCACGTGGCGTCCCCCACGCTGTCACGTGGCCCAACCGCGTGAAGGGGCGCCGGTTGGTTGATGGCCCTGCCACATGGCCTCCCCAGCGCCTGCCACGTGGCCCAACCGCATGAAGGGCCTGCCACGTGGCCTCCCCAGCGCCTGCCACGTGGCCCAACCGCGTGAAGGGGCGCCGGTTGGTTGATGGCCCTGCCACGTGGCCTCCCCAGCGCCTGCCACGTGGCCCAACCGCATGAAACGCCGCCGGTTGGTTGATGGCCCTGCCACGTGGCCTCCCCAGCGCCTGCCACGTGGCCCAACCGCATGAAGGGGCGCCGGTTGGGGTGATGGCCCTGCCACGTGGCCTCCCCCGCGCCTGCTACGTGGCCCAACCACGCGTGAAGGGGCCCCGCGGCTTGCCCACGCGCGTCCTTCCCTCCCCCGTGACTGTCCTTCCAAATTTTTTTTTGCAGCCTATTCGGGCACTTTGCAGAGACCACTCACGGGTATTTTTTTTCCCTCTTTTTTCTTCTCTCTTCCTCACTTTTCTCTCTTTATAATCCCCTCCCCCCAACCCTTCTTCTCCGCACTTCTTCTCCACAAACCAAAAATTTTTAGCGCTAGAAGATCGGTGGATAATCGCTAGAAGATCGGTAGATTTTTCTTCAAATACATCAAGTCACAACAAGTATTTTGAATTTCCTTATAATTCAATGTTAGGTTTATACAAATCAGCGTATTACATTTAGCGTATTATATTTATAGCGATTCAAAATAGCGTATTACATTTATAGACAGTTTTTCACGAATTTATAAAAAATAACTAGAGCGAGATTTTGCCAAAGTGCAAAAAAGAGACCCTAGTTATTCTGAAAGGATCTGTATCAGGTAAAAATTTCAGATTTTTCCAAAGACTGTAAAGGGGCTAACTGATACGGGGAACCGTGTACCTTCGCAGTCTAATTTAAAATACCAAGCTAGCGCGATTTCGCGCGAAACTTTTACGAGAACCCTAGGATGTTGGGAAGTTCCATTCCCCAGGATTTCGCGCCATTCCGGAGTCGTTAGCTATTTTTTTGGCCGAACGGCCCTTTCAGCGCTCGATCCGGACACCGGTTCGCGATTTTTGCGCGAAAAATCCGTAAAGTACTTTTTAGGCCAATGATGAACTCACGAAGCGTAAAGTAGCATTTCGAGGCACCTTTGAGATTTTTCCTGATGCCAGGGGCATTTTGGTAATTTGCCACCCCGCGAGGGGTGTTTCGGTAATTTTCCCGCGCCAAGTTTTTAATTAGACAGTTTTAGTCCAGGAATGTAATCACAGAACCTGAAATGTTATTTTGAAGCTGGTTCGGGGGTGTTGGGGTGATAATGAACCCCCGGGGGCATTTCGGTAATTTGCCGCTCATCGGGGGCTATTTTGCTAGGAAGGATCCAGCTTAAAAGGCCATACCTTAAAATAACTTTTAGTTCAGCAAAGGGTGTCAGACACCCGAAAACTTTTATTGTTCCGGGTGAATTCAGGAACTTGTGACGCACCGGCGATGACTGCCAGGGGGTATTTTGCACAAGTAGCGGGTGTTTTGGTAACTTTCCCCCTTTAAATTTTTTCCTGATATATTTCGTATATAATTGACGTAATACATTTAAAAACTTGACTTCAAAGCGGTTTTGAGGTCTTGGGGGTGTAGGGGCCATCGGGGGGTATATTGTTATATAACCACGTTGGCGCTAAATTCAGTGAGAACTAGCGTAATTAAGCGTTCGGAGTGGTGGGAAGTGAGGATTTGTTTTAATACATTGAAATAATTACTATTGCTAATGTGTTGGTAAGCTAGGTTAAAGATCCAGGAATGTAGTTTTGGAATGTAAATATTATGGACGCTAAGTTGGTTTACGATTATATTTTGTTCTTAGAGATATGGATTTCAACCCCGGACCTCATGATACATCAATCCTATACGATGACGATGACCACGACGCGAGGCACGTATTTGACGGTGTCGATAGGGGTGTTTTGGAAACAATTCAAACCACAAGAGGAATTGAAGAGTGGGTACTAAACGAGGAACAAAAAGCCCTTATACACGGTCAAAATTTATGCCTGTTCACCGATTGCGGGAAATGGTATCGACACGACGATTGCCTTATATCCGCTCTAGTTGAACGATGGAGGAGCAAGACGAACTCATTTCATTTCCGGTTTGGTGAAATGACTGTTACGTTAGAGGACGTCGGATATATACTTGGAATCCCATGTCACGGCAGACCCGTTACTCTGAGCGTGCCGTCTGCATCCGTAGCGAATATGGCTAGGCATTATTTTCCGGGAATTCCAAGGGCAGCTCTTACAACAAACGGCGTCAAGCTTAAATGGCTGAGAGAGCAGTATGGCGTGCTACCGGATGAATACACTCGTCATGATTTCGTGACGTATACGAGGGCATACCTTCTGTATATTATTGGAGCCATATTACTTCCGACGCATTCGAAAAATACGGTGCATCCGAAGTATATGGTGTTATTGGAGGATCTTGACGAGGTATACTCGTATTCGTGGGGTTCAGCTGTCCTTGCGCACCTATATCGAGCACTGCATAAGGCTACGAGAAACGGTGCCAAGTCCATTGCCGCCTGCCTGACTCTATTACAGGTATGAGCATTTATTTTCTTACCCGGATCCTTAGTCAATATATTCGGGATTCATTACTAATTCCATATAATGTTTGCGTTCACAGGTTTGGTCTTACGAGAGGCTACCCACGGGTCGTCCACAACTGTTGGTAGATTCCGATGAGACGTGGCCTAGGGTGTGGGCCTGGGGGCCTCCGACCAACCGGAGGAGGAGACGGGTAGACCCTCACAACCATCTACAGTTCTATCGGGGGGAACTAGAGATGCTGGATGCATACCAGGTGACGTGGCAGCCATATGACAAGGTGATGCATCTGTTGGATGAGTTGTGTTGGCAACTTCCGGTGTCGTACGTGCTTGCAGGTTTGGTTCGGGTGCCGCTCATTCACTTCGAAGAATGTGAGTTTCAGATGCCCGATCGAGCTATGAAGCAAGCTGGCTGTCCACAAGGGATTCCGAAACCCGCTGTAGACATGCGGCCATACAGGGGTGGTCGAGGGCCGAACTTCGAGGTGGCTAATGCCTTGACTGTGTTGGGTGACGAGGTGCAACAATGGAATACCTGGCAGGAAACGTATGACAGCCTTGTATCGCTGAAGCACGACGGCATCAGTACTGAGGACTACTTACAGTGGTTTCTCAGGGTGACGCGCACGAGGGTGAATCGCCCTTCCCAGGTGAAGGAGACATCGTATGCGCCACGTGAGGTCTATGACCAGTTCTGGGCATTGGCCATTGTAAGTCATGCTAGTGTTGTTTGATAATTTATTTGTGCACGCGTATCGACCATCAAATGAAATGATTAGCCATATTTTCTATGCATGTTTTTTAGGTTGACCAGGCCACTGACGTGTTCAAGCAGCTGGAGTCGTTTGACTGGTTTGTCGCGCAGGCTCCTGACAATATCAAGAGGTCCATTGAGAGGTACAAGACTGATGTTCAAAACTTTAGTCTTGCGTACCGGGGTTACCAAGGGGAGCCGTCTAGTCGCCCTCATCCTGACGCTTACGACTATCAGCCCAAGAGTCAGGTGCGGGAGCCGTCTAGTTGCCCTCCTCCTGACGCGTACGACTACCAAACTTCGAGTCAGGTATGGGAGCCGTCTAGTCGCCCTCCTCTTGACGCATACGACTATCAGCCCAAGAGTCAGGTGTGGGAGCCGTCTAGTCGCCCTCCTCCTGACGCGTACATAGATCTGGGAACTTCGAGTCAGGTGTGGGAGCCGTATAGTCGCCCTCCTCCTGACGCATACGACTCTCAGTGCCAGAGTCAGGTTCCCCAAGTAGGAATCCATGCCTCGCGCCCAAGATTCCGGTCGAACAAAGGACAAGCGACGAAGCCATTGAGGCCGGAGAAGATGGGTTGGATCGACCGGCACTACTTCGGGCATGAGCCTGTCAATTCAACAGACTTCCCTCTTGGGACACTCCTAGGTCATTCGGATATCAGAATGTTGGCGCCGGAGACAGATCTTTCAAATTTTGTCATCAACGCTTACATAGATCTGCTCCGGATTAGAGAGCATCAATTTAACCGTTCTGAATACTGTAAGCTTAACATGTATCCCACTCATTTTGTGGAATTAGCGATCCGGGGATTCCATGAATGGAGGCAAGGGGGCAGCAGGAGTAATTGGAAACCAGGTCGAAACGTGTTATGCATGATGAACGCAGAGTATCAACGTCCCGCTGCTGATGCGAACCTTATCATGATACCTTGTCTTCATGGGCACCACTGGTTCCTATTAGTTCTCCATCCAGCGTTCAGAACGGTTCACATATACGATAGCCTAAGGGAGGACGAGCCTGGACAGCTGCTGGCACAGATGTACAACGACTACATCACTTTAGTGGTTAGTTTTTATTTTTTGACCTTGGCTCATAGTATATTGTTGTTGTTTCATAGGCTTGATTCTCGATTTTATTGTTGGATGCAGACTACTGTCCTCTCGCTAGCGTGCGGACGGCCACGGGGGGAGCCTTGGACGGTCGTGATGATAAAGGACCGACCAAAGCAATATAACGGTAACGATTGCGGGATTTACGTCCTCAAGTACATGGACTACATTGCTCGCTCGGAAGTGCTCAAACACTCCTCGTGGACTAGGAAGGATGCCTTGACGTTTAGGTATAGGATAGCCTGGGAACTGAAAAAGAATGAAGCCAGACGACTTCATTACCATTATCCTGACGTGCGTGGCTAGCTGCTGTGATGTTACAATACAAAAAACTGTACCAAAAAGAAATGTACATAATTTTTCGCATGCTATGAATTTGGCGCTAAAATGTGCGCGAATATACAGTTCATATGACGCATTCGAAAAAATAACGTGTCTCGTTGTTCGCCGAAATACATAAGAATGGGCTAACTAGCGCGCCTCATGTGCAATGAGCGAAAAAAAAGTGACAAAAAAATTTACAAGATTTTTCAAACGTTATGAATTGGCCCCTAAAGTGTGCCCGAATAGGCCCTTCATAGGAAAACCGAAAAAATAACGTGTCTCGTTTTTCGCCGAAATACATAATAATGGGCTAACTAGCGCGCCTCATGTGCAATGAGCGAAAAGAAGTGACAAAAAAATTTACAAGATTTTTCGAACGTTATGAATTGGCCCCTAAAGTGTGCCCGAATAGGCCATTCATAGGAAAATCGAAAAAATAACGTGTCACGTTTTTCGCCGAAATACATAAGAATGGGCTAACTAGCGCGCCTCATGTGCAATGAGCGAAAAAAAGGTGACAAAAAAATTTAAAGATTTTTCGAAAGTTATGAAGTGGCCACTAAAGCGTGACTAAAGTGCAATGAACAAAACAAATTACAAGATTTTTCAGGAAGCTATGAATTGGGCGCTAAATCGTGCGCGAATATGCCATTCAAAAATTTTCAATAATCCACAAACCAAATCACAAATTAAAGATTCAACAAATCAAATCACAAATTTAAACATTAGAAAAGTTATTCGTTATACAACTGAAACATTAACCCTAACACTCTTCCTCCTCATCGTCCTCCTCGACCATACTGCCAGGTTCGATACCTAACACTTTGTAATGGTTTCTCTTGTCATGATCAGTCATCTTATTACACAACGCACACTTTCGCAATTTTTTTGGACCCGTTGCTTTTTCAATCGGATTCTTCATGCGGATTTCTCATTTTCGCCCTTTTGTTTGAGAAATAATTGGATCAAAAATGTCGTCCTCCTCACCTTGCATGCTAGTGCCGTCAATGACTGGCTGTTTGGCTCGATTGAATCTACTGGCTGGAGTCGGTCGAGGGTCCCGGCTTTCTGGTAATGCCATCCTAAACTGTGCATGCTTAGCATGATCCCGTGCGGCTGCTTCAACTTGATAAGTGTACCCATCAAATGTTGACGCTGCATCCATTGATAAACCGTGCATGATGTTACAAAGATGATTATATCGCAGCGCCTCAGATTGCCTGAAATCAACTGAAACACTGGGCACGTAAGGAATGTGACCGTGGACTCTATTGGCTTCCTTCGTCCACCGTTCCAAGATATACTGTGGAGGGATTTGAGTTGCATTCTTGGCGCTCAAAACCCTCAACGCATGTCGACAAAGTATACCTTTATGCTCAAAGAGTTGACAGTTGCAATTTACCAACCCGGTGTCCATACATTTAGCTACGATAAAATGTCTTCTGTTCCTCGGAGCCGACGAAGAGCACGGATTGGCATAATTCGTCACATTTGTCAAAGCATAAACCTTGAGATCTCTGGTGGAAAACTCGTGCAACTTTGTCATGCCATATTGATTCGACTTTAATAGTTCCTCTTGAAACTGTCGAAACATTTCCTTCGTATAGATTTGAGCCGCATGAGCCTCCAAAGGTGAACGAAGTAGTATAGCTTTTTCTCTGTAAACTGTAGCCGCGTCGGCTTCGCTCTCACGGTACAATTGCCTCTCAAGGGCTTTCTGCATCTCTAGTACAAACTCCGCTATACTTGAAGACTGGCCTACGTACCCATCAAAGAATGAATTCATAGCTTCGCTTCTCGATGTCGTAGTCATTCCGGCTGCAAAAAACTTCTTGGTGTAGGCACCGACCCACTGTGTCTTGAGCTCATACAACGATTGTAACCATCCATGATTGTGCAAACCGTAGTCATCCATTAATGTGGCCCACCTCTCCTCGAACACGTCTACCGTCAACGATTTCTTCACACATGTATTAAAGTCAGTCCTGAATGACGGATGGTTTGCATATACATTGTGAAGCCGTTCGGGATATTTGTTGCTTATGTGCCATGTGCACAGGCCATGGTGAGTATCTGGAAGGACCTTAGCGATTGCATTATTCATTGCCAGATCTTGGTCGGTGATGATGGTCTTTGGAGGAATATGGTACATTGCTTTAAGCCACGTTTCAAATAACCACGTAAATGACTCCTCTGTTTCATCCCTAAGCAGGGCAAAGCCAAATGAGATTGACTGATAGTGGTGGTTCACCCCGATGAACGGAGCAAAAGGCATAGAGTACTTATTGGTTCGGTATGTGGTGTCAAACGTCACAACATCCCCAAAATTTTGGTAAGCAGCTCTAGAACGGGGGTCCGCCCAAAATATAGTACTAATGCGGGCCTCATCATCCACTTGGAGACTATAGAAAAATCCAGAATTCTCACTCTGAAGGCACCTGAAGATATCAAGTGTAGCTTGAGAATCGATCTGACCGAAATACGCTCTCCTCTGAGCACGGAGTTCATTTCGAAGGTCAACTTCGTTGAAAGTCAACTTGTCAATCCCCCCAGTCTGACTTGAGAAAACCCCCATCATCTTAGAAGGTGAAATTTTAGCGTCGGCCATTGTTGAAATCAGTTGTCTGTGTGCCGCGCTTATTTCTCGGTGTTGATGAATTTGACCAATCATACTAGGGGTGCAAAACTGATGATTATGGCTCAACTCCACACCCGTCACAACCCAATGGTTTTCATTTTTCCGGTGTACTGTATACACATGGGCTTTGCAGCCGGTACCCGGAAATGTGTCCCGTTTTCTTTGTCTTGTTGTCCCTTCGTCACTGATCTGAACGACCGGGGGTACATGCGGTGCTCCTCTATGACACTCAAATAACCTTGCACCAATTTGATCGGTATTCACCCGTTTTCTAGTCGTCTTAGTTCTAATACCAAAACCCATCGTTTTCGAATATGCTCTGTAGTATGCTTCGACTTCGTCCAGTGTTTGAAAAACTTGACCCAAGTAAGGTGGATCAGAACCTTCACAAAAAATATTTCCTCCAGTTGAATCCATATTTATACTGAAATCTAAAAAATAAAAACCAATACGATTATCAACGAGTCATAGAATTAAATAAACGAAGAATAAAAATTATTTAAACGTAATTGCTGGAAAAATTCGTATAATGTAAAATTATCAAAATAGCCCCCGACGAGCGGCAAATTAGCAAAATGCCCCCGGGGAGTTCATTATCACCCTAACGTCCCAAATCAGCTTGAAAACAACCTTTCAGGTGCTTTGCTTACATTTCTGGACTAAGAAGTCCTTTAAAAAACTTAACGCTGCAAAATTACGAAAATACCCCACCCCGGGGCTGCGAATTACCAAAAAATGCCCCCTGGCATCAAAAAATCGTTCGGAGTGCTTTGAAACGGGATTTTAAGCTTCCTGAATTCATCCGGGACAAAATAAGTTTTCGGGTGTCTGACACCCTTTGCTGAACTAAAAGTTATTTTAAGGTATGGCCCTTTAAGCTGGATCCTTCCTAACAAAATAGCCCCCGATGAGGGGCAAATTACCGAAATGCCCCCGGGGGTTCACTATCAGGTATAATATTTACATTCCAAAACTACATTCCTGGATCTTTAACCTAGCTTACCAACACATTAGCAATAGTCATTATTTCAATGTATTAAAACAAATCCTCACTTCCCACCACTCCGAACGCTTAATTACGCTAGTTCTCACTGAATTTAGCGCCAACGTGGTTATATAGCAATATACCCCCCGATGGCCCCTACACCCCCAAGACCTCAAAACCGCTTTGAAGTCAAGTTTTTAAATGTATTACGTCATTTATATACGAAATATATCAGGAAAAAATTTAAAGGGGGAAAGTTACCAAAACACCCGCTACTTGTGCAAAATACCCCCTGGCAGTCATCGCCGGTGCGTCACAAGTTCCTGAATTCACCCGGAACAATAAAGGTTTTTGGGTGTCTGACACCCTTTGCTGAACTAAAAGTTATTTTAAGGTATGGCCCTTTAAGCTGGATCCTTCCTAGCAAAATAGCCCCCGATGAGCGGCAAATTACCGAAATGCCCCCGGGGGTTCACTATCACCCCAACGCCCCCGAACCAGCTTCAAAACAACATTTCAGGTTCTGTGATTACATTCCTGGACTAAAACTGTCTAATTAAAAACTTGGCGCGGGAAAATTACCGAAACACCCCTCGCAGGGTGGCAAATTACCAAAATGCCCCTGGCATCAGGAAAAATCTCAAAGGTGCCTCGAAATGCTACTTTACGCTTCGTGAGTTCATCATTGGCCTAAAAAGTACTTTACGGATTTTTCGCGCAAAAATCGCGAACCGGTGTCCGGATCGAGCGCTGAAAGGGCCGTTCGGCCAAAAAAATAGCTAACGGCTCCGGAATGGCGCGAAATCCTGGGGAATAGAACTTCCCAACATCCTAGGGTTCTCGTAAAAGTTTCGCGCAAAATCGCGCTAGCTTGGTATTTTAAATTAGACTGCGAAGGTACACGGTTCCCCGTGTCAGTTAGCCCCTTTACAGTCTTTGGAAAAATCTAAAATTTTTACCTGATAGAGATCCTTTCAGAATAACTAGGGTCTCTGTTTTGCACTTTGGCCAAATCACGCTCTAGCTATTTTTTATAAATCCGTGAAAAAACTGTCTAATTAAAGGGCGAGCGCTGAAAGGGCCGTTCGGCCAAAAAAATAGCTAACGGCTCCGGAATGGCGCGAAATCCTGGGGAATGGAACTTCCCAACATCCTAGGGTTCTCGTAAAAGTTTCGCGCGAAATCGCGCTAGCTTGGTATTTTAAATTAGACTGCGAAGGTACACGGTTCCCCGTATCAGTTAGCCCCTTTACAGTCTTTGGAAAAATCTGAAATTTTTACCTCATACAGATACTTTCAGAATAACTAGGGTCTCTGTTTTGTACTTTGGCCAAATCACGCTCTAGCTAGTTTTTATAAATCCGTGAAAAAACTGTCTAATTAAAGGGCGAGCGCTGAAAGGGCCGTTCGGCCAAAAAAATAGCTAACGGCTCTGGAATGGCGCGAAATCCTGGGGAATGGAACTTCCCAACATCCTATGGTTCTCGTAAAAGTTTCGCGCGAAATCGCGCTAGCTTGGTATTTTAAATTAGACTGCGAAGGTACACGGTTCCCTGTATCAGTTAGCCCCTTTACAGTCTTTGGAAAAATCTGAAATTTTTACCTGATACAGATCCTTTCAGAATAACTAGGGTCTCTTTTTTGCACTTTGGCAAAATCTCGCTCTAGTTATTTTTTATAAATTCGTGAAAAACTGTCTATAAATGTAATACGCTATTTTGAATCGTTATAAATGTAATACGCTAAATGTAATACGCTGATTTGTATAAACCTAACATTGAATTATAAGAAAATTCAAAATACTTACTTGTTGTGACTTGATGTATTTGAAGAAAAATCTACCGATCTTCTAGCGATTATCCACCGATCTTCTAGCGCTAAAATTTTTTGGTTTGTGGAGAAGAAGTGTGGAGAAGAAGGGTTGGGGGGAGGGGATTATAAAGAGAGAAAAGTGAGGAAAAGAGAAGAAAAAAGAGGGAAAAAAAATACCCGTGAGTGGTCTCTGCAAAGTGCCCGAATAGGCTGCAAAAAAAAATTTGGAAGGACAGTCACGGGGGAGGGAAGGACGCGGGTGGGCAAGCCGCGGGGCCCCTTCACGCGCGGTTGGGCCACGTGGCAGGCGCGGGGGAGGCCACGTGGCAGGGCCATCGCCCCAACCGGCGCCCCTTCATGCGGTTAGGCCACGTGGCAGACGCTGGGGAGGCCACGTGGCAGGGCCATCAACCAACCGGTGGCGTTTCATGCGGTTGGGCCACGTGGCAGGCGCTGGGGAGGCCACGTGGCAGGGCCATCAACCAACCGGTGGCGTTTCATGCGGTTGGGCCACGTGGCAGGCGCTGGGGAGGCCACGTGGCAGGGCCATCAACCAACCGGCGGCGTTTTAGGCGGTTGGGCCACGCGCGTGGGCAAGCCGCGGGGCCCCTTCACGCGCGGTTGGGCCACGTGGCAGGCGCGGGGGAGGCCACGTGGTAGGGCCATCGCCCCAACCGGCGCCCCTTCATGCGGTTGGGCCACGTGGCAGGGCCATCAACCAACCGGCGCCCCTTCACGCGGTTGGGCCACGTGGCAGGCGCTGGGGAGGCCACGTGGCAGGCCCTTCATGCGGTTGGGCCACGTGGCAGGCGCTGGGGAGGCCACGTGGCAGGGTCATCAACCAACCGGCTCCCCTTTACGCGGTTGGGCCACGTGGCAGTCGTGGGGGACGCCACGTGGCAGGCTTGTGCTCGATTTTTTTTTTGTGGGAGCCAACCAAAAAATTTGAAAATTTTTGTGTGGGAGCCACCCAAAAAAAGTTACGCAAAAGGCACCAACCGCTTCTCTTATATGCGGTTGGTTTTTAAAAAAAATTGTTAAAAAAAAAGTGCTTACCAACCGCTTCTAAGAGAAGCGGTCGGGCAAAAAAAAAATTGTCCCAACCGCGTATAAGAGAAGCGGTTGGGTGGGGGGGTTTTTTGTGGTGGGGCCCACGTCAAAAAGATAATCATACCCAACCGCTTCTCTTACATGCGGTTGGGCTAAAAAAAAAAAGGAGTGCTTTTTGTGGTGGGCCCACGACAAAAAAGAAATCGTACCCAACCGCTTCTCTTACATGCGGTTGGGTGGAGAAATTTTTTTTATCCACCGGTGGGTGTGGATCGGTCCCCATATATATATATATGTGTGTGTGTGTGTGTAAATACTTACTGGCCAGTTTTCAACTTCCTTATTACAACTTCTCTTAGACATATGACTAACAAACAAGCTGACATAAAGTTTATTCTAGATAAAGTTTATTCTAGATAGATATCATCTCGACACACAAATTAGTCATGCCTCCGGTCGTTGTCACTTCTCATACACTTTTCTTCTTCCAGAAGGTCCCTCCCCCCAAATAGAAAATTCATGCAAAGCTGCGGGTCACAATTGGCATGTAAAGTCGTCGCGACTAAAAATTGAGAGAAGATGAGTAGAACTTGCCAAGTATTCAAACAAGGAGACCTTTTGCTGCTACCATGTTTGTTTGTATACTTGCCAACCAAGTATACAATCTAGACACGATAGTAAGCAGCTCTCTCTACAAATATAAAACATGAGGATCATAAAAATATTATCAAACATCTCTACCTATTACCAACAAGTCTTTTCTCTCAAATGGCAACAAGCAACCCTGAAATAGCTTACGACTTCCTTCCACTCCTTCGAGTACACAAAGACGGCCATGTCGAAAGGTTCTTAGGCACCGAAACCCTGCCGGCCGGCTTTGATCCTCAAACCGGCGTTTCTTCCAAAGACGTAACGATAATACCGGAGACTGATGTCTACGTGCGGCTTTACATCCCCGTGAAGCTGACTGAAAATAGCAAAAACCATAAGCTTCCTGTTCTTGTTTATTACCACGGAGGGGGCTTTTGTTTGTTCACAGCCTCCTCTCAAAACAACCATAACTACCTTAACAAACTTGTCGCAGAAGCTGGGATTGTTGCTGTTTCTGTAAACTATAGGAGACCACCCGAGAACCCTCTTCCCGTTGCATATGAAGACTCATGGGCCGCACTGCAGTGGGTTGCTTCCCACAGAAACGGCGATGG
This sequence comes from Escallonia rubra, assembly GCA_033065855.1. Classification (NCBI taxonomy): domain Eukaryota; kingdom Viridiplantae; phylum Streptophyta; class Magnoliopsida; order Escalloniales; family Escalloniaceae; genus Escallonia; species Escallonia rubra. Next base: position 115,379 of record JAVXUO010000422.1, read on the forward strand.
ACCCGAGCCTTGGTTGAATGAGCAGGGAGATTTTGAAAGGCTTTTCATGTCGGGCGTGAGTGCCGGTGCAAACATAGCTCATAATGTTGCCATGATGGCTGGAAATTCAGGGTCCAAATTGGGTGTAGAGATTCTTGGGGTCGGACTAGATCACCCCTATTTTTGGGGTTCGGATGCAATCGGGTCGGAGGGAGTCCACCGTGAGTCTATTACTGTGCTAACCAAGTCCATTATGGACCGCTTGTGGCCTTTTGTGTGTCCCTCAAACCCGGATAACGATGACCCACGGATTAACCCGGTGGCGGAGGGTGCGCCAAGCTTGGTGGGGCTGGGGTGCAGGAGGGTGTTCGTGAGTGTGGCTGGGAAGGATTTGCTGAGGGATAGGGGGTGGATGTACTATGAGGCGTTGAGTCGGAGCGGGTGGATGGGTGTGGTTGAGATCCATGAGACAGATGGCGAAGATCATGGTTTTCATTTTCGCAACTTGGATTGTGAGAAAGCCAAAGATTTGATTAGAAGGCAGGCAGCCTTCTTCAACAGTAAGCTTATTAATAGGTCAATTTGAGCTCTTGAATTCACCTTGTTCTAGTTATACTGTATGAGTACAATAAACATCTACTACTTATTCTAGATCACCCTCCATTTCCCCACTTGCAAGAGACTAAACGCTATATGAAGACTAGTGCTAAATCTTTGATAAAAAGCAAAATTAGGAAGATAAAGCTTAATAAAACTGAACTCGTTAACTGCCTCAGCAAAACCTTGGCCAATGCTTCCTGTTAAGCGTTATCATCAGTGTTCTTAGACAATGCCTTTTTTGCATCACTAATGACAACATCTGGGAGCTCGTCCTCCTAACTTGCTGCCATTAAAGCTAGCCTTAATAACATTTTCGATCTCAGCATCTTTCATGGCAGGCAAGCGGGAGACATCCTTACTGAAAGAAAGTGTACCAAAAAAAAAAAATTCCTTACTGAAAGAACGCGCATTTCCATTGCCATTGCAAAAGGAGAACGAATGCATCTAGAATAGCGACGGTAGAAACTATAGACTAATTGAGAAGGAATTGTCAACCTCACGTCCTCAACGTTAACATATATTTAGCCGAAGTGTTATTAAAGACGCGACGCATCTAAGGCATAAAAGGTCCCTAGTGTCCAGGCGTAAATCGTAGGTCGCGCCTTTTCAAAGGTCCCTGAATCCACCATCTTCCGGACTTAGGACAACCTTCCTCCACTTGCTGAATCCACCATCTTCCACACTTGTTCCCCACTCCAATAGCAGTGCTATCACCTCCGTGTTACTATTCCAGCCATGGAGCTTCGTGAGAGACAATAACACCAATACTATACAGGAGATAACTGTAGGGTAACCCCTTGAGGGGAAGACTGACCAACACTCAACATAAAGCACCACCACACCACCACCGAACCCGTTCAGAAAGCAACTTCAGAACATGGAATTTGCTACCTCTTTAGAACAAGTTTGTTGCAAAAAGTGTAATCACTGTTGAAACATCTCGCTCTAGTAATAGCAAGAAGATATTATAGAATAGAAATGTGATTGAAGATTTCCAAGAACCACATAACATACTGATATAGCTAAAAATATCCCTCCAATCTACGGACGACACGTGACAGTTGTGACACGTAACCCATACTGGCTCATTACTGATATGAAATTTACCATATCAGTCACCGAGCAGAATCCTAAAGAAGCTCTAACTCTATCAGCAGAGATTGATATGGGATCCTTTAGGATCCTAATGAGATTCTAATTAGAATTGACCAAAGCACAGTTCTAATTGGACTCCTCTTGCTACCATTATATAAAGGGGTCAAGCCTCCCAGGTAAGGCTAAGTTCACACACATACACATTGTGTAATACTGCTTTTCAGAGTTCTACCTTGTTAGCATTTTCTGACTTAAGTATCGGAGTGTTCTCCCGCCAGAACCCCGCCCGGTGGTCACTCTGTGTTCTCTTTTACAGGCCACTTAAGTATCGGAGTGTTCCCCCGCCAGAACCCCACCCGGCGGTCACTCCGTGTTCTCTTTTGTAGGCCTGATTTCTGGTGTTGTTCCCGATCCAGTTTTTAGCTGCAACACATACCATCGTCAATGAATAAAGTATACAGCACTTCTTAGACCACCAATGAAATAAAAACAAACCCCCGCCACGCACGTATCTGAAACACAAAAAGCTACACCCAAGTTTAATCCAGACTTCCCCTCCCCACAACCCCACCCCACCCCCCCCCCCAACCCCACACCCCCCCCCCCCCCCCCCCCCCCGGAACCCCAAAAGCAAAGGCTGCAGCAGACTTAAATAAGAGAAGTGAGACAACACTCATGTCGAATACAGAAAAAGTCACCCTTAATCAAGACAAAAGATGCAAACAAAAGGTTGAGGGCTGAACAAGGTACCTCAAACCAAGACACAAACAAAGTTTTCGGGCCAGAACAAGGGACTTGTAACCAAGACGCAAACAAATTGTTGAGGACAGAACAGGGTACCTCTAACCAAGACACAAACTGTTAATGTTATTGTACAAGGTTTTGTATAGTCAAGGGGTTATTATGTTATTTTCCCTAGTCTAAAATATCCTTTACATTTTCTATCATGCCTATATAAAGGCTATCTTGTATATACTTTTACACACATCAATATTATTATCTTGCCTCTTATAACGAACAAAATATAGAAGCCTGAACAAGGCCCACCATAATTGAGGTGGACTGTGTACATATGTGAGAAATATAGAAATATACAAATGAGGCCAAATGCTAGCAAGCAGAACCAAATCCAATACCTTATGTTAGGAGAGCTCTAATATCATGTTAAGTGACCAATTAGTCTAAAAGATTAAACTATTTAATAATGAGCTAGCTAACATTGTTATCACCCCATGCATAACAAAAAAAATGATCACTTTACAAACGACAAATATACTTCGTCATCCTTATAAGCAAAAGAAACCTAAAGCGTGAATCAATCAATTTAGAAAACCAGCACTTGAGGGAATAGGTAGTCACTAACTTAGTGATGGGTCAACAAACTAAATATATATACTAAGGGTCTGTTTGACAAAATTGTAGTTTTTAGTTTTGATTTTCTAATAAATAAAAACCAAAACTACTTGTGCTTTTTTTTTATATAGAAAATAAAGGTGGATGTTTGGTAAATAGTTTTTGTTTTTGGGTTTTCTTTCTTTATTCTTTATTTTTTTTCCTTCAAAAATTCTCTTCTTCACCCACAAAACCCTCCAGCCACGTTCGAAGCACCACCGCCTGTCAACACCACCACTAAACTTGTGTCACCACCACCACGACCCCCCTTTATCAAATCACACCTCTACTATCACCCCCATGTAGAATTAAATCACGAACCATCACCAAATTAGATGTGAGTGGCGAAGCTTAAGCTTGCGCTCCTGGTGGAATGAGTTGGAGGAAAAACTCTCGATTGTTGACCCGGTGGTGTGGTCATTTGTCATCACCTTGGAGTCGGTATCGCCGGTCTCGATGCTCGGCTTCTTCTTCGTCTTCCATGGCAACACTATCTGATGTGAGTGGCGACAGTGGGGCGACGGTATGATGGTGGGTGGAGCCAATATGCAACAATGGGTGAAACAGATCTGTGATGATAGGGCTGCAACCATGGGCCAGATCTCTGGTTGCCATGGCGATGTGCAAGGATATGGGTGGCGATGTGTAGTGGCAATGGGTGCAGTAGATTTGCGATGGTGGGGGCAGATTTGTCGGTGCAGTGGCGGCGGTGGGGGCATGATGTGACGATGGTGGGGTGGTGGCGATGGGTCCACGTCAGGGTTGTAGACGGCGGTGTGATGGCGACGGGTGGTGATAACTTTGTCGTGTGGTGGTGGTTGGGGATTGGAGGTAGCTGGTGGGAGTGATGAAATGAAAAAAAATATATATATATAAAAAGAAGTGGGTTCCATATTGCTTCTATTGATGTTTGAAGGTTGGATGTGAAAAAGAAAAAAATCAAAACGGAAAACTCCATAATGAAAAACTCGTTCATAAAATTGAACGGAAAAAAAAAGGAAAATTCTGAACGAAACATTGATATTTTTTTTCAGTTTTTAGAAACTGGACAAAGAACTGGAAAAAGAAATTGTTATAAACACTAACTTAGACAAAAAAACATTCGTGGCCCTGTGTGCTCCATTCCATTCTTTAATCTTGAGAGTAAAGGTACTCTAGGAAATCACGTGGCTGCAATTTCAGAAAGTACATACTTATGTTTTGAACACAACAAAAAGGCATCAAAGAACTTTAAAACGGAGGTAGGAAATATTTGTCACAATTCTAACTCAAGCTTCTTGGAATAGTTCACAATCTCCCTTCGTTGGCAGTCACTCAAGATGATCCAAGTGTTCTTGTTTTTTTATTGTTCATCGTATGTATTACTTAGCCGGCTACTTTTCAACTTCATTCCTTTTACAACTTTCTTTAATACGTGATTTACCAATTATACAAGCTGGCAACAAGTTAATCGTTGCCTCCGGTTATTTTGTATGCTCTGACTTAGCATTTGGGACGCCAAATTGAAGCAGGCTATACTTTTCTTCCTCTGGAAGATCCCTCCCTTCAACTAGGAAAGTCAGGATACGGGTCACAATTGGCATGTAAAATCTTGCCACTGTATTGACGGAAAATGGCATGAACTTGCCAACCAAGTATTCAAACTAGACCCGATAGTAATCAGCTCTCTCTACAAATATGAAACATGAGGATCGAAGAGAAAGTATCAAACATCTGCGTACAACCAACAAGTCTTTTCTCTCAAATGGCAACAAGCAACCCTGAAATAGCTTACGAGTTCCTTCCGCTCCTCCGAGTATACAAAGACGGCCATGTCGAAAGGTTCTTAGGCACCGAAACCCTCCCTGCCGGATTTGATCCTCAAACAGGCGTTTCTTCCAAAGACGTGAATATCATACCGGAGACCGATGTCTACGCGCGACTTTACCTCCCCATGAAGCTGACTGAAAATAGCAAAAACGATAAGCTTCCTGTTGTTGTTTATTACCACGGAGGGGGCTTTTGTTTGTCCACAGCTTCCTCTCAAAACTACCATAACTACCTTAACAAACTCGTGGCGGAAGCTGGGATAGTTGCTGTTTCTGTAAACTATCGGAGACCACCTGAGAACCCTCTTCCCGTTGCATATGAAGACTCATGGGCCGCACTGCAGTGGGTTGCTTCCCACAAAAACGGCCATGGACCCGAGCCTTGGTTGAATGAGCATGGAGATTTTGGAAGGCTTTTCATGTTGGGGGTGAGCGCTGGTGCGAACATAGCCCACAACGTTGCCATGATGGCTGGGAATGCAGCGTCCGAGGTGGGTGTAGAGATTCTTGGGGTCGGACTAGTTCACCCGTTCTTTTGGGGTTCGAAATCAATCGGTTCCGAGGGAGTCAGTGTGTCCACGGATCTGGTAAGCAAGTCTAACAACGACCGCTTGTGGCCTTTTGTGTGCCCGTCAAGCCCGGATAACGATGACCCGCGGGTTAACCCGGTGGCGGAGGGTGCGCCGAGCTTGGTGGGGCTTGGGTGCAGGAGGGTGCTGGTGAGTGTGGCTGAGAAGGATCTGTTGAGGGATAGAGGGTGGATGTACTATGAGGCGTTGGGTCGGAGCGGGTGGACGGGTGTGGTTGAGATCCACGAGGCAAAAGGTGAAGGTCATGGTTTTCATTTGTTTAACCTGGATGGTGAGAATGCCAAAGATTTGATTAGGAGGTTGGCAGCCTTCTTCAACAGTTAGCTTCTTAATAGGTCAATTTGCCTCTTAATTAATAGGTCAGTTTGAGCTCTTCGGTTCATCTTCTTCTGGTTACTAGTATAGAACACGTGTTGCACGTGGATATAGTCGAGAGTGATGTTTGAGATGATATTATTAATTTTTTTATTTGGATCAAAATAATGTAATTTAATTATGTTTATATTTCTTTTATGATTTGTTGTAGAAAAAATGTATATTTGATATTCGCAATCGTAATCAGTTCAGTGTTTAGAAATATTCTTTGTAAACTTCTTGATTTAAGAAATGTTTGATGGTACTGCTGAAAATAAAAGTAAATGAAAAAATTAAAAGAATGAATCTACGTCTTTGTTTTTATAATCTGTTACATTGGTTTTATGTTAAGATTTGTTATTTTCAATACCAGGTGCTTGCATTTCATCAATAAGAAATGCAAAACACCCGGTCTTCAACTGTAATAACTGAACATATTTTTCAGTTCAAATTAGCACCATATTTAAGCCTTGTTTTTTAATGCATATTTAACCCTTTTTCTGGTTTTGTTTTTTCAACAATTTTTTTGTTTCTTAATTGATTTTCACGTATTTCAGTTTCTTTATTTTGTTTTTGTTTTTCCGTTTTTCAATTGATTAATTATTTGCTAACCTAAAAATGCAAGAAGAAAAAAAATCACAATTTTCATTAACCAGTCCAATATCTAATTTTTATCTCATTTTAACCAAATTAAAAAGAGAATAATAAAAGAATTTCTTTGTTCAGTTTTTATTTCTCATCACACTTTTCATTTTTCAATGTATAGAATAGATTCATTACTCAATGTTCTTTTAATTTAATCAAGATTTAAAATGGAGTAATAAAAGAAGGGTAAGAATGTAATTGACGTAATTAATGAAAAACATAATCGTCCAAAAATGATTTACAACATTCATACTTTTATAGGAAGTATAGATACGTTACGAGTGCACAATAAAATGTAAAAAAAATGGCTGCTATATATCTCGGTCGGAGGACTCTTCCTCCTACCCCCTATATAGCGACAATCAATCATCGCTAACTGTTTATAGTGACTTTTATTTAGTGATGCTAAAAAAATTGCTGCTATGAATTGTCGTTAAAAGTGTTAGAAGAAAAGTCAATAGAAACCTTTAGCGACTATTAATTATCACTATACACGGGATTAGAGAACGATTCCTACAACCTGAGTAGGAGCCAAAGTTTGTTCCAATAAAATTTACTATTTATTCTAGATTACCCTTTATTTCCCACCTAGTATAAGTAGACAATAATTGCAAATAAAGATAAATTACCAACGAAATTGCTAGATACCCAAACCAATCTCGATCAAGAAATTACCATCGTTGTATATCTAGGTGTATTTGTAAGGAAAACATAAGGTGGGTGCGGAAGAAAGTACCAGTTGAAGCGCGCTTAGCGGAAGTGGGGAAGGACTGGGTGAGATGGTGGAAGTAGCAAAAACCACCGCCGAGGTGGTGGTGGTGACCAAAAAGAGATTCGGGAATCGGGATAGTGACTGCCTAGTCTGGGACTCGCAAATATTCAAATTGGGTTAAAAAATCTGAAGTTCGGATTTTAGCCCAAATGTAAAAGGCTGTGAGCCGAGATTTTTCTTTTCTTGTTTCAGTCCATGGGAGGATCCAACGAGTCATCTTGGGCAGAGTCGGCCCAAAAATACTTAGATGCAAAGGGTTTAACAAGTCGGGGGCTTATCAATGTCACCCAAGTAAAATGTGGACCTCATACAGCCAGTCTGATATGCAACCAAGCCCTTGCTGTTGCACGCACCTTCATTGACACGTGATTATATCTTAACCTTGCACTGTAAGTGTAAGCATGTTTAACACACCCATTCACGTGCAAAGCTCTTACTCCATGTGTAGAGACAAAAGAGAGATGAACCGACGTGCACTGTGCACATATATGAGAAATATATAAATGAGGCCAGATGCAAGCGAGAAGAATCCAATTCAATATGTTACGTAAGGAGAATTTGATCTAATATCATGTTAAATGATCAGTTACTCTCAAAAACTTAAACTGTTGAATGAGCATGGAGATTTTGAAAGGCTTTTCAAGTCGGGCATGAGTGCCGGTGCAAACATAGCTCATAATGTTGCCATGATGGCTGGAAATTCAAGGTCCAAATTGGGTGTAGAGATTCTTGGGGTCGGACTAGATCACCCCTATTTTTGGGGTTCGGATTCAATCGGGTCGGAGGGAGTCCACCGTGAGTCCATAACTGTGGTAACCAAGTCTAACATGGTCCGATTGTGGCCTTTTGTGTGTCTCTCAAACCCGGATAACGATGACCCACGGATTAACCCGGTGGCGGAGGGTGCGCCGAACTTGGTGGGGCTGGTGTTTAAGAGGGTGTTAGTGAGTGTGGCTGGGAAGGATTTGCTGAGGGATAGGGGGTGGATGTACTATGAGGCGTTGAGTCGGAGCGGGTGGATGGGTGTGGTTGAGATCCATGAGACAGAAGGCGAAGATCATGGTTTTCATTTTCGCAACTTGGATTATGAGAAAGCCAAAGATTTGATTAGAAGGCAGGCAGCCTTCTTCAACAGTTAGCTTCTTAATAGGTCAATTTGAGCTCTTCAGTTCACCTTAGTTATACAATATGAGTACATTAAACATCTACTACTTATTTTAGATCACCCTCCATTTCCCCACGTTGCAAGAGACTAAACACTATATGAAGACTTGTGTTAAATCTTTGATAAAAAGCAAAATTAGGAAGAGAAAGCTTAATAGAACTGAACTCTTTAACTGCCTCAGCTACGCGGAAAACCTTGGCCAATGCTTCCTGTTAAGCGTTATCATCAGTGTTCTTAGATAACGCTTTTTTTGCATCACTGTTGGCATCGAAATTTTGACGGACTTGGGCGTTCTTTTAATCCAAATAAAAGTTAACCCAATGTTAATGGGTGGCCTTTTAACAAAAAAGAGATTAAATAAAGCCCATAAATTAATGGATATGACTCCATTATAAAATGCTTAAGGAAGAGATTGATGAGAACTTAGACATATATTCAATCCAAATAAGAAGTACACTACAAATTAAGTACTTGAATATTTTGGAGATAAAACATATAAGTAATAGAGGCTCATGATCGGAGGAGCATGAAAAGTTTTGAGCCCAAGCTTATCACGTGGAGCCAAAGAAATGAAAAGATAAGGTAAGGCTTATCAAAAGGGGGAGACCTTCTTCAGTTGGTTGAATAAAAAGAAAAAAAAAAGAAGAAGAAGAGAAGAAAGGCTGCTTCGGCAGAAAAGAAAGAGAGAGAGAGAGAGAGAGAGAGAAGGAAAGCAAATCACCAAAAAAAAAAAAATTTGGGGTCAAGGTGAATCAATTCATTTATGATTTTCTTATTACTTCGTGTAAATTTTAATTATGTTTCATGATGTATTAAGATCCATTTAGAAATGAAAGTTTTCATATATTTCTCATTTATTATCTGTGTTTCTTTAATTGTTATTTGTGTTTCTTTAATCAGAGGTTGTCGTGAACGTAATTAAAGGTTGACTTTTTAGCCATCCGGAAATATGAATCAATTATATAAAATAATAAACGTCGTTATATATATTCGACGGAATTTAGTGACATAACTTTTTACACTGATCAATAGCGCAAAAAATGTGTCATCAATCACTAATGACAACATCTGGGAGCTCATCCTCCTAACTTGCTGCCATTAAAGCTAGCCTTAATATTTCAATCTCAGCATCTTTCATGGCAGGCAAGCGGGAGACATCCTTACTGAAAGAACGCGCATTTCCATTGCCCATTGCAAAAGGAGAACGGATGCCTCTGGAATAGCGACGGTATCATGGACTAATTGAGAAGGAATTGTCAACCTCATGTCCTCAACGTTAACATATATATCTAGCCAAGTGTTAGTCGCGGCGCATCTAAAGCGTAAAGGGTCTCTAGTGTCCAGGCGTAAATTGCAGGTTGCACCTTCTCGAAGTGAGACGCAAAATAAAATAAATATAAATAAATAGATGTTAGTACATTAAACCAATAAAATAACAAATTTTTTTTCTAGAGCGTAATAATTTAACAAACTTCAACACTAGAAATTCAAAAAATGACAATTCAACAAACTTCAACTCTAGAAAAAGTTTCAAATCGAATGAGAAGTAGTTAAATAATGACTATCGTCGCGAAACTTTAAAACACTTTGTCCATTTTGTCCAACCTCCGATTGAGCCGATTCAAATTGTGTTGATCTAGTCATGTTAAGCTCTTTAACATTTTATTTTGGTTATATAGTAAAAACATTATATTATCAATCAGAGAGAACCATTTACAAGAGCAGAAAATTTGGGCAAAACATATATGCACCAAAGAAACTTATAATACTTTCCATACCCCCTCTCGAAAATTGACTGATGGTTTGGAAGCTGTCCCCGCTACTTGATCTAATCTATATGACGAGAAAATAATAGTACGTTACACTCAACCCGATGGATCCAAAATATTAAACTTGACTGTAACACCAGATGATGAATCTAGAAAAAGTTATTCTAATAGACATAGTAATAAGTTTGTTAATGCAATTTTGTCGGATGACCCGGGACTAGAATGCACCCTTTTGCAAGATGCAATAGTTGAGGCTACACAAGTTCTTTTTCGTCCCTTTCCACTTGATGAATCTACCATCTTCCACACTTGTTCCTCACTCGATCCAATAGCAGTGCTATCACCTTCGTGTTACTGTTCTAGCCATGGAGCTTCGTGAGAGACAATAGCACCAATGCTACACAGGAGATAACTGTAGGGTAACCCTTGAGGGGAAGGCTGACCAACACTCCAGGATTAGTTTATAGTACTATCTCCGTTTGCACGCACATGCAACGAAGACTCTTGAACAACCATCTTGACTTTTCTCTTCCACAACTCACCAAATATCAAATTATATAAGCACTAAAATATCAAAGTTTTGTAGTAAAATTTTGGGGTGATTAAAAGGAAGTGTGCGTCTCGGATGTGTGAAGAAAATAAGTGAATCTTGTGTGTGTTAATGTGTTGGCCGAGACACGTATATACAGGGAGAGAATGAGGTGAAGTCTCGGAGTCAAAGTGTTGGCTTTGTGTGGAGCAAAGGAATTTGTTTGGAGCCAAAGCAATGAAGGAGGCATCCGTGGCTTCTCCACAGCCCAGCAAAGATAAATGAAATGGGGGCCAAGTTGTGTTTTGAAACACACATTAAATACAACAAAATCTTGCCACTGTATTGAGGGAAAATGGCATGAACTTGCCAACAAATTGCAAGTATTCAAGCTAGATCCGATAGTAAGCAGCTCTCTCTGCAGACTACAAATATGGAAACATGAGGACCGAAGAGAAAGTATCAAACATCTGCGTATAACCAACAAGTATTTTCTCTCAAATGGCAACAAGCAACCCTGAAATAGCTTACGATTTCCTTCCACTCCTCCGAGTACACAAAGACGGCCACGTCGAAAGGTTCTTTGGCACCGAAACCATCCCGGCAGGCTTTGATCCTCAAACCGGCGTTTCTTCCAAAGACGTGAATATTATACCGGAGACTGATGTCTACGCGCGGCTTTACCTACCCATGAAGCTGACTGAAAATAGCAAAAACCATAAGCTTCCTGTTGTTGTTTATTACCACGGAGGGGGCTTTTGTTTGTCCACAGCCTCCTCTCGGAACTACCATAACTACCTGAACAAACTCGTCGCGGAAGCTGGGATCGTGGCTGTTTCTGTAAACTATAGGAGACCACCTGAGAATCCTCTTCCCGTGGCATATGAAGACTCATTGGCCGCAGTGCAGTGGGTTGCCTCCCACAAAAACAGCCATGGACCCGAGCCTTGGTTGAATGAGCATGGAGATTTTGGAAGGCTTTTCATGTTGGGCGTGAGTGCCGGTGCGAACATAGCCCACAACGTTGCCATGCTGGCTGGGAATGCAGGGTCCGAGCCGGGTGTAGAGATTCTTGGGGTCGGACTAACTCACCCGTTCTTTTGGGGTTCGAAATCAATCGGTTCCGAGGGAGTCAGTGCGTCCACGGATCTGGTAAGCAAGTCTCTCAACGACCGCTTGTGGCCTTTTGTGTGCCCGTCGAACCCGGATAACGATGACCCGCGGGTTAACCCGGTGGCGGAGGGTGCGCCGAGCTTGGCGGGGCTGGGGTGTAGGAGGATGTTGGTGTGTGTGGCTGAGAAGGATCTGTTGAGGGATAGGGGGTGGATGTACAATGAGGCGTTGGGTCGGAGCGGGTGGACGGGTGTGGTTGAGATCCACGAGACAAAAGGTGAAGGTCATACTTTTCATTTGTTTAACCTGGATGGTGAGAATGCCAAAGATTTGATTAGGAGGTTGGCAGCCTTCTTCAACAGTTAGCTTCTTAATAGGTCAATTTGCTCCTTAATAGATAAAATTGAGCTCTTCAATTCAATCTTGTTCTAAGTTGTACAGTACGAGTGCACAATAAAATTTACTATTTATTCTAGATCACCCTCTATTTCCCCACCTAAAATAAGAGGAAGAAAGATTTTCACTGAAAATTCTTTTGGGTTAATTCCACGCTCTACATAAGCTGTAATCCTGAAATTTTAAAATTTTCATTCTCTCCAACTTTGGATTACGAAAATGAACCAATTATTCAAGATCTTTAAATTGCCTTTAGCATATTTTTGCACATTTGGAAAATTCTTCCATTCTTTTCTAGCCATATGTGACACTTTCACATCGATAACCAACTTACTCCACTCGCACAGGAGCTCCCTCGTGCATTTTATCCTTCAAGTGAAGGGATTTGATAGCCAATAAGTTAAGGGATAAAGAAAAAAAAAAAAAAAGAGACCATGTTCAGAGGCAGAGGCGGATTCAAAAAGTCTAATCAGGGGGTGTCAAAAAGTTATAAAAAAAAATTGATGGCTACCACAAAAGAATTTGTGTCACTTTAAATACGTTAAATGCAAAATAAATTGCTCAATTTGACTACTAATAGTACATTTTACTATTCATAGTAATTTATTGCATAAATTTTTTTTAACTCTTATTGTCTATACTTATTACTAATATGATTATTAATTGTACGAAGACAATAATCACGAATAAGTTAAAATAATGGAAGAATTTAAAAGAACTAGCTTTGGTCTATTCATGTTTTCTTTGTGATCTGGAGATTTGGAAAGACAAAAAAATATGACAGCCGGTGGTATAAAAAGTAAAAAATACAAGAAAATAAAATCCTAATTAATGTTACTATTTTGTAAATATTTTAAAAATGATACCCATTACTTAAAACAATTAAACACAAATTTCCAAAATTTGGGGGGAGGGGGGGGGGGAGGGTCATGCTTTGTTCCGCTCATGTTAAGAGTTTATGTCAAATTTCTTTGTTGTATCGATCCTTGATCGTAAATTCATAAGAAGAAGCATTTTATCCTGAAGAAAGGGATCGCTTAGTTCTTAATTCTTGATTGCCATCACACACGAAACTTGATACCGACACATTGCAGAAATTAAACGATCACAATTTGCATTATGTATACACGTATGCACACACATTCATTACTTGACAAAGACATTAGACAACTTCTTTGACATATATAGTGGGCAAAGTCATCTTGCCCAAGTTGACCAAAGATATGTTTAGAAGGTCAAATCTCTGGACCGACCATTGGTTACCTCGAAGTGCACTATCAAAGCACTTGAAATCTTGTTCGTATCAGCAGACCCGTGCTGCAAGAGGCTAAGTAGTATTGGAAGACCAGTGTTATATTAATTGCGACAAGCAAATTTTTGGAAGACAAAGCTTAATAATGCCTTAACTTGTGAGTGTGGACAGAAAGATATGATAACCTAATGTAATCAAAGTTCATTAACTTTTAGGGGGCGCCAGAGTTGACCACGCCAAGCGTTGCTGCCTATCGTTTGCTAATGAACTAGAAGGATTTCATCATCTCATAATGGCCACCGCCTAAGGTAGGCAGGCGACTACCAATTTCTGTCCCTTCAAACCCTCACTCAACTCATTTCAACTAAATAATACTTGAACCTATATATGCTTTTCATAAAATCCGTGAGGTAGAAAAATGAATAAAAGAAGACGCATCCAAAAATGAATTAATCAATATGGAATCAAGACTTACTATAAGATTGGCGCAAACCACCGCTACGAAAAGCATAATATGACCACATCCACACAAAGTTTTCTCAAAGTAAAACCAAACTCAATTTTGTTAGCAAATAATCATTCTCAAGACGACGCAAAATAACCAAGCGTTTGCAAATCTAAGCCCATTTTTTAAAACCAAACATGTGTACCTAATGAGGGGATTTTTTAGGTCAGGTATAACACCCTTCTAAAATTAGGGTTTCTCCTTTCTCCCGATTTCTTCTCCTCCTTTGCCTCGGTCACCCCACACCTCCGCTCAACTCCACTGCTCAAATCTACCGCCTCCATCTCCCATTTTCTTTCTCCGCCTCCATCTCCCATTTCTAGCTTTTCCCCACCAATTTTTTTCCCAACAAATCCGTTAGGGAAAAGCTAAAAAAATGATTTTCCTTTTCTGCAAGCCTCTAACTGAATTTTCCTGTTCTACAAATCTTAATGTATAAATCTGTTATGGTAATTTTTACCTTTTTCACTTTTTGTTTTCATAATCTAACAATTTTCATAACCAATTTGAATATATGTTACTACCATTTAAATGTCATGAACAATAGTATGAATACAATCTGTAGTATGAACATAATCGACCAGTTTCATTACTTATAGTATGTCGATGGAAAAGCTAAAAAACTGACTATAATCGGTCAATTCTCTTAATGTGTTAAGTATTGACTGTAATCTGTTAATTACAAGTTTCTGTGATCATGCATAGGATGTTGATGGATTTCTTTTGGCACGTTTCATTACATAACTGTTTGTATAATCTGTCAATTCTCATAATCTGTTAAGCATTGAGTGTAATCTGTGAATTACAAATTTTTTTGATCATAGTATGCTGATGGATTTCTTATGACTTGCTTCATTACTTACCTGTTTGTGGCACTATCTGAAAAATAGAATCACATTTTCTTTCATATCAGTTACATGTACTTTATGAATTGTTGGGTGGATTTGAGTAGCGCAAATTTGTCAGATGTGATATATTTGCGTTTTGCACCAAAAAAATTGCACCAAAAAAAGAAAAAAAATATATATATATTTGCGTTGCTATTGTTGACTTTTTGAGTTTTATACACATTTGGTATATTTCTTACCTTTTTTAATATTTTCTATCCCTGTCCTTTTTTAATATTTTCTATCCCTGTCCTGTGGTTTGAGCAAGTGGAAGGGCAGGTCCTTTGAAACTTTCGCAGTGAAGGACCTGTGACAACGTATTAGAAAAAATAAATAAACTCCAAAGTAGTTGTCCTATCAAATAAAATTTCAAATTTTAATTTTCACTTTTTTTTAATAGTTTAAAAAATAAAACTGAAAGCTGTAAACTGCGGAACGCTACCTAAGTCTACTCTACACATTTATAAACATCAAGATCTCAAATGATTCCAGCCCTATACATTTATAAACATCAAGATCCCAAATGATTCCAGCCGGTTACACTGGAGACAATTTCGCAAGCATTCAACACTCTGTCCGGGCCTCTTTCTTTGATGCTAATAATTATGAATCACAAGCAAAAGCCATAGAAAAAGGCTCAAAGGTTGTTGTTAGAAGGAACGACACCTGAATGATTTTCGGACCAACATTTACTTGGCTGGATATCCATAGAAAAATAAAGGGGATGATTCCCCCAAACCATGTGCACGTTCACTACCCTCCATCTCTCAGACTTGGTGCACCTACTTATAATTAACACATTGGCCCCCCATCACTTAAACAAAGAGTGCGGCTCCACTGTGTATATATAGTGTGTATGCTCAATTGTCATTCTTCCCTACTTGCATTTACTTTGTTAACTACTTTAATTTCATCCCTCCTTCTCTGTCTCTGAAACACCTACACACACACACCCCGACCCGACAAATGGATACAAGCAAGTCTGAAGTACTTCATGATGTTCCACCCTACATTAGAGCGTACAAGGATGGGACCGTTGAGCGGCTCGTGGGATACGAAGTCGTGCCTGCAACCTTGGATCCTGAAACTGGCGTTTCATCCAAAGACATCGTGATCATGCCGGAAACCGGTGTTTCCGCCAGGCTCTACCGTCCCAAGTCGACACCCACTGGTGAGAAGCTGCCCCTTGTGGTCTACTTCCACGGCGGGGCGTTTTGCATCGCGTCGAGTCAGGAGCCCAAGTACCATGCTTCTCTCAACAGGCTAGTCGCGGAAGCGAACGCCGTCCTCGTTTCGGTTGACTACAGATTAGTCCCGGAGCACCCCCTTCCGGCCGCCTACGAGGACGCGTGGCAAGCCATCCAGTGGGTGGCTTCACATGCTTCAGGAGGTGGTGCTGAGGCTTACCTCAAGGAGGGTGTTGACTTTGGCAGGGTGTTTTTGGCTGGAGATAGTGCAGGTGCAACTCTTGCGCACCACACCGCAATTCGGGCAGGGAAAGCGGGCCAGGAACTCGGGCTGAAGCTTCGTGGAATGGTCATGATCTTTCCATACTTTTGGGGGAAAGAACCCATTGGATTGGAGGTCACAGACCCGTTTCGAAAAGCAATGGTGGACAACTGGTGGGCGTTCGTTTGCCCGTCGGACAGGGGAAGCGATGATCCGCTGATCAACCCATTTGCGGACGGAGCACCGGCCTTGGAGGGTCTGGCTTGCAACCGAGTCATTGTGTGCGTTGCAGAGAAGGATATCTTGAGGGACAGAGGGAGGCTCTACCATGAAAAACTGGCGAAGAGTGGGTGGCAAGGAGAAGCAGAGATGGTGGAGATACAGGGGGAAGATCACGTTTTTCACATCTTCGAACCCGACTCCGAGAAGGCTCGAGACATGGTCAAGCGTTTGGCTAGTTTCATAAAGCGAGAATGATATGATTTCTGCTTCCAATCATGAATGCCCTTTCATTGATTGTACTAGTAATGTATGGCCTTTAATTACCTTCTAATTTCTAAAGTTGGCATTCCGTTGCTTTGGGAGCCAAATTTGGGTTAAAGATGATAGAGATGTGCCTCTTTACGACCATTACAGGGTCGGCTTTCAATAAAGTTTCTCTTAAATGTTCCTACTTTAGAAGGAAGTTCAAGGTATATGCACTTCTGTCCCCACTGTCTTTTATAGTATCACAACAACCACACAAGTCTGTCTAATGTTTCTCATCAAAAGAGAAAGAAAAAAAAACTCATAAAGAAAAACTGTCTAATGTTTGCAAGATTGAGCACAGAAATAGATCTATGCTCGTTGTGGATCTCGTGTTATTCACTTTTTTGTTCCTACAGCAGTCCCTTTCCAACGTGCTAAGGTAACCGAAGGTGATTGCAAATCCTTGGATATCATTAACTGTGCAAGATGATTTTCCTTCCTTTTCTAAGGCACGTAATGACGTACAAGATGACTTGCTACTTACCGCAGAATAATATATTACATCGTCATGGATTACGCCATATTAAATTGAATACCAAAGAAAGCAGAAGAAGTGCTTCAACACAAGAAGAAAATAAGAACACAATTGAGTATCGCCATATAACAAGAAGAATAAGTTCAACTAGACGTACAAATCAATGAGGAAGGGAGTAAACCAGGAATGATAACTGACTTTTCATCGTTAAAAGAGTTCATCAGGCTATAGCTCTGTTTTAAACAGTGGTGGCACTAGAAGACAACTGTATCAAGCATGGTCCCCAAGGTTTGAATTATGTTTGAAGACATCAGGTTGGAGACGTGCTCTTCAAGATGTTTCTTGGCGTCCTGCCTTCCCACGTTTGCAATTGCAAGTTTTTCCGGTGGCAATTCATCCTCTTCCTGAACTGCTTTATTGTACTTGATGGCTAAATTTAGCATCTCCTGCACATCCCAAAGATTTACCAATCAATCAGAATTTGCACTTGAATAATATCCAAAAGAATACATCTGACCAATGGTCCGAAAACAATAAAAATGGCCATTGATCACAAAAATACCTTTTTTGTGCATCAGCCATATCGGTGCCGTGGAAAGACACATTTGCCACAAGTTGTGGCACATATGTCCTTCCACCAAGCTTTCCCTACTGGCATGCACAGGAAGTGAAGGAAACTACAACTACTATTTAGGTCCGATAGACATTCTGCCACGTAAGCAGTCCTTGCTCATGAGAACATGAGTCCAAAGATGATTGCTAAATGTTTTAAGCTGAAGTGTATTCCAGGTCCACCATTGAACAACATTATGTGGGACCAACATCCCATACTGTAACAAAGACCAAGAGACTACTCAAAGTTTATGCCAAGGTTTGCGCTCACATACCTGAACAGTCTGCTCGTTAGTTTTGGAATGAGCATCAAAACGTTGAAGTGTCAATCCATCAGTCCACTTCTTCTTGTGAAGGTTCAGTAACATCTTCTCCTCAAGTTCATTCTTCCTGTAATTAATGGCTATTGAGTAATAATGCCTGTTTAAGCCATGTATCAACGCCTGTAAGACATTCCATCATTTAGCACACTATCGAAGGGTGACGGAACAACTTCATGGAGGCAGCAATGCACTAAATGTTTAGCACACACCTGAATAGATGGTTTATTGAGATGCCCAAGGTTGGAAGTTGTCTGCCTTGGCTCTTGGCCAAGCATCATAGTTTGTGGGTTAATCAAACGAAATGCATCAATCACCACCTTCCCTTTAACACTCTGAATTGGATCCACCACCACTGCCACAGCTCTTTGATTGAGAGCTTCAAAACTCTGCAGAGTATCGCAGATGTCAACTATACATATATCATACTTCAGGGAAAACATGCCCACAGAGAATACAAACACCATCTAAACTATACACCACAAAGTAGGAAACAAACAATTATCCTTCACGATTAGTCATGTCATTATATCTTCCCTCCTACCCAAATGCAAATGGCTCAATTCTTCATGAATACAGCTGTCTTTGGCTAGTACTCCATTAGTTCTATTAAAATATATCACATAACCGCATCAAAGTATTGGAAGTCTAATGTCATGACCCATGTCCTATACTGCACTAAAGCGAAAAGCAGTTAACCACTGTCTAGCTATCAGGCGTAGCCCCTTGCCATCAATGAACCGATGAGCAAGGTTCCCAGGCCAGTCTAGGCTGACTATTAGCCAATTTAACCTAATGATCCAGCCAGCTTGAAAGTTGAACTTAGAACCACTAGAAAAAACTATACAATATGGGCATTCACTTTCATAAGAATTAAAATATTTCTACTATTCAATCCCTCATTTTTTTAGTATTCAATTTCAACCCCTTATCTACATCAACCATTCTGGTTGTCAACAAGACTGCTATATGCTATCATCATGAAGAACTAAAGGAACAGAAAATATTACTAGCTCAATAATATCATCCCAACACCCCCGCGATAGTGGGAGCACCATTGGGCGTATATTTAAGCGCATGTCATAGATACATATGGACATCATATATTTAAGTGGAAGTGATGAATGCATGCATGTGCGCATGCTTCATGAGTAGAAACCTTTTTGTTGAACCAGAATTGCTTTTGAGTTTGAGCAGCAACACTAGTTAATTAGCACAATTGTCTTATACACATTATACACTTGTTATGATCATGCTTAGACAAATCAACCACACCACATCTGATAACAAAGGCTCCTGATCTATGCAGTTAAAGTACAGCCAGTTAATGCTAGAGTTAGAACCTCAAAACATCTCATTATAAATCAGTATATAGGTAGCTCAAATTACCATTGTTCTCATTTCTCCCTTAAAAGGTCAGATCCAGTCAACCTATTGCTATATACCTCTACTGACCAAATCAATCCTTATCCTATTGCCAACCATCCCTCAAACCCTCATCAAAGAAATATCATCTCTCTCTGCATGTGAGGCTGGTAGATTGTGGTCGGGAGGTGATCTTGGCAGAGAGATTCCTGCCAGTGGTTTTCAAGGTCAAGAAACACCAACTTCTCATGTTGTAACATGTATGTTGCTAAGACGAGGTTTTGAGTTGATACTAAGTCATATTCAGGGGGTACCAATACCTTAATATAACAAAGGGTAAACTTTTCACATAATCTTTTCAATAAACTGCAAACAGTGAAAAATATGCTTGAAGCAGGAGAACATTATTATGGACCTAGTGCTTGAGCTTGCAGAGAATGATGTATGCACATGTCCTTGAAGTTAAGGTCGACATACAAAACAATGAGGCAGGAAAAGGAAGGCAAACTGGAAAAGAAAAAAGACAAAGTTGAATTTGAATGACCAAGATAGAGAAAGAACCTGCTGAGTATTGATGTCCACACCAGAAAGCCAACAACCAAATCCAGGATGGGAATGGTACCATCCAACGACCATCTCAGGTCTGCAATACCAAGAAAACCCAACTCAACCTAAATCATTTTGGGATAACTGAAGCACGTTTGAAAGTTCAGACAACAGTCCACACCACAAAAATTTAGTCAATTTAGACCATTTACTTATACAAAAGAAGTTAAGTGTGCCTATGTCCATGGCATCTGATACACACCCCGTAAATGTCAGATCATTGTTATCAGAATTGAGAACCTCTGAAACAGTCGAGTATTTCAGCTAGGAACTCCTTAATTTAATAGGATGTTAAGGGCAGATGAGCCCTGTCAATGCTAACAGATATCAACAAAATCAGCTGAAGAAAACTGATTATCAAGAGATTCAGAACAGTGACAGTAATGGTTTTTAGTTTTTTGGAAATAGAATAGACAAGAAAAATGTTGAGCTTGGCCTCTCTGTAATTCCCCCCTAATTTCTTCCCTATGGGACATAATGGATCTCATAACTGATATGTAGCTCAAACAACAAGGGAGAATAACTTTATGCAGACTAATAATGGCCTTAGTGATATCAAGAAAATTAAGCAATAAAAGAAACACTTGAGCTCGATATTCAGCATTATCCCTACTTCAGTAGATCCCCATATCATTCACCATTCATTCACAGCTCAAACAAAAGTTCTGAGTCCAAGAACTAATCATTACATACACGAATCAAGAACTAGTAGCAATAACAAATGCTAAAGACAGAATTACCTCCCAGTTTGCTTGAGCATATCGAGCATGTTGGTCTGGAAGACATGGTCAACCGCTTCAACACTAACACCGGTACCGCTCTGCGGCATCGCGAACACGTCAACAACGCGAACCGTGTACTCGTCAACGAACTCCCCCAGCATCAATCCCATCACTTCCATCGGAACCCCCGCTCTCCCTACAAAATCGCACAAATCCCCAAGTTTAGCATAACAATCACAAACATAAACTCACTCTCTAACACTACCTTCGTCCTTTTTTATAACAAACTCCTACGATAAAACTCGAGCACGTAAATGTTGACTTTACTCGTTATTTCTGCCCTAGCTCGGCTTATCCAATGATACTCATTCAACTTGCAATCACTACTTGAGCTTAATAAGAGTTTAGATTTTCAAAGCGGACAAGAATTGCGAAACGGATGGAGCAGTAAAAAATCGATAGAACGTTCGATTAAGTGAAACCCTAGATTTGCAAATTGAGGTGTTAGAAAGAGGGGGTTACCGTGCTTGAGCATCTTAAGGAGGGCGAGTGACGAGATGTAGACTTGCTCCGACGAATCGAGTGTCGGCGAGTCCGGCGGCGGGTGGCCCAAACCACCGCCGGCGCCGGCGAACATCCGCTGCAATCGTTCCATTCCCGACATTCCAATTCGAAAAGTGTTCGATTTCTTTGATAAGAAGGTTACGTAGATGCACGGTATAATGACAGCTCTAAGTATATAGTAAATGTGGGCTATGGGCCGGGCTGCCGTCGTGGGCTACTAATGTTGTGGTGTCCGGGCCCAAACTTTTGAGATATCGGACCGAGCTGGGTTAAGAGCTTGGGTTTGTAGTCCGGCCACCTTACGCTTCCAAGCAGGTCAAATGTTGCAACGACAGTCTTATTCCATTCTGAATCAGACGCCAGGAGTTTGAGACGCGAAAATGCGAAGAATGAGTAATCCTGTGTACCGTGCGTTGTTGCAAAATTCACTTGCGGGCTGATAGCGGGCCCTTGAACGATGGAGAATTGGCGGGATTCTCGCAACCGCGTCCTTGGGAGCCTTGACCGTGCTCACGTGGAATTGCAGGGACATATGAGGCTGAACGTGTTGTGGTAAGAGCCGTGCTTGTAAGAACATCGGTCTCTTTACGAATGCCAGAAAAAGATCATGGTTCAGCGATTCTCAGAGTCTCAATTTAAGAATACCACATTGGTTCGAGTCTCTTACATGTCGCTTCTTGTGAGACAAACATACGTTCTCGTTCTGCATGTGCTTCACACGCGAGTTCCCCATGCGCAAAACTGTCTGTTAGTTAAATCAGAACCTTACTGTCCCTTCATTTTTTAACAAAAAAAAGTAAAATAAGAAACCATCAATCATCCATATGTCCTGACAATCATGAAAACTTCTTGCATTGAGCAATCATATTTTATTCAGTAGGGCTCAAGCTGTAATACAGAAGTAGAACTGTGTACATTTTGCTCCAACAATCTCCTTAAGAACATGAAAGTTAAAATGTACCGAGTATAACTTTATTCAAAAGAGAAGCATGTAATATTAGTACTGAGTTTGAATCAGTGGCCTTCATGTTTCCACGACGGGGGTTCTGATTAAGGGTGAGCATCAAACCGTTCAAAGTTCAAATCAATCCGAATCGCTCAAACCAACTAAACCGAACAAATCCAATCCGAACCGTCTGAAGATCTTAATGGTTTTGTTTCACATTTCTCAAACCGACCTTGATTCAGTTTGGTTCACGGTTCACATATTTTAGACCGATTCCAACGAACAGAACCCACCTATGATATGTTACTCTACTTTTAGTAACATTCATTTGTAATTTCACATATACGTTAGTAAGTAAATTCATATATACAAATCTTGAAATTTATAAGAAAAGAAAATAATTAGAACACTTATAACATAAAATTTTCGTGACCAATAAATGTTCTATATTTACTCATTCTTTCTCATGCATCAAGGATCACTTATATATAGAATGTAACAAGATTATATGCAATTTAAAAAATATACAACTTTAATTTTTAATTACTGTTAGATCCAATAATAATTTACAAATGAATGTCGTCTTTAAGTGGACGCAAATCGATCCAAACTGACTAAATCGAACAGTTTAAACCGACCAAACCAAATCGTCCGAACCGATGGTGTTTGGTTTGGTTCACAATTTTTTTCCAAACCGAGGGATAATAGTTTGGTTTGCGGTTTGACCCCCGAACCGTGCTCACCCCTAATTCTGATTTCGTTTTCATGTCTACTGAACTTGATAATAATTAAATCAATGTGAGGATAAGCTTTAGGTTAAAGCAATGCACTAAAAACTCGTGATCATGAGTAAGCCCCGCTTCAATTCATTTTCGCAATTGTACTTAAATTCAATCTTTCCCGGAAGGAAAGGGTATCAACTTGCTTTTGGACAACAACATATCCACAAAGGCTGGCTTTTAACCCAAAGCCAACATTTTGCTATTTCAAGCGGATGCAACCCTAAGGGGTGGGTGAGTAGCAAAGGCTCTTGAAGAATAATCTCAAGATCCCAAGTTCGAATCCTCGTATTATGATTATCTAAAAAAAAAAAAAAAGGATGCATTTTCACAAAGATTGAGCCTTCATACATAACGTGTTCTTCTTTTTCAATTTGATAATAATACTAGAAAATATTACCACTGAGACCTAGAATTTAAAATGCAGCAAACATGCCCTACTGCCGGAGCAAACCAATGTCTATATAGATAGCAAAACATCTTAACCAGATATGCGAAATAAGATGACAAGCACATCGACAAGGTATCGCGTTCCCCTCATATCCATCTATTATGTCAAGGCAATCGTCGCAATAAACCTATGAAGAGTAAAAAATTGACCCGGCACAAAAGGACACACCTTTATGTACATGGTCAAGTGGGAGGAGGTACATGCACCCCCAGCTCGACTAGCATGACAGGCCATAGCCTAAGCCAAATTAATAAATTGCTGAGTCCTGCAAGCTATATATATATATAGAGAGAGGGAGGAGTAGACAATAGTCGGTGGTATCGAACGAAAGAGACGTAATTGACGACGTCACCGAGCTACTTGTTATTTGCCTCAGTAAAGTGAAACTGTCGATCATTAAGATACAATGATAAAACTTTTGTTGATACAATCATATACATTATGCATGTGCTTTTAGATGTCATATACTTTCGGTTCATTTCAGCCTATGACCTTGTCATCTTCCTCATTTTACCTTGCCGTTCATTAGTAAGCCGAGTCTCAATCATGAAAAATTGATAATTTTTGCTTTATAAGTAGTTATATTCAGATCTAGAATTTTCTTACACTTTGAAAACCCGGAGACTTCTATCTCTTTATCACTACAATATGAACATAATTTAATAAAGACTTGTGCACCTTCTTTTTTAAAGTTCATATCTTAAATTAGATAATAGTTAAGCACATAAAAGCAATTTATTAGTTATCAGGCCTTAATTGGTTGTGATTATGGTATATCTATTACAAAGTAAACTTGAGTTAATTGTCATATTATATTTTGCTTTAGATCTCATATGTATATTCGTTTATTAAGCATGCAAAACTTTTGTATCAGTGATTTTACGAATACAATCGTGAAGATTAAATTGCTATCGGTCTTTAGATTATATGAAGCTCACCAGCATAGCCCTTATGAATCTTATACAATTAATTAAATTGAAATTTAAGACCTAATAAAAATTATTTTTGGAGATGGTACTATACTATTTACTACATAGTTTTGATTTATATTTAACTATCAAACCTATTAATTAATTCTCGAAGTTTTGATTAATTACAAATATAAAATCACCTTTTTTTTAAAAAAAACTCTATTTAAATGTCACTAACCATATTTAACCCCAATTACAAAGTATTTAAACTCAAATTAAGAGGCATATTCTCTGGGTCTTCACTTTCACTCTTAGAAAGGACAACACGGGATGCAATCCCGTTAAACAGCTTGTTGGAGTATTGCGAGAAGCAGAGAGCTCGAATTGGGTCTAAGGTTCTGTTTCGGTTAATTCTTGTTACGATATTAGGATGAGAAATCTAATTCTATTTCTTGTTGATTGTAACTAAATGGCAAAATCATGTTTTAATGAGGCAGGGTCTTGAGTAGCTGCGGATTCGTCAAATCATTGGAGATGCAACTAACCCTAGAATTTGGGTAACTGTTCTTCCATCCGCATTTAGCCCCTTTTGCTTAATCCCCTTATATGTGTATCCTTGTTATTGTTCTCCATTGGTGATAATAACTTTGTTCTGATGTTGGCTGCTTTTGAATCCATTGCTGTTTGCTTCGATCTTGTTGAATACTAGTACAACTAATTTGGATGTTCAAACTTGAATATGTGTTGTTGTTCTTGGATGTTCAAACTTGAGGTGAAATGTGTGATGTAGCTGTAGAAGTGTGATAATTTTTCATGATTCTTGGTCATAGACGTCGTTCGTGATGAAAGGGATAAAGCAGTTGAATGGTGGTTGGAAGTATTTTATGAAAAATGAAGGTGCCATGGTGGTTGATGAATATGGTCCTGTAGGGTACAGTCCAATGGGAATAGTGCGTGGGATACACCTGCGTGGTACTTATCTCCCCTATCCCCAGGCTAGCAAGATCATTCATGCTCAACGAACCAACTCAAGACTCGAAATCTTCTTCATAATGCTCAGAATACTCTGCTGTGCATGCTGGCTCAGACCAGGGATCAGCTTTCATTTATCACTAGCTAATCCCATGGCTTTTGGCCGACGCAAGATTCCGGACATAAATCCGAATCGACCAACTAGCGCAGCAGTACTGTCCCATTGGAATAGTGCGTGGGATAGCACCTGTGTGGTAACGTGCTATTCCCATTGGACGGAACTCTGGAGTTCTCCTTACGATATGACTTACGAGTAATGATTAATTACCATAGGGAGACTATGATTGCTGGACTGGTGATAGAAATGGATCCAACTCCGTATAGCTTACCTTGTTAACTTGGTTATTCAATTTTATATAAAGCAACATAACAAGTCGGGAAAAAGATTTCATTTGGTAGTGACTGGTGAGAGAACTTGTTAAAGTGATGTCTTTTGATTTTCATGTTGCTCTTCGAAATTCAGAAGTGGCCTCCACAGAATCTCTTTCACAGCTTGAAGTCCTCTGGATGCTCACCAAGTGATTTGAAAAAGGATTTCTCAACGCTTGTGACTTAGTTGCCTATTGGCCTCAGTTTTGGGCTTGACTTGTTACGTTATGTGCCATGAGCTCTACTCTGATGTTTATATAGCTCAATTGTAATGAAAATGTTGATATTCCTAACTGTAAATTGGCCATGCTTATACATGCAATTTTGAGTAGATTATATTTACCAGAATTTATATATGATGGCTTGTGGTAGAGCTTATACAATTCGATTTACATTGGATGTAACTTATTCTAAAGCACTCTTGATTTCGTTGCCCATTGCCCTCGGTTTTGGGCTTGACATGGTTGATACGTGCAGTACGGTGAGCTTTATATGATCATTTCAGATATTATGCTTCCTACTTGATATGCTCCATAGTTTACCCAATCTTCTGTCCCTATAGCTGGTGCCTTTGTCGTGACAGATATTTAATTGTTCAGTGGGTAGGATTTCTTTCTCTCATCAATTCATGCTTAACATGCTGAGTTGATTGCTAATCTTTTGTCCCCTTCATTTGATGCCTTTGGATTGATCTGATATTTTCTTTGTTAATTTTCTAATGTAGCGGAGGCCTGGAACTCCTCTGTGATTCCCTAAAGATCCATAATGTCAATGTTGAGCCAGATGCTGGAGAAGAAAAGGTGATTTTTCCTGAACAAAGAATGGCAAGATACAGCAGAAATCCACCTCCTTTCCTTCATGTATTCATTTTGATTCTCGTCATGACTTTTTCGGCATATTTTTAGCAGTTGATCATGAAAGACTTGCTTAAGTGGGTTTGTACTAATTTGATCAAGGAGAGGCCTGAAATGTTCATGAAAGGAGAGACTGTGTAAGTTCCAAGATTTTTTTCATAGCCCTTGTATCGGATCTGAACTTCTTGTCTAAAATCTGCAGTAATGTGTATTTGTTCTCAATGAAATATGTACGGCTTTTGTGTATTTTCAAGTTGTTGAAGCGCACCTTGTTACGCAAAGCCATCACCTAGAAGCTCTGAAGCACGGACACCTCTCCTAGGTGGAGGTTTGGTGTCCTAAACGGACGGACACCCCGACACCCTCCGGACACCGCCCGACACGTGTCGGACACCGCCGATCGGTGTCGGGATTTTTTTTTTTTTTTTTAATTTTCCGACACCGTGTCGGACACTTCACCGAGGAGTGTCGGACACGGCAATCGGCAGTGTCAGAACGTTTGGGGCCAATTTCAGATTTATTGAACTATTACCGTCTTCTTCCTTCTCACCTCACGGCTGTCTTCTTCTCTCTCACCTCGAGTCTGCTGTCTGCCGACCACGTCAAGGCTGTCGCCAGTGTCGCCGGTGTTGCCGGAGCTGTCGCCGGTGTTGCCGGAGCTCTGTCGACGAAGATCCGAAGCCGAAGCCAACGGATCTGACGGCTACAGTCGCCGAAGGAAGAGAAGTCAGCTGCTGCCGCTGTCGCCGTCGCTGTCGCCGTCGCCAGAGTCTCGCCGTCGTCGCCAGAGTCTCGCCGGAGGTCCTCCGCCGCTGACCCGCAGGTCTCTTTCTTCTCTTATCCTCATCTCGTCTCTTGTTCTGGTCCTCTCCTCTTTCTTTTCTTTCCTGAGAAGTGAGAACAGTCCTCTCGGTTCTCTCTTTTCTTTTTGTCCTTTTCTCCCTTTGTGGTCACTCCTCTCATTTCTTTCCTGTTATTTTTTCTTTTCACCCTTTGTCTTCTTGTTTCTTTCCTTTCTTTTCTTTCCTTTTTTTTTCTTTTCTCCCTTTGTCGTTGCATTTCCAGTACATTGGACTAAATAAATATTGACCAAATAAATTATGACTTGTATTTAAATTCCTTATTTTGACAGCTTTTTATTATTGTTTGTTATTTTAGATTATAGAATATATTTGATATTTATTATATATATATATATATATATATATATATATATATATATATATATATATAAAATATATATTAAAAAATAGCGGTGTCCTGCGGTGTCCAAAATCTGATTTTTTGGAAATTGCGGTGTCCGGTGTCGGTGTCGGTGTCCGACACCGACACCGTGTCCGTGTCTGTGCTACCTAGCCTAGAAGTATAACCAAACGATCTCGAGGGAGAACCCTCATTTGACAACGGCAGTACTTCTTGTGCTCTTGCTTTTCTTGGTGATGTTGAAGCAGCTTAGCTGATAAAATATGTTTGTTGTGCAGGAGACCTGGGGTTTTGGTTCTTGTAAATGATTGTGATTGGGAGCTGAGTGGTCAACTTGATACAACACTAGAAGAGAAGGATGTGGTAGTTTTCATATCAACTTTGCACGGTGGATAATGTAATCTCAGTTTCTGCTAAAATCATGCATTTTAGGAATTGAGTGCGCAAGGCACAAAAACTTGTTCAGGACACACTCTACAACTTTCAGTGTGTATGAGAGAGTTGCGATTACTCAATTATTGCTGTCTCACAACTTTCAAAGTTCATAGTATGCTGATATTATAATTGTTGCTTAGCGTTCCGCGAGTAAGTGTCATTTTAACTGATTGCCTTGGAGTATTTACCTTGGTTGGGTCTCTTGCGTTGTGAAGGTCTAAACTCTATTTGTTTTTCAGGTTGAATGTTAGCATTTTAAAGAAGAATTGTGCGCTCTTTGGCAGTAGCTGTACACAATTGGAGGGGTTGAAATAGTAGATCATACATGGCCTTTTTCAGCCTGTGATTCCTGTTTGCATGATTAGTAAAATTGTTTGTGAACTCGCAGTGGTCATAAGAATGTATAGAGCGCCAATGGAAGTCCATATATGAAGAAATCAATCATCTCCTACTTCAAGGTTCCAATGCATTGTCACTAGAAATAAAGAAGAAAGGGACTAATCAAAATTGAATATGTATTTTCAGCCCATTATTAAACTAGAGTTCAGCTAGCAACCTTCTTGACCAGAAAACAGGATCATGCAATCATCTCAGCATCGGTTCTCATGCAGATGCAGAACCTGCAGCAAATACCAATCCAGTTGCAAAAATCAAGTTTCTCATGCAGTTTATGGAAGGCAAGCCCTGTTGACAAAGCACAAACTGGTTTTGCGAGGTATCTGCAGGCTGCAGCTCTAGGTTGCATTGGCAATAGGGCTAGCCTTTATGAAGCCCGCATCAGATGAAGAAACAGTACAAGGTTACCCCTTCAGTATGGGGAGTTTTCAATTAGCGTTCGTTTTCAAATTTATAAGTTTTCCTATTACAGCGATTACTAATATTTAGAGACCTTTAGTGACATTTCTATGTTTAGTTTTGGTATTTATTCTACATGGGAAACATAAGCTGATAGATGTGTTGCGTAGAAAAACTACCATTGCGTTTCATTGTATTTTTCACTTCGGCTGTTCTATATTATATAGATTATGAATAGTTTGAAATGTGTAAGCTGTAAACTCAAAAATCTTGATAAAAAACTCTGGAGAAAATATTGACTTCATTGATATAAACGCAAGGTACAAAGCAGGGGGGAAATGTCAAGATCTAGAACTATCTCTACTTAACATAAAATAGCAAAAAATTTTGACATTTCCATCCACCTTTTTTTGGCTTCCTCCACTGCTTCCGCTCTCTGCCTTAATCGTTGGCGACAAGACTGCTGGTACTGAGATTCAATTACATCTGGCTCCAGCTTCAGCCCATATAACTGATCCGCGTCTGGCGGTGTGATTGAAGGCACGGTCAAGCTCGAATCCTCAGACATGCCGCTGCATGAACTCCGCGTCTCATTGGATTTGACTGATTCAGCGACACTGCCCACACATCTTTCAAAACCATACTGGATTGAATGCTTAGTGCCTTCCTCAGTACAGTAGTCTGCATGCAGTACTTCCTTGTCATCTGAAGCACTTGATTCTTCAGCGCAATGGTTCCCCTGAGCAGAATTCTCATGTGAGCTCTGTGCTCCATTATATGAAGGTTTCCAGCTTGGTACAAGTTTTATAAGCAGGCTGTCCAGCAACTCGGCTACAAGAGCCACATCTGCAGTATCAAATTCGTCGAGCTCAACCATCTCGTTAGCTACTGAAAGCGCAGTATCCGCACCAAGATCGAACACAAACTCGACTTTGTCCTTGCGCAAGCCAGTGATGTTCAATACAAATGAGACCGACTTCTCATCAATCCTTTCCCCCATCAATCTGAATTGCCTTTTATCACCGGAGCTCCAAGACTCTATGCTTGATGGAGTTTCACTGGCGCTCCTCATTCCAAAACTAGGCTCTAGGACCATGGAAATCTGAAGATCGGGCTTTGGCACATTCAATGATTTGAGCAAGGGATCTATGGGTAACACCGAAGGTCCATGCACAATCTCCTTCGAATTCCCAGATAAGAGGAAGGGGTCTCTTAGAAGCTCAGCCGCAGGCAGCCTCTGAGAGGCAGGAACCAAACACTTCTCAATGAACACCTTAACCTGGGGATCCTTCACTTTATCAAGAGCAGCTGGCTTTACACCCGATATGATCTTCTTATAAACCTGCCCAAAGTTCTTGCATTCACTATAAGGGTGCTCACAAGTGACCAACTCTATCATCAGAATCCCGAAGGCATATATGTCCACAAGTTGATTATAATCATCTTCAAACAGTTCAGGGGCCATGTACTCAGGCGTACCAATAACAGTCCTCGTGGTACTCTTCTCCAAATCTGTTGCAAACCCTAAATCCCCGATTTTAACCTCTCCGTGATTCCCATTAACGAACACATTGTCAACCTTCAAATCTCTATGAACAATAGGCGGATTATGAGTGTGCAGATAGTTCAACCCGTGCAGAATCTGCCGCCCCCAGTTTTTTATCGCCTTCAAATCCACGCTTTTATGTTTCTTCCTGTACTGACTCAGATTCCCGGAACTGCATAACTCGGTGATCATGTTCACTGTTTTGTGCTCTTCATCAACCCAAGAGCAATAGCACTTTGTGATACGGTCGTGCTTTAGCGACTTTAACAGAGCCGCCTCCGAAAGTAATCTTTCACGATTTTTCGTTGATTGTAAAGCGTCGTCCTTGATACTCATCTGATTCCAAGCAATCTCGATGCCCTCATCCTGGTCAAAACCCTTGTACACAACCTTAAAAGTTCCACTACCCAAGATTTCGTCGTACCGGAAGTACCGACCATCCGGTGACTCCTCAACGACACCGTCTTCGTACTCAGAATCCATAGCACCGACAACAATATCGAACCGGAGCGGAAAAAAACACGAGAACTTGGAAACCGCAGGTTAAAGAAAGAAAGGGATCAAAGAATAACCTGGTCGGAGAACGCCTCCATGGCAACGCAGAAAGAATCGATGGGAGAACCATGGAATCGACAGTCTACGAAGTTTCTGTGGAAAGACTTCAAATCCAAGGTCTTGTTCAAGATCATATGGCTTCGATTCTCGACTAACGCCATTGTTTCTTCATCAATCGTGTACCCGAGACAACGATGGCTGTAAATCTGTAAGTTGTAACCAAGAAATTTGTCTTCGTTGATTGAGGCCGGTATATATAGACGAGTACTGTAAACAGTTTCCTAGTAGAATTGTATCACGTCACAAAACAGTAACACCTTTTCTAGTTGAAATACGCCAGAAATAAAATACCTATTAATATAATGAATATTCTGTCCATATCACATACCAACTTTCTTATTATCTTCTATCTTTATCTCTATCTATATCTGTACCGTAAATTAAAAAAAAAAAATAAGACTTTTAGTGTAATATTATTACCTGTATAAAATTGCAACACTTGACATCATAATAAAACAAAATTTTAAATAGTAAATAACTAATTATAAGAATGTTTTAAAATTAATAAACAAAAATAGTTTAATATATTCTAAAGACCGAACGTGATATCAATAAAATAAATAAATAAATAAAGAAGATAAAGCCAACTTGATATTGCACATGCATAGTTGTGTGTCACGTAAACTAGTTATATAGAAAGAGAACACTCCTTTTAGTGTAACATCTCTTTTGGTGTTATATAACTATCTAAACAAAGATTATGAAACTTGACATTCTAAATTTTTTTTGAGAGCGACAAAAAAAAAATTTTAGACTCTACATAACTTTCTACAAGACATATTTGATTTCACAATTCAAAATTCATTAAAAATGTAGTTGAAATAAATCATAAAGGCCAAGCTTGATATATTATGAAATTACCATATTGCTAACTTCATTGTACACAGTGTGCTACGCTAACTAGTAGCATTTTTAGCATGTTTGCGAGTTTTTTTTAGGAGAGAAATGGAAGGAAAAGAAAGGAAAGTGATTACTTTCCTCCCTTTTCTTTAGTTTGTGAGTTTTTTAAGGAGAGAAAAGAAGAGAAAGGGGAGGAAAGTTTGGGCTTCTTTCGTCTCTAAATCTTTCCTCCCAAAATTGGGAAGAAACGGAGAGAAAGGAAACTCTCATAAGTAACATTTTAATAATACCCATATTACCCTTGAGACAATGAAGACTAAATTTTGAATGACTTCTAGGTTTTGAGGTTTCTTATGAAAGCTTATCACTTTATTTACAATTAAGTGATTGTTTTAGATATTAGAATTGACTCGTAACTGATTATTTTACTTTTGGTGTGACATTAATTAGATTTAGATGTTGGGATGCTTGTCGTGATCTCATGGCTATTTTTGTTTTTTACATGATGAAATTAATCAACTATGTAAGGCTTATGACATTAGTATGATATGTATTTTGTATGATTTATCGATAATTAAATTATTTTACCAACAAAATCATGTTTTTTTTAGGATCATACATTCATAATCTTTGTTAGAATTATCACAATTTATTATAAGGGTATATACGTAATCATGTGTCTTTTCTTTTCTTTTCTGCTGAACTCACAAACAAGAGAAAAGAATGATACTTTCTTTTCTCTCTTAAACTCACAAACAAGAGGAAGGATAATTGTCTTCCCTTCTCTTCTTTTCTCTTCTTTTCCCTTCTCTTCCTTTCTTTTCTTTTCTCTCGTCTCAAAACTCGCAAACAGGCTATTTGTGATAAGCAAAGAGAATAAGCAAAGAAGTTGATCGATAATTTCTTTGCGCCACACATCATTACACTAAAGTAACATTTATAAAATCATGTACTAAACACAAAGTGTCGCTAAAGGTCTCCAGAGTCCTCAATTATGGCTTAGTTAGTACTTATAGTACTAAGTATATAAACTATGTTAAAAATTACTATAAAGATGCAAAAGCAAGAAAAATATTACGATCCAAAGTCATAATCCCAGCAATCCCTGCTTCAACACTTTTTTTTTTTTTATTGAACCAAAAAAAAGTTAAACTTTCCTGGAGGGAGAGAGGAGCAGCTTGCTTTCTGGCAACAGCTGAGCATATCGACGGCTACAACGCTTTTGCTTTTACTCAGCAGCCATCATCTTGCGAGGTGATCGAGAGCGTTTTCACGGTAGCCTAATCCCTTCATATAAACATGTGTTCTTAGTGTAACATACTTTCTAAGACTTGTTCATGTTCTGCCTAGGCCCTGGTCATCTTCCTCATTTCACCTTGCCATTCGTTACTAGGCCAAGTCTCAAACTTTGGAAAATTCGTAATTTTTGTTTTATAAGAAGCTACATTCAGCCCCAGAATTTTCCTAGATCTTGAAAACCCGGGGACGTCTATTTCTTTCTCACCGAACGAGCAAAAGTTAATTAACGAAGACTCGCGCACCCTCCTTTTCAAAGTGCATATCTTTATCTCAAAAAACGCTGGTTCATTGCAGACCGACCTCAAGGAAATGTTGTTTTAGGAGGGAGTTTCACTCCAAAGAGTACTTCGTGGTGCATTGGTTTATGTGGATTGGGCGGAAGATACTCTTTACTTGGGCAGAACTGGTAGAAGCCATACAATGCTGTCCATTAGGTACTGTTAAGTTCCAGCTTTTGACTTGCCCAATTTAACTCAGTCTTATAGCTTTTGGGAATTGGTCAACCTCTTCCCTCCGAGAAACTGTTTCCAAGGCCAGGATACGAGTATCCTGCTTACAATTTAAACATTTGTTGAACTCCTCACATGCAAAGTCGAATTTAAATGTTGAAGAGAGAAATACCAAATCCAGTATGTATTGATGGTCAGTGACTAAGGCAAAAATATGAGAATATAGTCTTCCAGAAGAAACAATTGACCTTTTGGGCATATGATTCTGCATTTTGCAGTCCAAAGAGAACAGATTAGTTCTACAGAAAGTTCAAAGTTAATACTATATTGTTTTCTGTAAGGATTCTTGTATTCAATTTGCAGTCGATAAAGGTACAGGCCAATAGTGTTCTAACTTCATACCCAAATTAAATCCTTTGATCTATGATTCCTCGCTCCAAATATATATAGGAAAATTATACAAGTACAAGGTTGCCAAAAATTACTGCAAAACATTATGCATTGATTTAAGTTAGTACGTAGAATAAGGAAAGAAATCAGAGTTACATAAGTTGCCCACACTGGCACATCCAGGATCTCTGTGTGCCCAAGTAACTACTAGGTTACTGCAGAACGAACAGTGTGCACTCCAGGTTGGAGTTCGCAACACCTCATTTGAGAGATCCACAATCACGCTTGTGCTTCCGCTCGGAGAGTAATTTCGCCAACCTACAAAAACCGTACAAACAAATAAGAGAATCATAGATCGAATTTTGCTTAAAAGAGGGTGCAGTGATTATGTGGTTTTAGAACCTTATGAGAGCCGTCTCATTGGTACCCTCATTAGAGGGTTCATAGGAATTGGTTTTTGAATTCAGCTTACAAACTGGTTTCTTCAACAACGCCTGCCCAACTTTGACAAGGTCCTCCAAGTTTTCCTTAGTTGCTCTATCCATTGAAGCCAGGTTATCGCTTAGTGTCTCGTCCTGCTTGTTTATTAGTTCCAGTGACGTTGAGATCAATGTGTTGCAAGGAATGTGTCATTTATATGTAAGCGCGACAAAAGATAAGATGGGCAGAAACCTGAATTCGATAATAATAATCTTCAGATTCAAAAGCTCTCAAAATAGTAAGAATGTAAATGTCCTGCATAGCGCTACTTGCTTGGGCGAAAAAATTCACCAATGGCGAGGAACCGTGACTTGCCAGCCACTTCACCGCACCCCACTTAGCTGCTTCACACGCTTTATACTTCTTGTGCCGTCGTGCAGTGCCAGTCCCTAAGGAT
This sequence comes from Escallonia rubra, assembly GCA_033065855.1. Taxonomy (NCBI): domain Eukaryota; kingdom Viridiplantae; phylum Streptophyta; class Magnoliopsida; order Escalloniales; family Escalloniaceae; genus Escallonia; species Escallonia rubra. The sequence goes on from JAVXUO010000422.1 coordinate 150,662, forward strand.
AAAACAAGCAATTTGCAATCTGTTGCCTTCCTGGGAGAAAGCTCGTCATTCATCATCTCACATATAGCAATTAAAGTCTGACAAACAACGCGTTAGTGTTAGGAGATGGATAATAAATTAGAGCCTCACAAGTTTTTGACACAGGAAATTGTGATAAACCATACCGGATTATTAGCAGCTACACCACCATCTATTATGTTGAACCTTCTCACAAGTCCCGAATAATTGTTGGCCTTAAAATAGTATGGAGGAAGATACATAGGAGCAGCTGAAGTTCCTATGCAAATGTCTGAAAGGAGGACATCGTCAAGGCTTGGGTCCTGAGACATGACAATTACTCAAACGGAATATTTCACACAGGTTCAAAAAAGTGAAAAACTTGAAAAGGAGGTATGCCGGAAAGAGGCAGTGAACCTTATGGCTTGAGAAAATGGTAGGGTGATTACGCTTGATGTCAAAAGTTGGAATGACTACGTTTGTTAACGTTTGCCCCAACGTTGTCTTGCCAAGATATTTCCTAATAATGTTGTGCAGATGCTCACCATCATATCCTGGTCTATGTACCATAGACCAAGCTGATTTTGTGCAACGAGTTAACGGGTTCCTGGAACTGCTTGTAAAAAGAGTAAAGTCAACAAGTAACAACCATACATATTTGCTTCAGCTAGAGGTAACTTCCATGCCAAGGATATCTACCGTTTGAAGATCTTAGGACAATTGTCCAAGTAGAAGGGCACAATGTCCTTGGCAGCAAACACAGGTCGCTTGCGTTCGTCGGGCGCTGCTAGCATGGCGGTCACAAGACCGCCAGTGCTCGTCCCGGCGATTACGTTGAAGTAGTCCGCAATTCTTGCATCCGGACCATCCAACATCTGGGCCACATTTTAAACCACTTTTTATACAGCGAGTAACTTGAAAATTAACTAGTTGAAAACCAAAATAAAGTTAATCAAGATGTCGTCATACAAGAGATACAAAGAGCATGTAACTTAATATAGATGCGTGAAATTGTGCAAACAAAATCCATTAATACATGATTTTTTCGCCATTAAAATGAATTCAAAAAACTTTTGATACGAGAGGAAGAGGTATACGGGATCCTTGCACACGAAAAATCAGCAGGCTCAATTGAAATTTATGCTTAGCACTTCGTAAGATCAAGGCTCAATTGAAGTTTATGCTTAGCACTTCGTAAGATCAACTCTCCATAAGTAACAACACTGCATGCCATTTGTGACTGATAGGACATTCCTATCTAAACTTTGTGTTCTACCCTCATTTTTGGAGTCTACTCATCCGATACCCTTATCCAAAAAAAGGGATTCAGAAGGCACTAATTCCAACTAAATCTTTGTCAACCAGATGAAATGTGGTAATTACATAGTTGTTAGTATGGATACTTCTAAAATTGACACCGAGAGGTCATCAACCATTAAAATCACCATTCATCCCTGTAACAGCTTATCAACAAAAATCATCACAAAAAGAAGGCTGAGGAAGGAGAGAAAAACAGCAGAGGATGCTCTTCTAGCCAGCATCTTCTTGGTACAACCCGGGGTCATCATCCCCTTTGGTTCTTACAACACTAAAAGTTTTGTCTCAAAAGACAACTTTACAAAATGGTTGCGGGTAACCAAAATGGGTGTGGATCAGCCTCACCCAATATAAGCGTCTTTGTAACTGGAAACTAGGCTAACAATAACACGGACAATACGTATCATACCTGCAGTTGGGACTCAAGAAAAGCAAGTATAACCCCAGGAATTATCCCTCTGATTCCTCCACCATCAATACTGAGTACAGTGATAAGTTCTCGGTCCGACTCCTGTTCAATTGATAAGCTCATACTCTTAGGAGATGCTCTAGTGAAAGATAAGTGCAAAAGTGAACAACTATGGTCTGAGAGCTACTCGAAGGTGAAGTATATATAGATCCCTTATTTTTGTCTCCTTTGCAGATTTACGTCACAGTAATGCGTATTCAGCAACTATATCACTTACTAATGCTTTCTAACTTAAACAAGAGATTACGACGTATGTTTAGATTATTGGCGGTAGAACTAGCTATGCTGAAATAGCTTCACCGATAAAAGATTGTAACCAAATGTGCTTTTTCAGTATCTTTAAAATTTTTTGCAACAACTTCTTTCCGTGAAAACATTTTTACTCTTTTCACGTTACAACAGAATTGTCATAAAAGACCGCTAGATGGGCCGATGAGTCATGTTTTTTTGGTATTGTTTTGGCCCCTCGGTCTTTTTTCTTTTTATTGCCATAAGGATAGAAATTTACTACTCCAAATATCAAAATTCACGAGACTCGAATGTATCTCTTTTTTGCGAAATTCTATATGGATTATCCACGAATCAAAAGTTGACTCAACCATCAATTAAATACACCAATCTAAACCGTTACAGCAGAGACGTTGTACAGCAAAAGATTCTTATTTGCTCTTTTGCATTACATTCATCGGGTAACTCTCAAAGAAGAGTAAAACTCTCATTACCTGCAGATTCTTTGCACTCAATATGTACACTAGTGTCTATAAACTCTACTGGGAATATAGAGAAAGTCCTTTGATCAGCTTTAAAGACGTGAACTATTGATACTTTACATTTAACAAATCAACCTCAGTGGTGCGCTCGTCCGAAAGGATTTGATTGTCTTTTAAAGCAAACTCAATTATTATCCATAAAATAGACAAACACTTTCCAAAAGCTGCTTTTGGCCCTCCAGTCTCCGACTGGCCTTTTGATTGAGATGAATATGAACTAATTAAGTAAACGACAGATATGAGCCTTGTATCACTTTGTGTTGGAGTATATAAAAAATTCTTTTTTTTTTGAAGTAATAATTACTTTGTCATTATAGGGCCATTTCACATATTTAAAATAATTTTTTTTTTTTACTTTTCATTGGTCCATAAACATGCATCGAGTTTACGATAATATTTTCTTGAACAATAATTGCTTCTTATAAACAGTAAAAGTGTCATTTAAATAGGCCCATGTATAAAGATTATTTCTCTAATTTTTTAGAAGACTTTTGGTGTGTGTATATTACAAAGCTCTTTCATCTTTTAGAGGACATTTATTAGAGCCTTTGCCTTATTTATTAATACATCTACTTTTTTTAATTACAAGTCTTATCACAAATATAAATGTGTAAAATCTTATGCTTTCATGGTAGTGTTCTCTTGTGAGCAGTTGAAATGTTTTTGTTGGACAAAGAGCGTTGCTTCAACTTCGCTTTAGTAGTGCAAAATTAGATTTTTTTTGCAAAAAAAAACTGAACTGTTGTATTTTGGTTGTGATTAATCTATACATTTGATACATAAAGGTTTGTCGATATATATTGAATTCACTCAAGTAGTTTTTCCTTGTATGCACTGCTTATTTGGAGTTTTATAATTAAGCTACAGTCAAACCACTAAAGAGAGTAGGAAATAAAGTAAGAGAGAATATTATGGCCGTGTTTCATGTTATTCCTTTCCGAGTTTTAAATTATTTTATTGTGTTAGCATGTTTCACGTTGGTTTTTTTATTTTATGAAAGGCAATCTTATTCATTTTAAGTCCCCAGATACATCTTTGAGGATCGCTGATACTATATAATCAGGTGCTTTTTCCATCCAAAGTTTACAATCCATACCCGAATGCGAGCATATTTTGGTAGTCTATATGCAACATGATTGCCGATACTTTTGGCCCATGCAATTTTGTCGGATTGAAAGCAGGCCAACATCTTCCTTGTATCCTCAATCAAAACTACTAGCCTTGATGTAACTTCCCCAGTACTTTTTATAACGTTGATGACGGATACTGAATCACCTTCCACTACTACATCTCGAAATCCGCACTTCATCCCAAATTCCATGGCCGAAAAAGTAGCTAAATTTCAACCATTTGTGCATCAGATTGATCTTCCACCCACTTAGCAACGGAATTGTGCGTTACTAAAAATCTTTTTTCTTGCAGTGAGATACGAGTATCTCAACAATTATTATTTTTCACGCTCCACGTAGGGTTTTCAGAAAAGGAAACCAATTATGTTATTTACTGTTTACGAGAAGTGCTAGTACGTGGGAAAAGTCGATCATCATCACATTTCAGACCATGTTAGTGAGAATACAAGTCTAACAATTCAGCACATGCATTGACCAAAAGAATAGGAAAGAACATATCAGTACACACCCTTTTGGACGTTCTGTCGCATCAGTGGATCAGTGGTGCGCTTGCGTCATAACGATGGCGTTATCAAAGGCAAACCCAATTATTCAATTTCATAAACTTTACTTACTAGACAATCAACTTTTCAAAAGCTGCTTTTTCCCTCTATTCTCCTACTTATCTGTTATCTAAATAGATGGATATGAAGAAAGTGCAATTTCAAGTTATTGTAGCTTTCCGAGTCCTCTAGGATATATGGAGGGGTCAACAAAAGCATTCTTCTCCACTGTCTCTTGAATTGCACTGCTAAATAAGACGTGATTCCCTTTGTTTTCAGAAAAGTGTGTGCTGTTTTCCACCTTGTTTGGACCAAAGTACAAGAGGCTCACTTTACTGAACTAACAACATCAACTAGATTAGTGTAGGACTCTCTCTAGATCTCTCATGATACTGATGGACGAAACTAATGGGTGAAATGCCCACTTCTCTCCTATGCTATCGACGGAATACAGTCTTCTTCAGGTTTTATCGTTAGCTACTGGTTCACCAAAAATAAAGAGAAGTATATTGTGCCAAGGAAGCGGCCAACTGGGGCGTTTTGGGGTGGTTGACGAGTGGTGGTTCCATCTATCCCGTTACTCAACTGGGGCAGAGGGATTATATCATGATCATTGTGGAAACTGGGCTCTTGGATTTATGCAAAGGCTGGAATACAATGAATAGTAGACGAGCTGAACTATGGGCAATTTTGGCGTGAATTGGGGTTACTTGAAATTGCGGTTCCGTACGGTGATCATGGAGTCGGATGCTTTGAAAGATTCAGAGCTACTTCGGAAAACTCCCAGCTCAGTGCTGAATGCTGATGTAACATTTCGCTCCAAAACCACGAGCTCTGTGGATAAGTCATGGGAGTATCACATGACCTTCGTTTGACAAGATATCAATATTTGCGCTGATCCTATAATTGAAGAGAACAAATCAGCGAATACAGAGCTATGCAATTTTGAACCTACCCTCGAGTTTCTGTTATCAAACTTCAAATGCACTCGAAAGGTCGCCATCGTTGCCATAGAAGAGTTCCTTAATTTTCCATAATTTTATCACACTATGTAGCAAAGAAAAATAATGATTACCCTGAAATTTGTGACGGAAAAAAAAAAAATTACACAAAGTGAATAAGCTAAAGCAGTTTTTTCTATCCCTGAAACACTTATAGCTTTTTCCACTATCAATAAAGATGATATATTTAGTTCACACTGAAATCACTATCAATTTACTTTTTGGAATAAACTTATCTTCTTCTTCTTCTTTCGTTCCACACCACCAAACTCGTCTCCTCAGCATCAGCCAGAATATGGTAGATGTGACCTTCTATGATTTGACTAATTCAAAAATGTAACTACGTGAATCACAAAATATAAAAGGAAATATAATCGCATTCACAAATTAAGCACTGAGAGAAAAATGGAGACAAATGCAGCATTTTCTCATAGCCTGTTTTTAACCTCTACTAGCTAGACTATCACTCTGGAGTCTGGTCTCTATCTGTTTTTTCATGTAGGCCATTTTGATGCTTCCATTAAATTGACAAAGTTAAACAGATTTGGACCACTTTTCGCTACATTCCAGATTGTGGATCTTTAAAGTTTTCTTTTTTGACAAATGTGTCTATGGAATGGCTCTTAAGCTCTTTAGAAATGTCTCGATCTGTCTCGCCCTAAATGGAATGGCTCTATTACTGACTACACGATCTCCCTCTTCACGTTCCTAGCGGCAGTGTAGATGAGAATCAACTGAATACCAAAGGCCATAGACCTTCCCGCATACAGAGTGGGACAGAGAATGTTTCCTGATGCCAACTTGTGAGAACACAAGACCTGCTGCATCAGGTAACCGAAGAGTAGAACTCGTCCTCACATGCAGATTATTGGCACGGAATATGTCGAGTTCAACCGCTATCAACAAACCAAACGAGGTGCATGGAAAAACCCTTTTCTTAGCTTTACAGATGTGAATTCTAATGTCATTTCACATGTAACCATTCAACATGCACATCAACCCAAGAAGAAAAGCAAGACAGTTCAATGCCCACCCTTACAATAATATGTGATAGTCCTTTAGAGCGAACTCAATTATTGAAAAACTAGACAAACAACTTTACAAAAGCTGCTTTTTTTCCCCCCAGTCTCACGCTGATCTTTTGTTGAGACGAATGGATATGAAGTCCGACTTTCATGTCCATGATGATTGAATTATTTATCGCTCCCCATGCCTCGCAGGAGGTCCATCGCCAAGCTGATACATTCTTCTCAACTATTTTATATTGTATAATGATGGCTTCGTTTGTGCTCTGAGAGTGATCTTCTCTATTCCATCTTGGTTGGACTAAAGTCTATGATCGAGGATAACTTTAACTAAGTACTACTACTTTGTGCCTATAATATCTTGCTTATCTTGCTTGCTACAATATTAAGCAGAACTATCTCCCGTTCTCTCTCTCTCTCTCTCTAGCAAGCATGTCGTGGGAAGCTTTCAAGGAAAGAATGAACTCTGCCTTGCAAGATCCAGCTTTTGGAGATGTAGTCTCCGTTCTTAGCATTGATGGAGGCGGCATAAGAGGAATTATTCCAGGAATAATCCTGGCATTCTTGGAGTCTGAGCTTCAGGTATGAAGGATTTGTAGCTACTTATCATCACGATTTGCATGCATGAAAGTAGACTTGCATGCTTTACGCCAACTTAAGCTACAAAGAATGTAACTTCGCTTTGTTTAGTTGTTAAATGCGCAACGACAACCTTTGTAGTTTTCTTACTCTATGTTCCTAGTCTGTATACTCAAAATGATGAATTTTGAACCTAATGCAGAAACTGGATGGAGAGGATGCAAGAATCGCGGACTATTTTGATGTGATTGCTGGGACGAGTACTGGTGGGCTTGTTACTGCCATGCTGACTGCCCCAAATAAAAACAAACGCCCCAAGTTTTCTGCCAAGGATATCAAAAAATTCTATCTTGATCACTGCCCTAAGATTTTTCCTCAAGAGAGGTAATAACCTTGAAAGGAACATCATCCGTAATTGGCGGATACTTCTGCTACATATGCTTTGCCATAGTAAATAAATGATATGTCTTTAATTGGTTGGTGAATCAACAGCTATCCTGCAAGAGTGATCAACGCTCTATCAGGACCTAAATATGATGGCAAGCATCTCCATGACATTGTGAAGGAAAACCTTAAGAAAACACGATTGAGTGAGACATTGACGAATGTTGTGATTCCAACATTTGACCTCAAGAAACTTCAACCAACGATTTTCTCTAGCTATCAGGTTAGAATATATACCTTATCGTTTCTTTCTTATAGACTTGAAATATCTAACTTGTACTACAGTCTTATTCAGCACAACCAAGAAGGTGGTACAATGATAACACGCTTAATTATATGTTTAATTTCATGGTTAGGTGAGGGACAATCCAAGCTATGATGCCTTTCTCTCAGATATATGCATCGGAACTTCAGCTGCCCCAACTTTTCTTCCTGCGCACTACTTTAAGACCTATGATTCTTCTAAAAAAGAACGAGAGTTCAACCTTATCGATGGTGGTGTAGCCGCTAATAATCCAGTATGTTATCTATAAGCGAAAAAGATTACAACTTTAATCAAGTGATAAATAGTACTCCTTTTTCTCATGTTCATATCTTGGTTTTCAGACTTCGCTTGCTATTACTTTACTAATGAACGAGATGAATAGGGGAAATGCTGACTTCTCTCCCATGTTACCAAGAGAATACCATCGGCTTCAGGTTTTATCTTTAGGAACTGGTTCACCAAAAAATGAAGAGAAGTACTGTGCTGAGGAAGCGGCTAACTGGGGCATTCTAGGGTGGCTTACAAGTGGTGGTTCAGCCCCGTTACTCAACGTATTCACTCAAGCAAGTGATGATATGGTCGACTATCACACTTCTATGGTTTTTCAAGCCTTTGGATGTGGGGATAATTATCTTCGAATTCAGGTATGCCTAATTTTCACTATTCCAATGTGCAGTACAGCAAATAGCACTACGATTTGGACTACAAAAATTACACGAAGTAATTGACTCAAAACCTTGCAGGATGACTCGCTAACTGGTGTAGTGGCATCCCTTGATATTGCAACTGAAAAGAACCTGGAGGCTCTCGTCGAAATCGGTGAAGGGTTGTTAAAGAAACAAGTTACAAGGGTGAACTTAGAAACCGGTGTTTGTGAACCTTGTGATCAGGGCACAAATGAGGATGCTCTCATAAGGTCTGAACTTTGAACCTATTAATGTTTAACCCCTTAACTGACAAGAACTTCCAAAATGACTATGACCCTTTTACTTCTTAAAGTATGAACCCATTTTCCCTCATGAACAGGAGTTCTCTTTGCTTTTGCAGGTTGGCTGAAACACTCTCCAGGGAGAAGCTCACCCGCAAAGCTAGATCACCACCTAAAGAAACTCCGAAGTCCAACGGATTTTAAGAATAATTTGCATTTTTGCTTCTGGCCATTTGATGTAAAATACAGTAGTTTTTGGGTAGTGAATTCACTCGTAGAGTTCTTCTTTTCATGCACTTGATTGAGTTTGGGTCATCTGCATATCCGTCAGTGAAGCCACTAAAGAAAGTGGGAAATAAAGCGACTCTGGCCATGTTTTATGTGATTTCTTTCTGGGTTTTGAATTATTTTCTTGCTTTGGCATGTTTCACGTTGGAGTCAAATTCTAAGGCACTTGAACAGCGGGGATATAGTCATGATTCAACGAGTCAAGTCCACTTTTTTTTTTTCTTTTGTTCATGTATAATCTTTCTGGTGGATCTGATTTACATAATTAAGAGGTAAATTATGGCATGTAAGAAAATAGGTGCAACTACTTTTTAGTGATGGTATTTAATTACTTTTGATGACTTTTAAACATGAAATCAAAAGAATGTTATTAAAAATTATTGCTATAGGTGTTAACGACTCACTAGCTGTATGTAGCTATCCAAAACCTATAAATAGTGATTCAAGAGACAACCTATCACTGTTCTTGATAATCATTATCATTATATACTTAAAAATACTCAATTTCTAAGTGTAACTATTTTACTATTATAAGGAACACTTCCTTGATAAGCAACTCGTGGCGATTTAGTCTCTCAACTATTTAACTTGATGAATAATCCCTTAAACTCATCAAACCAGGATACTATAACCCATCCGATATTAAAAAACAGATGGAAATAACATGTGCCACATATATGCATCCTCTTTAACAAAAATGCCCTTGACTATTTGGACCTACAAATAATAGATAACCACCTTTGAACTTATTCCAATAGGATCCTTAGAAAAAACTCAAAAAATATACATGCTATTGCTTGTCATAGTGCCTCAAAACAATTACACTCCTAATTTGGACGCAATACCAATATACTAACCTAACATATATGTTTGTCTCCTTTTATGTGTGTATGAATAAACATTGGGTAAATTACTCACGGCCATGGGCGGAGTTAGGCTTGTACGAGGGGGGGCTATAAAAAAAAAATTTAAATATATATAGTGTTTTTTTTTTCATTTTCCATTTTCCACTTTTCCTTTCTCTCTCTTCCTCTCTCTCTCTCTCTCTCTCCTCCTCTCTCTCGGCCGGCTCTCACAATCTCACTCTCACGGTCAGTCACAGACTCACCGGACAGGCGGACACCGGCTCATCGCCGACACCGCGGCACGCTGGCAGACGGCAGCTCTCCTCGGCTCCTTCAGTCCTCCTCTCTCGGGCTCTCGGCTCTCTCAGGCGTGGCGACGGTGGCGTCAATCAAGCTCTCACACTCACAGTCTCACGAGTCACCGGTCACGCCAGCTGCCGGCATCTCTCCTCCTCTCTTGGCAATCGGCTCTCTCAGCCACTGAGCCACCGAGGCTCGCCGCACTCCGGCACCACCCACCGACCCGCGGTCACCGGTCGCCGTCCCCCGATTCTGAACTCCGAAGCGCGAAGCCGGTGATTGGTGAAGGCCTCCCCAGTCCGGCGGTCCCCACCCCAACTCCGGCCAGTCCCCACCCAACTCTGGCCAGATCAGATCTGGCAGATCTAGGTTCACCTCTAAGTTGGCCAGTCCCCACCCAACTCCGGCGACGCCGTTCTGATTTCTGAGGACTGAGGTCAGTGTGCATTTTGAACAATTTCTTTTGCTATTGAGAATTGATTATTTGATTAATAATTTTAGGTTGTTAGTTGTGTATTTGATAATTTAGATTATTAATTGATGCTTTATGGATGTTAATCGTGCATTGAGCACTTAGATTTGAGATTGTTGATGGAGGATGGGACCCAATTGGATTTTTATCCCATTTGAGCATTGATTATTTGATTGATAATTTTAGGTTGTGTTAATTGTGTATTTAAAAATTGAGATTATTTTCATGCTGATTATATGTTGTTAATTGTGCATTGAGCATTTGAGAATTGAGAATTGAGATGGTTGATAGAGGATGGGACCCAATTGGATTGAGATGTCGGATATGTGATTTAGTTGAATGGTGGGTTGAAATTAAGTTAATTAGGTTAACGCGATAATAAAACATGACTGGAAAAGTAAAAGAATAAAATATTTGTAATTAACTAGGTTATTTGATTGATAATTGATGGATTCATACTTAAAATAAAATATATTTTTTTCAGAATGGAAAGGTTTTTTAAAAAGAAAGCAAATGTGGAAGAATTATTGCAGTCTAATAAGAATGAGTCTCCGATTCCAACAGTAACGGACAAGGTTCCCATTATGTATCGTGATATTCATTCCGGACATTCAAGCAGAGCTAGCGATGAGTTCAATTCTGATGAGCTTATTTTAGATCCTGGGTTGCGTCTGAATATTTTGGATTATGGTCCTAATGTTCTAGATAAAGTTCGACGAGCGTATTGGTCGAAAAGTGCACTTTGTTTTTGTGTGCTATTTTACTTATAAAAATATTTATCTCCTTCGATATATTTTTAGCCCCCCCTGGGATGAAATCCTGGCTCCGCCACTGCTCACGGCACCCCTGAGGTTTACCTTAAATTACACGCGGACCCCCATATCTTTTAAAATTTACACTCCGTTCCCCCCAGGTTTGTACCCGCATTTCATGGAGCCCCGCAAAATTGACGGGGACCCTAACTCCGTCCAAAGATGCTCTGACCCCTTACTTTTTGGATTTTTCATCCCCAAATTGCCCTCCATTTCTTGAATAAAACCCCTCTTGCCCTTTAGGGTTTTCTTCTTCTTCTTCATTCTCTTTCTCTTCTGCAAACCCACTTCTTTCTCCTTCTTCCTCCTTTCTTCCTTCACTTCATTCTTTCCCTTCTAACCAAAAAATGTCAAGGTCAGGAAATTTAAACAACCCCACAAAACTATTGGTATTGCAACTCTTAACAAGGATTACAGGCCGGAACAACATCAAAGCCTAATAAATTCAGCCCTTTTCCATGAATTCAAAACGGTAACACAAAGAAACTCTACCTGGTGAGAGCTAGACTCGTATGTCCCGAACGGAAGGTCCCCGACCAGGAGCGATCGCTTAGCGCCGCGCGCAACGGCACAACAGTGCACCAACATTTCATCCAGCGTGATAGGTAGTGTGGTGTCGTGGCCATGAACCACCATTGAAGCGGAGTCCTCGACGAGGCAGATGTCAATTCCGGCGGAGTGGAGGTGGACGACGGAGGGGTAGTCGTAGGCGGTGACCATGGTTATGGGCTCGCCCTTGCGGTGCTTCTGGCGCATGTGAGTCAGGGTCACCCTCTGGTTGTGGTTCTGGGGCTTGGGTCCAATGTACACGTTGTCTTCAGGGATGTTGCTCATGTAACAGAAGGATCTGGCCAGAAAGGTGCAGCGTTTTGCCAGGGTTCTGAAGAGTGAAAAAAGTCTTACCCTTGTATTACCCTTCTATCTCTTCCCTTTACAATTTCATCCCATTCTTCTCCAAATCTTCTCCCACGCCGCTGCCCCCACCCTCCCACCATCTGGCTGCCATCACCACCCTCCACCACTCCGCCGACGGGCCCACCCTCCACCACCCAGTCGCCATTCATCTCCAATCAGAATCCTTATCCCACAACTCTCAGAAACCCCTCATTTACAAATTTAATATCTACTCAAAAATTGTTAGGCAATGGCCTTTCTGGTGATGCCTTTCCTCAAATCCCTCACACCCGAATCGACACCCCAAACTGAATCCAACTTGAACAGCAGAGCCATTAGAGTCTCGTTGATCTGAACCCCCACCTTCGGGTCCTTTTGAATCAACTCAAGAGATCCAGATCGACATGACGAAGGTGGAGCACATGTTGGTGTTTTTCGACCGGCAGTCCAGTGGGGAGAACATGGGACTAGCGGCGGCGATACAGAGTTGTTGGGAGGCAGCGACGGTGGGTCCTTACCTGAGGTTTCGCATCTGGGGTGGTGCCGGTGGTACACTTTGAGGGAGCTGGAGGTCGCCACCAATGGGCATGGGATTGTAGGCAACAGGCTGGGCCGTTAACTACACAGTGTACATTCAAGTACACTGTGTAGTTATATACGAGGGCAAAAAAGTCTTTTTATGACCAGCCGTTAACACCGTCAAAGAAATCTAGATTTTTGGAGCGGAGTGTAATTTACAAAGATAGGCGGGGCCGTGTGTAATTTAGGGCAAACCTTAGGGGTGTCGTGAGTAATTAACCCATAAACATTTTCAAAATGATTCAGTGACTTCCATACACATCTTTACACTTTCCCAATTTAATTTCTTATCTCTTTGGTGTAAAAGTGAATGTATGCCCTTGTCCCAGTCATGATGAACACCATTCAGAACTTCAAAAGCCCTAAAACTCTTCCTAATTCTGTACAAATTTCTCTTAAACACATAAGAAACTAAGAATAACCTGCAAATTACTTTTGACCTCCTTTATCAATGTTGAAGTGGAGGTCGTCTTGCCAGATGTTTGCTATGCCGAGTTCCTCCAATTAACACCAGATCATACTTACATTCACGGGCTTAGCAATTCGATAGAAAATGGGTGGAGGTAACGGCTATGGAGTGAGGGTGGGGTTTTGGCGAAGGCTTGAGTTGTGGTGGCTTGATTCAGAGGCCGTTTGTGATTGATTCTCAAAAGTAAATTTTGATTAAATCAGAATTAATTTTTAAAATCAGCTTTAATCCATTTTAAGCACAATATATTAAAAGTTTTTGAAGGAGTTTGGATAAAAAGTGATTAAAGTAAGTTTAGTGTGGCATACATCAAGTTGAAAATGAGCATTTAATGTCTTTTTATATGTAAGGATATTTTAGTAATTCTCTTGGTCAAAACCTGATTCTTATTAAATCTTAATCCAAGAAAATGAAGATTATGGATTTAATCAGATTTGAGCACACGGGAGCAGATTTAATTAGTTTACTTTTTTTTTTTTGCCAAACGCTTAAAACCTAATTTAATCTGGATTTAATCAAGTTTGACAATTCTAGAATCAATCCCAAACACCGTCTTAATGTAGCAGGTGAAATCAGTAAGAGTGGTGTCCATTTTTCTTTGGGCGAATGAATGAGGTATATTTACTAGGAAATGATAGAAGCAAAGAGGCAATTTAAGGCATATGTGAAGTGAGAGTGTTTTGCAAGGGGTTCGTTAAATGGAGCGTAAGTGGAGGGCAATGTTCATTTACATTTTTGTCACCCAACATCCAAGTGAGTCACGTGAGGTCTTGCTCGACATGAGTTGTAGTTTAGGGACAAACTTGTCACAAATGGCTAGTTGAGGGAGTGTTACCGTATTTTACCTTACTATTATTTGAGGATTTTCCCATATATTAGAGTTAAAACTCACGCTTCTTCTTTTTCTGTTTTCCGACTGGAATGACCGTCACCTTGAACAATAAAAAGAAAACAAACATCTCTCAATGAGGACCAAAGAATCAACTCATGGAGGAAATCTTCTCCTGGTACGAAATCATGTCAAGTTTAAGTTACTAGTGAATTTTTCGGTCACAATAAACTTCCTAGCTATTAAAGGAGTAGGCAAAGGCGCACTAAAAATCACCAATCGACGATATAATTTTTTTTAGGTACCTCTCCTTGACTAGCAAAGGAGATTAACTAACAACTCTGCAAAAGAAAGAGGAACGACTCTCCTATCGAAAAACAAACGACTCTCCTATCGAGAGACTTCACAAAATCATCTAACAAAACTGCAAATATCATGAAGAGCGATCATCTTCACCCTTGCGGCGACGAAGCCAACAAGGATCTGCAGATTATCGCCGGTGGATTACTGCCGGAAAAGTTTGGTCGGTTGGCGGATTTGGTATGACCGATGATGGGGGTTGCAAATTATCCCCATGGGTCTGAAGCTTTTGAGCATCCTTCCTCTAGATACTACCCATTTCTGCCGAAGGCCATGCCAAGCTCCTCCATGGACTGAGAGTGCCTACGGAGGACGCAGGTTAGTCGGAGAGAATGAGAGCAATTTCTCGGACACTGGTACATTTGTAAAATTGTGCACTTGGTGATTTTGGTTAAAGAATCATAATTGTAAAGTGCAATTAGCAATTATAAAATACTATCAACACTTTCAAGCCAGTGCAATTAGCAATTTCGGTGATTCAAGAGGCAATCTATGGCTATGAATGATGACCATAATTTACTGAGCAAATACTTAACTTTCAAGCCAGTACTAGTATACTGTGCTTCAAGTCTTTTTCCATGTACTAGAGTTAGAGAACTCGTATTTCCTCAAGACCGAATTTTGTAAAGTTTTGTTAGTAGACTACGATTCTGGCTTAGAAGTCGCAATTATAAGGTGCGATTATCATTATGATCATTGCAGTGCAATTTTAGAGGGCAAATTTGAGAAATCACATTTTCTATCTGCAATCGTAATTTAGGGCAAAGTCATAGTTTCCTTCGACATTTATAAAACCTCTACCGTTTGAAAACAAATTACAGCACTCCTGGCCTTGGAGAAATACCGGTTTGAAATCCTAGTACATGGGGAAAAAACTCAGAATCACTCGGTAGGATGGTGACGTATTAATATACAACTGATTACTCTTTTATTACTATTAACTTAAAAATCTCTCTATCGCCTCGTTAACTTTGGAAATTACACCTGTTTTGAACAAGGCCGGATTCTTTATCGGTTCACATATATGCTAGGTTAACAGGGCATGTTTGATTCAATCCTCGACGCGAGCCATAGATATGCAGCACATTCTTTAATTTTCCCCAACTACAAGTCCAAATCTCCATTCCTGACGTGCACCCTTAATTAATCGGATGCCCATTTTAAGAGTAATTAAATACATAAGTGCGCGTAGTTGCCCGATTCTAGAGAGCATACTCATTCTTTCCAGCGACAGGCCTATGTGACGGATCTCATGGGTACAACACTACAACTTATGATTACGAAATACTCTCTAAGCACAATTACAACATGGAAAAATTTCAGCTAAAATACCAGTAAGAATCCCATTACTGCTAACTACAAATTGTAATGCTCATAAGTTGGACCACACATGTCTGAAAATAAAGGGAACACAATATGGTACAATATAAAGGAGCCAGAGGACTTTTATCCATGTTATTTGACTGCTTGTCAACCAAGTCTAAAACGACTATAGAAGATAAAGATATAGCCTGCATTCGATGTAGATTTGTCAATATTTAAAAAACCAAA
Organism: Escallonia rubra; assembly: GCA_033065855.1. NCBI lineage: Eukaryota > Viridiplantae > Streptophyta > Magnoliopsida > Escalloniales > Escalloniaceae > Escallonia > Escallonia rubra. Next base: position 166,528 of record JAVXUO010000422.1, read on the forward strand.
ATTTTTTTTTTTTGGACAAAGTAAATATCCCTATTTTTCTCAGCTAACTTTTGTACCTTGTCTTCCCTTACTCTAGATTAATCTTTTCTGGAATCATCATCAGACGTTTTCCTTATCTCTCGATCACATCAAAAATTTTCCTTTTACATTTGCTATTTTCCTTTGAAATTTGTGACCTGACCAACTTAAAAATTGGAGCTTTAAAATGAAACTAAAAAAAAATGCATTTACAAGTTCTCTTAGTGTACATTCGAGATAGCCAAAAGTCACATCTCCTATATATGTAGGGTTATAAACCCCCTCCATCACCGTCATCATAACTATAACTGAGTTTTTATGTGTGTCCTGTTAGGTTTTTTGAGTTCGTTCATTTGATTGTTGTTTTTAAAGATACAGTATCTTAACTTCTAAGTCCTTCGTTCTGCAATATTTTGTTATACATATACTAATCCCAACTCCTTCCTAATTCCTATCAAAGAGTTTACATTTTACAATCCCTCGTGGGTTACAAATTTTGAACTTGTGTTGATATCAATTAATTTATAATTCAAACTTTTTCTTAGATCTCAACTTTTGGATTCCACTTTCTACACTTATATACATGCCATAGAATTGTATTAGAAGAGACTGGACAACTCTAATATATATAATTCAAATTATATTTTATGTGTATCAAATTGTCTCTAACACACTTTCTTCATATTTATTACTCTAATGCCAAACTTCTTGTGTTTGGTGAGAATTAAACATTTGGAGAAAATGTTTGAAATTGATTACAGTGTCGGTCTACCTTGAGCAACAAGATGTATCTTTAAAGACAAATAGACAAGTATAATAGATAGTGACAAACTTTGTTGGTAATTGGCATTAGTACGTAGAGGCATAATCCACGTTTGAAAATAAGATCATGTTTTTTGCTATGAACTTTACTAGCTTCTAGTCTTTGATTAGCAGTTAAAAATGGTCTACTAATTAATTATTACTTTCTCATTCCCTTTTTATTTGATCACCTTTGACTTGCACGCTCATTTAGTATATGTAGTTATAGTTTATAAGTTTTCCATTCTATCCCAAGATAGAGAAAGAGAGATGCAGAAAATAAAGTGAACAGATAGAGAGAGATGACTTAGTGGAGAATTAGATGTGATGAGAGATTGAATAAAAAAAGTGTAAGAAAGGAAAAGACACAAAAAAAAAACTTATGAAATCTGTATTAATTTGGAAGGTGATTAATTTTTCTGGAACGGCCCAAAAAGACACATGATCAATTAATTAGGGATGTATATGGAGTATGCATGATTTAGTTAAAGTAGTCGCAATAATTAAATTTAATTGTGTTTCTACTAAGGTCTATAACATGTTCAAATCACTATTTGACCAGTAAAACACATGATGCTTACTAGCCACACTAAAAACCACAATCATACATCTGTCCTTTTTTCCTCTTTCCTTTACTTATTGGATTAAACTTTTCTTCTTCTTCTTTCCTCACTAGCAAACTTGTCTCCCCACAATCAGTCACAATATGGTTGTTGTCACTCTCTATGATTTGACTAATTCAAGAAGAGTAGCTACGTAAATCACAAAAATAAAAGAAAAGATTTTTCCATTCACAACTTAAGCTTTGAGAAAAAAAACGGATACAATATAGGATTATATTTTTGGCCTTAATCCGCTAGATCACCCTGGTCTCTCTCTGTTTTTCAAATTTAGGCCTTTTGGATGCTTCCATTAGTATGACAAAGTTAAAATTTTTGAACCATATTTTGCTAAAATTTCAGATTGTGCATCTTAAGGTTTTCTTTTTTGGACAAATGATGAGTCTGTCTAGCCTGAAATGGAATGGCTCTTTACAAATAGTTTCTCTCCCTAAATGGAATGGCTCTATCAACCGACGACACTCTCCTTTTTTCACGTTCCTGGCTAGCACGAGTGTAGGTGCGATTCAATTAAATACCAAAGGCCATAGAAGAGGAAAACTCCTCATCACATGCACATAATTGGCACTCATTATGTCAAGTTCAACAGATATCGACATGCACATTAACCAGAAAAAAAAAAGGGATGAAGCCAGTTATGCGCACCCATATGAAAATATGTGATTGTCACTTAAAAAGAACTCAATTATTGATAAAGTAGACAAACAACTTTACAAAAGCTGCTTTTTTTCCCCCAAGTCTCCTACTGGTCTTTTGTTGAATTACTTAATTATAGCTTCCCATGCGTCGCAGGAGGTCGATCACCAAGGCAAAAACAAGCTTCTCAATTATTTCATATCGTATAATGATGGCTTCGTTTGTGTTCTGATAGTGATCGATCTTCTCTAGTCCACCCTGTTTGGACCAAAGTCTATGAGGATACCTTAAACTAAGTACTACTACTTTGTGCCTATAATATCTGGCTTGTGTACAATATTAGGCAGAACAATCTCCCATTCTCTCTCTCTCTCTGATTTATCCCGTCACGCAAAATGTGTGAAGCTTCCATGAAAACAAGGAAGTTTTCCTTGCAACCTCCAGTTTTTGGAGATGTTGTCTCCGTTCTTAGCATCAATGGAGGTGGCATAAGAGGAATTATTCCAGGAATAATCCTTGCATTCTTAGAGTCTGAGCTTCAGGTATGAAGGATTTGTAGCTGCATATCATCAAGATTTGCATGCATCAAATTAGACTTGCATGCTTGAAATCAACTTAAGCCACGCAGGATGCAACTCTGTTTAGTTGTTAAATGAGCAATAACGCCCTTTTGTAGTTTTCTTACTCCATGTTCCTAGTCTGTATACTCAAAATAATGAATTTTGAACCTAATGCAGAAACTGGATGGAGAGGATGCAAGAATCGCGGACTATTTTGATGTGATTGCGGGGACGAGTACTGGTGGTCTTGTGACTGCCATGCTGACTGCCCCAAATAAAGACAAACGCCCCATGTTTTCTGCCAAGGATATCAAGCAATTCTATCTTCATCACTGCCCTAAAATATTTCCTCAAGAATGGTAATGACCTTGAATGGAACATCATGCATAATCAACCGATGCTTCTGCTACATATTTTGCTAAAATAAATGCATGCTCTCTCTTTCATTGGTCAATCAACAGCTATGCTGCAAAAGTGATCAAGGCTCTATGGGGCCCTAAATATGATGGCAAGCATCTCCGTAAGATTGTGAAGAAAAACCTTGAAAATATACAGTTGAGCCAGACATTTACAAATGTTGTGATTCCAACCTTTGACGTCAAGAAACTGCAGCCAACAATTTTCTCAAGCTATGAGGTTAGAATATACCTTATTTTTTCTTTCTTAGACTAGAAATATCTAACTTGCACTACAGTCATGTTCTGCACAACCAAGAAGGTGGTACAATTATAACATGCCTATATGTTTCATTACATGGTTAGGTGAAGGAAAATCCAAGCTATGATGCCCCTCTCTCAGATATATGCATCGGAACTTCAGCTGCCCCAACTTTTCTTCCTGCCCACTATTTTAAGACCTGCGATTCTTCCAAAAAAGAACGAGAATTCAACCTTATTGATGGTGGTGTAGCTGCCAATAATCCAGTACGTTATGTACAGATGCCAAATATGATAACTAACATCTACTGATCAATAGTACTCTATTTTCTCATGTTCATATCTTGGTTTTCAGACTTCGCTTGCTATTACTTCAGTGATGAACGAGATGAATAAGGGAAATGCCGACTTCTCTCCCAACTTACCAAATGAATACCGTAGGCTTCACGTTTTATCTTTAGGAACTGGTTTAACGAAAACGAAAGGGAAGACGTACTCTGCTGAGGAAGCGGCTAACTGGGGCATTCTAGGGTGGCTGACACGTGGTGGTCCAGCCCTGTTACGCGACGTATTCACACAAGCAAGTGATATGGTCGACTATAACACTTCTAAAAGTTTCCATGCTTTTGGATGTGTGGATAATTATCTTCGAATTCAGGTATGCCTAATTTGCACGTACTACTCGAAGGTACAGCACAACAAATAGATCTCCGATTTGGACTCCAAAGTTTACACAAAGTATTTGACTCGAAAATCTTGCAGGATGACTCTCTAACTGATGAAGTGTCGTCCCTGGATATTGCAACTGAAAAGAACCTGGACGCTCTCGTCAAAATCGGTGAAAGTTTGTTACAGAAACAAGTTACAAGGGTGAACGTAGAAACCGGTGTTCGTGAGCCTTGTGATCAGGGCACAAATGAGGATGCTCTCATAAGGTCTGAACTTTGAACCTATTAATGTTTAACCCCTTAACTGACAAGAACTTCCAAAATGACTGACCATTTTACTTCTTAAAGTATGAACCCATTTTCCCTCATGAACAGGAGTTGTTTTTGCTTTTGCAGGTTGGCTGAAACACTCTCCAGGGAGAAGCTCACTCGTAAAGCTAGATCACCACCTAGCTTGAGTTTGGGTCATATGTATATCCGTCAGTAAAGCCACTAAAGAAAGTGGGAAATAAAGCGACTCTGGCCATTTTTCATGTGATTTCTTTCTGGGTTTTGAATTATTTTCTTGCTTTGGCATGTTTCACGTTGGAGTCAAATTCTAAGGCACTTGAACAGCGGGGATCTAGTCATGATTCAACGAGTCAAGTCCACTTGTTTTTTCTTTTTTTCATGTCTAATCTTTCTGGTGGATCTGATTTACATAATTAAGAGGTAAATTATGGCATGTAAGAAGATAGGTGCAACTACTTTTTAGGATCGTATTTAATTACTTTTGATGACTTTTATACACTAAAATAAAAAAAAAATGCTATTAAAAATTATTGCCCACCCGTTAACTTGATGGATAATCCCTTAAACTCATCAAACCTGGATACTATAACCCATCCGTTATTCAAAAACAGATGGAAATAACATGTGCCACATATATGCATCCTCTTTAACAAAAAATGCCCTTGACTATTTGGACCTACAAATAATAGATAACCACCTTTGAGCTTATTCCAATAGGATCCTTGGAAAAAACTCAAAAAATATACATGCTATTGCTTGTCATAGTGCCTCAAAACAATTACACTCCTAATTTGGACGCAATACCAATATACTAACCTAACATATATGTTTGTTTCCTTTTATGTGTGTATGAATAAACATTTTCAAAATGATTCAGTGACTTCCATACACATCTTAACACTTTCCCAATTTAATTTCTTCTCTCTTTGGTGTAAAAGTGTATGTATGCCCTTGTCCCAATCATGATGAACGCCATTCAGAACTTCAAAAGCCCTAAAACTCTTCCTAATTCTGTACAAATTTCTCTTAAACACATAAGAAACTAAAAATAACCTGCAAATTACTTTTGACCTCCTTTATCAATGTTGAAGTGGAGGTTGATGTCGTCTTGCCAAATATTGTTTGCTATGTCGAGTTCCTCCTGTTAACACCAGATCATACTTACATTAACGGGCTTAGCAATTCGATAGAAAATGGTGGAGGTAACGGCTATGGAGTGAGGGTGGGGTTTTGGCGGAGGTTTGAGTTGTGGTGGCTTGATTCAGTGTAGCTAGTGAAATCAGTAAGAGTGGTGTCCATTTTTCTTAGGGCGAATGCATGAGGTATATTTATTAGGAAATGATAGAAACAGAGAGGTAATTTATGGCATCAGATGTGAAATGAGTGTGTTTCGCAATGGGTTCGTTAAATAGAGCGTAAGTGGAGGGCAAAGTTCATTTACATTTTTGTCACCCAACATCCAAGTGAGTCACATGAGGTCTTGCTCGACATGAGTTGTAGTTTAGGACATACTTGTCACAAATGGTTAGTAATTGAGGGGGTGTTACCGTATTTTACCTTACTATTATTTGAGAATTTTCCCATGTATAAGAGTTAGAACTCATGCTTCTTCTTTTTCTTTTTCATTTCTTTTTCGACTAGAATGACCGTCACCTCAAACAATAAAAAGAAAACAAACATCTCGCAATGAGGACCAAAGAATCAACTCATGGAGGAATCTTCTCCTAGTACGAAATCATGTCGAGTTTAAGTCACTAATGAATCTTTCCGTCACAATAAACTCCCTGGCTATTGAAGGAGTAGGCAAAGGCACACTAAAAATCACCGATCGACGATATAATTTTTCTCAAATACATCTCCTTGACTAGCAAAAGAGATTAACAAATCAGCAAAAGAGATTAAACAACTCTCCTATCGAGAGAGACTTCACAAAATCATCTAACAAAACCGCAAATATCATGAAGAGCGATCATCTTCACCCTTGCGGCGACGAAGCCAACAAGGATCTGCAAATTATCGCCGGTGGATTACCGCCGGAGAAGTTTGGTCGGGTGACGGATTTGGTCTGACCGAAGATGGGGGTTGCAAATTAATGCCATGGGTCTGAAGCTTTCGAGCATCCTTCCTCTAGATACTACCCATTTCTGCCGAAGACCATGCCAAGCTCCTACATGGACTGTGAGTGCCTACGGAGCAAGCAGGTCAGTCGAAGAGAATGAGAGCAATTGCATTAGGGGGCCATGGAGGCTTAAGATGAGGGGGGAAGTTTTTTTTTTTTTTTTTTTTCTCGTTTTTTCTAGAGAGTAGGGGAGGGGCGAACTCAAGTTCCTCAAGACCGGACTTCCTGAGTTATTTCTCGGACACTGGTACATTTGTAAAATTGTGCACTTTGTGATTTTGGTTAAAGAATCACAATTGTAAAGTGCAATTAGCAATTATGAAATACTATCAACACTTTTGATATCAGAATAACGGGGACAAAGTCATGATTCAATGAGTAAGGTGCACATATTTTTTTCTTTTGCTGATTTCTAATCTTTACGGTAGACCTAATTGGCGTAACCATTATATAGGAATATTCGGTGATTCAAGAGGCAATCTATGGCTATGCATGATGACCATAATTTACTGAGCAAATACTTAGCTTTCAAGGCAGTACTAGTATACTGTGCTTCAAGTCTTTTTCCATGTACTAGAGTTAGAACTAGTATTTCCTCAACACCGAATTTTGTAAAGTTTTGTTAGTAGACTACGATTCTGGCTCAGAAGTCGCAATTATAAGGTGCGATTATCGTTATGATCATTGCCGTGCAATTTTGGAGGGCAAATTTGAGAAATCACATTTTCTATCCATAATCGTAATTTAGGGCAAAGTCATAGTTTCCTTTGACATTTATAAAACCTCTACTGTTTGAAAACAAATTACAGCACTCCAGGCCTTGGAGAAATATGGGTTTGAAATCCTAGTACATGGGGAAAAACTCAGAATCATTCGGTAGGATGGTAACAACTGATTACTCTTTTATTACTAGTAACTTAAAAATCTCTCTATCGCCTCGTTAACTTTGGAAATTACACCTGTTTTGAACAAGGCCGAATTCTTTATCAGTTCATATATATGCTAGGTTAACAGGGCATGTTTGATTCAATCCTCGACGCGAGCCGTAGATATGCAGCACATTCTTTGCCCCAACTGCAAGTCCAAATCTCCATGCCTGACGTGCACCCTTAATTAATCGGATGCCCATTTTAAAAGTAATTAAATACATATGTGCGCGTAGTTGCCCGATTCTAGAGAAGCATACTCATTCTTTCCAGCGACAGGCCTATGTGACGGATCTCATGGGTACAACACTACAACTTATGATTACGAAATACTCTCTAAGCACAATTACAGCATGGATCTCATGGGTACAACACTACAATAAAGGGAACACAATATGGTACAATATAAAGGAGCCAGAGGACTTTTATCCATGTTATTTGACTGCTTGTTAACCAAGTCTAAAACGACTATAGAAGATAAAGATATAGCCTGCATTCGATGTAGATTTGTCAATATTTAAAAAACCATTTTTTTTTTTTTGGACAAAGTAAATATCCCTATTTTTCTCAGCTAACTTTTGTACCTTGTCTTCCCTTACTCTAGATTAATCTTTTCTGGAATCATCATCAGACGTTTTCCTTATCTCTCACATCAAAATTTTTCCTTTTTCATTTGCTATTTTCCTTTGAAATTTGTGACCTGACCAACTTAAAAATTGGAGCTTTAAAATGAAACTAAAAAAAAAAAAAAAAAATGCATTTACAAGTTCTTGTAGTGTACATTCGAGATAGCCAAAAGTAACATCTCCTATATATGTAGGGTTATAAACCCCCTCCATCACCGTCATCATAACTGAGTTTTTATGTGTGTCCTGATAGGTTTTTTGAGTTCGTTCATTTGATTGTTGTTTTTAAAGATACAGTATCTTAACTTCTAAGTCTTTCGTTCTGCAATATTTTGTTATACATATACCAATCCTAATTCCTATCAAAGAGTTTACTTTTTACTTTTTACAATCGCTCGTGGATTACAAATTTTGAACTTTTGTTGATAACAATTAATTTATAATTCAAACTTCTTCTTAGTTCTCAACTTTTAGATTCCACTTTCTACACTTATATACATGCCATAGAATTGTATTAGAAGAGATTGGACAACTCTAATATATATAATTCAAATTATATTTAATGTGTGTCAAATTGTCTCTAACACACTTTCTTCTTGTGTTTGGTGAGAATTAAACATTTGGAGAAAATGTATGAAATTGATTACAATGTCAGTCTACCTTGAGCAACAAGATGTAATAGGGATAGTCATGATTCTCTTTAGTGGCAACTTGATGTATCTTTAAAGACAAATAAACAAGTATAATAGATAGTGACAAACTTTATTGGTAATTGGCATTAGTAGAGGAATAATCCACATTTGAAAATAAGATCATGTTTTCTGCTATGAACTTTACTAGCTTCGAGTCTTTGATTAGCATAAAAATGGTCTACTAATTAATTACTACTTTCTCCTTCTCTTTATATTCGATCATCTTTGACTTGCACGCTCATTTAGTATATGTAGTTATAGTTTATAAGTTTTTCATTCTGTCCCAAGGGAGAGAAAGAGATAGGGAGAAAATAAAGTGAACAGAGAGAGAAAAATGACTTAGTGGAGAATTAGATGTGATGAGAGAAATTGAATAAAAAAAGTGTAAGAAGGGTAAAGATGCAAAAAAAACTTATGAAATCTTTATTAATTTGGAAGGTGATTAATTTTTCTAGAACGGCCCAAAAAGACACATGATCAATTAATTAGGGATGGAGGGAGTATGCATGATTTAGTTAAAGTAGTCGCAATAATTAAATTTAATTGTGTTTCTACTAAGGTCTATAACATGTTCGAATCACTTTTTAGCATATAAAACATGTGATGCTTACTAGCCACACTAAAAACCACAATCATCGAACATTTTCCTATTTTCCTCTTATCTTTACTAGCCACACTAAAAACCACAATTTTGAAGAATGAAGATGAATAAGGGAACGAGAAAGACAAAAAATATGGCAGCCGGTAGCACAAAAAGTCAAACAACAAAATAAAATAATATATTATTGTTACAATATAATAACAGTTCCCTAAATATTTTAAACTTAGTTAACCATTACTTAAAACAATTAAACACAAATTTCCAAAATTTGGGGGGGGGGGGGGGGGGCACCTAGTCTTTCCTCTTATCTTTACTTATTGGAATAAACTTTTCTTCTTCTTCTTTCCTCACCGGCAAACTTGTCTCCCCACAATCAGCCACAGTATGGTTGTTGTCACTCTCTATGATTTGACTAATTCAAGAAGAGTAGCTACGTAAATCACAAAAATAACAGAAAAGATTTTTCCATTCACAACTTAAGCATTGAGAAAAAAAAAAACGGAGACAATATAGGATTATATTTTTGGCCTTAATCCGCTAGATCACCCTGGTCTCTCTCTGTTTTTCAAGTTTAGGCCTTTTGGATGCTTCCATTAGTATGACAAAGTTAAAATTTTTGAACCATATTTTGCTAAAATTTCAGATTGTGCATCTTAAGGTTTTCTTTTTTGGACAAATGAGTCTGTCTAGCCTGAAATGGAATGGCTCTTTACAAATAGTTTCTCTCTCCCTAAATGGAATGGCTCTATCAACCGACGACACTCTCCTTTTTTCACGTTCCTGGCTAGCACGAGTGTAGGTGCGATTCAATTAAATACCAAAGGCCATAGAGGAGGAAAACTCCTCATCACATGCACATAATTGGCACTCATTATATCAAGTTCAACAGATATCGACATGCACATTAACCAGAAAAAAAAAAAAAGATGAAGCCAGTACAATGCGCACCCTTATGAAAATATGTGATTGTCACTTAAAAAGAACTCAATTATTGATAAAGTAGACAAACAACTTTACAAAAGCTGCTTTTTTTTCCCCCAAGGCAAAAACAAGCTTCTCAATTATTTCATATCGTATAATGATGGCTTCGTTTGTGTTCTGATAGTGATCGATCTTCTCTAGTCCACCTTGTTTGGACCAAAGTCTATGAGGATAACTTAAACTAAGTACTACTACTTTGTGCCTATAATATCTGGCTTGTGTACAATATTAGGCAGAACAATCTCCCATTCTCTCTGTCTCTCTGATCTATCCCGTCACGTAAAATGTGTGAAGCTTTCATGAAAACAAGGAAATTTGCCTTGCAACCTCCAGTTTTTGGAGATGTTGTCTCCGTTCTTAGCATCGATGGAGGCGGCATAAGAGGAATTATTCCAGGAATAATCCTTGCATTCTTAGAGTTTGAGCTTCAGGTATGACGGATTTGTAGCTGCATATCATCAAGATTTGCATGCATCAAATTAGACTTGCATGCTTGACATCAACTTAAGCTACGCAGGATGCAACTCTGTTTAGTTGTTAAATGAGCAATAACGCCCTTTTGTAGTTTTCTTACTCCATGTTCCTAGTCTGTATACTCAAAATAATGAATTTTGAACCTAATGCAGAAACTGGATGGAGAGGACGCAAGAATCGCGGACTATTTTGATGTGATTGCTGGGACGAGTACTGGTGGTCTTGTGGCTGCCATGCTGGCTGCCCCAAATAAAGACAAACGCCCCATGTTTTCTGCCAAGGATATCAAGAAATTCTATCTTGAACACTGCCCTAAAATATTTCCTCAAGAATGGTAATGACCTTGAATGGAACATCATGCATAATCAACCGATGCTTCTGCTACATATTTTGCTAAAATAAATGCATGCTCTCTCTTTCATTGGTCAATCAACAGCTATGCTGCAAAAGTGATCAAGGCTCTATGGGGCCCTAAATATGATGGCAAGCATCTCCGTAAGATTGTGAAGGAAAACCTTGAGAATATACAGTTGAGCCAGACATTGACAAATGTTGTGATTCCAACCTTTGACGTCAAGAAACTGCAGCCAACAATTTTCTCAAGCTATGAGGTTAGAATATACCTTATTGTTTCTTTCTTAGACTTGAAATATCTAACTTGCACTACAGTCATGTTCTGCACAACCAAGAAGGTGGTACAATTATAACATGGCTATATGTTTCATTACATGGTTAGGTGAAGGAAAATCCAAGCTATGATGCCCCTCTCTCAGATATTTGCATCGGAACTTCAGCTGCCCCAACTTTTCTTCCTGCCCACTATTTTAAGACCGGCGATTCTTTCGAAAAAGAACGAGAATTCAACCTTATTGATGGTGGTGTGGCTGCCAATAATCCAGTACGTTATGTACAGATGCCAAATATGATAACTAACATCTACTGATCAATAGTACTCTATTTTCTCATGTACATATCTTGGTTTTCAGACTTCGCTTGCTATTACTTTAGTGATGAACGAGATGAAAAAGGGAAATGCCGACTTCTCTCCCGACTTACCAATTGAATACCGTAGGCTTCACGTTTTATCTTTAGGAACTGGTTTAACGAAAACGAAAGGGAAGACGTACTCTGCTGAGGAAGCGGCTAACTGGGGCATTCTAGGGTGGCTGACACGTGGTGGTCCAGCCCTGTTACGCGACGTATTCACACAAGCAAGTGATATGGTCGACTATAACACTTTTAAAAGTTTCCATGCTTTTGGATGTGCGGATAATTATATTCGAATTCAGGTATGCCTAATTTGCACGTACTACTCGAAGGTACAGCACAACAAATAGATCTCCGATTTGGACTCCAAAGTTTACACGAAGTATTTGACTCGAAAATCTTGCAGGATGACTCTCTAAGTGATGAAGTGTCGTCCCTGGATATTGCAACTGGAAAGAACCTGACCGCTCTCGTCAAAATCGGTGAAAGTTTGTTAAAGAAAGAAGTTACAAGGGTGAACGTAGAAACCGGTGTTTGTGAGCCTTGTGGTAGGGGTACCAATGAGGATGCTCTCGTAAGGTTTGAACTTTGAACCTATTAATGTTTAGCCTCTTAAGTTTAACTAACAAGAACATCCAAAATTACTTTGACCATTTTACTTCATAAAGTATGAATCCATTAATTTACTTCATAAAACCTCCACGCGGAGAAGGAGCGCACAAGTAAACTTAGATCAGCACCTAAAGATAATCCGAAGTCCAACAAATTCTAAGAACAATTTCCATTTTTGCTTCTGTACAATTTATATAGAATAGTTTGCTGACAGTGAATTCACTCGTGGAGTTCTTCTTTTTATGCACTTGACTGAGTTTGGGTCATATTATATGCATCAGTGAAGCCACTAAAGAAAGTGGCATAAAGTGAGTTTGGCCATGTCTCGTGATCTCTTTCTGGGGTTTTCAATTATATTCTTGCTTTGGCATGTTTCACGTTGGGGTCAAATCCTAAGACACTTGAACAGCGGGGATATTGCATGATTCAATGAGTCAGGTCCAAATATTTTTTTTCTTTTGTTGATTTCTATTCTTTCTGGTGGAGCTGATTTGCATAACTGAAAGGTAAAAACTTTGGCCCGTAAAGAGACAGGTACAATCCTTCATAGCGATGGTGCTTAAAATATTTTTATATGATTTTATTGTACTAACGCTAGAAAGATATTGTGGAAAATTTGCCGTTAGAGTTGTTAACAGAATGCCAGTAACTGTACTTCGCTTCGAAAACTTATTTTTGGTGATTCAAGTAACAACTTATTACTATTCATGGTAACCCTAATATACTAAGCAAATGCTCAACTTTCTAACTGAAACTACTTCACTATTATAAATAAGAAACACTCTCTTAATGAGCAACTCGTGACGACTTAGTGTCTCAGATATTTAACTTGATGGATTCACCCCTTGGGCTCCTCAAACCTTAACCCATCCGTTGATATATTTTTCTAAAAGGGATGAAAATAAAATGTGCTTTTTCCCTCATGAACAGGAGTTCTCTTTGCTTTTGCAGGTTGGCTGAAACTCTGTCCAAGGAGAAGTTCACTCGTGAAGCTAGATCACCACCTAAATAAACTCCGAAGTCCAACGGATTTTAAGAATAATTTTGAATTTTTGCTTCTGACCATTTGATGTAAAATACAGTTGTTTTTGGGTAGTGAATTCACTCGTGGAGTTTTTCTTTTCATGCACTTGATTGAGTTTGTGTCATATGTATATCCATCAGTGAAGCCACTAAAGAAAGTGGGAAATAAAGCGACTCTGGCCATGTTTTATGGGAAAAAATTTGGTTGCTACCCTGGTCGGAAGAATCTTCTTCCTACCCCTTATACAGAGACAATCAATTGTCTCTAAATGTTTCTAGTGGCTTTTATTTAGTGACGCTAAAAAAGTGCTGCTAATAATTGTTGCTGAAAGTGTTATAAGAAAAGTCACATGAAACATTTAGTGACTATTAATTGTCACTATGCAGAGGATTGAAGGAAGATGTATGACAGTATGAGCCAAAGTTTATTCTGTTTTATGTGATTTCTTTTTGGGTTTTGAATTATTGTCTTGCTTTGGCACGTTTCACGTTGGAGTCAAATTCTAAGGCACTTGAACAGCGGGGATATAGTCATGATTCAACGAGTGAAGTCCACTTTTTTTGTTCTTTTTTTTTTTTCTTTTGTTCATGTCTAATCTTTATGGTGGATCTGATTTACATAATTAAGAGGTAAATTATGGCATGTAAGAAGATAGGTGCAACTACTTTTTAGTGTTGGTATTTAATTACTTTTAATGACTTTTATACACTGAAATCAAAAGAATGCTATTAAAAATTATTGCCATAGGTGTTAACAAGTCACTAGCTGTATGTAGCTATCCAAAACCTATAAATGGCGATTCAAGAGACAACCTATCACTGTTCTTGATAATCATAATATACTTAAAAATACTCAACTTTCTAAGTGTAACCACTTTACTATTATAAGGAACACTCCCTTGATAAGCAACTCGTGGCGATTTTGTCTCTTAACTATTTAATTTGATGGATAATCCCTTAAACTCATCAAACCTGGATACTATAACCCATCCGTTATTAAAAAACAGATGGAAATAACATGTGCCACATATTTAACAAAAATGCCCTAGACTATTTGGACCTAAAAATAATAGATAACCACCTTTGAACTTATTCCAATAGAATCCTTAGAAAAAACTCAAAAAATGTACATGCTATTGCTTGTCATAATGCCTCAAAAAAATTACACTCCTAATTTGGACGCAATACCAATATACTAACCTAACATATATGTTTGTCTCCTTTTATGTGTGTATGAATAAACATTTTCAAAATGATTCAGTGACTTCCATACACATCTTTACACTTTCCCAATTTAATTTCTTCTCTCTTTGGTGTAAAAGTGTATGTATGCCCTTGTCCCAGTCATGATGAACGCCATTCAGAACTTCAAAAGCCCTAAAACTCTTCCTAATTCTGTACAAATTTCTCTTAAACAAATAAGAAACTAAGAATAACCTGCAAATTACTTTTGACCTCCTTTATCAATGTTGAAGTGGAGGTTGATGTCGTCTTGCCAAATATTGTTTGCTATGCCGAGTTCCTCCTATTAACACCAGATCATACTTACATTCACGGGTTAGCAATTCGATAGAAAATGGTGGAGGTAACGGCTATGGAGTGAGGGTGGGGTTTTGGCGGAGGTTTGAGTTGTGGTGGCTTGATTCAGTGTAGCTAGTGAAATCAGTAAGAGTGGTGTCCATTTTTCTTAGGGCGAATGCATGAGGTATATTTATTAGGAAATGATAGAAGTAGAGAGGTAATTTAAGGCATCAGATGTGAAATGAGTGTGTTTTGCAATGGGTTCGTTAAATGGAGCATAAGTGGAGGGCAATGTTCATTTACATTTTTTGTCGCCCAACATCCAACTGAGTCACGTGAGGACTTGCTCGACGTGAGTTGTAGTTTAGGGACAATCTTATTACAAATGGTTAGTTGAGGGGGTTTTACCGTATTTTACCTTACTATTATTTGAGAATTTTCCCATGTATAAGAGTTAGAACTCATGCTTCTTCTTTTTCTTTTTCTTTTTTCCGGCTGGAATGACCATCACCTCAAACAATAAAAAGAAAACAAACATCTCGCAATGAGCAAGAATCAACTCATGCAGGAAATCTTCTCCTACGAAATCATGTCGAGTTTAACTAACAAAGGAGATTAACTAACAACTCTGCAAAAGAAAGAGGAACGACTCTCCTATCGAAAAACAAACGACTCTCCTATCGAGAGACTTCACAAAATCATCTAACAAAACTGCAAATATCATGAAGAGCGATCATCTTCACCCTTGCGGCGACGAAGCCAACAAGGATTTGCAAATTATCGCCGGTGGATTACTGCCGGAAAAGTTTGGTCGGTTGACGGATTTGGTCTGACCGATGATGGGGGTTGCAAATTATTGCCATGGGTCTGAAGCTTTTGAGCATCCTTCCTGTAGATACTACCCATTTCTGCCGAAGACCATGCCAAGCTCCTCCATGGACTGAGAGTGCCTACGGAGGACGCAGGTTAGTCGGAGAGAATGAGAGCAATTTCTCAGACACTGGTACAGGGATAAAGTCAAGATTCAGTAAGGTGCACATATTTTTCTCTTTTGCTGATTTCTAATCTTTATGATGGAACTGATTGGCATAATCACTATATAGGAATATTCGGTGATTCAAGAGGCAATCTATGGCTATGCATGATGACCATAATTTACTGAGCAAATACTTAACTTTCAAACCAGTACTGTGCTTCAAGTCT
Source organism: Escallonia rubra (assembly GCA_033065855.1). Lineage (NCBI taxonomy): Eukaryota > Viridiplantae > Streptophyta > Magnoliopsida > Escalloniales > Escalloniaceae > Escallonia > Escallonia rubra. The sequence goes on from JAVXUO010000422.1 coordinate 182,543, forward strand.
TTTTCCATGTACTAGAGTTCGAGAACTCGTGTTTCCTCAAGACCGAATTTTGTAAAGTTTTGTTAGTAGACTGCGACAAGTCGCAATTATAAGGTGCGATTATCGTTATGATCATTGCAGTGCAATTTTGGAGGGCAAATTTGAGAAATCACATTTTCTATCCGCAATCGTAATTTAGGGCAAAGTCATAGTTTCCTTTGACATTTATAAAACCTCTACTGTTTGAAAACAAATTACAGCACTCCAGGCCTTGGAGAAATATGGGTTTGAAATCCTAGTACATTGGGGAAAAACTCAGAATCATTCGGTAGGATGGTAACGTATTAATATACAACTGATTACTCTTTTATTACTAGTAACTTAAAAATCTCTCTATCGCCTCGTTAACTTTGGAAATTAAACCTGTTTTGAACAAGGCCGAATTCTTTATCTGTTCACATATATGCTAGGTTAACAGGGCATGTTTGATTCAATCCTCGACGCGAGCCGTAGATATGCACCACATTCTTTAATTTGCCCAAATCTCCATTCCTGACATGCACCCTTAATTAATCGGATGCCCACTTTAAAAGTAATTAAATACATATGTGGGCGTAGTTGCCCGATTAGAGAAGCATACTCATTCTTTCCAGCGACAGGCCTATGTGACGGATCTCATGGCCTAGTCATGGGTACAACACTACAACTTATGATTACGAAATACTCTCTAAGCACAATTACAACATGGAAAAATTTCAGCTAAAATACCAGTAAGAATCCCATTACTGCTAACTACAAATTGTAATGCTCATAAGTTGGCCACACATGTCTGAAAATAAACGGAACACCATATGGTACAATATAAAGGAGCCAGAGGACTTTTATCCATGTTATTTGACTGCTTGTTAACCAAGTCTAAAACGGCTATAGAAGATAAAGATATAGCCTGCATTCGATGTAGATTTGTCAATATTTAAAAAACAAATTTTTTTTTTGGACAAAGTAAATATCCCTATTTTTCTCAGCTAACTTTTGTACCTTGTCTTCCCTTACTTTAGATTAATCTTTTCTGGAATCATCATCAGACGTTTTCCTTATCTCTCACATCAAAAAATTTTCCTTTTACATTTGCTATTTTCCTTTGAAATTTGTGACCTGACCAAGTTAAAAATTGGAGCTTTAAAATGAAACTAAAAAAAAATGCATTTACAAGTTCTCTTTGTGTACATTCGAGATAGCCAAAAGTCACATCTCCTATATATGTAGGGTTATAAACCCCCTCCATCACCGTCATCATAACTATAACTGAGTTTTTATGTGTGTCCGTCCTGTTAGGTTTTTTGAGTTCGTTCATTTGATTGTTGTTTTTAATTAAAGATACAGTATCTTAACTTCTAAGTCCTTCGTTGTGCAATATTTTGTTATACATATATTAATCCCAACTCCTTCCTAATTCCTATCAAAGAGTTTACTTTTTACAATCCCTCGTGGGTTACAAATTTTGAACTTGTGTTGATATCAATTAATTTATAATTCAAACTTCTTCTTAGATCTCAACTTTTAGATTCCACTTTCTACACTTATATACATGCCATAGAATTGTATTAGAAGAGATTGGACAACTCTAATATATATAATTCAAATTATATTTTATGTGTGTCAAATTGTCTCTAACACACTTTCTTCATATTTATTACTCTAATGCCAAACTTCTTGTGTTTGGTGAGAATTAAACATTTGGAGAAAATGTTTGAAATTGATTACAGTGTGAGTCTACCTTGAGCAACAAGATGTAATAGGGATAGTCATAATTCTCTTTAGTGGCAACTTGATGTATCTTTAAAGACAAATAGACAAGTATAATAGATAGTGACAAACTTTGTTGGTAATTGGCATTAGTAGAGGCATGATCCACGTTTGAAAATAAGATCATGTTTTATGCTATGAACTTTACTAGCTTCTAGTCTTTGATTAGCAGTTAAAAATGGTCTACTAATTAATTATTACTTTCTCCTTCCCTTTTTATTCGATCATCTTTGACTTGTACGCTCATTTAGTATATGTAGTTATAGTTTATAAGTTTTCCATTCTATCCCAAGAGAGAGGCAGAAAATAAAGTGAACAGAGAGAGAAAAATGACTTTGTGGAGAATTAGATGTGATGAGAGAAATTAAATAAAAAAAGTGTAAGAAGGGTAAAGATGCAAAAAAAACTTATGAAATTTTTATTAATTTGGAAGGTGATTAATTTTTCTGGAACGGCCCAAAAAGACACATGATCAATTAATTAGGGATGTATGGAGTATGCATGATTTAGTTAAAGTAGTCGCAATAATTAAATTTAATTGTGTTTCTACTAAGGTCTGTAACATGTTCAAATCACTATTTGACCTGTAAAACACACTATGCTTACTAGCCACACTAAAAACCACAATCATACATTTGTCCTTTTTTCCTCTTATCTTTACTTATTGGAATAAACTTTTCTTTTTCTTCTTTCCTCACTGGCAAACTTGTCTCCCCACAATCAGCTACAGTATGGTTGTTGTCACTCTCTATGATTTGACTAATTCAAGAAGAGTAGCTACGTAAATCACAAAAATAAAAGAAAAGATTTTTCCATTCACAACTTAAGCATTGAGAAAAAAATGGAGACAAGTTTTTCAAGTTTAGGCCTTAATCCGCTAGATCACCCGGTCTCTCTCTGTTTTTCAAGTTTAGGCCTTTTGGATGCTTCCACTAGTATGACAAAGTTAAAATTTTTGAACCATATTTTGCTAAAATTTCAGATTGTGCATCTTAAGGTTTTCTTTTTTGGACAAATGATGAGTATGTCTAGCCTGAAATGGAATGGCTCTTTACAAATAGTTTCTCTCCCTAAATGGAATGGCTCTATCAACCGACGACACTCTCCTTTTTTCACTTTCCTGGCTAGCACGAGTGTAGGTGCGATTCAATTAAATACCAAGGGCCATAGAAGAGGAAAACTCCTCATCACATGTACATAATTGGCACTCATTATGTCAAGTTCAACAGATATCGACATGCACATTAACCAGAAAAAAAAAAAGGATGAAGGCCAGTTCAATGCGCACCCATATGAAAATATGTGATTGTCACTTAAAAAGAACTCAATTATTGATAAAGTAGACAAACAACTTTACAAAAGCTGCTTTTTTTCCCCCAAGTCTCCTACTGGTCTTTTGTTGAATTACTTAATTATAGCTTCCCATGCGTCGCAGGAGGTCGATCACCAAGGCAAAAACAAGCTTCTCAATTATTTCATATCGTATAATGATGGCTTCGTTTGTGTTCTGATAGTGATCGATCTTCTCTAGTCCACCTTGTTTGGACCAAAGTCTATGAGGATAACTTAAACTAAGTACTACTACTTTGTGCCTATAATATCTGGCTTGTGTACAATATTAGGCAGAACAATCTCCCATTCTCTCTGTCTCTCTGATTTATCCCGTCACGCAAAATGTGTGAAGCTTCCATGAAAACAAGGAAGTTTTCCTTGCAACCTCCAGTTTTTGGAGATGTTGTCTCCGTTCTTAGCATCGATGGAGGCGGCATAAGAGGAATTATTCCAGGAATAATCCTTGCATTCTTAGAGTCTGAGCTTCAGGTATGAAGGATTTGTAGCTGCATATCATCAAGATTTGCATGCATCAAATTAGACTTGCATGCTTGAAATCAACTTAAGCCAAGCAGGATGCAACTCTGTTTAGTTGTTAAATGAGCAATAACGCCCTTTTGTAGTGTTCTTACTCCATGTTCCTAGTCTGTATACTCAAAATAATGAATTTTGAACCTAATGCAGAAACTGGATGGAGAGGATGCAAGAATCGCGGACTATTTTGATGTGATTGCTGGGACGAGTACTGGTGGTCTTGTGACTGCCATGCTGACTGCCCCAAATAAAGACAAACGCCCCATGTTTTCTGCCAAGGATATCAAGCAATTCTATCTTCATCACTGCCCTAAAATATTTCCTCAAGAATGGTAATGACCTTGAATGGAACATCATGCATAATCAACCGATGCTTCTGCTACATATTTTGCTAAAATAAATGCATGCTCTCTCTTTCATTGGTCAATCAACAGCTATGCTGCAAAAGTGATCAAGGCTCTATGGGGCCCTAAATATGATGGCAAGCATCTCCGTAAGATTGTGAAGAAAAACCTTGAAAATATACAGTTGAGCCAGACATTTACAAATGTTGTGATTCCAACCTTTGACGTCAAGAAACTGCAGCCAACAATTTTCTCAAGCTATGAGGTTAGAATATACCTTATTTTTTCTTTCTTAGACTAGAAATATCTAACTTGCACTACAGTCATGTTCTGCACAACCAAGAAGGTGGTACAATTATAACATGCCTATATGTTTCATTACATGGTTAGGTGAAGGAAAATCCAAGCTATGATGCCCCTCTCTCAGATATATGCATCGGAACTTCAGCTGCCCCAACTTTTCTTCCTGCCCACTATTTTAAGACCTGCGATTCTTCCAAAAAAGAACGAGAATTCAACCTTATTGATGGTGGTGTAGCTGCCAATAATCCAGTATGTTATGTACAGATGCCAAATATGACAACTAACATCTACTGATCAACTCTTTTTTCTCATGTTCATATCTTGGTTTTCAGACTTCGCTTGCTATTACTTCAGTGATGAACGAGATGAATAAGGGAAATGCCGACTTCTCTCCCAACTTACCAAATGAATACCGTAGGCTTCACGTTTTATCTTTAGGAACTGGTTTAACGAAAACGAAAGGGAAGACGTACTCTGCTGAGGAAGCGGCTAACTGGGGCATTCTAGGGTGGCTGACACGTGGTGGTCCAGCCCTGTTACGCGACGTATTCACACAAGCAAGTGATATGGTCGACTATAACACTTCTAAAAGTTTCCATGCTTTTGGATGTGTGGATAATTATCTTCGAATTCAGGTATGCCTAATTTGCACGTACTACTCGAAGGTACAGCACAACAACTAGATCTCCGATTTGGACTCCAAAGTTTACACAAAGTATTTGACTCGAAAATCTTGCAGGATGACTCTCTAAGTGATGAAGTGTCGTCCCTGGATATTGCAACTGAAAAGAACCTGGATGCTCTCGTCAAAATCGGTGAAAGTTTGTTAAAGAAACAAGTTACAAGGTTGAACGTAGAAACCGGTGTTTGTGAGCCTTGTGATCAGGGCACAAATGAGGATGCTCTCGTAAGGTCTGAACTTTGAACCTATTAATGTTTAACCCCTTAACTGACAAGAACTTCCAAAATGACTGACCATTTTACTTCTTAAAGTATGAACCCATTTTCCGTCATGAACAGGAGTTGTTTTTGCTTTTGCAGGTTGGCTGAAACACTCTCCAGGGAGAAGCTCACTCGTAAAGCTAGATCACCACCTAGCTTGAGTTTGGGTCATATGTATATCCGTCAGTAAAGCCACTAGAGAAAGTGGGAAATAAAGCGACTCTGGCCATTTTTCATGTGATTTCTTTCTGGGTTTTGAATTATTTTCTTGCTTTGGCATGTTTCACGTTGGAGTCAAATTCTATGGCACTTGAACAGCGATCTAGTCATGATTCAACGAGTCAAGTCCACTTGTTTTTTCTTTTTTTCATGTCTAATCTTTCTGGTGGATCTGATTTACATAATTAAGAGGTAAATTATGGCATGTAAGAAGATAGGTGCAACGACTTTTTAGTGATCGTATTTAATTACTTTTGATGACTTTTATACACTGAAATAAAAAAAAATGCTATTAAAAATTATTGCCCATCCGTTAACTTGATGGATAATCCCTTAAACTCATCAAACCTGGATACTATAACCCATCCGTTAGTCAAAAACAGATGGAAATAACATGTGCCACATATATGCATCCTCTTTAACAAAAATGCCCTTGACTATTTGGACGTACAAATAATAGATAACCACCTTTGAACTTATTCCAATAGGATCCTTAGAAAAAACTCAAAAAAAAAAAAAAAAAATACATGCTATTGCTTGTCATAGTGCCTCAAAACAATTACACTCCTAATTTGGACGCAATACGAATATACTAACCTAACATATATGTTTGTCTCCTTTTATGTGTGTGCATGGATAAACATTTTCAAAATGATTCAGTGACTTCCATACACATCTTTACACTTTCTCAATTTAATTTCTTATCTCTTTGGTGTAAAAGTGTATGTATGCCCTTGTCCCAGTCATGATGAACGCCATTCAGAACTTCAAAAGCCCTAAAACTCTTCCTAATTCTGTACAAATTTCTCTTAAACACATAAGAAACTAAGAATAACCTGCAAATTACTTTTGACCTCCTTTATCAATGTTGAAGTGGAGGTTGATGTCGTCTTGCCAAATATTGTTTGCTATGTCGAGTTCCTCCTGTTAACACCAGATCACGGGCTTAGCAATTCGATAGAAAATGGTGGAGGTAACGGCTATGGAGTGAGGGTGGGGTTTTGGCGGAGGTTTGAGTTGTGGTGGCTTGATTCAGTGTAGCTAGTGATATCAGTAAGAGTGGTGTCCATTTTTCTTAGGGCGAATGAATGAGGTATATTTATTAGGAAATGATAGAAGCAAAGAGGCAATTTAAGGCATATGTGAAGTGAGAGTGTTTTGCAATGGGTTCGTTAAATAGAACGTAAGTGGAGGGCAAAGTTCATTTACATTTTTGTCACCCAACATCCAAGTGAGTCACGTGAGGTCTTGCTCGACATGAGTTGTAGTTTAGGGACATACTTGTCACAAATGGTTAGTTGAGGGGGTGTTACCGTATTTTACCTTTCTATCATTTGAGAAATTTTCCATGTATAAAAGACTTTAGGCTAGGTTTGACAAAATTTTTTTCCTCTTTTTTTTTTCAGTTTTTAAAAACTGAAAAAAAAGGAGCGTTTGGTAACCATTTTTTTTTTCAGTTTAAAAACCAGTTTTTAAACTCAAGAGTAAAAAAGAGTAAAAAAAAAAACTCCAGAAACTGGTTTTTTTTTTCACTTTTGGTTTTTTTTTCTTAGACCACCACCACCACCCTCCCACCGCCGGCAGCCACCTCAGGCGACCACCGCCGGCCGCCGGCGACCACCGCCGGCGGCCGGCAGCCACCTCCGGCCGCCGGCAGCCACCGCCGGAGACTGCCAGCTGCCACCTCCGGCCGCCGGCTGCCACCTCCGGCCGCCGGCGACCACCGCCGGCGACTGCCGGCAGCCACCTCCGGCCGCCGGCGACCACCTCCGGCCGCCGGCGACCACCGCCGGCGGCTGCCGGCAGCCACCTCCGGCCGCCGGCCACCACCGCCGGCGACTGCCGGCAGCCACCTCCGGCCGTCGGCCACCACCACCACCACCGGCCACCACCGCTGCACCCCACCACCGCCACCGCAAACCACCAAAAAAAAAAAGTCAAAATAAAAAGGGTTACCAAACACCAAAAAAAAAAAAACCTAAAAAAAAAAGGGGTTATCAAACACCCACTTGTTTTTATAAAAAAAAAAAATTAAGCTGCTCTTTAAAAAACTGCTCTTTAAAAACTGAAAACCAAAAAAAAAAATTTGTCAAACGTTAGAACTCATGCTTCTTCTTTTTCTTTTTCTTTTTTTTTTCGGACTAGAATGACCGTCACCTCAAACAATAAAAAGAAAACAAACATCTCGCAATGAGGACTAAAGAATCAACTCATGGATGAATCTTCTCCTAGTACGAAATCATGTCGAGTTTAAGTCACTAATGAATCTTTCCGTCACAATAAACTCCCTGGCTATTGAAGGAGTAGGCAAAGGCACACTAAAAATCACCGATCGACGATATAATTTTTCTCAAATACATCTCCTTGACTAGCAAAAGAGATTTAGCAACTCTCCTATCGAGAGACTTCACAAAATCATCTAACAAAACCGCAAATATCATGAAGAGCGATCATCTTCACCCTTGCGGCGACGAAGCCAACAAGGATCTGCAAATTATCGCCGGTGGATTAGTGCGGGAGAAGTTTGGTCGGGTGACGGATTTGGTCTGACCGATGATGGGGGTTGCAAATTCATGCCATGGGTCTGAAGCTTTCGAGCATCCTTCCTCTAGATACTACCCATTTCTGCCGAAGACCATGCCAAGCTCCTCCATGGACTGAGAGTGCCTACGGAGCAAGCAGGTCAGTCGAAGAGAATGAGAGCAATTGCATTAGGGGGCCATGGAGGCTTAAGATGAGGGGGGAAGGAATTTTTTTTCTCGTTTTTTCTAGAGAGTAGGGGAGGGGCGAACTCACAATTGTAAATTTGAAAAATTGTAAATTTGTGCACTTTGTGATTTTGGTTAAAGAATCACAATTGTAAAGTGCAATTGGCAATTATGAAATACTATCAACACTTTTAATATCAGAATAACGGGGATAAAGTCATGATTCAATGAGTAAGGTACTAAGGTGCACATATATATTTTTTCTTTTGCTGATTTCTAATCTTTATGGCAGACCTAATTGGCGTAACCACTATTAAGGAATATTCGGTGATTCAAGAGGCAATCTATGGCTATGAATGATGACCATAATTTACTGAGCAAATACTTAACTTTCAAGCCAGTACTAGTATACTGTGCTTCAAGTCTTTTTCCATGTACTAGAGTTAGAACTCGTATTTCCTCAAGACCGAATTTTGTAAAGTTTTGTTAGTAGACTACGATTCTGGCTTAGAAGTCGCAATAATAAGGTGCGATTATCATTATGATCATTGCAGTGCAATTTTAGAGGGCAAATTTGAGAAATCACATTTTCTATCTGCAATCGTAATTTAGGGCAAAGTCATAGTTTCCTTTGACATTTATAAAACCTCTACCGTTTGAAAACAAATTACAGGGCCTTGGAGAAATACCGGTTTGAAATCCTAGTACATGGGGAAAAAACTCAGAATCACTCGGTAGGATGGTGACGTATTAATATACAACTGATTACTCTTTTATTACTATTAACTTAAAAATCTCTCTATCGCCTCGTTAACTTTGGAAATTACACCTGTTTTGAACAAGGCCGAATTTTTTATCAGTTCACATATATGCTAGGTTAATAGGGCATGTTTGATTCAATCCTCGACGCGAGCCGTAGATATGCAGCACATTCTTTGCCCCAACTACAAGTCCAAATCTCAATTCCTGAAGTGCACCCTTAATTAATCGGATGCCCATTTTAAAAGTAATTAAATACATATGTGCGCGTAGTTGCCCGATTCTAGAGAAGCAAACTCATTATTTCCAGCGACAGGCCTATGTGACGGATCTCATGGGTACAACACTACAACTTATGATTACGAAATACTCTCTAAGCACAATTACAACATGGAAAAATTTCAGCTAAAATACCACTAAGAATCCCATTACTGCTAACTACCAATTGTAATGCTCATAAGTTGGACCACACATGTCTGAAAATAAAGGGAACACAATATGGTACAATATAAAGGAGCCAGAGGACTTTTATGCATGTTATTTGACTGCTTCTTCCTGGGTGAAAGTCATCTTTATTGCCAATCCACGGTTTACATTTCTAATTCTATCTCATCTCACTTAATTCTCTATAATCATTCTAAGATATCTCATCTCTTCTACCACTATGGTCTAAGATATCAAAATCCTTTCATTTATTTCCCAATAAGAGCAAAGTCTTCTGTTGATGCTGTGTCCTTTTACCTGCTTCCAGCTGCGAATGCACCATTGCAACCACTGTTTGATTAACATGAGCAGCTCATCACTAGAGTTCTGTTGTTGCTCAAATATCCTCATATTTCTCTCAAACCAGATCATGTACACAGTCACTGCCAATCCCAACTTCCTTATCCTTGCTTGAAAGCTTTTTCCTCTGAATTCCTTGGAAGCATAGTCAAGGAAATGCTTCAAAGAATCCCTTTGAGTCTGTACCATCATTTTCGTCAGCACCTCTGTCCATACTCTTCTGGTGTAAGTACATTTCCAAAAGAGATGATCTTCATCTTCCCTATGATTATCACAGAGGGGGCATTTCTCATCCATGTTATTGTTCCATTTCACCAATTTATCTTTGGTCTTCAGTCCTCCTTTGCATAACATCCACAGTATCACTGCACACTTAGGAATATTGCCTTGGAACCAAACTATTTTCCACCATTGTACCACTTCCCCTTCGGTTCTTAAGGACTGCCATGCTGAGTTAACTAAAAATATGGCTTTTTTATTCATCTTCCAAAGTATTTTGTCTTCTTTATCTAGTTGGGGTTGACTAATGCTGCTCATATCTTCATGCCACCCTCTAAGAGCTTGGGACCTTGCTTGAGGTAATTTTCAGTGATCATTTTCTATTATATCACTCACTTTGCTCTCCTTGCTTAGGCCAGAGTCATATATGATTCTATTACCAAACTTTGCAGCTAGGCTACCTTGAGGTAGCCAATTATCATACCAGAGCCATGTCCCCTTGCCATTCCCAATTTCATGCCATATAAACTGCTGCATTTGTCTCCTTAGCTCTACTATCTTCCTCCATGTCCAAGACATTGTTATTTGACTGCTTCTTAACCAAGTCTAAAACGACTATACAAGATAAAGATATAGCCTGCATTCGATGTAGATTTGTCAATATTTAAAAAACCAAAATTTTTTTTTTTGGACAAAGTAAATATCCATATTTTTCTTAGCTAACTTTTGTACCTTGTCTTCCCTTACTCTAGATTAATCTTTTCTGGAATCATCATCAGACGTTTTCCTTATCTCTCACATCAAAAATTTTCCTTTTACATTTGCTATTTTCCTTGAAATTTGTGACCTGACCAACTTAAAAATTGGAGCTTTAAAATGAAACTAAAAAAAAATATATGCATTTACAAGTTCTCTTAGTGTACATTCGAGATAGCCAAAAGTCACATCTCCTATATATGTAGGGTTATAAACCCCCTCCATCACCGTCATCATAACTATAACTGAGTTTTTATGTGTGTTCTGTTAGGTTTTTTGAGTTCATTCATTTGATTGTTGTTTTTAAAGATACAGTATCTTAACTTCTAAGTCCTTCGTTCTGCAATATTTTGTTATACATATACTAATCCCAACTCCTTCCTAATTCCTATCAAAGAGTTTACTTTTTACAATCCCTCGTGGGTTACAAATTTTGAACTTGTGTTGATATCAATTAATTTATAATTCACACTTCTTCTTAGATCTCAACTTTTAGATTCCACTTTCTACACTTATATACATGCCATAGAATTGTATTAGGAGAGATTGGACAACTCTAATATATATAATTCAAATTATATTTAATGTGTGTCAAATTGTCTCTAACACACTTTCTTCTTGTGTTTGGTGAGAATTAAACATTTGGAGAAAATGTATGAAATTGATTACAATGTCAGTCTACCTTGAGCAACAAGATGTAATAGGGATAGTCATGGTTCTCTTTAGTGGCAACTTGATGTATCTTTAAAGACAAATAGACAAGTATAATAGATAGTGACAAACTTTATTGGTAATTGGCATTAGTAGAGGCATAATCCACATTTGAAAATAAGATCATGTTTTCTGCTATGAACTTTACTAGCTTCGAGTCTTTGATTAGCATAAAAATGGTCTACTAATTAATTACTACTTTCTCCTTCTCTTTATATTCGATCACCTTTGACTTGCACGTTCATTTAGTATATGCAGTTATAGTTTATAAGTTTTCCATTCTATCCCAAGAGAGAGAGAAAATAAAGTGAACAAAGAGAGAAAAATGACTTAGTGGAGAATTAGATGTGACGAGAGAAATTGAATAAAAAAAGTGTAAGAAGGGTAAAGATGAAAAAAAAAACTTATGAAATCTTTATTAATTTGGAAGGTGATTATTTTTTCTGGAACGGCCCAAAAAGACACGTGATCAATTAATTAGGGATGTAGGGAGTATGCATGATTTAGTTAAAGTAGTCGCAATAATTAAATTTAATTGTGTTTCTACTAAGGTCTATAACATGTTCAAATCACTATTTGACCTGTAAAACACATGATGCTTACTAGCCACGCTAAAAACCACAATCATACATTTTCCTTTTTTCCTCTTTTATTTACTTATTGGAATAAACTTTTCTTCTTCTTCTTTCCTCACTGGCAAACTTGTCTCCCCACAATCAGCCACCGTATGGTTGTTGTCACTCTCTATGATTTAACTAATTCAAGAAGAGTAGCTACGTAAATCACAAAAATAAAAGAAAAGATTTTTCCATTCACAACTTAAGCATTGAGAAAAAAAAAAAACGGATACAATATAGGATTATATTTTTGGCCTTAATCCGCTAGATCACCCTGGTCTCTCTCTGTTTTTCAAATTTAGGCCTTTTGGATGCTTCCATTAGTATGACAAAGTTAAAATTTTTGAACCATATTTTGCTAAAATTTCAGATTGTGCATCTTAAGGTTTTCTTTTTTGGACAAATGAGTCTGTCTAGCCTGAAATGGAATGGCTCTTTACAAATAGTTTCTCTCTCCCTAAATGGAATGGCTCTATCAACCGACTACACTCCTTTTTTCACTTTCCTGGCTAGCGCTAGTGTAGGTGCGATTCAATTACATACCAAAGACCATAGAAGAGGAAAACTCCTCATCACATGCACATAATTGGCACTCATTATGTCAAGTTCAACAGATATCGACATGCACATTAACCAGAAAAAAAAAAAAAATGAAGCCAGTTCAATGCGCACCCTTATGAAAATATGTGATTGTCACTTAAAAAGAACTCAATTATTGATAAAGTAGACAAACAACTTTACAAAAGCTGCTTTTTTCCCCCAAGTCTCCTACTGGTCTTTTGTTGAATTACTTAATTATAGCTTCCCATGCGTCGCAGGAGGTCGATCACCAAGGCAAAAACAAGCTTCTCAATTATTTCATATCGTATAATGATGGCTTCGTTTGTGTTCTGATAGTGATCGATCTTCTCTAGTCCACCTTGTTTGGACCAAAGTCTATGAGGATAACTTAAACTAAGTACTTATTTTGTGCCTATAATATCTGGCTTGTGTACAATATTAGGCAGAACAATCTCCCATTCTCTCTGTCTCTCTGATCTATCCCGTCACGCAAAATGTGTGAAGCTTTCATGGAAAGAAGGATGTCTTCCTTGCAACCTCTAGTTTTTGGAGATGTTGTCTCCGTTCTTAGCATCGATGGAGGCGGCATAAGAGGAATTATTCCAGGAATAATCCTTGCATTCTTAGAGTCTGAGCTTCAGGTATGAAGGATTTGTAGCTGCATATCATCAAGATTTGCATGCATCAAATTAGACTTGCATGCTTGAAATCAACTTAAGACACGCAGGATGCAACTCTGTTTAGTTGTTAAATGAGCAATAACGCCCTTTTGTAGTTTTCTTACTCCATGTTCCTAGTCTGTATACTCAAAATAATGAATTTTGAACCTAATGCAGAAACGGGATGGAGAGGACGCAAGAATCGCGGACTATTTTGATGTGATTGCTGGGACGAGTACTGGTGGTCTTGTGGCTGCCATGCTGGCAGCCCCAAACGAACACAAACGCCCCATGTTTTCTGCCAAGGATATCAAGCAATTCTATCTTCATCACTGCCCTAAAATATTTCCTCAAGAATGGTAATGACCTTGAATGGAACATCATGCATAATCAACCGATGCTTCTGCTACATATTTTGCTAAAATAAATGCATGCTCTCTCTTTCATTGGTCAATCAACAGCTATGCTGCAAAAGTGATCAAGTCTCTATGGGGCCCTAAATATGATGGCAAGCATCTCCGTAAGATTGTGAAGAAAAACCTTGAGAATATACAGTTGAGCCAGACATTGACAAATGTTGTGATTCCAACCTTTGACGTCAAGAAACTGCAGCCAACAATTTTCTCAAGCTATAAGGTTAGAATATACCTTATTGTTTCTTTCTTAGACTTGAAATATCTAACTTGCATTACAGTCATGTTGTGCACAACCAAGATGGTGGTACAATTATAACATGCCTATATGTTTCATTACATGGTTAGGTGAAGGAAAATCCAAGCTATGATGCCCCTCTCTCAGATATATGCATCGGAACTTCAGCTGCCCCAACTTTTCTTCCTGCCCACTATTTTAAGACCTACGATTCTTCTAAAAAAGAACGAGAATTCAACCTTATTGATGGTGGTGTAGCTGCCAATAATCCAGTATGTTATGTACAGATGCCAAATATGACAACTAACATCTAGTGATCAACTCTTTTTTCTCATGTTCATATCTTGGTTTTCAGACTTCGCTTGCTATTACTTTAGTGATGAACGAGATGAATAAGGGAAATGCCGACTTCTCTCCCATGTTACCAAATGAATACCGTAGGCTTCACGTTTTATCTTTAGGAACTGGTTCACCGAAAAATGAAGAGAAGTACTCTGCTGAGAAAGCGGCTAACTGGGGAATTCTAGGGTGGCTGACAAGTGCTAATTCAACCCCGTTACTCAACGTATTCACACAAGCAAGTGATGATATGGTCGACTATCACACTTGTATGGTTTTCGAAGCTTTTGGATGTGGGGATAATTATCTTCGAATTCAGGTATGCCTAATTTGCACTACTCGAAGGTACAGCACAACAAATAGATCTCCGATTTGGACTCCAAAGTTTACACGAAGTATTTGACTCGAAAATCTTGCAGGATGACTCTCTAAGTGATGAAGTGTCATCCCTGGATATTGCAACTGAAAAGAACCTGAACGCTCTCGTTAAAATCGGTGAAAGTTTGTTAAAGAAACAAGTTACAAGGGTGAACTTAGAAACCGGTGTTTGTGATCCTTGTGGTAAGGGTACCAATGAGGATGCTCTCATAAGGTTTGAACTTTGAACCTATTAATGTTTAGCCTCTTAAGTTTAACTAACAAGAACTTCCAAAATGACGATGACCATTTTACTACGTAAAGCATGAATCCACTGTCCTTCATGAACGGGAGTTCCTTTCACTTTTGCAGGTTGGCTGAAACACTCGCTGAGAAGAAGCGCAAACGCAAACTTACATCAACACCTCAAGATAATCCGAAGTCCAACGGATTCTAAGAACACCGTTTTTACTTCTGTATAATTTATATAGAATAGTTTGTTGATAATGAATTCACTCGTGGAGTTCTTCTTTTTATGCACTTGACTGAGTTTGGGTCATATTATATGCATCAATAAAGCCACTAAAGAAAGTGGCATAAAGTGACTTTGGCCATGTCTCGTGATCCCTTTCTGGATTTTTCAATTATTTTCTTGCTTCGGCTTGTTTCACGTAGGGGTCAAATCCTAAGACACTTGAACAGCCGGGATATTGCATGATTCAATGAGTCAGGTCCAAATATTTTTTTCTTTTGTTGATTTCTATTCTTACTGGTGGATCTGATATGAAAGGTAAAAAATTTGGCCCGTAAAAAGATAGATACAATCCTTCGTAGCGATGGTACTTCAATATTTTTGTATGATTTTATTATACTGATGCTAGAAAAATGTTGTTGAAAATTGCCGTTGGAGGTGTTAACAAATGCCACTAACTGTACTTAGCCGTCCAAAACCTATTTTTGGTGATTCGAGAAACAACTTATTACTATTCACGGTAACCTAAATATACTAAGCAAATGTTCAACTTTCTAACTGTAATTACTTCAATATCATAAATAAGGAACACTCCATTAATGAGGAACTCGTGACGACTTAGTGTCTCAACTATTTAACTTGATGGATGCACTCCTTGGGCTCATCGAACCCGGATACTATAATTCATCCATTGACGTACTATTCAAAAACAGATTATATATGCATCCTCTTTGACAAAAATGCCCTTGACCATTTGAACCCAAAAATAATAGATAACTACCTTCTAACTCATACCAGTAGGGTCCTTAAAAAGAGCTCATATCAATTCATGCTATCGCTTGTCATAATGCCTCTCATAGCAATTGCACTCTCTCTTAATTTGGACGCCATACCAATACACTAACCTAACATATATGTGTTTTTGCGACACTGTGTATGTATGTATACATATACATTTTTACGATAATTTACAGACTTCCATCTCACATTTCTTCTTAATTTCTTATCTCTTTGGTGTATAAAAGTGCTTGTTTCCAAAACTCTTCCTAATTCTGCACATATTTCTCTTAGATACACATAAGAAACCAAGAAAAACTTGCAAATCACTTTTGACCTCCTTTAACTATGTTGCGGTGGAGGTTACTCACGTCTTGCTAAATGTATGCACTGTCGAGTTCTTCTTATTAACACCAGAATATAATTACATGGACGGGCTTAGCAATTCGATGGAAAATTGGTGGAAGTAACGGCAATGGAGAGACAGTGGGGGTTTTGGCGGAGGCTTGAGTCGTGGTCGCTTGATTCAGAGTGGCTGGTGAGATGAGTAAGAGTGGTGTCCATTTTTCTAAGGGTGGGTGGACGAGGCATATGAAATGATAGAAGTAGAGAGATAATTTAAGACATCAGATGTGATGTGATGTGAAGTGAGTGTGTTTCACAAAGGGTTCGTTAAATGGAGTGAAAGTGGAGGGCAATGTTCATTTACATTTTTTGTCAACCAACATCCAAAGTGAGTCACATGAGGACTTGCTCGACCTAAGTTGTAGTTTAAGGGCATAATTATCACAAATGGTTAGTTAAGGGGGTGTCACCGTATTTTACCTTACTACTATTTGAGAATTTCCCCATGTATTAGAGTTTTTTTTTTGGTTTGTAAGAGAATTGCATTGAAAGTAGAAAAGAGTATCCAGCCTTAGGGCCATACAGATAGATACTGAATAAATAAAAACACTGGTAGGCGACACATGCCTATAGATAAAAAACAGCACCCATCAAAAGTATCTATGAATAAAGACATCACAATAAACAAAGAGGTTAATTATCTCCAAACATTGCAATCGACCCAGTCTTGGTAAACGGTACGTAGTGCGGGCCTGACAAGCAAAAATAGCAAGGGAGCGAGCTTCCTTCAAAAGGTGGGGATCCGCCTTATCAATGATAAAGTGATGAAAGTCAGTTATAGTGTAGCAAAAATCATAGATGATGGGTGCCACCGTATCTAAAATATCCTCAGAGCCTGCCATCTGGTTAAGGAGAAAACAAGACTCAGTTAGAACCTGTATATGTAAAAAAATTTGTTTAAGAGCCCATGAAGATGCTAAAAGAAGACCATGTAATAAAGCAGTATATTTGTCAGACGACAAAGAAGAGAAAGCCGCAGAGGCACATCTGGAGTTATTTAAGAAACATGATATACCAATACCAACCCGAAGCCGTAAATTATCAAAACAAGAATGAAAGACCATGGTAACAATGCGAGGATTCAAGCAACCACAAGGTGAAGGGGAGGTATGAACAATGGTTGGGCCTATACGTAGAACCGAATTGACGAGTTGAGTTTTTGGAGGGCATTTAGGTTGAGGTAAAGAACGAGGGGAGGTGGGTAGTTTAGAAAGGCCCGAATTGAAAGAATTTGTGTAGGTACGAATTTGTGCTATAATAATCCAAGGGTTAAAGGGAATATTTTTGAAAACAAGATTATTTCTATGTATCCAAATGAACCAAAAGGTGACGAAAAAGTATAAGGTTGCTAGATTATTTGAGTTTTTGGAGTAAGAGCCAATCCAAGCAATGAGCCATTCTCTGCCGGAGCAATGGATGTCATCCGTGCGAATTCCAAGAGGAATACCAAACCATATAGGTCTGACACTGGCGCATTCCAAGAACAGGTGGTTGGGATCTTCAATATCAAGTTCACACAAAGGGCAAAGATCGATCGGTTGGATGTTGAGCCTTTTAAGTTTTGATAAGGTCGGTAGTCGATCCCATATAATCTGCCAGATCAAGAAACAAATCTTAAAAGGTAGAGGCAAACTCCACAGCTTCTTCCACATACGAGCAGTAGAGATACATGGCAGGTACGGTAGCTTCCTATCCAAGTTTAAATCCCGAGATTTTGCATTATAGAGCATGTTATAAGCTGAAGATACTGTAAACTCGCCATGAACCGACTGTCCCCAGACCAGTTGGTCATCAAAATCCAATCGTGGAATATGAATTGCTAGGATAGCACGAGCAATAGAAGAAGTGAACAGAGCTGCAATCTTGGTTTGGTTCCACCTGTCATCCAGAAGCAGGTCACTAACAAAGTTAGTATTTGAGGCGCGAGTGTCCTCAGGAGCCGAAGGAATGCGACCAATTGAGGGGTTCAAAAGAATCAACTCATGGAGGATACCCATCTTGTCGATTGTTCTCCTATACCAGATTAACATAATTTTCTCCTAGTACAAAATTATGTCGAGTTTAAGTCACTAGTGAGTCTTCCCGTTACAATGAACTTCCTAGCTATTAAAGGAATAAGCAAAGGCAAAAGGACCGATCGACTGCATAATTTCTCTCAGATCCATCTCCTTGATTGACTACCAAAACTCTCCTTCGAGAGACTTTACGAAATCAAGTAACAAAACTGCAAGCATCATGAAGAGTTATCATCTTCACCCTCGCGGCACGAAGCCAACAAGGATCTGCAAATTATTGCCGGTGGACTGCTGCCGGAAAAGTCTGGTCGGTCGACAAATTTGGTCGAAGATTTAGCCTGTCTTTTTTATGTAGATTTGTCAATATTTAAAAGCTAATCGTTTTTTACGACAAAGTGAAATATTCCCTATTTTTCATAACTTACTTTTGTACCCTGTCTTCCCTTACTACTCAAATTGATCTTTTCTGGAATAATCATCAGACATTTTCCTTGCCTCTCACATCAAACTTTTTCTTTCCCCTTATCTTCTCACGTCAAACTTTTTCCTCCAAGGGCCACATATCCTATATATTAGTTAGGGTTATACCCCACGCCTACGCCCCCCCCACCAAAAAAAAAAACCACCATCAGCGTCATTGTAAAGAAAAAAAGTACCATGTCCTGAAAGTTTAACTGGCTCGTTAAGAACATGAGACTTTTGTTACAATTAACCTTTTAGAATTTTTTCCACAAGAGGAAATGTTTTTCGAGTAGACCTTGGTGGTTTTGGGGTGGGTGCGGGGGAGGGGGCCCTCATAGCAGAATTAGAAAAGCAAAGTTTCAATGCGTCTTAGAAGAAGCAATTCCAAACTTTGTGAAGAACATGGAGCTTTTGTAGAATCTTCATGGAGATGAGAAGCAAGCCTATCATCAACTGTACTCCAGGAGGCGATTTAGGGGAGGATCACAAGTTATTTTAGTGGAAACAACAAAGGATCCTACATTCTGATTCTAAGACATATGCCCTCAAAATTATCTCTGTGGCCAACAAAAAAGGAAGCACCATTGCGCCCCACCCCTGCTTGCCCACAACCGAACACGCACGACAATTGCTCTTGATAGCCAAGTCAACCATGCCCAGCTTAAACCAATGATCTGGAGCAGAATTTATCAAGTTCATGGACTATTCACGTCAAAAGAGTGCACAAAGAAAACCTAGTGGAGGTTGAACTTATACACAAGGGACCAAATCATAACCGGAAACTTGAACCCCAAAGCCTCAGAACTGGCAATAGTACCATGTTAACATACGAGCAACATAGGGAACTTGCGGAGTTTAGATTTGACTGTCTAGATAATTTTCATGCCCTACATAGGGTTTTAGAAAATAAAGCCGTCTATTACTATTGACAAGATATACTATAGTACGTCTGCAAAGTCTTCGATCAACTTCATTTAGATTTTAAATAAAAAAAAAATCAGAAAGCACATTGACGGAAAAAAACAGGAACGAACAAATTACGCAGCCTTATGGACATCCTATAAAATCAGTGGTCAGTGGAGTGCTCGCCCGAAAAGTATTGTAATTTTAAAAAGCAAACATTATTATTCATAAACTAGACATTCGACTTTTTAAAAGCTGTTTTTTCCATATGTTCTCCTACTAATCTATTAAATGGATATGGCTATGAAGTCCGTCTTTTATGTCCGCAATTTGATGTATTTATTTATGGCTTCTCATGTCCTGGATATTGCAATTGAAAAAAACCTGGACGCTCTCGCCAAAATCGGTGAAAATTTGTTAAGGAAATTATCAAGTTACAAGGATGAACTTAGAAACCGGTGTTTGTGAGCCTTGTGGTAAGGGCAATGAGGATGCTCTCATAAGGTTTGAACTTTGAACTCATTAATGTTTAGCTTCTTAAGTTTAACTAACAAGAACATCCAAAATTACTATGACCATTTTACTACATAAAGTATGAATCCATTAATTTCCTTCATGAACGGGAGTTCTTTTCACTTTTG
The DNA here is from genome assembly GCA_033065855.1 of Escallonia rubra. Lineage (NCBI taxonomy): Eukaryota > Viridiplantae > Streptophyta > Magnoliopsida > Escalloniales > Escalloniaceae > Escallonia > Escallonia rubra. Next base: position 202,797 of record JAVXUO010000422.1, read on the forward strand.
CAGGTTGGCTAAAACACTCCACGCGGAGAAGGAGCGCAAACGTAAACCTAGATCAACACCTAAAGATAATCCGAAGTCCAACAAATTCTAAGAACAATTTCCATTTTTGCTTCTGTACAATTTATATAGAATAGTTTGTTGATAGTGAATTCACTCGTGGAGTTCTTCTTTTTATGCACTTGACTGAGTTTGGGTCATATTATATGCATCAGTCAAGTCACTAAAGAAAGTGGCATAAAGTGACTTTGGCCATGTCTCGTGTCTCTTTCTGGGGTTTTCAATTATTTTCTTGCTTTGGCATGTTTCACGTTGGGGTCAAATCCTAAGACACTTGAACAGCGGGGATATTGCATGATTCAATGAGTCAGGTCCAAATATTTTTTTCTTTTGTTGATTTCTATTCTTTCTGGTGGATCTGATATGAAAGGTAAAAAATTTGGCCCGTAAAAAGATATGTACAATCCTTCATAGCAATGGTACTTTAGTATTTTTGTATGATTTTATTGTACTGATGCTAGAAAAATGTTGTTGAAAATCGCCGTTGGAGGTGTTAACGAATGCCACTAACTGTACTTAGCTGTCCAAAACCTATTTTTGGTGATTCAAGAAACAACTTATTACTATTCATGGTAACCTAAATATACTAAGCAAATGCTCAACTTTCTAACTGTTACTACTTCAATATCATAAATAAGGAACACTCCCTTAATGGGCAACTCGTGACGACTTAGTGTCTCAACTATTTAACTTGATGGATGCACTCCTTGGGCTCATCGAACCTGGATACTATAATTCAACCATTGACGTACTGTTCAAAAACAGATTATATATGCATCCTCTTTGACAAAAATGCCCTTGACCATTTGAACCCAAAAATAATAGATAACTACCTTCTAACTCATACCAGTAGGGTCCTTAAGAGCTCATATCAATTCATGCTATCGCTTGTCATAATGCCTCTCAAAGCAATTGCACTCTCTCTTAATTTGGACGCCATACCAATACACTAACCTAACATATATGTGTTTTTGCGACACTGTGTATGTATGGATATACATTTTTACGATAATTTACTGACTTCCATCTCACATTTCTTCTTAGTTTCTTATCTCTTTGGTGTATAAAAGTGCATGTTTCCAAAACTCTTCCTAATTCTGCACATATTTCTCTTAGATACACATAAGAAACCAAGAAAAACTTGCAAATCACTTTTGACCTCCTTTATCTATGTTGCGGTGGAGATTACTCACGTCTTGCTAGTTGTATGCACTGTCGAGTTCTTCTTATTAACACCAGAATATAATTACACGGACGGGCTTAGCAATTCGATGGAAAATTGGGTGAAGCAACGGCAATGGAGTGAGAGTGGGGTTTTTGGCGGAGGCTTGAGTCGTGGTGGCTTGATTCAGTGTGGGTGGTGAAATAAGTAAGAGTGGTGTCCATTTTTCTAAGGGTAGATGGATGAGGTATATTTAATATGAAATGATAGACGCAAAGAGATAATCTAAGACATCAGATGTGATGTGAAGTGAGAGTGTTTGGCAATGGGTTCGTTAAATGGAGTGTAAGTGGAGGGCAATGTTCATTTACATTTTTTGTCAACCAACATCCAAAGTGAGTCACATGAGGACTTGCTCGACCTAAGTTGTAGTTTAGGGACATAATTATCACAAATGGTTAGTTGAGGGGATGTTACCGTATTTTACCTTACTACTACTTGAGAATTTCTCATGTATTAGAGTTAGAACTCATGCTTCATTTTTTTTTTCAAGCGCAAAGATCATCACTTCAGACAATGAAAAGAAAACAAACATCTCCCCAAGAGGATCAAAAGAATCAACTCATGGAGGATACCCATCTTGCCGACTTTTCTCCTATACCAAAGTAACATAATTTTCTCCTAGTATGAAATCATGTCGAGTTTAAGTCACTAGTTAGTAAATTTCCCCGTCAGAATGAACTCCATAGCTATTAAAGGAGTAGGCAAAGGCAAAAGGACCGATCGACAACATAATTTCTCTTAGATCCATCTCCTTGACTACCAAAACTCTCGTTCGAGAGACTTTACGAAATCAAGTAACAAAACTGCAAGCATGATGAAGAGTGATCATCGATCTTCACCCTTATCTTCTCACGTCAAACTTTTTCTTTCCCCTTATCTTCTCACGTCAAACTTTTTCAAGCCCTAGTCAATAAGTCTATTACTACTGACAAGTTATACAATAGTACGTCTGCAAAGTCTTCGATCAACTTCATCGAGACTTTAAATTTAAAAATTCAGCAAGCACATTGACTAAAAAAAAAAGGAACAAACAAATTAGCAGCCTTGTGGACATCCTATAACATCAGTGGTCAGTGGTGTGCCGTCCGAAAAATATTGTAATAATTGTTAAAAAGCAAACACTATTATTCATAAACTAGCTAGACAATCAACTTTTTAAAAGCTTTTTCCCTCTGTTCTCCTACTAATCTATTAAATGGATATGAAGTCCGTCTTTTATGTCCGCAATTTGATGTATTTATTTATGGCTTATCAGGGCCTGCATATTGCAACTGAAAAGAACTTGGACGCTCTCGTTAAAATCGGTGAAAGTTTGTTAAAGAAACAAGTTACAAGGGTGAACTTAGAAACCGGTGTTTGTGAGTCTTGTGGTAAGGGTACCAATATTTGGAGAGAGAAGAATTGTCGGCAGCGTATAAAATGACGTGGTTTCATTTGTACCGTCATCTCCCACGACGGTCCAGATCCTAAAGGAGAGCAACGCTTTCACAGGATTTATAAATCCATAAGGTGAGTGAATTAACAAACTGCGAAGGTCTTTGCCAGAAAAAAAGATATTATATGGAAAGAAATTTTATAAATCCAAAATACTCCTAATCACTCTCAATATTTTATGAAGACTTCTATTTAAAAGGGGTATTTTGTGAAAAGAAAAATTAATTATTTAACCTCATATGTACTTTTATATTTGTATATAGATATAGATAGATAGGAGAGGAGTAGGTGAGAATTATTTTGATCAAAAGCAGCCAAAGGAGCTGTACATGATCCATGTTTTTCATGGATAGCCACTCTTGCAATAATGACAATCCATTTAGTCAGATTGAAATACTGTTCAATACTTGGCTTGATGTGGAAACTTGAAGTCTTCATTTACTCCAATTTCCTACTTGGGTTCCATGCGTTGAAATTGTTTTCTCCACGTGTAGAGACTTTCTTCTCCACTTCTCATTCAGGTGTGATGGCATAATGTGAAGCCAACACCAACACGGCAACACCTCACTGGGCGCTTTTAAGCCAAACAATCACTTGTATACCGTATACGTGGTTTATAAATCCATAAGGTGGGTGGGTTAACACTGCGAAGGCCTCTGCCAGAAGCAGAATTTTTAAGAGTGAGATCTGTTTTCCATTTAACTCCACCGTATGGCTACCATCTCAGCGGTTTCTGCAATGGTTCCAAGGTATATCTGCTCTTTCATACTCAAACATCGGTGCCAGTGTTTTGCCAATTCCTCAGCCATCTGAATCCTTGTATTTGCAAACTTTAAGTTACAACTCTCTGTCACTAAATGGACTATCAAAAGTGACGTTAATTTGCTTTATCGACCACTTCTCATCATTGAAATGCGGGCGGCCACTGTATTACACTTGCAGGTGCTTTTCTTAATTCTTGATCGCCTATCACCTTAACTCGTTTGGGTCTCCCCACTAATTTTATTCACTTCGCGAAATAGTTGTGTGTGGGTTAAGGCTTAATTTGGCTCCACAAAATGGATTAATTAAGTGAGGTAGACATCAACTAGTTAATCTTGATGCACTAGCTAGAATGAGGGAGGATGCTTGTATTTCATTGCTTCCACTTTTTCCCTCTTAATTGAATTGCAATTGTGAAGTAATTTCACAATATATTGCTCATGTAGTAAGAAACCATGCATCTTTGCATACAAGTACGTACTCTTACATCGAACACTTCAGATTAGAAGGTAAAGTGGCACTTATCACCGGAGCAGCTCGTGGCCTTGGAGAGTCCATTGCAAGGATGTTTGCAAAACACGGGGCTAAAGTAGTTATTGCAGACATCCTAGACGACTTGGGACAGGCAGTTTGCGAGGACGTGGGTCTTGAAGTGGCTTCCTTCATTCATTGCGATGTGTCGATGGAATCTGATATCGAAAATGCCGTCAACACCACTGTCGATAAGCACGGGAAGTTAGATATTATGGTCAACAACGCTGGCACCATAGATCCACCAAAATCTAGCATTATTGACATCGATGCATCGGACTTTGAGCGAGTTATTAAAGTCAATCTCACAGGCACGCAATCGTGATCTGAACTGAAAAAGAAAAAAATTGCGCTAGTTCATGAGTGTTACTCAGATACAAATAGTGTCCTTTTTCAAATGATATGACACATTACGGTTCCTTCATTTAAAAAAAAGAGTCTGATACTTTAAAATTCTTTATCACAACTAGCTAGAGTTAATATTACATAAACCTGAAATGGGCATGCTGAATTGTGATTAAGTTATTATTTCTCCACTCCAAAAATTGCAGTACGTTATGATTTTTGACTATCCTGAATTAATTATCTTGATGTGTTGGCCAACTGGGGTACGCTTCTAACAAAGCAGAGAACACGGAGGTCCCCTATACTGGCTTAGGGTACTTATAATCTTAACTGCACTAAATTATCCTAAACCTTAATGAGTGTGGGTGGGAGAATTCTCCTCCAATGGCTAAGGTGAATCAAACTGGATAAGGAAAGAGTGAGAGCTGGATAAGGAAAGAGTGAGAGCTGTTTCTCTGTTGCCTCCTAGAAAAATTTGCAACCCCGCCTTGTGAACTCATTCAGAACACTGTCCATATACCAAATATTACTCGAGGTTTACTCCTCACTTTGCCTGCCACCTCGAAGACACTGTCGCCCTTCACCATTCAAATATTTTGCGTTTCAAATGGTAAATTTGTTTGAATCCAAGACCTCAACAGTGCAGACTTTGGTTTTTTGCAAATGCAAGGTGGTATTTAGTATCCGAGAAAAACCTTATGTATAGAGTTTGAGAAGCTTGTTTGAAAACAAGCAAACTCTTTAGTCCCATATTGCTTAGAATTGAGTTTTGAAACATCATTTTAGTTAGGAGGATGCTTTTACAATTTAACTAGCAGTAAGATTAGGGTGTGCTAGTTTTCATACTACTTGTAATCAGTCACATCTTTTCAAAATAAAAACAAAATTTTGAAAAAAAAATGTCCAAAAAATAATAACGCTACGTGCGACCACGCCAAATCACGTCACAACAGTTATATGTATAATATGTAACCATTGTAACTATTTTTTTCAAGAGCTGTGTTTGTTCAAAACATACATTTTCAAGTTTTACAAGTTCGATCATAATCTGTCTTTCCAGAATAGTTGCAATTTCCGCGCACTCTTTTTTCTCAAAAATTTCTAAAGTCAAGAGTGAACAGCTTCAAAGAAATTCGAAGGAGAATTTCAAATTGGCTGTTTGTGAATTCCCATTGAGACTTTGTTGTATCCTTGAAGATTATTTATTTGCAACCCGTCAGCAAATTCGATTTTGAATGTGGATAAATAAAGCCTTTAATAAAACGATTACATGCCTCAAAGTCTTTATTTGTGATTTTGCATTTGTCACTAGGAGATTAACTTTTCTCATTTCGCTTCCACCTAATAATTATAAGCAAAAAAAGAACTTGATTATCTTTCTTATTTCTCCTTTCCTATTGATCCTTTTCATTTTTATTCCATTTTGATTAAACTGTGTCTTCCGAGACAATTGTTAATGTCACCACTGCAGGTGTGTTCTTCGGAACCAAACATGCAGCTCGCGTAATGATCCCAGCTTGTATTGGTAGCATCATTGCGATTGCAAGTACTTGTGGCATTGTTGGAGGATTAGGAACCCATGCATACACGAGTTCAAAGCATGCCGTGGTGGGACTCGCTAAAAATGTTGCTGCGGAGCTTGGTCAGTTCCAAATTCGCATGAATTGCATATCACCCCACGTGGTGCCAACAACAGCAATGGTTGAGAAGTTTTTCAGCGCTGATCAGATATCGAGAGTGTATTACAACATGAAGGGGAAAGATCTCCAGGAGCAAGATGTGGCAGAAGCCGCACTTTTTTTGGCGAGTGACGAGTCTAAGTATGTTAGTGGGCATAATCTAGCAGTAGATGGAGGCTGCACCGTGACAAATCGCCTTTTTTGAAGAAGTTTATGTTGAAAAACTTATTTGTGATTTCTAGCATCTAAAAATAAATATGACTCTAAGGCTTTCGGTGCTCCAAGGTTGATCGACAACCATTATCAAGTGATCTAGAATGGCCCTCTCTGTTGTATATATTTTATATATTGTCGAAATATTTACTCAATGCATTTCTAGATACTTATGTGTCTTTGTGGTAATTGCATTTACGGTCGATAATTTTAAACATATTATTTGTGTGTTTGTGTAGATCTATATCAGTAAAAGAAAAAGAAAAGAAAGCAAGAAGAAGAAATGAAAAAAAAAAATCAAGGTAAATTTTTTTTTTTTTTTTAATATGTGAAGGGTGCTTCAAACGAAGGCTAAGGTTCAGATCGTCTGCACCTCTAGGGAATCGGAGGCACCAATCATGCAACTCTTCGACCTATGACGATAGTATTTGCTATCCACTTCCTTGGATCCGTGACACCTATCCAATGGTCTTAAAGCCCTTTAACTTCAAAGTTTTGAATGTTTCCATCGTAGGTTCTAATAGCCATATCTATATTTATATATTTATAAAAAGCTGAAATATTCGTTTAAAATTGCGACATATAAGATTTTTAGTCTTTCGTATTTGTGATACGTAAGATCTAACGGGCTTTCTCTATGTGACAAATCAACCTTAACTTTTAATGTGGGAGTCCCCCATGTTATGATGGACTCTTCAAAGTAAAAGTACACACATTTGTGTGTTACACTCCTACTAAAACTTTAAGGTTACTTTGGTCTATATGTCTCTATATCTCTTTCACTCCGAGAGGTGCTTTTGTGGATAGAGAAACTTTGATGGATCTTCTCATGTATGAAGGAAGCATATAATGCAGAGTTGGGTTTTGAAAAAGAAGACAAGGGACATACTATTTGTTGAGGTAGCTGAGCACGTAAAATTCATTAAATACTATTTATGTAGAAACATTTCAAAAATCTTATACATAAAATCATGTAATGCTATTTGATACCACTTGCAACTCCTTAACTCTATAAAACTATACAATGTTGGCTTATTCTTCATTGAAAAAACATAACTTTGATAAAAACCAATTCCTCCTCCGTTTTTCTCGAGTATGAAGACGCATAAGAAGACAAAGGCTAACAATTTCACCTCTAAAGTCAGTCACACCAGGAAAACCACCATTCATCAATCTCAACGCAAAAGAAAAATACTGTAGAGGAATACTGACCACCCTTTCGAGAAAATGCCACTACTTATTACGGTAAGCAATTAATCAAGTTTTTTTTGTTCTCATATACTGTAGCATGGAAAAAAGATTTACTTATTAATGATGCTTGCAAATTAAGCGGTCTTTGAAGGCAAGATACGATTCAATTTCATGCCAGAGTTGGGCAAGGAAGCTAGGCGGATGACTATTGTAGAAAAGTTTGTATCAAGGGTTTGTCGGCCCCAAAAACAAAGAAGAAGTCTTTCCTTCATGCTGCTAGGGATGAAGATTGGCCAGAACTAATTTCTTGAATGTCAATCGGGTTACGCGGATGTAGATTTCACTATAAGACTACAGGTCAGTCACTTTTGGATGCTTCTTCAGAGCCTGTAACAATAACCCCTCGAGTAACTATGGATGCTTCTTGAGGGTCTGTAAAAATAAGCCCTTAAGTAACTTATTGCTCATGATTTCATGTGTAACTTCTTTTAGATTCTTGAATAATACCGAATTTTGATTGTATCATGATGTTTACACTTAGATATTTTACTTCCACAGCAGTCTCATTCTACACAACCAAATTGATGCTAGAATTATAGATGTGTATATGTTCAATTACGTGGTCAGATAAAGAAGAATCCAAGCTCCAATGCCTTGCTCTCAGATATATGCATCAGCTGCCCCAACTTATCTTCCTGCCCATTATTTTAAGACCCCTGATTCTAATGGCGAAGAGCGAGAGTTCAACCTTATCGATGGTGGTGTAGCCGCTAACAATCCGGTATATTTAATAAATATCTCTTACATCCAGTGGGAATTCTTCTCTCAAGCATCTATCATATCTTGGTTTCCAGGCTTCGATTGCATTACTTTAGTAATGAACGAGATTAGTAGGAAGAATAATGCCGACTTGGATCCCATGTTACCGAGAGAATACAGTCGGCTTCAGGTTCTATCTTTAGGTACTGGTTCACCTAAGAACGAAAAGAAATACTGTGCTGAGAAAGCGGCTTACTGGGGCGTTATAAGGTGGTTGAGAAGCGGTGGTTCCACCCCATTATTCAACGTTTTCACCGAAGCAAGTAGCGATATGGTCGACTTTCACATTGCTATGACTTTCCAAGCCTTTAGATGCGAAGATAACTATCTTCGAATTCAGGTATGCTTCATTTGCATTCCAAGTTGAATACAACAAAAAATAAAATTACTAATGAGGCTATATAACATATATTTGAATCGAAATCTTACAGGATGACGCCCTAACTGGAACTGTGTCTTCCTTGGATATTGCAACTGAAAAGAACTTAAAGGATCTTGTCGAAACTGGTGAAAAATTGTTGAAGAAACCAGTTTCAAGGGTGAATTTGGAAACTGGTGTCTATGAGCCTTGTAATCAGGGTACCAATGAGGATGCTCTCATAAGGTGTAACACTAATTAATTATAGCTTCTTAATTTTAACTATACATCGTATGATTACGTTCTCCTTGACAATAATAGTTGCTTGAACTTTGTAGGTTGGCAGAGACACTCTCCAGGGAGAAACGGCTCACTCGTGAGTCGTGAAATTAGATCACCAACAACAAAGTCCAATGGATATTTTTGAATAATATTGCATTACTACTGTTCATGTCATTAAATTATGTGAACCTTGTAATCAATTACTTGGTATTTTCCTGGATGAGCTAAGTTGTACATTTGAATAAATCCAGTTTGTTACTTTAAAATTCTCTCAAGTAGTTTGGTTTGAGGTTTGCTAGCTGCTTGTTATCTGAGTTATTATTTTTTCCTGTATTATGATCTTTTCCTGTATTATGATACTTGGTTTCTTTTATACTCGCACCATTCTAAAATAATTGCTCAATTTTGACCTGGCATGCTTATTAAAGGATGCAAGTTATAAATTGTGTGTTTCTCATTCTACCCCTAGAAAAAGGGAGGAAAACAAGTGGACCAGAAGAGAGAAATTGGGTTGGCAGAAGATTAAATATGAAGAGAAAAAAGGAAGAAGGAAGTGGGTCAGAAGAGAGAAAATAGATTAGTAAAAGATTAAACGTGGATAGAGAAATATATTTACTATCTATAAAAGTAAGAAACCTTGTAAATCATTTTTGACCAATTATGTCCTTCATTAATCACTCCAATAACAGTCCCACCGTTCCTTTATTACTCTCTTTTTAATATGGTTGGTATGTAATGAACATTGGATGATGAATGTTATCTAAATATTGGGAAATGAAATGTATGGTGAGAAAGAGATAAAAAAAAGAAAGGAAGCCCTTTAATTGAAAGGAAAAAACAAAGCAAACAGTTAATTAGGCTATTGAAAACTGAAAAGGAAAAACAAAGCAAAGAAATTGAAATTGAAATATGCCAAAAAAAAAAAAAACTACAAAAAAAATTGAAGCGTGAAAAATCAGTTAAGACAAATAGAAGGGTATTGAAAAAAAAAATGGACGAAAAATGCATTAAAAAAAAAAGAGGCAAGGTTAAATATGGCACGAATAATAATCGAAAATCAGTTCACTTGTTGCACTTCAAGTCCAAGTGCTCAGCATTTCGCAGTCATCGTTGTTCTTCGATGGCTGATTGTGTTCTCTTCCGGAATTTCTTCCATGCTTGTGGGTTCATCCTCCATGGACATTGTTGAGGTCTTAGACACACCCAAATCGTTATTACTTCCGAGAATCACAGTAATTGAGGTTGAAAAAAGACAGTCCATGTCTATCGCTAATTGAAAAAAATAAGAGATGCAACAATTGCGACCCTTGAAGGAATCTTCACAAATGCATCGAAAACATCTCAGGTGAGACACACACACACATACACACAGATACTATTGAGAACAAAGAATAATCATGGTACCAAGCATGCAGAAGATGCGGGAAGAAAGTTACAATCACAATGAAAGGATCGACTTGTAAGGGCGATAAATGTGAACCTCCAATTTCTTACGAACAAATGTAAACTAGGAAAATTAAGAAGATTTATTTATTTGAACAGAAATATTGCTGATTCAATGATAATGATAAAATGAAAATAAGTATATGCTAAAGCTTGTTGTAATTGGAGACATGCAAAAGGCACTCGTAATATTGTTTGATGCAGCTGAAACTTTCGTTGGATGTCCAGTCTCAAAATTGATACAATCAAAATAGGTATGCAATTTTCTTAACTGTATTCCTTGTAAAAAAATTAAGCAAGAATGTCATCTAACACTAATAAGTTACATATAGAATGGAAAAGATCTTGAAAAAAATAAAAGAAAAGAATTCAACTTCATCATTAGGATGGACAAAAAAGATGAAGATGACAGAATTTGAATAAGGCTGGTAGCACAAGAAGTCTCACGAATATTACCCTGCAGAACAACATGAGGAAAACCATCGAATGACAGCTAAAGATCATGTGCACTCAATCCATGCAAAAAAGAAAATCAAGTTTGATGAAGACTGAAAATGATATTATATAATAGTGTTAATTAATTTATATAAAACTACATGTTCTCATTCTGTATTTTATTGTTGAAATATGACACCCGGTATGTACATTAGACATATAATAATTTTGAGCACCTTGTGATATGTTGTTCATTCCAGAACCTCTTTCTCTCTCTTAATGTTTAAAGCAAAAAATGAACTATCCTCCTCACTCATCGCCGGAATCAACAAAAAATGATACTATCTTTGTGCAAAAGAAAGCTTTATTTTGGTCTTCATAAATAAAACATATCTACCAACCTTTTCCCAAACTGCACTTCATGGTAATAGTGTTTACACCGAAAAAAAAAAGGAGAAAATACATCCCAAACAATCCTCTCTTGTGTTTTTCTTGGTGTTTTCGCTTCTAACATCGCCCAGCCCGAGTGGAAGGCTGACTTAGCACAAGCAAGGGGCTTGTCCGCTAAGTGCCGCACGGTTTCAACTTAGAGAAGTTCGGTCCGTGACAGGTGGTATCAATTTGTAACGACCCCACCACAGGGCATTGCCTCCCTCAAAAGGGCTAGCCAAGTAGGTACTTATGAGTTCCTTGGCAAGGTCTTATAAGGGTCATCTCATACTATTCCACATCTGATGTGGGATATTACAATCTCCCCTCCTTATACCTTAGCGTCCTCGCTAAGACTTGATCACACATAGCCCAGAACCTTCCTCTCTAGCCAATGTGGCATATACACGGCTCACCCTTCGTTGCCCCAACCATCCTCTTGATCTGGGATATACCCGGGCTTGCCTTCATTTCCCCCAACCATTGGCAACCCGACTGGACGGCCCAGCCCGAGCTTTCGAGAGTCGGCTCTGATACCATTTGTAATGACCTGGTCCACGGCCCCACCACAGGGCATTGCCTCCCTCAAAAGGGCTAGCCAAGTAGGTACTTATGAGTTCCTTGACAAGGTCTTATAAGGGTTATCTCATACTATTCCACATTCGATCTCGCAAAACCAAACCAAATTACAATAAAACGATGAAGATTACATATTTCGAGTGTATACCATAAGCCAATTCAACAGTTTATAACAATAAAGACATAAATTACTTCTTTTAATTTATTCATTTGCTGTTCTTTTCCCCAACAGTATCAAACATTCAACTCATCACAATTACAAATATAAAAAATTACTAAAACTAAAACAGAAAACACTGAAAACATTTCAAAAAGCTCATGATATGACTTCAAAATTTTAATCTCGGGCACATCCACGTACAACGCACATGCTCTATACTAGTAATAAAAAAGTGTAAAAAGGGTAAATGTGAAGGGAAAAAAAATACCTACGAAATCTTTCCGGATTTGAAAAGTCAGTGTTTTGAAATAGCCCAAAAAGAAAAATCGCTCAATAATTTTGAGACGGGGGGCTATAAGGTTCTTCCCTCTGTTAAGAGAAAATGGGAAGACTTTCTTATTCTCATTTATTTTTAGTTTGTTCCAATGTGAATTAGGCATCAATGTACCTGACCAATTTTGGGTTACACGGTGCGACAGTCAACACTGAAAGTCTGAAACCCTTTATTTAGGTGTTCGGGGCCGGGGGTAATGAAAAAGGAGAAAGAAAAAGCAAGAGAAGAGCAACAATTAAAGTACCAAAAGGACACGCGTCCATGTGATTGTTTCCAGATTTCTCTTGTTTTTTTTTTTTTGGTTAAGAGTGAGAACTGCATTTCAGATTTCTCTTGTTAAAGCATGCGTTTCTCGTTAAATCAGAACAGTCTATACATTATTCCATATACAATTTTAGTGTTGCCCAAAAATCAAGAGCATCAGAACAGCATCTATATACATGCACAATAATTCAAATTTTTAGCATATGCATCAACACAAATATAAAATACAAAATTAGAAAAGAATTGAGTTTCTGACAAAATATTCAATTTATTTTAGATATATTGCATTTCTTTTAGAAGACTATAGAAAACTTTGTTATCAGCAAGTTGTTTTCCTTAATCGAATTTGATGGAGAAGATAAAATAGCTCTAAGGTAGTTTAGTTTTAACGTGAATGGAGGCGGTATGTAATGATATAATTTTTTCAGTTATCATAGAGCACGTAGGAGCTCAAAAGTGATTTTATAGGACTTTTTTCTTTTTTTTAATGTAAATCAAAACAACCCTTAACTTTAACAAAAACATACATTTCAATAATGATATTTTGAGGAAACATGCTATATATTTTTAGTGAAGTAAAAAAACACCCTTATTTTGTATTAACACTCTAATTCAAAATGAGTATTTTTTGGAAAAAAAAGTTTTAAATGAAAAATACCTGCAATCACCATTAAATCTTTTCTAAAGATTTCAATTTATAAAGGGCATCTCAAAAGAGAGAAAAAAAAAGTTAGCCATTTAAGCCCATCATGATTCATATGCATTTATTATTTTTTAAAGCCTCGAGTTTTACGATATCTTCTTTACACCAATATATCCGTAATCAAACTTTAAAATTAAACTTCAGGTTTACAATCACTACAAGAAAACAGACTTTTAGCGACGGGTAAATCCGTCGCTAAAAGCCCAAAATCCGTCGCTAAAGGAATTAGCGACGGATTCACCGTCGCTAAAAATCACTCGTATAAAAGCCCGTCACTAAAAGTTTAGCGACGGAATTTTTAAATCCGTCGCTAAATATGTGATTTTTACCGACGGATTTATTATTCATTAGCGACGGAATGTCTGTCGCTAATTATATTTTTAAAATTTTAATTTATTTTCTTTTTCGTCCAATTAGCGACGGATTAAATATTTAGCGACGGAATATTCCGTCGCTAAATAGCTTATTTAGCGACGGAATATTCCGTCGCTAAATATTTAATATTCCGTCGCTAAATATTTAATTGAAAGGAATATTTTAGCGACGGAATAAATCCGTCGCCAAAAGTCAATATTTTTTTAAAATTTTTTTTTTAATTTTTCAATTACCTAAACCTGTACAGAAATACAATTCTCAACAACAACGCGCAATAAGCGAAATACAGATAAAAAATATATAATCAATTAGAAAAAATATTTATTATAAAAGAAACTAATACATGTACAAGCCGGCAACCGGAGATAGCCGGTTAGGAGAGGGGAGAAGAGTACAACCCGGGCGCGGGGGGGGGGGGGGAGCAAGGAACGGGCACGGGAAGGGGCTCATCAGGGGTTCCCGAGTCCCGGATCTGGATCCTGCTGAACCGGGGCCGGGGCGGCTGGTCCATCAGTGCCCTGCTCCCTCATCATCCGGCACACCACTGTAGCAATGCGCTGGATATCCTCCTCGTGCAAATGAGGCCGAGGAGCCGGTGTCTGTGGAGGGGCAGCAGGGGGTAAGGACGCTCCTATCACGGCACGAGGAGTCGTGCTAGGCAGGCCGCGTATGCGGCCTTTCGGCCGATTCACGACCTCCGGCGTATCTAGCCATCGCTTCAACCCCCCAGTACTCGCAGCCGTACTAGTGGACGCTGATGGCTCTCCGGACTGCTGCTCGGACCCCCTTAGCTGTTCATACGAGGCCTGCAAAAATAGTGGTTTAACGATATGTTATGGCATTAATTAACGAAACAGACATCGAGGATAGAAAGAAACAGATTAACTTAAATAAATTGACTCACATCGATCCGCCGGGCAATATCTGAAATATAGTCGCCCGCCTGGTGCGTCTCGTCCTTGTCCTTCTTCCGCACGTGCGTCTGAGTATAGGTCAGAGCTATGACCTCATCCTCCTCTAGATCCGGGTGCTCGACCGCGTTCATATGTCGGACGATGTCGTGTGGCACCGACCCCCCCGTGTGCGTCGGATCTCTGTTCTGTCTGTTCTGAGCCCCGCTCTTACTCTTGGCGTCCCAACCTGGATCCGCAGCCCACCGATCTATCATCTCCCCCATACACGATGAGATATCCAATGTGGGGGATATTTCGTCATGTCCGTCATCGGGGCACCCGCGGGCAGCGCCCTCTTCGCCCGGTCCCGTGCATCGTGGAGCCATCGGCGGTAATTCTTGCCGATGTAATTAAAGAAAGCCTGCTGCCCCAGTCCCTGCTGCTCAGGCGTATCAAACGTGAACCCCTCCTGTAATGCATTCAATAACACAAATTAACAACATAAAACAAACTGTAATTTAACATTTACTAACGCTGAAAAAAATACTTCACCGTACCAGCCACTCCTCCCATAGGGCCTCCCTCGCAGCGGCATCCCATTCCTTCCAGTACAGGCGTGGCTCGAAGAATCGGCCCTTCACAAGAACGCCGATCTTCGTCCTCGCCATATTCTCCAGGATCCTGCCAAATAAGTAATTAAATTAATTAATACAGTTCAAATATAAATTAACATCCAAAATTTTTAGGCATAAGGCATGAGGTGATATTTTTAGTACTTACAGGCCCTCCTGCGTGAGCGTAACGCTCTGTTTACGCTGGGGGTCGATGCGTACCCCGCGTGTCGGACCACGGCCTCGTCGAGATCCTACAAAACACAGACATTAATACAGTTCAAATATAAGGCTAGCGAAAATGTAGGAAACACCGTTATCAACTATGCCTGAGGTAGAACCCACGGAAGATGGAGACGGCTGGGGCGACGGCGATGGCTGGGGCGACGGCGATGGCTGGGGCGACGGTGACGGCGACAGCTGGGGCTGGGCCCCCGATGGCTGTCCGCGATCACTCTGTGCCCCGTCATCAGTAGGCAATGCCGAGGTGGGACTAATCGGGGAGGAAGCAGCTCGGCGTCCAGCCCGGCCACGAATAGCCCGTATCCTATCCATATCTGACTTCATATAGATTATATACAAAGACATTAACACGTGAAAAACAATAATTTAGGCATAAATCGTCATCGGCACTATATATATATATATATGAACGAATGTGCAAAAACACATCAATAAACACCAAGTTCTAAAATGTTACTACATTTTTCCCGTGATGTTACAACATTACAAGTCAATCATTTTCAGTTTGCGAATCATCTTCATCACTATCCTCGTCGCCCTCTTCTTCGTGGGACTCGTCGTCCTCTTCATCTTCTAATTCATCCTCTTCATCAGTAGACTCGGTCACATCATCTCCAACACTTTCAACATCTTCCGCGTCATCATATACGAAATGTGTATTCTGTAACTAACAGGTATCTCAATCCAATTGGGTCCCATCCTCCGTCAACAATCTCAATTCTCAATTCTCAAATGCTCAATGCAATAAAAATTAACAAAAATCACACATTCAATCCAATTGGGTCCCATCCTCCGTCAACAATCTCAATTCTCAATTCTCAAATGCTCAATGCAATAAAAATTAACAAAAATCACACATTCAATCCAATTGGGTCCCATCCTCCGTCAATAATCTCAATATCTCAAATGCTCAATGCACAATCTAAAATCATCAATTAACAACCTAAAATCATCAATTCATAATCGCAATTACTTCAAATGCACAGCTAATAACCTAAAATCATCGATCAATAATCACAATTCTAAAACGCACAATTAACAACCTAAAATTATCAAACAAATGATCAATGTTCAAATGGGAAAAAAATGTTCAAAATTCACATATCCGATGCGCTTGAATTATTTCAATTTAGGGTTCGATTGTATTAGGGCATTCAATTTAGGGTTCAATTAGTTTCATTTAGGGTTCGGTTCGATTAGGGCATTCAATTTAGGGTTCAATTACTTCAATTTAGGTACAATTAGGGGGTTCTATTGATTCAATTTAGGGTTCGGTTGATTTGAGGCATTAAATTTAGGATTCAATTAGTTCAATTTAGGGTTCAATTAGGGGGTTCTATTGATTCAATTTAGGGTTCGGTTGATTTGAGGCATTCAATTTAGGGTTCAATTAGTTCAATTTAGGGTTCGGTTGGATTAAGGGGTTCAATTTGGGGTTCAATTAGGGTTCGGTTAGATTGGGGCAATCAATTTAGGGTTTAATTAGGGGTTCAATTAGTTTAATTTAGGATTCGATTCAATTAGGTCATTCAATTTAGGATTCAATTACTTCAATTTAGGATTCAATTAGGGGGCTCTATTGATTCAATTTAGGGTTCGGTTGATTTGAGGCATTCAATTTAGGGTTCAATTAGTTCAATTTAGGGTTCGGTTAGATTAGGGCATTCAATTTAGGGTTCAATTAGGGTTCAGTTAGATTGGGGCAATCAATTTAGGGTTTAATTAGGGGTTCAATTAGACCCGTCGCTAAAAATCTATTCCGTCGCTAAAAATCTTCATCAAACTATGGCTTAATTAGTAGCTCAGCCACGAGGAGCACACAAAACTCTTCATCAAACTCTTCTTAAATACACAAAGAGTTAGGAATATAACTTTTTATGATATCAAACTTAGCCTTTAGAATGTCGCAGATGAGACACTGAGACTAAATCCTCCTGCCCCATTTCTACTGCCACACGAATCATTGCAAGATAGCACAGTTTGTGGAATTGATGTACCACGAGGCACAATGTTGCTGGTCAATTCATGGGCGATTCACAGGGACCCTGAGCTGTGGGGGGACTCGTCAGAATTTAAGCCTGAGAGATTTGGAAGAGTGGGAGGTGAAGGGTATAAGCTGATTCCATTTGGTGCTGGGAGGAGGGCTTGTCCAGGGGCTAGTTTGGGCAGGCGTGTAGGGGGGGCTGGCACTCGGGGACTTGATTCAATCTTTTGAATGGGAGAGAGAGAGAGAGCAAAGACGAGGTCGACATGAAGGAGGGGTCAGGTCTCAACATACCTAAAGCCGAGCCTTTGGTTGCTCTGTGCAAGCCTCGTGAAGCCATGGTCGATCTCCTGCCTAAAATTTGACGACTTTAAGGCAATAGAAACATTATGTAGGCGAGCACCCTTGTCGGCGCTTGATTTGGACTGGTCATGTTTATGATGAAACCTGAGTGTTCTATTTGATGCGGGTCCTGTGACCCTTGACGTGTCCTCACAAAGCAAATAACCATTGCTTTACACATCTAGAGATATGCAGACCCCATGTAGCTCAATGCAATTTTGTGATTTTGGGACATATAGTTCATGCCCAGCTTTAGTTTATGTGCATAGCTAGTCTAAAGATAATTCTTGAAGATATCAGAAGTATGCTACACTTCAAGCCCTTGTAATTGTCGTTGCCAGACCTATAGAAACCTTCTCTTAGAACTGACTAAGCACGCAATAAAAAGTTCGAGTTAAAAAAAAAAACAATTAAATGGGGATAAATGCACTTCTGTATACGATACTACTTGGAAGCTCAGGGACAACGCCGTTGCATCTCACTCTTCAATTAAAAGATAGTCTTTTTGGTCCATAAGTTTGAATGATAATGTCAAACATGTCCAAGCAGTAGCAGCTTGGTTTTTCATATAATTATTGCCTTATCAAGTGTAGTTCAGTAAGCTTGAGTTTTACTTGGTCCGTTATCTTCGCAGAATTTATCGTGAATGAACCTTGAAACAAGCCACCATGAAATGACTTACGATATCACACAGATAATTCTTGAAGATATCAGAAGTATGCTACACTTCAAGCCCTTGTAATTGTCGTTGCCAGACCTATAGAAACCTTCTCTTAGAACTGACTAAGCACGCAATAAAAAGTTCGAGTTAAAAAAAAAACAATTAAATGGGGATAAATGCACTTCTGTATACGATACTACTTGGAAGCTCAGGGACAACGCCGTTGCATCTCACTCTTCAATTAAAAGATAGTCTTTTTGGTCCATAAGTTTGAATGATAATGTCAAACATGTCCAAGCAGTAGCAGCTTGGTTTTTCATATAATTATTGCCTTATCAAGTGTAGTTCAGTAAGCTTGAGTTTTACTTGGTCCGTTATCTTCGCAGAATTTATCGTGAATGAACCTTGAAACAAGCCACCATGAAATGACTTACGATATCACACAGAGGTCAAGGTTCACTTGCTATGAAATCATATCAGCACAATGCAAAGTCAAGAACGTACATATTGAAGACAGAAGACAAAGAGACATACATTCGATCCAAAGCTGCCGGAGGTGAGAAGGGTCGTAGGGTGGTCGTCGATGCTCGCCGGAACCGTGGGTGGTCGCGAGTCGCGACTGTCAAGCACTGTAGTGGGTTGAAATGGCTGTTCACAGGAGCTCGCCGGTGTCGCGTGGCTGTTCACAGGAGCTCGCCGGTGTCGCGGGAGCTCGCCGGTGTCGGGGGAAGTCGCCGGTGTCGCGGGAAACGATGTCGATGCTCGGGAGAAAGCTGGTGCCCTAATTGAATTGCCTCAATTTGAAATACATCTAATCTTTTTAAAGCCTTTACCGACGGAAAATACCCGTCGGTAAAAGTCCGTCGGCAAAACCGAACTTTCACCGACGGGTATTTTTACCGACGGGATTATTCCGTTGTTAAATAGTTTTACCGACGGGTGTGTTCTGTCGGTAAAAGTCCGTCGGCAAAACCCTACTTTCACCGACGGTTATTTTTACGGACGGAATTATTCCGTCGTTAAATAGTTTTACCGATGGACTTTAAGCGACGGTTATGTTCCGTCGCTGAAACGACTTTTAGAGACGGAATTTCGTCCGTCGCTAAAAGTCCGTCGCAAATTGAGTCTTTTCTTGTAGTGAATAGTTTCAATGTACTAAAATATTTATATTGTAATCTATATACATGCAAAATAATTCAAATATGTAGTATATGCATTAAGATACAAATATGAAATACAAAATTTAAAAAGGTTGAGTTTTTGATAAAATATTAAGTATATAATACATTTATTAAAAGGTTATAGAAAACTCTGCTCTCTATAAGTTACTTTTTTAATCGAATGTGATGAAAAGATATAGTAGTTCTAAGACAGTTTAGTTTTAATTGAATGGAGGTCATAGATTTTGATAGGAATTTTTTGAGTAGTCAGAAAGCATACAGAAGTTCAAGGGTGATTTTATAAGTTTTATAAGATTTTTTTTCTCTTTTTTAATAGAAGTATAAGAAAAAACGAATAAAATTATGTATTCCAATAAGAGTAAGGAAAGAAACTTGACATCTTATGAGAAGTAAAAAATACTCATATTTTCTAATAACGCTCTTATTCAAAAAGGATATTTCATGAAAGAAAAAAAAATTAAGTCAAAATAATCCTTAAGTCTAAGAAAAGCATATATTGCAATACGGGTATTTAATGAAAGATGCTTGATATTTTATGAGAAGTCAAAAAAGCCTTCATTTTTTTAATAACACTCTAATTTAAAAAGGGATAATAGAAAAAAAAAGTTTCAAGTCAAAAATACCCTCAATCACTACTAATCTCTTATCTCTTATAAAGATTTTAATTTGAAAAGCATATCTTAAGGAAAAAAAAAGATTGGTCATTTAAGTTCATGCTTGCTTTTATATATATATATATATATATATATATATATATATATATATATATATATATATTGTCAAGTTGCACTAGTATTAGTACCTGAGGAAGGTGTTCATTCAGCTTCACACCATGTTATCTCAATCAAGACTTTAAATGCAACAATTCAGCACGCATATTGACCAAAATAGCAGGAACAAACAAATCAGTGCGCAGCCTATGGACATCCTATCACATCAGTGGGTCCGTGGTGTGCTCGCCCGAAAACTATTGTAATAATTGTTAAAAGCGAACACTATTATTCATAAACTAGACAATCAACTTTTTAAAGGCTGATTTTTCCCTCTGTTCTCCTACTAATCTATTAAATGGATATGAAGTCCGTCTTTTATGTCCGCAGTTTGATGTATTTATTTATGGCTTCTCAGGACATGGATATTGCAACAGAAAAGAATTTGGACGCTCTCGTTAAAATCGGTGAAAGTTTGTTAAAGAAACAAATTACAAGGGTGAACTTAGAAAGGGTGTTTGTGAGTCTTGTGGTAAGGGTACCAATGAGGATGCTCTCATAAGGTTTGAACTTTGAACCTATTAATGTTTAGCTTCTTAAGTTTAACTAACAAGAACATCCAAAATTATTATGACCATTTTACTACATAAAGTATGAATCCATTAATTTACTTCATGAAGGGGAGTTCTTTTCACTTTTGCAGGTTGGCTAAAACACTCCACGCGGAGAAGGAGCGCAAACGTAAACCTAGATCAACACCTAAAGATAATCTGAAGTCCAACAAATTCTAACAATTTCCATTTTTGCTTCTGTACAATTTATCTAGAATAGTTTGTTGATAGTGAATTCACTCGTGGAGTTCTTCTTTTTATGCACTTGACTGAGTTTGGGTCATATTATATGCATCGGTCAAGTCACTAAAGAAAGTGGCATAAAGTGACTTTGGCCATATATGTCTCGTGATCTCTTTCTGGGGTTTTCAATTATTTTCTTCCTTTGGCATGTCACGTTGGGGTCAAATCCTAAGACACTTGAACAGCGGGTATATTGCATGATTCAATGAGTCAGGTCCAAATATTTTTTTCTTTAGTTGATTTCTATTCTTTCTGGTGGATCTGATATGAAAGGTAGAAAATTTGGCCCGTAAAAAGATAGGTACAATCCATCATAGCGATGGTTCTTCAGTATTTTTGTATGATTTTATTGTACTGATGCTAAAAAAATATTGTTGAAAATTGCCGTTGGAGGTGTTAACAAATGCTACTAACTGTACTTAGCTGTCCAAAACCTATTTTTGGTGATTCAAGAAACAACTTATTAGTATTCATGGTAACCTAAATATAATAAGCAAATGCTCAACTTTCTAACTGTAACTACTTCAATATCATAACTAAGGAACACTCCCTTAATGAGCAACTCATGACGACTTTAATGTGTCAACTATTTAACTTGATGGATGCACTCCTTGGGCTCATAGAACCTGGATACTATAATTCATCCATTGACGTACTATTCAAAAACATATTATATATGCATCTTCTTTGACAAAAATGCCCTTGACCATTTGAACCCAAAAATAATAGATAACTACCTTCTAACTCATACCCGTAGGGTCCTTAAAAAGAGCTCATATCAATTCATGCTATCGCTTGTCATAATGCCTCTCAAAGCAATTGCACTCTCTCTTAATTTGGACGCCATACCAATACACTAACCAAACATATATGTGTTTTTGCGACACTGTGTATGTATGGATACACATTTTTACGATAATTTACTGACTTCCATCTCACATTTCTTCTTAATTTCTTATCTCTTTGGTGTATAAAAGTGCTTGTTTCCAAAACTCTTCCTAATTCTGCACATATTTCTCTTAGATACACATAAGAAACCAAGAAAAACTTGCAAATCACTTTTGACCTCCTTTATCTATGTTGCGGTGGAGGTTACTCACGTCTTGCTAAATGTATGCACTGTCGAGTTCTTCTTATTAACACCCGAATATAATTACATGGACGTGCTTAGCAATTCGATGGAAAATTGGTGGAAGTAACGGCAATGGAGTGACTGTGGGGGTTTTGGCGGAGGCTTGAGTCGTGGTCGCTTGATTCAGCGTGGCTTGTGAGATGAGTAAGAGTGGTGTCCATTTTTCTAAGGGTGGGTGGATGAGGTATATGAAATGATAATTTAAGACATCAGATGTGATGTGAAGTGAGAGTGTTTCACAATGGGTTCGTTAAATGGAGTGAAAGTGGAGGGCAATGTTTCATTTACATTTTTTGTCAACCAACATCCAAAGTGAGTCACATGAGGACTTGCTCGACCTAAGTTGTAGTTTAAGGGCATAATTATCACAAATGGTTAGTTAAGGGGGTGTTACCGTATTTTACCTTACTACTATTTGAGAATTTCCCCATGTATTAGAGTTAGAACTCATGCTTCGTTGGCTTTTTTTTTTTCCAACCGCAAAGGTCATCACTTCAAACAATGAAAAGAAAACAAACATCTCCCCAAGAGGATCAAAAGAATCAACTCATGGAGGATACCCATCTTGTCGATTGTTCTCCTATACCAGACTACATAATTTTCTCCTAGTACGAAATTATGTCGAGTTTAAGTCACTAGTGAGTCTTTCCGTTACAATGAACTTCCTAGCTATTAAAGGAGTAGGCAAAGGCAAAAAGGACCGATCGACAGCATAATTTCTCTCAGATCCATCTCCTTGATTGACTACTAAAACTCCCCTTCGAGAGACTTTACGAAATCAAGTAACAAAACTGCAAGCATCATGAAGAGTTATCATCTTCACCCTCGCGGCACGAAGCCAACAAGGATCTGAAAATTATTGCCGGAGGACTGCTGCCGGAAAAGTCTGGTCGGTCGACAAATTTGGTTGATGATTTAGCCTGCCTTTTTTATGTAGATTTGTCAATATTTAAAAGCCAATCGCTTTTTACGACAAAGTGAAATATTCCCTATTTTTCATAACTTACTTTTGTACCCTGTCTTCCCTTACTACTCAGATTGATCTTTTCTGGAATAATCATCAGACATTATCCTTGCCTCTCACATCAAACTTTTTCTTTCCCCTTATCTTCTGACGTCAAACTTTTCCTCCAAGGGCCACGTATCCTATATATTAGGGTTATACCCCACGCCTACCCCCCCCCCCCCCCCCCAACACCCCGCCAAAAAAAAAAAAAAAAAACCACCATCAGCGTCATTGTAAAGAAAAAAAGTACCATGTCCTGAAAGTTTAACTGGCTCGTTAAGAACATGAGACTTTTGTTACAATTAACCTTTTAGAATTTTTTCCACAAGAGGAAATGTTTTTCGAGTAGACCTTGGTGGTTTTGGGGTGGGTGCGGGGGAGGGGGCCCTCATAGCAGAATTAGAAAAGCAAAGTTTCAATGCGTCTTAGAAGAAGCAATTCCAAGCTTTGTGAAGAACATGGAGCTTTTGTAGAATCTTCATGGAGGATCACAAGTTATTTTAGTGGAAACAACAAAGGATCCTACATTCTGATTCTAGGACATATGCCCTCAAGATTATCTCTGTGGCCAACAAAAAGGGAAGCACCATTGCGCCCCACCCCTGCTTGCCCACAACCGAACACGCACGACGATTGCTCTTGATAGCCAAGTCAACCATGCCCAGCTTAAACCAATGATCTGGAGCAGAATTTATCAAGTTCATGGACTATTTACGTCAAAAGAGTGCACAAAAAAAACCTAGTGGAGGTTGGTCTTATACACAAGGGACCAAATCATAGCCGGAAACTTGAACCCCAAAGCCTCAGAAGTGGCAATAGTACCATGTTAACATACGAGCAACAGACAGAACTTGCGGAGTTTAGATATGATTGTCTAGATAATTTTCAAGCCCTATATAGGGTTTTAGAGATAAAGTCAATACGTCTATTACTACTGACAAGTTATACTAGTACGTCTGCAAAGTCTTCGATCAACTTCATCGAGGCTTTAAATGTAAAAATTCAGCAAGCACATTGACTAAAAAAAAGGAAAAACCAATTACGAAGCCTTGTGGACATCCTATAACATCGGTGGTCAGTGGTGTGTCGCCCGAAAAAATATTGTAATTTTAAAAAGCAAATACTATTATTCATAAACTAGACAATCAACTTTTTAAAAGCTGTTTTTCCCTCTGTTCTCCTACTAATCTATTAAATGGATATGAAGTCCGTCTTTTATGTCCGCAATTTGATGTATTTATTTCTGGCTTCTCATGTCCTCTAGGAGGTCACCTAAAAAACATTCTTCTTCTCCACTTACTTCTTGTAGAATAGGAGTCAAGTGTTTCCTTTGTTTTCTGAAAGTGTTTTCTGTTTTCCACCTTGTTTGGACCAAAGTACAAGAGGCTCACTTTACTTACCACCTCTCTCTCTCTCTCTCTCTCTCTCTCTCTGCTCGTTCGCTCGCTTGCTCGCCGGCTTCCATGGAAAGGTGTAACTCTTCCTTACCACCTCCAGTTTATGGCGATGTGATCTCTCAAGCTCCCATGGAAAGATGTAACTCTTCCTTACAACCCTCTGTTTATGGCGAAGTGATCTCTCAAGCTTCCATGAAAAGATGTAACTCTTCCTTACAACCTCCAGTTTATGGCGAAGTGATCTCCATCCTCAGCATTGATGGGGGTGGTATAAGAGGGATTATTCCGGGAATAATCCTTGACTTCTTGGAGTCCGAGCTTCAGGTATATGGAGGATGTAAATATGATGTTCATCAATTATCTTCATGAATGACAGAACCTTTACTCCTGCTTGTACTTTAAGATCATATTCCAATAATTACATTGGAATAAAGAGAGTTGCAATATGATGCAGAAACGGGATGGTGAGGATGCAAGAATCGCGGACTATTTTGATGTGATTGCTGGCACGAGTACAGGCGGTCTTGTGACTGCGATGCTAACAGCCCCAGATAAAAACAAGCGCCCCAAATTTGCAGCCAAGGATATCAAGAACTTCTATCTTGAGCACGGCCCTAAAATATTCCCTCAAGAGCGGTATAGTAACCTTGAACAAAACACCACAGTTAGCTTACTCATGCTTCTATGACATGATCTTCTAACATTCTCTCTTTTTGTATTTAATTTATCAACAGTTGTCCATTAATTTATGCTGCAAAAGTAATGAACAGTTTATCAGCTCCTAAGTACGATGGCAAGCATCTCCATGACATTCTAAAGGAGAACCTTGAAGAGACCCGGTTGTGCGACACACTGACAAATGTTGTGATCCCAACCTTTGACATCAAGAAATTGCAGCCAACAATCTTCTCAAGCTATCACGTTAGTCATATCTTTCATTGTTTCTTTCTTGAAATTGTGGTATTTTACTTCAACAGCAGTCTCATTCTACACAACCAAATTGATGCTAGAATTACGGATGTTTATATGTTCAATTACATGGTCAGATAAAGAAGAATCCAAGCTCCAATGCCTTGCTCTCAGATATATGCATCGGAACTTCAGCTGCCCCAACTTATCTTCCTGCCCATTATTTTAAGACCCCTGATTCTAATGGCGAAGAGCAAGAGTTCAACCTTATTGATGGTGGTGTAGCCGCTAACAATCCGGTATAGTTGATAAATATCTCTTACATCCAGTGAGAATTCTTTTCTCAAGTATCTATCATATCTTTTGGTTTCCAGGCTTCGATTGCCATTACTTTAGTGATGAACGAGATTAAGAGAAAGAATGCCAACTTTGCTCCCATTTCACCGACAGACTACAGTCGGCTTCAGATTCTATCTTTAGGTACCGGTTCACCTAAAAACGAAAAGAAATACTGTGCTGAGGAAGCGGCTAACTGGGGCGTTATAGGGTGGTTGACAAGCGGTGGTTCCACCCCGTTACTCAACATTTTCACCGAAGCAATTGGCGATATGGTCGACTTTCACATTGCTATGGTTTTCCAAGCCTTTGGATGCGAAGATAAGTATCTTCGAATTCAGGTATGCTTCATTTGCATTCCAAGTTGAATATAACAAGAATTAAATTACTGATGATGCAACATAACACAAAGACATATTTGAATGGAAATCTTGCAGGATGACACCCTAACTGGAACTGTGTCTTCCTTGGATATTGCAACTGAAAAGAACTTAAAGGCTCTTGTCGAAACTGGTGAAAAATTGTTGAAGAAACCAGTTTCAAGGGTGAATTTGGAAACTGGCGTCTATGAGCCTTGTAATCAGGGTACCAATGAGGATGCTCTCATAAGGTTTAACACAATAATTATAGCTTCTTAATTTTAACTATACATAGTATGATTACGTTCTCCTTGACAATAATAGTTGCTTGAACTTTGTAGGTTGGCAGAG
Source organism: Escallonia rubra (assembly GCA_033065855.1). NCBI lineage: Eukaryota > Viridiplantae > Streptophyta > Magnoliopsida > Escalloniales > Escalloniaceae > Escallonia > Escallonia rubra. Next base: position 229,384 of record JAVXUO010000422.1, read on the forward strand.
ACACTCTCCAGGGAGAAGAAGCTCACTCGTGAAATTAGATCACCAACAACAAAGTCCAATGGATATTTTTGAATAATATTGTCTTACCACTGTTCATGTCATCAAATTATGTGAACCTTGTAATCAATTACTCGGTATTTTCCTGGATGTGCTAAGTTGTACATTTAAATAAATCCAGTTTAGTTTGGTTTGAGGTTTGCTAGCTGCTTGTTATCTGAGTTGTTTTGTTTTCTTTTCCAGTATTATGATATTTGGTTTCTTTTCCGTTCAAAAATAACAGCTCAATTTTGACTTAGCATGCCTATTAAAAGATACAAGTCATAAATTGTGTGTTTTTCATTCTGTCCCTAGAGAGAAAGGGGGTAAAAGAAGTGGACCAGGAGATAGAAAATGAGTTCATAGAAGATTAAATGTAGATAGAGAAATGAAAAAGAAAGTGGGCCGGAAGAGAGAAAATATGTTGATGAAAAATTAAATGTGAATAGAGAAATATAATAAAAAAGTGTAGAATCGGTAGATGAGGGGAAAAAAAATACCTACGAAATCTTTTCTAATTTGAAAAGTGACCAATTTTTTGGAATAGGAAAAATCGATCAATAATTTTGGAACGGAAGGAGTACATGGTTCTTTCCTTTGTTAGCAAAAAATTACAAAAATTCTCTCGAGAAGACTTTCTTATTCTCATTTATCTTTAATTTGTTCCAATGTGAGCTTAGACATCAATGTACCTGACCAATTTTGGGTTATACTTGCGACAGTCAACACTGAAAGTCTGAAACCCTTTTAGGTGTCTGGGGGTAATGAAAAAGGAGAAAGAAAAGCAAGAAAAAGCAAGAGAAGAGCAACAAAGTACCAAAAAAAAAAAGTACCAAAAGGACACGCGTCCAAGTGATCGTTTCCAGATTTCTCTTGTTAAAGCACGTTTCTCGTTAAGTCCACATCACAGAACAATTTTAGTGTCGCCCAAAAATCAAGTGCATCTGACCTGAAAGGACGGATAAATTTGGCTAGCACAAAGTAGCTTGGTTTTACCAAATTATTATGATTATTATTGTATATAGTTCCGGATGATTGCATCACACATGCTTCTAAATTGTGCATTCATATGCCGTAATACATAAGGGTTATAACCTAAGGACTAGCCAGAGTATTGACTCGGAATTGATTTCATTATGAGCTCCATCATATGATTCAAACTCAACCATTAAGTTGGAAGTAACGGGAACGATGAAACATGTAAATCTAAACTAATCTACTGAAAACGAGCCATGACGATTCAAAGATCGGGATGGTGGAACAAACTGGAAGCCAATTCATCTAGTCATGAAACGAGGACTAGACCAAAGAATGCATAACCGAGTGTACCGCTCGGCTAAATAAACATACATCCCAACGTAAATACAATCCTGATTGAAGCTAGATTTTTAAGCCACTCGTTCGCAAGGAACTGGACAAGAACCACCTCTCACGTCTGGCTCCGTAGTGGAGATGGAATCGTGGACCAACCATCGATTGAACCCCGAAGGAATCAAATTCCCTTTACATGCGAAGTTTATGATTGAGAAGGCCGATGGAGTTGTCCCCCCAAAAGGTCATCTTCCTAACTTGTTACTTGAGCAGTAAATTAGAGCTGACCTCTTAACAGAATGTTTATGATCTTCGCGCTCTTCCGATGACAGTAACCTTATTTCGTAGATGGTTGCCATCCTTCCCAGTGGCTCAATTAAAGGCTCCATAAAAGTTAACAGCAACTTAAGAAACTAATGATGCTACTTCAAAAAAAGAAACTAATGATGCTAGACAGATTCAAGGGGATGACAAGGGTTATCTTTGCTTTTAAGCCTATGGTACACCATTAGTAATGGACCCTTTTAATCCCCACAAATTAATGCTGCATTCATCCACACAACATAATTTTTTACATAAACAACTGATATAGTTCCTTTTTCAGACTTAACTACGTATAAACTCATGGCAGAAAAATAGTGAGTTGAATAATTTAAGGAATGTCTTTAAATCATGGCAGAAAAATAGTGAGTTGAATAATTTAAGGAATGTCTTTAAATCTGAAACTTCTAATATCATCACGATTTAATCGTAACCAACGCATTCTATTCAGTTTAAAATTCTGCTGCAAGTTAGAATAAGGACATGAAGAATAAGTACAAGGTATTATCGCAATAGCATAGCAATAAACATAACTTGGATCTCCTTTTCTCAGGCATTAGCATATGGTTCACATGAAACTGGGGCACACTGGTCCTTTGGAAAGCCCAAGACGAACTTCCATTCCATGATGCATGTCAGCCGGGCGCAATGTTTCAGATTCACGTGGATCTACAAGAAGCATTAAATAAATAAAAAATGGTGGGGCAAGCATAAGAAACCAAGAACAAGAATACGCATACAACAACTAGATCTCACTGTAGACATGCTTTGCTGATTGAAGAACTTGACCTTCAGATTCCAAAACGTTTTAATCAAAGTAAATGCCACTAGTTTCTGGTAAGTTCAAGCAGAAAGTCTATTCCCCAGTCAAGAAACTATTTGAGATTGATTCTCAAAAACAGTTGTTAAGTTAGAACAGAAACAGTTTAAAAAAGGTGTTTCTGTGTGAAAGTGCTCAAAACAGTTTTAATATAATAATATGATGAAAAAGTACAGCAAAGAATATGCAAGAATATTCTGAATATTTTCTGTTAACAAACATTTCAAAATAAGCTATATAAACTAACTATTTCTGCGCCCATTTGTTTATTATCATATCCCCTATATATAATTTCAAATATGTCTTGATCCTTTCTTTATATTTGGTTGCACAGTAACAATAGTGAAGCCTAAAACGAACAGAATAAAAAAGAGCAAGGATACTCTAGTTAGTACTTTTGTTGATCACACCTGTTTCTCTAAAAGTGTTTAAAACCATAAACTGCAATTGTGGTTTATGAATGTAAACCTTTTTTTGGGTTTCTTGGGAGTGTTTTAAACTCCTTAACTTTTTGCCAAACACCCCAGAAACCTGTTTTAAAAACAGGCTTGACTACTCCAGAATCAATCCCAAGCACCTTCCAAGTCTATAAAAATCAAATTTAGTTTTAAGCAAGTTAGGCGGGCATTTGACCCTGAAATTTGGTAACATAAACCATGCATGGCTATGTACATTGAAACCAGGAGATTAGTGCACATATCCTCTGTCCTCGATAATCTACCGAGCCACGTTCGCCTGCTTTTGACTACTCTTCCGTACCCAAGTCATGTTCTCTAATAGATTTATGGCATTAATGTCTTGTTCATTGAAACTACTAATGTCTTTCTTGGTCTATCACTACCTATTCTTGCAACATAAAATCTTCTCAAAGATGGTTCTGTTTCTTAGTTGTTCTGACCCATTACAGGGAAGATGTCTCTCAAAAGGACTGGCAACATAGGAGATTCTTGGCAATGTCTTATAAAGCAAAGCTCAAACTCTTCCACTTAAGATGGGGGACGAGATGCCACTTGTCCAAAAAGGGCCTTCAATCAACTACCTAGAACAACACGGCCCCAGAACCAATCAAGCCTCCTTCAAAATAGATCATGTAGGTGGCGACATAGAACTCTCTTTGCACCTGAGAACTCTGACAATCTATACATGTTTTCCGCTCGACCTAACCAGGATTTTGCTTTCAGGAGTTCCAACAGTCAAAGTAGGCGGATTAAGTTTTTTAAAGTTGGAGAGCGCAGGCTAGTAGGCACTCGAGCAGACTGAGGAGGTTGTACAGGCTGATTAGCCATCTAGCAACCACTCATGTTCAGTCCCCCCTTAGTACAGGATGCATTCATGATCCTCTGATGTCCTACCTTCCTGTCACAGAAACCAAAACTTCCGAAATGATTCCACCTTAGATAATCAATCCTAGATTTTCCTAGGGTTTCGAGCCTTTAGAATACGTACCTGGAGCTCTGATAACAAACCATCACAGGCTCAAAAATACCAAAAACAATGAAGTTTCTCTGCTACTTCTGTTTTTCAAATGTTGCCTTTTTCTAGACAAAACAAGCCTTAAGGGGCATGGACCTGTGGTCGTACATAAAATTGTTATTCATACTATCCAAAAAGTCCAAAATTTTTAATTTCAAATGGTCATGTTTTCCTTTCTTTGTCAGGATAGTACGTAGGACGCACGACACACTAATACTACGAGGTTCGAACACGGATCAAGCAACCCTAGCGGAAATTGTTGCTCAGGAAGTTGCTCAAGCCTTTGACTAATCAGCCTGTGCAACCACCTCCTTGCCAAACTCCTCCGGCTGCTCAAGTGCCCAGAGAGTCTGTGCTTTCCAGATTCAAGCTTAATCTGCCAAGTATTGATTGTAGCACCCCATCCAACATTAGATGCTTGGAATCAGAAATTGAAGAGTACCTAATGGGCTAGTCCTTTTGAGCAAGGCATTACCCTGTGGAAGGGCAGCATTTTGGAACCACACAAATCTCCAGGCTGCGTTTGGACACGTTGCAAGTACCCTTAGGGTCCACCCTGCTTTGAAACCAGGACATTCTGGCATATTGCGAGTACCCCAAGGTCTGCTCTTATACCATCTTTCATAAACCAGAACCACGGCCCCAGGCTAGCCAAGTAGGTTGGGGGCTTGCACGGGAAGAGACACAGAGAGTGCACAAACACATTTCACTGAACTACCAATGAGAAAGATGTTACTCAACCCCCCACCCCCCCCCCCCAAAAAAAAAAAAAAGGGAACAAGAACAAGAAAAATTAACGAGAAAGATGCACAAAATAGCGCTAAATTCAAGCAGGAAGAAACCAAAGACCGTGCAAAGCGACATGTCACGGAACGAACTTCCCTAAGTCGAAACCGTGCGGCACCTAGCGTGATCAAGCCCCTGCTTGTGCGCTAAGTCAGCCTAACCGTAGAGCTGGGCGATGTAAGAAGCTTATCGAACAAAGTAAGGGACACGAGTTTGGGAGAATGTAAGCTTTGTATTACTTGGAGAATGCTTGTGTACAAGATTGCTTGAATGCCTTAGCCAAGTATGGCTTTGCCTATTTATACAAGTCCATTTTCTCTAGAAGTTTCTCCACACTATCTAGATATTTGCAAGCTCTCTACCATTCTAGAATATACAAGTTCTCTTCCTTTCTAGAATTTACAAGTTCTCTACCTTTCTAGAAATCTTCTAGGTTTCTCTCCATATATACAAGAAGAGTATAGAATATTCTGGAAGCCTTGCCTCTTTGCTGTTTCGTAAGCGTTCTTCATTGTGCGTTTGCGCGGAACCGCTTATAACGGTGGCCTCCAAAACAGTGCGGGACATCCTCCCCCACCTAATCTCGCGACGCCCTCGTCGCAACCTCTTCGCGATACCGGTCTATTATATCTTGGAACTGCCAAAGATCGTCGGCTCTTTCCCATGTTGCTTCTTTCTCCGGCATTCCTTTCCATTTCACCAAGTAGTGCCGTGTTGGTGGAACACCTCGTCTTCGTTCAAGTTTGTCGCTGAGCACGTACTCGGCTTCTTTGTCATAGGACTTCACCACAGCTGTTGGGGCCCTATGACTTTCTCCACGGCTTGGGTCTTCCATATCGGCATAATGAGGTTTTAACAAGCTCACGTGGAAGACCGGGTGAATTTTTAACTTTGGCGGCAACTTCAATCGATAAGATACTTTCCCAACTTTTGCCACGATGGGAAAGGGTCCTTCGTACCTTCGAATCAGCCCTTTGTGTACTTTCCTGAAGGACTTGAACTGTTGCGGAAGCAACTTTAACATCACCATGTCCCCAAGGTTGTACTCTTTCGGCCGCCGTCTCTTATCCGCCCACTTCTTCATCTTGCGCGCGGCTTTGTCGAGGTAGGAGCGCGCCATATCCGCTTGCTCGTTCCACGATCTAGCCACTTGCATTGCCAAAGGACTTCTCCCGTTGTGGTCGCCCGCCAATGCGAGGGGAGTGAGCGGCTGTTGTCCTATGACAATCTCGAAAGGACTTTGGTTCGTGGCTTCGCTCCTCATCAAGTTATACGAAAATTGCGCCACGTCCAAAAGTCTTGCCCAATCTGTTTGGTTGGCACTAACAAAGTGCCGCAAATAGCACTCGAGTAGAGCATTCACCCGCTCTGTCTGTCCATCTGTTTGGGGGTGAAAGCTCGTTGAAAAGTGTAGCTCCGAGCCAAGGAGTTTGAACAGCTCCGTCCAAAACTTGCCCGTGAACCTGGGATCTCGATCGCTCACTATAATTTTCGGTAGCCCCCAATACTTTACCACATGCTTCAAGAATAACCGGGCTGCATCTTCCGCCGTGCAATCGGTTGGGGCTGCTATGAACGTTGCGTATTTGGAAAACCGGTCTACTACAACCATAATCGAGCCGCATCCCTCCGATTTTGGTAAGCACGTAATGAAATCCATGCTTACACTTTCCCACGGGCGTGCTGGGATAGGCAAGGGCTCGAGTAATCCCGCCGGCAGTTGGTTTTCCACCTTGTCTTGTTGGCACACAAGACAAGTCCTCACGTACGCTTCCACTTCGTCCTTCATTTGGGGCCAATAATACGACGCTTCCACTAAGGCATATGTCCGTCGCTGCCCCGGATGGCCTGCCCACGGAGTGTCATGGCACTCCCGAATGATTGTCCTCCTCAAGTTGTTCCATTTAGGAACATACACCCGTCGCCCTTTTGTGTAGAGTAGGCCGTCTTCTACCCAAAAGCGTTGGGTTTTCCCATCTTCCGCAAGCTTGAGTAGGTCCTTGGCTAAGGGGTCGTGTTCCATTCCCTCCTTGATTTCTTCTAAGATTTCCCCCTTCGCTTTAGACATCGCCGCCAATTCCGCCTTCCGACTTAAGGCATCCGCTACCAAGTTGGCCTTGCCCGGCTTGTATTCCATCACGTAGTCGAACTCGGCCAAGAAATCTTGCCACCTAGCTTGCTTCGGACTCAACTTCTTTTGCGTCTGGAAGTAGCTAGTAGCTATGTTGTCGGTCTTGATCTCGAACCGACTCCCCAACAGGTAGTGCCTCCAAGTGCGTAGGCAATGAACCACCGCGGTCATCTCCTTCTCTTGCACCGTGTACCTCCGCTCGGTGTCATTTAGCTTGCGGCTCTCGAACGCTATGGGATGCCCCTCTTGCATCAACACCCCACCAATAGCGAAATCGGACGCATCCGTTTGCACCTCAAATATCTTCGTGTGGTCGGGAAGAGCTAGAACGGGCTCTTCCATTACTGCTGTCTTCAATCCTTCGAAGGCAGATTGGCACCTCTTGGACCATTCCCATGTTTTCCCCTTCTTGAGTAGGTCCGTCAATGGGGTTGCTTTGGCTGAGTAGCCCTTGATAAACCGCCGATAGTAGTTAGCTAGGCCAAGGAATGACCGTAGCTCGGAGACCTTCGCGGGCGCCTCCCACTCCTTGATCGCCTTCACCTTCTCCTCATCCATTCTTAGCGTTCCGCCCCTGATTATGTGACCAAGGAAGTGCACCTCTTCCTTGGCGAACGAGCATTTCTCCCGCTTGACATACAGCTCGTTCTCTCGCAACACTTTGAACACTGTTTTAAGATGCTCCACATGCTCCTCCAATGTGTTGCTATATACCACAATGTCGTCAAGATATACCACCACGAACTGATCAAGGTAAGGATGGAATATCTTGTTCATGAGCGTGCAAAACGTGGCTGGGGCGTTGGTTAAGCCGAATGGCATGACCAAGAATTCGAACGCTCCATATCTCGTCACACATGTGGTCTTGGGCTCATCTCCTTCGGCGATGCGAACTTGATAGTACCCCGACCTAAGATCCAATTTGGTGAAGAACTTGGCCCTCCCAAGCTGGTCGAAGAGATCCGCGATCAATGGAATTGGGTATTTGTTCTTGACCGTCACCTTGTTAAGTGCCCGATAGTCTATGCACATCCGCAACGAACCATCGTGCTTCTTTTGGAAAAGAACCGGCGCTCCATAAGGTGCTTTGGAAGGTTGGATAAACCCTGCCTCCCTTAGCTCTGTTAGTTGTCTCCGCAACTCCTCCAACTCGGGCGGCGCCATTCTATAAGGTGCCATCGAAGGTGGCTTGGCCCCCGGCTCAAGCTCGATTTGGTGATCCACCTCCCTCCTAGGTGGAAGCCGCTTTGGTAGCTCCGGCGGCATCACGTCCTTGTTTACCTCAAGGACTTCTTCGATTTCCCTCGGTAGTGGCTCGGTTGGTATCCCCGCATTGTCTTCCATCTTTAGGGCAGCCAAGTAGGTTGTCTCTCCTTTCTTGATTCCCTTCACGAGTTGCATCGCGGACAGCTGCATGGACGATAGGGCCTTGGCGCTAGAAGTCCCCGCGGACATAGGCACCACACATGACGCTCCCTTTTCCATGATATGCACTGCATTGCTGTAAGGCGACACCAACGCATTTACTTGCCGCAAGAAGTCAAGGCCTATCACGACCTTGAAGTCATCCATAGGAGCCACCGAGAAATCCACTAAGCCCCTCCACGTACCAAGGCACATTTCCACTTGTCTAGCCGTGCCTTGTAGAGGCTTCGCATCGGTGTTGACGGATTTCAGCCATCCTCCGCCGCTAACCACTTTGAGGCCTAGCCGCGTGGCCTCTTCCCTTGTCACGAAATTATGGGTTGCCCCCGTATCGACCATCACTTTCGTGGGCTTCCCATTCAATTTTGCCTCCACGTAGAGTAACCCCTTGCGCGTCGAGGCTTGTCCCTCCCCCGAGGGGACCTTCGCCACAGGTTTGGCGTGTAGAGCATTGAGGATTTGGAGCGAGCCCATTTGCACATTATCCTCCTCGGGCTCTCCCTTCTCCTCGATCAAGGCATTTAGCTTGCCTTGTCGTGGGCAATCCCTCGCCCAATGCGGCCCTCCGCAGAAGAAGCATCCGTCCTTAGGCTTGTTCTTGGCTCGCCTCTCTTCCAGCTTGCCTTGACCCTCGGACCTGTTCGTGCCAGCTTGATGGTTTCCCTTGTGCCACGCCTTGAGTTTGTCTCCCCCACCTTTGGCGTGGTTACCCTTTGAAGCCGCCTGCACATTTTTCCCTTTTGAAGAATCGCCCACCCTTACATACTCCATTAACGACTCCGCCACCGCTATGGCTTCATCAAGATCCTTCACGCTTCGGCGTTGAAGTTCTTGCTTGGCCCAATTTTGGAGGCCGTCAATGAAGTTGAAGAGGAGGTCTTCCTCCGTCATGTTGGGAATGTGGAGCATAAGAGTAGTAAACTCTTTCACATAGTCACTTATGCTACTCTTATGCTTCAACTCCCTCAACTTCTTTCTAGCTTCATAGGTAACATTTTCGGGGTAAAACTGCCTCTTTATCTCTTTCTTAAACGAATCCCAAGTGTCTATGGTGCATATTCCTTTTTCAATGTCATTGTGTTTTCTACGCCACCATAGTGTAGCCGTATCGGTGAGATAGAGAGTGGCAGTTCTTACCTTAACATTTTCATCCGTGATGCTGGCACCTTCGAAGTAGCGCTCCATATGCCATATGAAGTTGTCAAGCTCCTTTGCATCGCGCTTGCCACCAAATTCCTTCGGCTTTGGCGTGTCCACCCTTGGACTAGAAGTAACGACGGCTCCTCCCGCAATGGCTCTTTTGCACATGGCCATTTCTTGCCTCGTTTCCTCCATGCCAACTTTAACCACGTCGAGTTGTTCTTGAAGACTCGCGAACAGCTCCATAAACTGAGTGCGCAGCTCGTCTTGAGTCGTCACCGCCTTCTTGAGCGACTCAAGCTCGTCCAATACATGATCCTCCAACGTTTGGAGGTTTTGCTCGACCATACCCAAGCGATCTTTCACATCGCCCATTGCTTCCTCCAAGATACATGCTCGCCCGTCCAAGGAAGCAACCGCATCGCGCGATTTGCTATGGCCACGACCAGCCTTCTTCCCACCGGGTGGTGGTAGTAGATCTCGCCCACGTTCAACCACAATGTTCTCCTCGCTCATTGCGGATGTTCCCACACTAGCGTCCTTGCCTGCCATCACAGCTTCTTGCTTGGTACGACCCCTCGTAACCAGGCTCTGATACCACCTGTCACGGAACGAACTTCCCTAAGTCGAAACCGTGCGGCACCTAGCGTGATCAAGCCCCTGCTTGTGCGCTAAGTCAGCCTAACCGTAGAGCTGGGCGATGTAAGAAGCTTATCGAACAAAGTAAGGGACACGAGTTTGGGAGAATGTAAGCTTTGTATTACTTGGAGAATGCTTGTGTACAAGATTGCTTGAATGCCTTAGCCAAGTATGGCTTTGCCTATTTATACAAGTCCATTTTCTCTAGAAGTTTCTCCACACTATCTAGATATTTGCAAGCTCTCTACCATTCTAGAATATACAAGTTCTCTTCCTTTCTAGAATTTACAAGTTCTCTACCTTTCTAGAAATCTTCTAGGTTTCTCTCCATATATACAAGAAGAGTATAGAATATTCTGGAAGCCTTGCCTCTTTGCTGTTTCGTAAGCGTTCTTCATTGTGCGTTTGCGCGGAACTGCTTATAACGGTGGCCTCCAAAACAGTGCGGGACAGACAGCTCCAACTCAAAATGCTTAAGAGTATCGTCAAAACGGTGCAACATTGTGTCATGCATAACATAATGGTACTTCGAAATAGACAGACCATAAGTTACCAAACAAATCCATAAACCTGCATAGCTAACGAAAATACTTTCTTGAACCTCAATCACTGCCTCTGGCTGTGCGTTACACTGAACATGTTCATCCATCTGAAAAGATCTCTCTGATTGTGTCCTCGATTTGTGTCACCCTCAACTTCTCACCATTAACCTCAATTCTTATGTTAACCACTTACCCACCTAAGAAGTTGCATCTGACATGAAATCTGTTGCTTCTTAGAGGCCCAACATTCCAACCATACAACATAGCCGGCCTCAAAGTCGACTAGTCATCCTATAAAATCGTCAACTTGGTAGGAGTAGTACCGTCGAACACTCCAAAAGCACTTCAATCACTTCATTCAAGTCCCAGCATGCTCTCGTTTCTTATATCATCTTCGCCGATCTATCATCAGATGCCTAAAGTTATCTAGATACTGAAAGATACTCTGCGCATATGCTCTTCCCATCCAGATATACTTCACCTTCACTCCTAGTCCTACTATCTATCCACTAGTCATACTTAACCTTAAAGATCTTGGACTCTAACTTACGTTTCCGTAACTCACATAGTGTAACTCCATAAACACTATCATGTGCCAACAAAATACACCATGGGACCTCTCACGTATGATCTTCCTAAGCTCGTTATACTAGTAATAAGAGCAAGTAGATAGAGGCTTAAACGTTCTACTTTCACCAGTCACACCATCTGGAGCTTCTGCTAGTTCCTAATCACATCTGGTTTCTTCTCAAGAGCCCATCGTGGAATTTTCCTTGATATTTGTCATATGCTCTTACCACATCAGTAAAAAGTAAGTCTCTCTATTAAGAAGTAAAAAGATAATGCATCTCTCAGGTATGAAACCAATGGACTCTCAAATACATCAGTTGAGGAATAAAGGAGTTGTCAAATTTACGCCTTTTCAAATAATGTGATTAACAATCTATGAAAAATACGGGGAGGAAAATCAGCCGGAAAGCTTATAATCACTATTTCCAAAGTGTAATGCTTACGAAGTCGGAGACATTTATTAAGAAATATGAATAGATGCGTGCCTTCAACATGTGTAGCAATCTATTATAAATTAACAATGCTGAACTGCTGATATATAATAGTGTGCTTACCATTCAGATAATCTTCAAACCCAAAGTCTTCTAAAGCTCCTGTCATGGCTTCCAATCCAAGCATGGAAGATGGTATCGCTCCTCGAGGTCTCTGAAATCTGCAAAAGAAAATTCAAGGAGAAGATGCAAAGTAGATTTAGCTTTTCTTTTTTAAGTTAAAGAACTTCATTAAGTAAAGACAGATTACAATGATAAAAAAATGTATCTCGGACGTACCCCCTAATAGTGCCACACGATGGCAGCGCATAGCCTCACCGTCGTGCTAGGAACACTGATATTGTCAGAGAGATCCAGAGGATTTATAGAGAAAGAAAATAAACAGGCTGCAACGCCCTACCAATCTACCCAACCCAACAAAGATCTAACCCCTACGCAAACACACCCTAAGCTCAAACAAGAAAGGCAAAAACTGTGACGATGACCACACCCTATGCACTAACAACTAGATGAACGAACATATCGTGAGAGGCCGCACGATCAGCAACCCACCCACCACCCAGCAAAGGCCAAACAAAACACTGTCCGCAAACCAAGCAACATCCTCAGACGCAACAATGCAAAAACCCAAAGTGCAAAGAGAAACCCTGCCTCTCAAGAAAGGCAGAAGGTCGTCCCCGAGAAACTCCCAAAAAACTACAAAATGGGGATACACCCCGAGCAGAAACTCAAAACAACCTGACTGAGGCAAAAAACACAAGTCCAACACACACCCCCACCACCCCACGCGGCCCTCTCCCCCAGCCCCCTCGCCAGGTCCCTACCCGAATTCATGCAACGAAAGGGGAAAAAAAAAGTAAAGAAAAAAAAACAGACGAAACCGCCCAAAACTATAACCAGACAGAGGATCTACCCCGCACCCAGAAATGAGGGTCCAAAAACACCAAAAGAAAAAGGCAGAATCCTAACTGTCGCCGACCAGTTTAAATAGCGGAAGGGCAAAACCGCACCGTCACAGATCAGGCAAATCTAGAGCCTGGCCATCACCATCACCGACCAGACGCGCAACCACTTCCCGAACGCAGCAAACCCGTCTCAAACCACTAGAACTTGATCTACAACCTATACCAAGCCAGAGACCCCCCTGCCGCCCCACACGCGCTTACACAAAAGGGGGAGGCAGTGAAGGGTCATGTTGGAGAGACAAAGGTGTTAGATTTAGCTTTTTTAAATGCAAGAATATTTCCAAGTTATTTTCAAGAAAAATATTAGCACCACAGAAACAAAACATCCAACGATGCTGAAAAAGATAATTAGTTTTGTTCTATACACACAAATAACACATCTGACAGACTTCTTTCATTAACTGAAGAAAGGGCTAATGAACTGAAACATCGAAAAACTAAATACATCCTTGTTTAAACACTGGCTTTAGAGGTACATAGTACGAGGACATTGTGGTTAAATTCTGAGAGGGCAAAGAATTTGAGTTATGGTCTAGCTTGTGGGTTGGTTTCAGCAGAAACAGGGAAAGTTTTGTGAAGAATATTTCTTTCGCGGCCGAGTGTGGGATCAGGGGGGTGGGGTTGGTTGAAAGCATTTTTTGGCTCGGAAATTGGTGGTGAGGAGTTGAGAAGGCCTTGCCAACTATTTTATTTGGTACTCCATCAGGTGAAGAGTGACCGGGAATGTAAGGGAATCTGTAAATTTAAATCTAAGGGCCTATAAGGAGGCATCTCTCTTCCTCATACGTCAAGTCCCAACTGATCTGCAAATGGGAGATAGAGATGGATGCGATAATTTGCAGAAGCAGAGGGAAACATATGTCAACCGACTAAAGGAATGAGGGTGCAGTAGGGCCTCTTATTCAGCCATTTTCATTCAGTAGGAAAATTATTTATCTGCTTGCAGTTGGTCAAGACAAGTGGGACGCAAAAGATTGGGATCCTCTCCCACGCTCTCCACGCCCTCCCTCCATCTCTGTCCACCTCGATGCCAACCATGGACTGATCGATCTCTTCCCCTAAACCTACCAACAACACAAACAACCAACTAATGCTCCTTCAAGCCGGAGAAGTCAACCGTGAGTGGATTCGGCTGTATGCACCCTACTTCGCAATGTTGACTGAGTAAACAAAGGGAAATTCATGTCCATCTTTTCTTAAGCTATTTAATTAACAGAACCAATTAGTTCCAGTTTCATTTCCTCTAGTCCTCCTATATTTACGAATTATAAGCCCTAATTTGCAGCCAAAAGGCCCAAAACCAATTGAACATGAGCAAAGTGTAAACATAAACAAAATGTAGTCTGACAGGCGAATATGTAAAAGCCATCCTAAGTTCCTTCCCTCAAAGCCACAGCTGTTGAGTTCGAATCCTAGCTTCTGTAACCGCAGTTTCTGTTGGTCATTACGTGGTGCATCCGGATTGGATAATCTCTTTAGAAAGAAATCCGTAGAAGGGGAATCCAGCAATCGAATCTGAGCCTGAAGCTCTTTCTTCCCACCCATAAAAGTGGTCAAAGCAATAAATTTTCGTAAAAGCAAGTATTTGATGGTCATGAGGACCTTTTTCAAAATTCGATCCCGAATTATGAAGAAACTAGAGAATTCGGAACCTCACTTTACTGTGACCTGACTTATCAAATGATACTTCCTTTGTCTGCGTCCCGAGATGGCTATCTGGGTTCAATTTGATATTTAAATGGTACTGAATCTACCGTACGGATTCACGAAAGATCAAACGAGAAAATACAGTAAGGCAGGCGGCGGTGATTAGGTATACCTAGAAAGAATTTTGCGATCGAGCTCCATCTTCAATGGAAAAGCAGAGCCGTAAGTGTTCGCGAGCATCTTTCGCTTCATCTCCTCTTGCCTCACGCTCGCCTGATAAAATTATAAAAAAAAAAAAAGGAACCACACACACTGAATGTGAGATTTCACACACATATGGCACGCAGACAGGTATGGTGCTCAGAGAACTTGCATGGTGCGTCGCGGATTCGAGGGGGTGAGATCCGACGATGTCGCTCTTGACGCCGTAAAGTCCGAACCGGAGTGCGTCGTTTTTCATGCCTCCGATTTGGTGCTCTATCGTCTTTGGTGCTTCCATTTTTCTTCTCTCTTTCTTCTTCGCTCTCTCTCTCTGTGTAAGAAAGAATGGAAACTTATTCAGTATTAGATAGTCCAGACGGCGCCGTATGGCTTATGGTATTTTCTTGGGCCCACGGGAATCGAGGAGTTTGGGCCTGCACAACTAAGCCCAGCCCCATTATGCGACGGGCTTGAACCCAGCATCCTTCACTTTAAAACTGTCGCTAAAGGATCAGCATACGCTTAAAAGATAATGCTTTTAATAAGTTTATTTATTTTCTTGGTGAATTTTCACAAGCTTGATTGATAAAATTAAATTTATGATGATACAAATGTCGGTCATCAACAAAAATGAGGCCAACCTAGAGATTGAACAGGACTACACAGGAAAGAAGGGTTGTCAACTACTGAACAATAGAGCAGCTCGACGGAGTTGAAGAAACCACAAGGTAATCGAGCAAGAGGCAAGCCAACTCGTCAGCTGTTATGAGTTCTGTGCTCAAAGCCAAGTGACAAAGGCTATTTGGCAGCTCTAGCAAGTGTGTGTGCCTCCTTCGATGCCACCTTGGAGGTTCACCGGAGCTCACCACACCTGCAAGAAGAGTTTGGTAACAAAAACGATCTATTCCCTCAAGTCCATTCTATAAGCATTCGTCATTAAAAGCTAAAATGGGCGGGTGGGAGAATCCCCGTGCATTGTCGATTCCAAGTGAGTGACTATCTAAGTTTCTTAAGTATCCATTTCTCTTCGGTCAAAAACATATATTGCTAGGAAGGAGTCACATAGCTAAGTCCGTGAACTTCTCCAGACTTAGAATAAATAAGAACAAACTTTAGTTCCTACTCGGGTCATAAGAATCTTCTTCCAACCCCGTGTATGGTGACAATTAATAGTCGCTAAATATTTCTAGTGACTTTTTTTTAACACTTTTAGAGACAATTATTACAGTATTTTTTTAACGTCACTAAATAAAAGTCACTAGAAATATTTAGAAACGATTGATTGTTACTATATAGAGGGTATGAGAAAGATTCCTCCGACCGGAGTAGCAGCTAATTTTTTTCCAATAAAGAAACAGGCATCTTACTGCACACTAACATAAATGTATGCGAGGAGTTTTCTGAATCCGAAGATATTCTGGACACAATTGCCCTCATTATATATGATTTCTACAATATCCTACCAGCCTTCCACACCTTTTGTGTAGATAAAGTGGGCTCTGGACTGCTTAAAGAAGCACATATTTTGTCAGTTTTTGCTTGCCATGCTCTCACGACAGTACATCAAGATTGGATCAATGAAACTCTTTTATAATTCCAATCTTTAGAAGTAGTTGTCTTTTGTATGAGCTTATAGTACTATAGTGCTTTGTTAGGTATCATTTCTAGTATTGTAACGTAAATTTGCGGTCATGGTGATGTCATGACAAGACGATAACTTTGTACCAAATGTTTTATTTTAATGTCACTCTCTTATTAACAAAATAAAATAAAATAATAACATAAATGTATGGACGTACACATCACGCACCCACATACATCAAGAGTAGAAGAGATGGTTGGTTGCAAATGCTTGATATCGAAAGTTGGGATGACAACATTGGTCAAGGTTTGGTACAGCCGAGCCTCTCCTAGCTTATCCCTCACAATCATCTTGGTCCTGAAAGTAGTTTCAATGTTCTCTTGATTGCACCACAAAAATCCGAGCCACTAAAACTATAATGTTGTTCATTACAAATTCCAAGAAATCTGGTTCCATGTCAATAGATTGAATATCTTTTGCAATTTCAAGAACATCCGTCACTAAAGTCACTTTTAGCGACAAATTTTTTCGTCGATTAAAGTTTGTCTCTAAAGATCTTTATCAACGAAATGTTCCATAGCTAAATATGTTTTACCGATAGAAAAATCTGTCGCTAAATATTACTTTCGAACTTATTCCTTATTTTTTTCGCAAAAAAAATTTGCAACGGACTTATATGTACCGGTATGGACCATCAGTAAAAGTCAATATACTTATACAGTAATTTTTAATGACCTTTGGTGACGGAATTTTAGCAACGGCAAAAGGTGATTAACACTCTACTTCTTTCTCTTTCTCATTCTCCCCGTCGTCACTCTCTCCCTCTCACTTACGCTGCCCACCTCCCATGTCATCCCGCCCCCACCCGCTAGCCCACCATGTCTTCCCCACCCTTACCCCGACTTCCTCTCCCCCACTGCACCACCCCCTTGTCCCACACACTCCATCGTCAGCATTTCGAAAGGGATACCAATTTAGTAGATCTGGAGTCATGCCATCCAGTATTAACCTTAGTCTTTTATCCTTCCATTGTTGTCTCTTTTATTTTTGCACATCCATAGGATATAATTTGAATATGTGAAACATTAGCAAGTATAGATTTTATGAGATTAAATGGGGTATTGTTTGACTAAGAATCATTTTGACCGTAATAAAGCGCTTATCTTAGAGGTTGAGTAGATTGTTGAATTTTCTATTAATTGAGTTAGTATGTCTTACTGTTTAACTCATTCAGGACGAGTAATTTTTTTTTTTGATAATGAAACGATTTTATTCCACTAATGTTAGGGTACATCGTCTTGGATGGCAGGCATTATAAATTCGGATGCCTCTTCCATCCAAACGCAATAATCATCAAGTACTCTAGCGTATTTTGCTAGTCCATGGGCTACTTTGTTCTATGTGCGCAGTACAAGGCTGAATTCACATCTATGAAATCTATTACACATCATTTTAACATCATCAATCACATTGCCTATCACTGATAAATTCTCTCCTTCTTGCCAAAGTGCTGAAATCACATTTGTTGCATCACCTTCAATAATTACGTTCCGAAAATTACTTTCTAATCCAAAAAGTACAGCTTCGGAAGCTGCCATTGCCTCTGCACATTCAGGTTCTAATAAACCTATCATTTTCTTCGACAAACCTGCATAGAAATCGCATTCCGTATCTCGGACCACTACCCCTATACCAATTGCATGTTCCCTTTCGAAAACTGCTGCATCAAAGTTAATTTTATAACAACTTGCCGGAGGGGCCTGCCAAGAAACATGATTCAGGACGAGTAATAGATAGTCGAAGGTGTTAATATCTGATGAAAATGCTCATTGCATTTGGGTGAACAAAAGAAAATAGGGAAATATGAGCGAAGGATAGGAAAGAATGTACTAATAAAAAGGAAAAACGAAAAAATGAAGGGAAGTTGGGATAGTGTGGGATGGATTTTATATTTGCATCTCTTTGGAAAATTTTGTAAGGAAAAAGTATGTGATCAAGTTTACATTTGCATCGGGTGAACTTTGAATTCTCGTCTAAAAGGAAAATTGGTGTTGTTCCACATTTCTATATGGTTGTTTATTTTTGCTAGTATATTTATCAAATAATTGAATCATCAGCTACTCCATTATTGTCTTTGGCTCTATGATTTTTGCATAATTTATCGCAGCTGGTTTTGACTGGATTTTTTGTTGTAATTTAACAAGTAGTCTTCTTCTATTTATTTTGTTCACTGTAAATGAATTTTGTACAACTGATGCTCATTTTTAGGTTATGACGGATAAAGAGGAACAAGTAACAACTTTGGGCGGAGAGATAATGTGCAGACTTTAGAGCAAAGATCTTGATTTATATTTTTTAGTTTCAATGAAACTTGTAATTTTATTTTTGAGATCTGTACAATGTGATCTATTGTATTCAGTGAACATGTAATTTGTTGTATCGAGTGTTAGTTGGTGGTGTATATGATTTAAATTTTATTTGTATTACTTAAAATTTAGTAAAGGATGAATCCTAATTTAAAGAATTAAATTATTGTTAGATTGGTTGATTTGGGTTAATTGTTTGAAACATGTTTGAATTTATAAGAAATAAAAATAAATAAAAAAATAGCATTTTTTAACTTTTAGCACGGAATTTCGCCACTAAAAGTCTTTCTCCACATCAATAAACGTTTTTAGAGATAGATTTTTAGCATCTAAAGACTTTTGCAACGAACTTTTAGATACGAAAATTTTGGCGATAATTTTTTAAAAAAATTTCAGAAAATTTAGAAATTAGACAAAATATAGAAAATATCTTCAGCGACAAAAAAAATCGGCTAAAAATAATTAATTCCATAGGTAAAAATTAAATTTTTACAGACGGACCACCAAATTTTGTCACTAATCTTTTAGCGATAAGGTTTTTACCTACAGACTTTTTACGACGGACAATCCGTAACTAAAAGTCTTTACCAATGGAATATTCACTATTAGCAACCGAAAATTCTGTCGCTAAAAGTGAATTTTCTTGTGGTGAAGAACATAAAGGGATTAGTTCAAATTCGTTATCCCACTAGCCTATCTATTTGTAGCCTTAAGCTAAAGAAGTTACCTGGAAATCTCCTTCCTTTTCTACGTGATACAATCTCCAAAATCAAGACTTCGAAAATTTGGAGAGGCCAGAAACGCTGCATGGCGGAACTTTTATGTTGAGGCAACATTACACGTTTGCGTGTAGGCAAAGGTTGTTATATAAAACTGCTCTAATCATGTCCAAGTCCTCTTTGATTAATGAACTTTTTCACTGTTTTGGTAGACTTCAAATGACATGTTTACGATCCGTTTCAGCACTCGAAAATCAGCCAAAAGATATGAAGATTAAAAACTTTTACGCGGTTCCGATCTATACATGATTCCAGTACACGACGTATTGTAGAGTTGCCTATTACATTGACAAGATTTAATTAATGTACATTAGCAATAGTATTTCCATATCGAAAGGTTGTCGTACTGTGGTACCTTACCAACTTTTGCATAAGCTAGCTAGGGAAATTTGTTATGTACCGGCTGGTACATGACGTATTGTAGAGTTGCATATTACATTGACAAGACTTAATTAATGTACATTAGCAATAGTATTTCCATATCGAAAGGTTGTCGTACTGTGGTTTGTTACTCAACCTTAAGTGACGAATTTCTTGCTATTATATTAGTGTACGTAATGCCTTATTTAATGTAGTGCCTTATTTAATGTCGTATTACAAGCCTTTCACCATTTAAAAAAGACACTCAACATGATTGCAGTCACAGTTACAGTTAATATCGTCCAATGTAATATGGAATAATATATTTAGCGTCACACACACATGCATGCGCGTGCGTAAATAGACACAGTCAATCAAATATATCTGATCTATGCGTGCATTGCATCCATGAAAGAGAGCTTACTAGCTAACTATGTAAGTGGGTACGCTGGAGTCGTCATACAACAAATAGTACAAGTTTTGGATCAAAAAATAAATAAATAAACAAATATTACAAGTTTTGATAACACCATTCATCACTTAAAACTGAAAATTTTCAGTGATTTCAAATTAAGTGCGTTTGGTCACGCGTTTTTTTTACCACTTAAAATAATAAGTGATATGTTAATTTAAGACCAATATTTTAAGACTAGCAAATATAGTACTAAGAGACAGCTCACATATATAATACGGAGTACTGGACAATGAAGTTAGTATTATGACATTTTTATAATATCAAGTTTAATCTTTAAAATTTATTTAATTATATTTTTAATGAATTTTAGATTGTAAAAATCAAATATGCCCTTATAGTTAGTTATTTAAATTTAAAGTTCTTTTGTGTCACTTTTTTTTAAAATCTTGTTTAAATGGTAACTGTCATAAGTTTTTATTAGTAGTTATGTCGAGTGTCAACATTCTAGATAGGTAATTACGTATTACCAAAAAGGGTGTTACACCAAAAAGACCGTTCTCTTTGTATATAGTAGTATAGATAGATAGATACATACATATATATATATATATATATATATATATATATATATATATGGGGAAAGCGAATATGTTGCTAGCCTTAGGCAAGTTGCCTAAGGCTAGCCGCTAAAACGACGTAGTTTTACACAGCTTCTTTAACTCTTCTTTTTTCTGTTTTTCTCTTTCCCCGTCACTCTCTCTCTCTCTCTTATATTCAGATCTGCCCACGATCATCCCATCATCAGCCATTGTTGACAGCCAACTCCACACCGATGACGCACACTACAAGAAAAAGTGTCATCAGTGACAACTTTTTTAATGACAATATAAAAGTTGTCACTGTTGATCACCAACTGTGACAAGTATAAAAGTCGTCATAATTGGTCTACTATAGTGTACTATCTAGTGACAAGAATAAAGTTGTCACTCAATTTCGTCATTAATTGCTCGACGAAATAATTTTGATGAAGCTATAATGACAACTTTAAAAATGTTATCACTGTTTTAACTATGAATAGTGACAAAACTAAAATGTTGTCACTTTTGAAAAAGGAAAATGAATTTTGACAAAGTTCTTATTGTCACAAAAATTTTAGGCGGGCTGCAAAAATAATATTTCCCGGTTCCCTTTTCATTCTAAAATTTTAAGATCTCTAAACACTCCTAAATACACAGAGATGTCAGGAGAGGCCATACGATCCCCAATTCCTCTCTCTCTCTCTCTCTGTCTTAGACGTTCTGCTCCATCGACAACCGATCACCCACGCTCTCTCTGTCTTCGGATTTGCCGTTCGGATTCGGCTGCTCAGATTCTGCGTGTTTTCTCAGGTTCGTAAAGCACACCCACAAACAAACTAACTCCCTACCTTTCTATATCTCTCTTCTTTATAATGGAATTAGCGCAATTAAAGGTTTCGAAGGGTATGGTATTGGACCATTGGTGAACATCTAAAGCCACCATAGCAGATACATCCAAAGTGGCTCCTGAATTGCATCTATGGTGTGCTTGTCGACCGCTTAAACACTCTGTATTCTGTATTATGATACTCAAATGGGCAAGGCTCCTGGAATAAAACCCGTTTTCGTTTCAGCTATTTAATCTCTAAGACATATAGTTTGTGGTGTAGATCCTTTTGTTCACCTTGTAGAAGTTATTCTCAAAGTATAGCACAACCTTGGATGTTTTGCAGTATTATGCAGTACATTTAGATTATAAACTAATCGGTTTTTTGTTTATTTCTGGGCTTGATGACTAATGTCTTAACGAGGTTCTTTCAGATATAGGCACCTGATTTAACTCCATCTTGGAGTAATAGGAAAATTAAGTTTCCTGTGTTTTGCCAAGTTTTTAGTTTATTCAGCTCTTGTATTGTTGTACATTAGTTCACTTGCCGTGATGGAAAAATGAGGTACTTCTATTAAAGGGGTTAATGTAGTTCATGCTTGATAGTACTATCTTGTGTATTAAGGATAACATTTCACCTGCCGTAGGGAATCTTTTGTCTTTTGGGTATTTAGCAGGTAGGAATGTAGGCTGAAGGTCGAGTTGTGGTTGTTTTTTTCTTTTTTTTTTGGTTGGATTTGATCTTAGAGAATTGAGGTTTTTATTGGTGATTATTTAGTTTGATTATAATTATATCAGAATTCGGGATCCCTTTAACTGTTGGCTTGAAGCTGATTAATGGCTTGGCTAACTAAAGAACATGTTTATTTTCCTCCAATAGAACCAACTAATATGCATGTTACTGTGCCACCAGAAAAAAGACAAAGGTATATAATCAATCAGTGGGCTTCGCGTGTCTATCAATTTTGTGTGCAAGGACAGTCATTGTGTAATGATCAATAAATATGGTCCTCTTGCATACCTTTTTTCTTTTTTTCCAGATATTTATTGCCTTCGCACACAGTCTTATAAGTAGAGAAATGCACTCATTCTACTTGAATTCGTTCTAGATATTGTTGTTACATGACTGCGAACTTCTGAAGTTTGTCCATTTAACTTCTATGTTTCGTTCAGGCATTGTTCTGCTTGCGCATAGACCTGCCTACTTTGAGAGTTCAAACTCAGTGTTAGTTTGGTAGTTTTTAGGTTTTCTACTGGAATGTCTGTCTTGTGTATAGAATGAGAAGCCTTTAAGACTGGTCGTATATTTCATCATCACCAAAATTGGCTTGAAGTGTCTCAACCGCCTCAATCGTTAAGGAGCATAGCACGGGAATGGGAGTGAATAAAGCATTTAATTCACTCTATTATGTACAGATTTTTCTATTATTTGATGCACCACAGTTCATCTAAATAATTCCAATTCTACTGCTTGAAAAAACCAACAGGTGAATCTCATTATATGAATTATAACAGAGAGAGAGAGAGAGAGAGAGAGAGAGAGAGAGAGAGAGAGCGGAATATACTGGAGTGATTGGGACTCCAAGCATGGCAACTAATGGTTTGAGACACTGATTCACATAGTTACCAATGGCGAAGATTCGCCCCATTTACATTTTGTACTTATACGTGTAATATTCTGGAAATAAGTTATGCTAAAATGCTGGGCCTGTAATGTATTTTCTCGGAGACGATTGTCAGAGGGTTCTGTTCTGTTCCAGTATTCAAGCCTGAATTGACTGCAATTCTTGTCTCATTTATATCTACAGATTGGCATACTAGTTTTCACTTCGTCTTGTTCAGTGTGATGAGAAGGTTTTGTAATCTGTGAACTATGTAGCTCTTGCATGCCCATATGATTCGTTATGAAACCACTGAGCTTTTGCTCTTTAATTTGAGTAGCTTTAACTGCACATAGCTACCAATGGCGAAGATTCGCCACTTCCCTGCACCCTATAATGACTGTTCCAATGGTCCTGCGACTTGCCTATGGGCCCAACACACCTCTCAAACCAATCCAAAGACCAGGCAAATATAGCTTTATTCACTACATGCAAGCCGAATCTTGTGTATTTAGGCCTAATGGATATAAAGGAATTACATGCTGTGCAGGGAGGGGGAAGAGGTTTGAAGTACTGAGGTGGGTCAGGCTTAGTCTTAGGCTTATCTAATTATGCGTTCGCTTTGACATCTTAGCTCGGCTTAGGCTTTAGATGTTTGTCCACGGAGGGGGAGTCAGCACCTAAGATTGAAGGACCTTCAACAAAAACTTACTTGTACCAGCATTATTGAACTAATTTTGGGATTGGGCATCTCACTTTTCTCTCCGGTTAGCAGATAGGTAGTTACCTCTTATAAATCCATTTCGGAATTCATTTTTGATGCTATGCTTTTCTAATTTTCATTTTTGATATTGTTTGTGCTTACATGTTGGGTAATGTTGGTATTCAGGGTCGTAATTGCTAAAGCGGTGAGGAACACACTGAAGAAGCAAAGGTAAGCCGAATAATTATTGAACCTGATACAACTTGTTTACTCGATTAAAATCCCTGTGTTCATGATCACAAGAGTTTTCTCTTAATGTATATCAATAAATGCTTTACCACTTATGATAAGGAGTTGGCTGAGTGTGTGATTTGGTTATGGAATTGGCTTGAAGTGACAGACGATGCATGTTTCGAGACAACAAGCCAAGCACATAGACGTACTTTCTGCTTTGAGGAAATTCTACCCAAAACAATACTGATGCTCTCATTTTCTTCTCTTCAACTCAAGCCATCGTTGTACTGTAAGTCCATCTCTCTTTATCTCCACAAATTGATTAAGAAAACCCACCCACTTCAAGATTCGTGGCCCTGCCTTCTTGTTTGGGGTTCCTGCTTGTACCTGCTTCCCCATTTGTTCATACACCCTATTTGCCCCCGAGTAGGATACAAACATTAATACATGTGGTCCACAGATTTCGTAATCGTTACTATCTTTGGCTATTACAGTGGGTTTCAAATATGCTTTCTAGTAGATCTATAATTCAATCTGGTTTTTGAATGCACAATTGTCTGCATTCATGGTAGAAGAACATCAAAATACTCACTTATTGTTTAAGAGGTTTCATGTTGTATGGTGGATTTGCTATGTTTTAGGCAGTAGTTGCTACACGGGCTTCTCTCTAGTATGGCTATAGTTGTCTTATTTTTTAGTGTGATGATCAGGTTTTTTTTTTGTGCAGTGAAAAACTTTACTGAAGACGAAGATGCAGCAACATCCTTGTCCTAGAGTTATTGTACTCGGTGATTCTGTAAATGGAACCCTTTTAGTTTATATTACCATTAAGAAGACTCTTGTAATGGATGGTATCTTTATAATCGATGGTTTTGAATTAAATTCTCTTACATTAAAAGTTTATTCTCGTTATTTTTCTAGAAGAGTAATATGTACAGAGAATAAGATTTCATCACATGTGGCAACTTACAATTGTCACCATTACCGTGTAGAGAAAAGATTGTGATTGTCACTACATGAGTATATGTTCGTCACTAATGTGTATAGTGACAACATAAAAAAATTAAAACAGTGACAACTAGAAGTTGTCAATGAATGTTCCAATAGTGACAATACAAATAATTGACATAAATGGCAATTTTGACAACATAAACTTTGACACAAATGAAAATTGTGACATCATTGTCGTCGTCATGAGAGAGAAACAGTGACAATATATCTTGTCACCGGATATCAACCCAAGTCAATTGGGAGGGTTATTTAGTGACAACATGCAGTTCTAGTGACAACTTTTTAGAACATTAAGTGACAAAAAAGTTGTCACTATATGTGATAAAAAAGTGACAACTTTAATGTTGTCACACGGCTTTAAGTTTTTGTGACAACTTGTTTGATGTCGTCACTTATAGTCTTTAGTGACGGGCCTATAGTGACAACTACTGTGACAACAAATTTTCGTCACTATACCAATCAGTGACAACTTTGCATTTTTTTGTGACAACTTTCGTTGTCACTAATTACCAATTTTCTTGTAGTGGCACCACCCTCACCATCACAAACAACCTTCAATTTGCAGAGACCCACGCCTCTGCTGATCCTATAGATTGTGCCACTTCCATCTGCGGCCTCCGTCCCCATCACCGACTGTCCTCCGTCTCTTAACGGCCTCCATCGCCGGCGACCCACCACCCCTACCATGACAAACAACTGCCACCATACGGAAACCCACCACTGTTGGCCCTCTCTCTTCCGACATCACAGAAGCAGCCACACCTTGCCCAATCGCCAACTTCCGATGTCGACAACACAGACCGACCGCTACAGTAGACCACCCAATTGAGAAATTCGCTGACGATTAAATCGAAGTATATCCAATTGAAAATTTTAAATTCAAAATTAATGAATCCTTTTTTAAAATTCTAAAATTTAGAAGAGGACCTGTGTTTGGCTTGTCCGATGAATGGTGGTTGGTTTCTGTGCGGCGGTGATGGAGCAGTGTGGTGGCTGACGGAGGTTGGTGGTGGTGGCGGCTAATGTGGGTGCGGAGTTGGGGTTATAGATAGGGTTGGGTTCGAAGGTGATTGTCGCCGGCGAAGGAGCAGCGATGGCGAGATGAGTGAGGGCAGGCAGCGACGACGGTTGTGTGAGATGGTGACTTACTGGTTGTTTATGGTGTGGGCGGTGGAGATTGAGTGTCGCCGGCGATGGGGCGGCAACGGGTTAGTGCCAGCGATTTGGGGCGGCGACATGTTGAAGACGAGATTTGGGGCGGCGAAAGACTCTCTTGTTCAGGGCTTGCATGTTGACAGCCATGACAGAAGACGGCCGGCGACAGAGGCGGCAGATTGAAGTGGCCGGTGTGGAGGCTGGCCGGCGACGGTGGTGGCCGGCAATGGGGCAATTGTTGGTGTGTGTGCATATCTGAGGAATGAGAGAAAGAGAGAAAAAACAAGGAAAAAAAAAGAATTATAAAAAATGTGTAAAACTACGTAGTTTTAGTCTCTAGCCTTAGGCAACTTGCCTAAGGCTAGCAACATATTCGCTTTCCCCTATATATATATATATATATATATATATATATATATATATAGCTATATATATATATATATATATAGCTAATCCGTTGATAGCTCTAGCAACTTAATTCAAGTTGCCAGCGCGATCTGGCCGTCCAGACGCGAGAATGGACGGTCAGATCGCGCCCCACAACAGCAATTTTTTTCACCGTCCGCAACATAATGTAGCGGACGGTAAATTATCGTCCGCTACATTATGTTGCGGACGGTCAAATTGCGCTAGTAACTTGCTAGCGCTATCAACGGATCAACTTTCATATATACATGTGTGTGTGTGTAGATATATAGTTATAGATATATAAGCTCGTTAATTAGGACTAAAACAATTGCAGTTATTGTAGCTCCTTTAATTGGCATATGTGACCTGGTATCATATATCCAGATTTTTCCTTTTGAGAATGGGTGTATGGGCGTGGGGAAGGGAGGAGGGGGGGGGGGGGGGGGCATTGATAAGCCAAAATATAATTGTATTGCATTTTTAAAAATTAATAATTCAATCAATCTGCCGACTACTTGTTTGTGTTGTTTCGGCTAGAGACTTTGTCCGTGGTATTCTGTTGATGTAACTTGGTTTACTTAGTCCGGATGGACTTGTCATATCCACTTTTATTATGTTATCTTATAACTAAGTTCTTATATGCAAACGTTTCCTTTTATCAAGGTATATATTTTTATATTCACAAAAAAACAAAAAATCAATCTGTCGACGACTTGTCGGATATGACACTAGAGATAGTGATCCAAATACGACTAGATACGATACGTTAGAAACGAGAAAATATTGTATTCACTGACTATAAAATAAACGTTTGATTTGAATAACCTTTCTTGGTAGTCAACTTGATGCAGAGGTTGGGAAGTCAAGATAGCCAAGAGGGACAATGGTTGTTTGCACTTATTAACCCGTATATGTCGTGCATAATAGTTGACCACATAAAAGCATGATGATTACCTAATTAGTTGCATGTTGCATATGCAAAAGTTTAGTTGACTGAGGCGACCTATCATCTTGATTCTTGAAACTTGAATGTTCGGGTTGCGTGTTACAAGCAGTCATTCATAAGGACAGTCGCGTAGCTAGCCGGGGGCACCGGTAGGCCGGCCGGGGGCCCACCTGCTTCTCCATCAATCTTTTTTTATATATAGTATGCTTAATATCCAATAATAAAAATACTCACCCGAAACTTTTAAAAATAATTTAAAGAGTTATCTTTTTAATCACGTTACGTGTTAGAATACCTAAACTTTTTAAAAACAGTACAAAAAATAATTTTGTAGTCATTTTAAATGCTTAACTTACACAAAAAAAATAGAAAGGTAAAATACCAAATATATATAGTCAACAGAAAAAAGGAAGAGATAAAGTTTTCTTGAATCACTGCGTGTGTTTCCATTTTTCGAAACGACTAAATATAGTCTCTCACTCTTTTCAAAGCGATAGGCCGCAGACGTGGCGACACTACGACGGATAAAACGAGAACCGAGTCGGTCCCCTCACGGGCCACGGCCTCAACGGCTGAACCGCTCAACTTTTGCCTGTCACTACTGCAACTGTGAAAATAGCATTTTTCGCTATGAGGATTGTCAAGACCCGATTCGGTAATTTAATTGGAGATGAGTTTATGGATGATTATTTGGTCACTTATATATGTCGGAAAAAAATTGTTTGATAGTATTTAACATGATATACTTATTAACCGCTTTCAGAATATGTGACTTTGTCCTAGTCAATCGTAAAATGTCACCGTTCATGATTTAATATTATGTAATTCATTTTTGTGACAATTTTTTTCTTCTAGTTTTGGTGCCCACCTTGAATAATACTCTTGAAACTCCAAGCCAAGGCATTAGAATTCGGCTCCCTCGATCATAGACCCCAATAAACGGAAATGTGAGCGGATGCCACCTTTGTTTTCAACTGAGTTGGGGGCAGATTAATGTCGGCCTATTTGTCTTCATTATATAGCAAACCAAGTTTTGGAATTTTTATGTTTTCGGAAAATAAAAAGTCTCAGCACTTTGCATGGAGCCATTATCAGTTCCATTTTGGAGAAGAATTTCATTGATACACACCCATGAACCTTGAATGCCAATGGAAGAAATTTTATCTTCCACGTCCACCCACGGAAATGTTTTGGAGACACTTGTTTCAAGAACAATACAACTTTGAAAATTTAGGTACAACAATATATTCTTTGCAACCAAAAAAAAATAAAAAATATACAACTTATCGAAATAATGAAAAAATAATGACAGCTTAAAGCATATTACAGACCAATCTATTATTCGATGAATAATCATACGGACAGGACGCCATTAACTCGCTGTGGCCGTGATTGGCATACAACGAATGGCGGGTGCACTACTCGAAGGATGTTTTGTTATGAGACGATTTTGATTCTCGAAGTCTTCTTTCATCTGAGAGTAGCTTTGCAAACCTGCAGAAGTAATTGACCGATTAGTACTACTCTACCTGCTGAGTATAACAAAAACAAAATGTAATGTATATGCTAATTGACTTATATACTTTTTGAGAGCATCCTCGTTTGTGCCACCATGTTCTACTGGTTCAGAGAGACCCGTCTCCAAATTGACCCTTGAGACTGGTTTCTTCAGTAGACCATCGCCGATTTTCACAAGATTGTCCAAGTTCTCCTTTGTGGAAATATCAACCGAAGATACTTTTCCGCGTAAGTTGTCCTCCTGGTTTTGCATGCAGTAGAATGAGGACTTAATTCGACGCACCAAATTGAGAACTCAAACAAAAACCAAATGAGTATTTATACTTAAGCTTACTTGGATTCGGAGGTAGTTTTCTTCAGAATGAAGGGCTTGGAAAACAACAGAAAGATGAAAATCAACCATGTCTTGGCTTGCTTGGGTAAATACATCTACTAATGGAGTCGAACCTCCATGAAGTAACCAGCCCAGGACTCCCCATTTGCCTGCCATTTTAGCGTTATAATTTTTTTGCCCCTTCGAGGACCCTGTCCCTATTGAGATAACTAGCAAGCGACCATAGTCCATGGGCTTGATGGGGAACAAATCTGGGTCTTCGTTGAAAATCTGTTTGGTTACCTGGCTTATGGCAACCAGAGCCTGGAATCATCCATGTGAACAAAGAAAAACAGTCAGCTTTGTACTTCAGATATTACTTAAATACTGGATGGATTCAATTTCCTAAAAAAATCATCGCAAGGAAGCGGGGGACATATATCAACTTAAAAGAGATCTCTAAGTGTAATTTCTTTGATAATTAACAGTACCGGATTATTTGCAGCAACACCACCATCAATAAGATTGAAGTCATAAGCAAAGCCATTTTTATCTAGTTTCTTGAAGTTGTAGGCTGGAAGATAAGTTGGAGCTGCTGAGGTGCTGATGCAGATATCCGACAATCGAGCATCCAATTGTTGATATCTTTTTACCTGCATGCGATCGATCAAGATTCTAATTAAGATCTGTCGCTTTCAAAGTTAATTTAACGTGGTAGTATATCATCAATGCTACATGTAGCAATGCTACTCATTCCAAATTTTCTTTTTCTTTCTCCTTAATGCTGACATAGAGTTTCAAAAGTTCGCATAATTCAGGCATTGCGCAACCTAAGTTCCTAGTTTTCCGAAAATTTGTTTGTGAGTCATATCATGTCATTTGCAATTTTTAAAAAACTAGTTGATCATGAAAAAACATGCATGTAGGCTTGCATATATCCATAGCTTGCAACTCCTCTTTTAGTGACGAAAAGGACACCGCGTAGGTAAATTTGTGTTCTCTTTGGGCCTAAAACTTTTTTCTTCTACAGGTCATGCCTAAAATAAAGTAAACTTCTCTTTAAGTTCAAAATATTCCAAAATAGTCTGTTTTGGGGATAAGGATCCTCTGTTGTACAGCGATACAACATAGGATCTTTCTCCCAAATTTCGATATTGAAATCATATACAGAAAATCTTCAGAGAGAGAGAGGAACCTCGTAAGTAGAGAAAATGGTTGGCTGCAAATTCTTGATGTCAAAAGTTGGAATTACTATGTTGGTCAAGGTGTGACTCAACCGAGTATCTCCTAGCTTCTCCCTGACGAGCTCATGAAGGTACTTCCCGTTGTATTTTGGTCCTCTTAATTCCTTTAACAAGGTTTTGATTGATCCAAACGGGCCCCTGCAACTCGGCACAAACGTATGCATGGTCGATTAGCAGTTCCCTCATTGAAGGTAATAACCAAAAAAAAAAAAAACATCCTAAAATGTGTCATACTGGTGCCTATGCTGCGATTTTCATGCTATACTTTCGCTCATGTTGAAGATATCGCGACAGATGTTGTGCACTATAAAGGCAAAGTCCCTAATCATCAAGGTTACCTCCTCTGGGGGAATATCTTAGGGCCGTGTTCCAGATAAAATGGCATGATATCTTTAGCCGCATATAGAGGACGGTTGCTTTCATCCGGAGCAGTTAACATGGCTGTTACGAGGCCACCGGTGCTTGTTCCTGCAATAACGTCAAAGTAATCTGCCAGTCTTGCTTCCTGCCCATCCAGCTCCTAAATAATGTCATAACTTACCGTTAGTATATAATTAGATTATAATAAAAAAGCATGTTTTTGTGTTGGACGGATTCATTTCATGCTCTCTAATCAAATCTTGTGCATTTCAAAGGGTTTTAGAAAACACCGCATGGGAAGAAAGATGATGAAGCCCATATATTTTTCTCCTGGTTCAGTTTAAGAGAATGAATGAAGGTTCACGTATATGGTAATTCAAGGCATGCTCAATAAATACTACTCTTTTTACATCTCCTTCAAGTTTTTTTCCTCCAAGTCATTACATCAGCGACAACATTTTTCGATAGTTTCTCTGATAGGTGTGTTCCGTGCGAATACCTGAAGTTGAGATTCCAGAAAAGCAAGGATGGTACCAGGAATAATCCCTCTAATACCACCTCCATCTATGCTGAGAATGGTCACCAGATTTCCGTATGCTGGGGGTTGGATTTGAGAAGCGGATGATTCCATGCTCTGAATGAACATTCTTAAGATTGTAAAAAAGTGTAGTGCTTAAGTGCAATTTACAGGAGTCAAGCTAGAATAGGAAGATCACAATGTAGAAGTTGGTCTCAAAGTTTTGGATATGATACATGTTTCAATGCCTAAACGATCTATTTATAGGCCTCAAGCTTGAAAAGGATTCTTCCTGGTAGTCTCTTCTGTTTGGCCACGTTTTGTACTTTGTAATTCCATTAATTTAGTAGAAACTCAACCAACATGCGTCCTTAGCATTAACGTTACTAAAAGTATTTTGATCGTTATTGATAAACTTTGTAGCGACGTTTTTTTATCGCGAAATGCATTTAATGGCTTTTGTTGCAACAAAAGATGTAAGCGGTTAGCCTCTCCAAACACTCAAAAGAACAACTATTATATTCCCATGGTCAAGTCAATGCGGATATCAATTGACCTCACGAGTTGTTAAGACCTACACGTACGGTTTAGTGACCTGTTCATATCCGATATTATCATCTTTGATAAAAGCTAGAACAATAATAAAAGGCTGCATGGCGCCTTGCAGCCTCCTGTACCTATCCAACCTCACAAGATTGCATGAACATGAGTTTAATAAAAGTACTAATCCCACGTTAATCATCAACTTGGAGGCGAATGTCCTTTAGTACCTCCCTTAGAAAGAGACTACTTTTTTTTCAAGAAAATATTGATTACAAAGATAATAAGGATGGTAAATTAAAGGTTTTCTATCATCCTTGACTATATGAAGAACCATAGATTACTATGACATTTGGGCAAGTCACTTTATTTAGGAGTCTTAAAAAACTGTATTTGGTTGTTGCTAATACTTTATAAACAAAGCATGAATATTCGAGCGACAAAATGATAGATAAGCAAGAACATCATTGTAGGATTTTCGATAACTTATTACATCGTGTGCACTAGAGCTAGCTACCATATTTAGACACGAAAACTAAGAATTATTCCTAATTTTCAAAAAGAAGGTCTCCCTTCAAAGGGCCGAAGAAAACTTGTAATATTAGGATTGCGGCACGAGAATTGTCTCCATAGTGTCGTCCATTTTACGATGCCGCAGCAAGAATATTAGATTAGCTAGCTTTTGATAGTCTGTCACAGTCTTTGGTTTGGAATGCATGCAGTTCTATCATTATTTTATAATCCTCACGCAGCTTCACGACACGCTTCCTCTGGAAAATTTTAGAGGGAGACAAGTGCTGGCGGCTACCAGTTTTCTTGCAAATCAGTGCTGATCTATTGTTTCAATTTTGGTGTCCTAAGACTGGGTAATCTTCAATTTGCGTTGGTTACCAGTAGGAATATAAACCATTACAGTAACAAAGTCAGGCCATCAACACAAGCATCATAGATGTCAGCAAACGTAAAGCGGATGACATTCTCATCGGATAGTGTAATATGATCATTTAAGTGCTACCGGAGATTGAGCGACTGTCTAAGTTTCTTAAGTATCCATTTCTCTTTGGTCAAAAACATATATTACTTGGAAGGAGTAGTCACATAGCTAAGTCCATGAACTTCTCACGACTTAGAATAAAGAAAAACAAACTTTGGCTCCTACCCAGGTTGTAAAAATCTTCCTCCAACCCAGTGTATGGTGACAATTAATAGTCCTTAAATGTTTTTAGTAGCTTTTCTTTTAACACTTTTAACGACAATTATTACAGAACTTTGTTAGCGTCACTAAATTAAAGTCACTAAAAACATTTAGAGACGATCAATTGTCGTTATATAGGAGATAAGAAGAAGATTCTTCCGGCGGAGTAGCATCCAAATTTTTTCAATAAAGAAAGGGATCATTTGCACATAAAACCCTATAGTTTGAGGGTTTGTGCGCATTTCACCTCACTATTTCAATTTTTGCGCAATTCACCTTACTGTTCATTAATTTGTGCTCAATTTACCAATTGACGGGCTGAAATCCAATTTTTTGGATGTCCATCAATTTCTCAGGGGCAAATTCGTGACTTCAATCCTCCAATCTACCTTGGCAATTACATGTCCACCTCACCAAATGTTAGCCTAATCAAAATCGTCCACCTTTGCAAACCACATCACCGTTGCCCAACACAAAGTCTTTGACCGGCAAAATCCAAAGCTCTATGGAAAAGGGCTAAGGCGATGGTAGAGACAAATGCCAGTCCCACCAGCGCAATCCAAATCCAACCACCGTAGAACCCTCCAAACCCTTAACAGCACTATCACCGTCCAAACCCCACCACCGTCCAAACCACCTCCATCACAAAGTCGTTCAACCCCCACCATCACAGAGTCGTCCAACGCCCCCCAAGCGCCAGTCCTTCAAACCCTCAACGGTGTTAGCGCTGTCCAAGCCCAACTCTCGATGATGACGTCGAACTCCGTCTTCTCCTCGACGACGGCATATCCTTCCACAGTGGCGCCGGGAGCACCGACGGTAGCCGGGGCGAAACCCCACCACCATAGCGCTGTCTAACCCACCTCCATCACAAAGTTGTTCAACCCCCCACCATCACAGAGTCGTCCAACGCCCCCCCACATGCCAATCCTTCAAACCCCCAATGGCACTGTCCAACAAACCCCCAACGGCACCGTCCAAACCCAACTCTTGATGATGACGTCGAACTCCGTCTTTTCCTCGACAACGACAGATGCTTCCACGGCGGCACCGGGAGCAGCGAAGGCGGCGGCAGTGATGTTGAGCCTGTCCTTGAGGTACTCGACAAACTCTACGCGTCGGCAAGGGATAGCTTAGAGATATCGTTGCTGAGGGCGACCACGTTCTTGGGGGAGTCAACGGTGGCAATAGGGCGTCAACGACGGAGTGCGATTAGGAGGTACAATGAGTTGAGGCCTGAGGTGTTCGAAGGAGAAGAAGGCAGATAAGGCGAGAAGGGAGGCAGGGGAGGAGGATGCAATGCCGACACCGACACTGGCAGAGTTGAAGATGCCTTTGGGGGAGTTGAGGAAGCTGAGGAAGGTTGGGATCAGGTTGGGCAAGAGGTTGAAGTGGGAGATTGAAGGCTGATGTGGCTGCCAATGTGGTTTGGGGGTTCAATTGACCATTCTACCCCTAAAATTTTGACGGGCATCCAAAAAATTGGACATCAGCCCGTCAATTGAGCACAAATTAATGAATAGTAAGGTAAATTTCGCCAAAATTGAAATAGTAAGGTGAAATGCGCACAAACCCTCAAACTATAGGGTTTTATGTGCAAATGATCCTAAAGAAAGAGGCATCTTACTGCACACTAACATAATTGTATGCACGTACACAATACGCACCCACATACATCAAGAGTAGAAGAGATGGTTGGTTGTTGCAAATGCTTGATATCGAAAGTTGGGATGACAACATTGGTCAAGGTTTGGTACAGCCGAGCCTCTCCTAGCTTCTCCCTCACAATCATCTTGGTCCTAAACAATGTTCTCTTGATTGCACCACAAAAATCCGAGCCACTAAAACTATAATGTTGTTCATTACAAATTCCATGAAATCTGGTTCCATGTCAATAAAATGAATATCTTTTGCAAGTTCAAGAAAATCCGTCGCTAAAGTCACTTTTAGTGATAGATTTTTTCGTCGGTAAAAGTTTGTCGCTAAAGATCTTTATCAACGGAATGTTTTCGTAGCTAAATATGTTTTACCGACAGAAAAATCTGTCGCTACATGTTACTTTCGAACTTATTCCTTATTTTTTTTCCCAAAAAATTTTAAAAAAAGTTTTCGCGGCGAACTTATACGTATCTGTACAAACCATCAGTAAAGTCAATATTATAATTTTTAATGACCTTTGGTGACGGAATTTTAGCAACAGCAAAAGGTGACTAACACTCTATTTCTTTCTCTTTCTCATTCTCCCCGTCGTCACTCTCTCCCTCTGACTTACGTCGCCCACCTACCATGTCATCCCGCCCCCACTCGCTAGCCCACCCTGTCTTCCCCACCCTTACCCCGACTTCACCACCCCCTTGTCCCACACACTCCATCGTCAGCATTTCGAAAGGGATACCAATTTAGTAGATCTGGAGTCACGCCATCCAGTATTAACCTTAGTCTTTTATCCTTCCATTTCACAATTTTTGTCTCTTTTATTTTTGGACATCCATAGGATATAATTTGAATATTTGAAACATTAGCAAGTATAGATTTTCTGAGATTAAATGGGGTATTGTTTGACTAAGAATCATTTTGACCGTAATAAAGCGCTTATCTTGGAGGTTGAGTAGATTGTTGAATTTTCTATTAATTGAGTTAATTAGTATGTCTTACTGTTTAACTCATTTAGGACGAGTAATAGGTAGTCGAAGGTGTTAATATCTGATGAAAATGCTCATTGCATTTCGGTGAACAAAAAGAAATAGGGAAATATGAGCGAAGCATAGGAAAGAATGTACTAATAAAAAGGAAAAACAAAAAAAATGAAGGGAAGTTGGGATAGTGTGGGATGGATTTTATTTGCACCTTTTGGAAATTTTTGTAATGAAAAAGTATGTGATCAAGTTTACATTTGCATTGGGTGAACTTTGAATTCTCATCTAAAAGGAAATTTGGTGTTGTTCCACATTTCTATATGGTTGTTAATTTTGCTAGTGTAATTATCAAATAATTGAATAATTAGCTACTCCATTATTGTCTTTGGCTCTATGATTTTTGCATAATTTATTGCAGCTGGTTTTGACTGAATTTTTAGTTGTAATTTAACAAGTAGTCTTCTTCTATTTATTTTGTTCACTGTAAATGAATTTTGTACAACCGATGCTCATTTTTAGGTTATGATGGATAAAGAGGAACAAGTAACAACTTTGGGCGGAGAGATAATGTGCAGACTTTAGAGCAAAGATCTTGATTTATATTTTTTTAGTTTCAATGAAACTTGTAATTTTATTTTTGAGATCTGTACAATGTGATCTATTGAATTTAGTGAATATGTAATTTGTTGTATTGAGTGTTAGTTGGTGGTGTATATGATTTAAATTTTATTTGTATTACTTAAAATTTAGTAAAGGATGAATTCTAATTTAAAGAATTATATTATTATTGGATTGGTTGGTTAGGGTTAATTAATTGTTTAAAACATGTTAGAATTTATAAGAAATAAAAAAAATAGCATTTTTTAACTTTTAGCACGAAATTTCGCCGCTAAAAGTCGTTATACACATCAATAAACGTTTTTAAAGACATATTTTTAGCTTTTGCAATGGACTTTTAGATACAAAAATTTTGGCGATAAGTTTTTTAAAAAATTTCAAAAATTTTAGAAATTAGACAAAATATAGAAAATATCTTCAGCGACAAGAAAATCCGCTAAAAATTAATTAATTCCGTCGGTAAAAATTGAATTTTTGCAGACGGACCACCAAATTTTGTCACTAATCTTTTAGCGATGAGGTTTTTCCCACAGACTTTTAGCGACGGACAGTTCGTTGCTAACAGTCTTTATCGATGGAATATTCACTTTTAGCAACCGAAAATTCTATCGCTAAAAGTGAATTTTCTTGTGGTGAAGAACATAAAGGGATTAGTTCAAATACGTTATCCCACTAGCCTATCTATTTGTAGCCTTAAGCTAACGCAGTTACCTGGAAATGTCCTTCCTTCTCTACGTGATACAATCTCCAACTGGTACACGACGTATTGTAGAGTTACCTACTACATTGACAAGAGTCAATTAATGTACATTAGCAATAGTATTTCCATATCGAAAGGTTGTCGTACCGTGGTTTGTTACTCAACCTTAAGTGATGAATTTCTTGCTATTATTCTAGTGTACGTAGTGCCTTATTTAATGTCGTATTACAAGTTTTTTACCATTAAAACAAGAAACTCAACATGATTGCAATCACAGTTGCGGTCAATATCGTCTAACGTAATATGGAGTAATATATTTAGCGTCACACACACATGCATACGCGTGCGTAAATAGACACAGTCAATCAAATATATCTGGTCTATGCGTGCATTGCATCCTCCCGCTGATCATGAAGCCATGCCTTACATTTTCCATTTGCTTTCACAATTAACTCGCGCAAAACGCCAAGGTTTTGTTTCAATAATGAAAGAGAGCTTACTAGCTAACTGTGTAAGTGGGGACGCTGCAGGCGTCATGCAACAAATAGTACAAGTTTTATATTACAAAAAAAAATAGTACAAGTTTTAGACTAAGTCTAGCAAATATAGTACTAAGAGACGGCTCACGTATATAATGCGGAGTACTAGACAATGAAGTTGGTATTATGATATTTTTATAATATCAAGTTTGACATTTAAAATCTATTTAATTATATTTTTAATGAATTTTAGATTGTAAAAATCAAATATGCCCTTATAACTAGTTATTTACATTTAAAGTTCATTATTTTGTGTCACTTTTTTTGAAAATCTTGTTAAAATGGCAATTGTCATAATTTTTTATTACTAGTTATGTCGAGTGTCAACATTCTAGATAGATAATTACGTAGTACCAAAAAGAGTATTAAATCAAAAAGATCGTTCTCTTTATATATATATATATATATATATATATATATAAAAGCTCGTTGATTAGGACTAAAACAATTGCAGTTATTGTAGCTCCTTTAATTGGCATATGTGACCTGGTATCATATATCCACATTTTTCCTTTTGGGAGTTGGTGTATGGGCGTGGGGAATGGACGGGGGGTGGCGGCCATTGATAAGCCAAAATATAATTGTACTGCATTTTAAAAAATTAATAATTCAATCAATTTGCCGACTACTTGTTTTGTGTTGTTTCGGCTAGAGACTTTATCCGTGGTATTCTGTTGTTGTAGCTTGGTTTACTTAGTCCGGATGGGCTTGTCATCCACTTTTATTATGTTCTCTTATAACTAAGTTCTTATATGTAAACGTTTCCTTTTATTAAGGTATATATTTTTATATTCACAAAAAAACAAAAAATCAATCCGTCGACGACTTGTTGGATATGACACTAGATATAGTGACCCAAATACGACTAGATGCGATATGTTAGAAACGAGAAAACATTGCATTCGCTGACTATAAAATAAACGTTTGATTTGAATAACCTTTCTTGGTAGTCAACTTGATGCAGAGGTTGGGAAGTCAAGATAGCCAAGAGGGACAAAGCATGATGATTACCTAATTAGTTGCATGTTGCATATGCAAAAGTTTAGTTGACTGAGGCGATCTATCATCTTGATTCTTGAAACTCATATGTCTCTCCAAAACTTGAATGTTCGGATTTCGTGTTACAAGGAGTCATTCATAAGGACAGTAGCGTAGCTAGCCGGGGGCACCGGTAGGCCGGCCGGGGGCCCACCTGCTTCTCCGTCAATCTTTTTTTTATATATATAGTATGCTTAATATCCGATAATAAAAATATCCACCCGAAACTTTTAAAAATAATTTAAAGAGTTATCTTTTTAATCACGTTACGTGTTAGAATACCTAAACTTTTAAAAAACAGTACAAAAAATAATTTTGTAGTCATTTTAAATTCTTAACTTACACACAAAAATGCAAAGGTCAAATACCAAATATATATAGTCAACAACAAAAAAGGAAGAGATAAAGTCTTCTTGAATCACTGCGTGTGTTTCTATTTTCCGAAGCGATTAAATATAGTCTCTCACGCTCTCACTCTCTTCAAAGCGATAGGCCGCAGACGTGGCGACACTGCGACGGATAAAATGAGAACCGAGTCGGTCCCCTCACGGGCCACGTACGGCCTCTACGGCTGAACCGCTCAACTTTTGCCTGTCACTACTGCAACTGTGAAAATGGCATTTTTCGCTATGAGGATTGTCAAGACCCGATTCCGTAATTTAATTGGAAATGAGTTCATGGATGATTATTTGGTCACTTATATATGTCGGAAAAAATTGTTTGATAGTATTTAACATGATATACTTATTAACCGCTTTCAAAAGATGTGACTTTGTCCTAGTCAATCGTAAAATGTCACGGTTCATGATTTAATATTATGTAATTCATTTTTGTGACAATTTTTTTCTTCTAGTTTTGGTGCCCACCTTGAATAATACTCTTGGTGCCACCGCTGCATAAGGAGAACTTGAAACTCCAAGCCAAGGCATTAGAATTCGGCTCCCTCGATCATAGACCCCAATAAACGGAAATGTGAGCGGATGCCACCTTTGTTTTCAACTGAGTTGGGGGCAGATTAATGTCGGCCTATTTGTCTTCATTATATAGCAAACCAAGTTTTGGAATTTTTATGTTTTCGGAAAATAAAAAGTCTCAGCACTTTGCATGGAGCCATTATCAGTTCCATTTTGGAGAAGAATTTCATTAATACACACCCATGAACCTTGAATGCCAATGGAAGAAATTTTATCTTCCACGTCCACCCACGGAAATGTTTTGGAGACACTTGTTTCACGAACAATACAACTTTGAGAATTTAGGTACAACAATATATTCTTTGCAACCAAAAAAAATAAAAAATTTACAACTTATCGAAATAATGAAAAAATAATGACAGCTTAAAGAATATTACAGACCAATCTATCATTCGATGAATAATCATACGGACAGGACGCCGTTAACTCGCTGTGGCCGTGATCGACATACAACGAATGGCGGGTGCACTACTCAAAGGATGTTTTGTTATGAGACGATTTTGATTCTCGAAGTCTTCTTTCATCTGAGAGTAGCTTTGCAAACCTGCAGAAGTAATTGACCGATTAGTACTACACTACCTGCTGAGTATAAGAAAAACAAAATGTAATGTATATGCTAATTGACTGATATACTTTCTGAGAGCATCCTCGTTTGTGCCACCATGTTCTACTGGTTCAGAGAGACCCGTCTCCAAATTGACCCTTGAGACTGGTTTCTTCAGTAGACCATCGCCGATTTTCACAAGATTGTCCAAGTTCTCCTTTGTGGAAATATCAACCGAGGATACTTTTCCGCGTAAGTTGTCCTCCTGGTTTTGCATGCAGTAGAATGAGGACTTAATTCGACGCACCAAATTGAGAACTCAAACAAAAACCAAATGAGTATTTATACTAAAGCTTACTTGGATTCGGAGGTAGTTTTCTTCAGAATGAAGGGCTTGGAAAACAACAGAAAGATGAAAATCAACCATGTCTTGGCTTGCTTGGGTAAATACATCTACTAATGGAGTCGAACCTCCATGAAGTAACCAGCCCAGGACTCCCCATTTGCCTGCCATTTTAGCGTTATAATTCTTTTGCCCCTTCGAGGACCCTGTCCCTATTGAGATAACTAGCAAGCGACCATAGTCCATGGGCTTGATGGGGAACAAATCTGGGTCTTCGTTGAAAATCTGTTTGGTTACCTGGCTTATGGCAACCAGAGCCTGGAATCATCCATGTGAACAAAGAAAAACAGTCAGCTTTGAACTTCAGATATTACTTAAATACTGGATGGATTCAATTTCCTTAAAAAATCATCGCAAGGAAGTGGGGGACATATATCAACTTAAAAGAGATCTCTAAGTGTAATTTCTCTGATAATTAACAGTACCGGATTATTTGCAGCAACACCACCATCAATAAGATTGAAGTCATAAGCAAAGTCATTTTTATCTAGGTTCTTGAAGTTGTAGGCTGGAAGATAAGTTGGAGCTGCTGAGGTGCTGATGCAGATATCCGACAATCGAGCATCCAATTTTTGGTATCTTTTTACCTGCATGCGATCGATCAAGATTCTAATTAAGATCTGTTGCTTTCAAAGTTAATTTAACGTGGTAGTATCATCAATGCTACATGTAGCAATGCTACTCATTCCAAATTTTCTTTCCCCTTAATGCTGACATAGAGTTTCAAAAGCTCACGTAATCCAGGCATTGCGCAACCTAAGGTCCTAGTTTTTCGAAAATTTGTTTGTGAGTCATATCATGTCGATTGCAATTTTTAAAAAACTAGTTGATCATGAAAAAACATGCGTGTAGGCTTGCATCCATAGCTTGCAACTCCTCTTTTAGCGACGAAAAGGACACCGCGTAGGTAAATTTGTATTCTCTTCGAGCCTAAAACTTTTTTCTTCTACAGGTCATGCCTAAAACAAAATAGACTTCTCTTTAAGTTCAAAATATTCCAAGATAATCAATTTTGGGGATAAGGATCCTCTGTTGTACAGCTATACAACATAGGATCTTTCTCCCAAATTTTGATATTGAAATCATCTACGGAAAATCCTCAGAGAGAGAGAGAGAGAGAGAGAGGAACCTCGTAAGTAGAGAAAATGGTTGGCTGCAAATTCTTGATGTCAAAAGTTGGAATTACTATGTTGGTCAAGGTGTGACTCAACCGAGTATCTCCTAGCTTCTCCCTGACGAGCTCATGAAGGTACTTCCCGTTGTATTTTGGTCCTCTTAATTCCTTTAACAAGGTTTTGATTGATCCCAACGGGCCCCTGCAACTCGGCACAAACGTATGGTTGATTAGCAGTTCCCTCATTGAAGGTAATAACCAAAAAAACCATCCTAAAATGCGTCATACTGGTGCCTATGCTGAAATTTTCACGCTATACTTTTGCTCATGTGTTGAAGATATCACAAGAGATGTTGTGCACTGTATAGGCAAAGTCCCTAATTATCAAGGTTACCTCCTCTGCGGGAATATCTTAGGGCCGTGTTCCAGATAAAATGGCATGATATCTTTAGCCGCATATAGAGGACGGTTGCTTTCGTCGGGAGCAGTTAACATGGCTGTTACGAGGCCACCGGTGCTTGTTCCTGCAATAACGTCAAAGTAATCTGCCAGTCTTGCTTCCTGCCCATCCAGCTCCTAAAAAATCTCATAGCTTATCGTTAGTATACAATTAGATTATAAAAAAAAAGCATGTTTTTGCGTTGAACGGATTCATTTCATGCTTTCTAATCAAATCTTGTGCATTTCAAAGGGTTTTAGAAAACACCACATGGGAAGAAAGATGATGAAGCCCATATATTTTTCTCCTGGTTCAGTTTAAGAGAATGAATGAAGGTTCACGTATATGGTAATTCAAGGCATGCTCAATAAATACTACTCTTTTTACATCTCCTTCAAGTTTTTTTCCTCCAAGTCATTACATCAGCGACAACATTTTTCGATAGTTTCTCTGATAGGTGTGTTCCGTGCGAATACCTGAAGTTGAGATTCCAGAAAAGCAAGGATGGTACCAGGAATAATCCCTCTAATACCACCTCCATCTATGCTGAGAATGGTCACCAGATTTCCGTATGCTGGGG
Source organism: Escallonia rubra (assembly GCA_033065855.1). NCBI lineage: Eukaryota > Viridiplantae > Streptophyta > Magnoliopsida > Escalloniales > Escalloniaceae > Escallonia > Escallonia rubra. The sequence goes on from JAVXUO010000422.1 coordinate 272,118, forward strand.
GTTGGATTTGAGAAGCGGATGATTCCATGCTCTGAATGAACATTCTTAAGATTGTAAAAAAGTGTTGTGCTTAAGTACAATTTGCAGGAGTCTAGCTAGAATAGGAAGATCACAATGTAGAAGTTGGTCTCAAAGTTTTGGATATGATACATGTTTCAATGCCTAAACGATCTATTTATAGGCCTCAAGCTTGAAAAGGATTCTTCCTGGTAGTCTCTTCTGTTTGGCCACGTTTTGTACTTTGTAATTCCATTAATTTAGTAGAAACTCAACCAACATGCGTCCTTAGCATTAACGTTACTAAAAGTATTTTGATCGTTATTGATAAACTTTGTAGCGACGTTTTTTTATCGCGAAATGCATTTAATGGCTTTTGTTGCAACAAAAGATGTAAGCGGTTAGCCTCTCCAAACACTCAAAAGAACAACTATTATATTCCCATGGTCAAGTCAATGCGGATATCAATTGACCTCACGAGTTGTTAAGACCTACACGTACGGTTTAGTGACCTGTTCATATCCGATATTATCATCTTTGATAAAAGCTAGAACAATAATAAAAGGCTGCATGGCGCCTTGCAGCCTCCTGTACCTATCCAACCTCACAAGATTGCATGAACATGAGTTTAATAAAAGTACTAATCCCACGTTAATCATCAACTTGGAGGCGAATGTCCTTTAGTACCTCCCTTAGAAAGAGACTACTTTTTTTTCAAGAAAATATTGATTACAAAGATAATAAGGATGGTAAATTAAAGGTTTTCTATCATCCTTGACTATATATATGAAGAACCATAGATTACTATGATATTTAGGCAAGTCACTATATTTAGGAGTCTTAAAAGCTGTTTTTGGTTGTTGCTAATACTTTATAAACAAAGCATGAATAATCGAGCGACAAAATAATAGATAAGCAAGAACATCAGAGTATGATTTTCGATAACTTATTACATCGTGTGCACTAGAGCTAGCTACCATATGTAGACACGAAAACTAAGAATTATTCCTAATTTTCAAAAATAAGGTCTCCCTTCAAAGGGCCGAAGAAAACTTGTAATATTAGGATTGCGGCACGAGAATTGTCTCCACAGTGTCGTCCATTATACAACACATAGATGCCGCAGCAATTAAGAATATTATATTAGCTTTTGATAGTCTGTCACAGTCTTTGGTTTGGCATGCATGCAGTTCTATCATTATTTTATAATCCTCACGAAGCTTCACTACACGCTTCCTCTGGAAAAATTTAGAGGGAGAAAAGTGCTGGCGGCTACCAGTTTTCTTGCAATTCAGTGCTGATCTATAGTTTCAATTTTGGTGTCCTAAGACAGGGTAATCTTCATTTTGCGTTGGTTACAAGCAGGAATATTCAGTCCATGAACACAAGCATCATAGATGTCAGCAAACGTAAAGCCGGATGACATTCCCATCAGATAGTGTAATATGATCATTTAAGTGCTACCGGAGATTGTTTTACCTTTTACTACTTATGTCTTACTCGAATTATCTCGAGCAAAGCAAGTATGAAGGATTCTACTTACTACAGCCATAGTTATAACAACGAGGCTAGAATCTCTTACTCAAAAATGAAACCGCTTCTTAGCGACGTTAATTCCATCAATATATAGATAGAATTCTATGATGGCCATTTAGAATGAGATGGACAAAATGATTCCAAGCAAAAACAATTCTCATTATCTCTTGCAGCGAAATGAATTTAGTGGAAAATCGAAGCCACGGCTGATCGCTCTTTTCATTTTAATTTTTTTATGATAATTCTTTTTTGGGATATCACATGCATCGGCAATCCGGCAACAAAATATTCCTAGTGATTTGAGTTATCCAATACTAGTTGCCACGCCGTGCACCGGGACTACAGATCTTTAAAAAGTGGGAAATTACCACCTTGCAAAGGTAGTTAATTATTTTTCGTTTTTGGTAATATATAAGTGTTATATTTAAGGATGTGTCGGTTTCTTAGCGCGTAACACCAAGAATAGGTACCTAGCACCAAATGCATAGACGAGGAAGCTTGTATACTTGGCCCTATTAGCTCGCTTAGCTGTGCTTATGTTCAGGCTCGTTTAGCAGGGATCATCTTCTGGAGTCAGCTTGTGGACGAGTCTCAGAATTTTTACTTAAGTGCTTGTTCGTCAAAAATAAAAAAGAACTCCTGGCCCGGTGGGCTCGTTTGGCTCTGCTAAAATTTAGGCGTCTTGAGCAGGTATAGTGTTTAGGCTGACTCGGTTTCGTGTGGAGCTGATGAATTGTTGCGCAAGCTTGTGTTCTTAAGCCTTGGGAGGACTAGCTGCTCCTGGTTGCCCCGTCACCGCTCTTTCAGTTAAATGAGTTCTGGCTCATGATCATGATTGTTGAGCTAGGCTACTTAATCTTTATTAACTAAGTTATCCCGAATTTCGAGATCAAACTATCATTATAAACATTAAAATTAGGTATAACTGTATGGTACATTGTATACAATTATACTTGAAAGTTGATGAAATTAGCTACTTTTGAAAGTTGATGAAATTAGCTAAAGGAGCGTGTGGATGTTAAATTATATATATTAATATGGAAATTACATTATCGCTATTGTCTTAGTCTATAACATTTTATAGTTTCCCCAACTTGTATAAGATTCTATTTTCTGTTTCTGGTAGGACAGTTTTCTCTTACATATATAAAGGTCTCATTTTACTCAGTTTTATTAATGCTCTCTAATATAATTATCTTTCCATTTACCTTTTCTAACATGGTAACGCTAGCAGCGCCATACGATCTGCCGGTTTGAGAGTTTTTCAACTATTTTCGCAAATTCCGGGGAACGGCATAATCGATCAATTCATGTGTTTTTGTTTCTTCTCGTGCTTTTCTTTTCTTCTTGAGTTCAAAATTTTGGTCTTTCTTTCCTGCCCTTTCTATACAGTGATCTTCGCTTATATGCTGAAACCTTAGCCACTGCCCACTCTTACCGTTCATCAACTCTATTTTATTTCGCTCAAATATAAAAAAAGAAAAAAATTCCTCTTATGTTACCTCTGTCGATTTCCTTTAGCCCAAACTTTAATCCAACAGCCCCATAAGATTTTGTTCCCTCCACCGATCACAACGCTGCTAACCATGCCACCATTTTCATCCCCACGCGCCCCCACGCACCGCTCAAAGTTTCGATCTTCAACCCATGCGTCACTATAGAGCCACGCGCTCAGTTCTCCAGACACGATTCTGGGTTGACCCACAGAAATTGAGGCCGTTTTTCCGACCCGACCCTGTTTTCTAAGCGGTTTGCTGTTTTCAGTTCACTTAGACCAGTTTTTCTACTTTTGACCAGTTCACTTGATTTCGACCTGGTTTTCTCACATCTCAAACTGGTTCCCACCCTTTTTTATCATCTTGAACCCATTTCCGATATCTGTTTGCTCCACTCTTTATATTTTTTTGCTTTGAGCCTTTCTTTATGTTCCTTCATTTTTGTTACTTGTTTTCTTATTCTTGGCTACCATGGATCTTGTTCTTAGTCCTCGGACCTCACCCTGAGACCTTTATGGTCGTCAGACCTCACCCCGAGACCTTTATGGTCGTCGGACTTTGCCCCGGGACTCTTGCTCTATTCTTAGTCGCCAAACCTCGTTCTAAGACTCATGCCTTGTTCTTAGTCGTCGGACTTTACTCCGAGACCTTTATGGTTGTCGATATTTGCCCTGGAACTCATGCTCTGTTCTTAGTTGTCGGACCTTGTTCTGGGACTCCTTCCTTGTTCTTAGTCGCCGAACTCACCCCGAGATCTTTATGGCCGTCAGACTTCGCCCCGAAAGTACTCCTGATCTGTTCTTAGTCGTCGGGCCTCGCCCTGAGACTTTGATAGTTGTCTGATTTCGCCCCGGACTCTTGGTTGTTCTTACATCGTCAGACTCTACACATGGAATTCATCTCAACTTAGATCTCACATAGTGCAGGTAGTAACAAGACACCGCTCCGGACTTAAACTCCAAACTCAAACTTGTTCATTCTCTACCAACTTGAGTTTAATGGGGTATGTTCGATGATACATTATATATTAATATGAAAATTACCTTATCACTATTGTCCTATGTCTAGAACATTCTAAAGTTATCCTAACTTATATATAATTTTCTTTTCTGTTTCTTGTAGGATAATTTTCTCTTGCCTATATAAAGGTCTCATTGTACTTAATTTTATTAATGTTCTCTAATATAATTATCTTTTCCTTCACTTTTTCTATTAGTGTACATATGAACGACCTGATGATATTCAAGCTCAACTAATTTGTTATCCGAGATCAAACTTTGACATGAAGGTCCGTGACATTATATGCTCAAATCACTTGTTGCACTACGCAATTGGAGCCCTGAAAGTTAAAGACTTGTTTACAACTTACTCGAGTTTTGCTTTTCAATTTGGTAAGGAAATATACATTCAAGGAGAGAGGTTGAGAAGAAAACGGGCTTTGATGAGCAATAAGGAGAGGCATGTTAATTTCCTATGAGGACTAATTGGAAAAAAATTGTTCAATAATTAGTTTACTAAAGTTTTTAACCGACGTGGTTTTATATAATTACGACAAGGTAGCTCTCGTCAAAATTCATAAATCTTGCATAATGTGTATGTTACATTTTGTTTGTCAAGTATAATAGATTTACATTCTTTTTAAAATTTATAAATCAAAATAGCTAGTCTTCTACATTCTAAACCTCAAATTTTAACTTTTGTTTTCTTGATATATAGGTTTTTAATTGTAAAATTATTTCTAGAGATATAATAATCATAATTAAGTCAAAATGCTAATAATTACTACAAAGGTTTACTAATTAGTCTATCGTTCTCGTGAATTCAGTTGATTATAAAAGTAAGGAGCCCTTTATTTGTCGACGGGTAACCAACATACAAGTTGTTGGTTCGTACACGTTTTACCATGAATTTTGTAAGATTTTCATGTTACGTGTGGATATTTACCATTAAGAATTGTTCTCAAATATTATAAGGTTATTTAATTATTTCTTCTAAATCACATATGCTATTTCTTCTAAGTCTATCTTGTATATGGGACATAATAGTTCAAACTATCTTGTTGTTCTTGAAATTCGATTAGTTCTAAAAATACAAAAGTTCTTTTGTCGCGAGTCCCAGCCAAAAAGATGGTCTATATTTGGTTTACCATATATATATTAATTATTTGATATAGTAATTATGTATCCACTGATATATATAGTAGAAGTATATATAGGAGCTGATCCACGGCCGCTAGCAACTTAAACTAACTTGCCAGCACGATCTGGCCATCCGTCTATCGTAGATGGACGAGCCAGATTTAACTTTAAAAAACAGAAAATAAAACTATTATCCACTACCTTATGTAATGAACGGAAATTTTGACCAAAATGCCTCAGAGGAATTTAACGAGTCCAAGGGATTCCCAGACAAATATGGGGGATAGTATGATAAATTTCACCGTCCGCTATATAATGTAACATATGGTAAAGTTTACTTAAAGAAACAGATCTGACATGTCCATCCGCGATGAACTGACAACCAAATTGCACTGGCAACTTAGCTTAAGTTGCGAGCACTATCAATTGATCAACTTCAGATATCCAGGAATATAATAAACTATACTAGATACAACTAATATTTATCAATTATAACATCACTTTTTTACTCTTATGTTATTTTTGCTTTTTAAAATATATGCTCTTTATTTCATTACTAGAGAGTGATTTTAAGGTTACAATAATCAAAATTAAGTCGTGATAAGTTAGTACATTGGTTACGTATTTTGATTTAATTTTCAATTTACATAAAGCTTACTATCACAGAGCTCATCATAGTTTTGCAAAGTTGATAAATTCAAAACTAAGGGCTCATCCAAACTATTAGTCAGAGACCTTTAGACACCCTAATATACTTACTATATAGCTTTAAGTCTTTTGAGGTAGCTATCGTAATTTACTACTTATTGGTTTTGCAAATTTAGCTAATTAAAAACAACCCCACTTTTTTAATCGTGAAGTCCCATTGAAACTTGTCCCTTTTACCAAAAGGATTTATTTAGATAATTTTTGGCATTTGTTATGGTAGATATATATTGAAATAAAATAAACTTAACTAAAATGTCACGTCGACTTAGTTTTTCTAAATCCCGTATGTTATTTATGATTTCTGGATCTATAGATTTCTATTTTAATTTTCATACTAGAGAATCCTTTTACGAATATGAAAATAGAATTCACTCTGAATAAGTAATTATAGGATTTATTATAAATCTACTTAATCAATAATTAAGGACCTCTGGAGACCTTACGGTTTTAATGAATTTAATTAAAGTGCCATTAGTCATTATTGAGAGTGCTAATAGGATTACTCTTTCAAGTAGGAAAGGGTTATTGTGTTGTGATACGATTCTACTAGGAACTGAATTCTGCTAGCAACTGTTTACACTACTCGTCTATATATATCGACCTCGATCAACGAAAACCAATTTCTTGCCTACAACTTGCAACATACAGCCATCGTTGTCTCGATCGCGAGGGTACCCAATTGATGAAGAAACAATGGCGTCAGTCGAGAACCAAAGCCATATGATCTCGAACATGAGTTTGGATTTGAAGTCTTTCCACATAAACTTCGTAGCCTGTCGATTCCGTCGTTCTGCCATCGATTCCTTCTCCGTTGCCATAGAAGCCTTCTCCGAGCAGGTTATTCTTTGATCCCTTTTTCTTTAACCTAGGGTTTCCAAGTTCTTGCATTTTTTTGGGCATCCGTTTCAATATCGTTGTCGGCGCTATGGATTATGAGTACGAGGAGGGTGTCGTTGAGGAGTCGCCGGACGGTCGGTACATCCGGTACGCTGAAATCTTGGGTAGTGGAGCTTTTAAGGTTGTTTACAAGGGTTTTGACCAGGATGAGGGCATAGAGATTGCTTGGAATCAGATGTGTATGAAAGACGACGCTTTACAGTCAGCGACACATCGGGAAAGATTGCTTTCAGAGGCGGTGCTGTTAAAGTCGCTAAAGCATGACAACATCACCAAGTGCTATTGCTCTTGGGTTGATGAACAGCACAAAACTGTGAACATGATCACCGAGTTATGCAGTTCCGGGAGTCTGAGTCAGTACAGGAAGAAACACAAAAGCGTGGACTTGAAGGCGATAAAAAACTGGGCGCGACAGATTCTGCATGGGTTGAACTATCTGCACACTCATAGTCCTCCTATTGTTCATAGAGATTTGAAGGGTGACAATGTGTTTGTTAATGGGAACCACGGCCAGGTTAAAATCGGGGATTTAGGGTTTGCAACATATTTGGAGCAGGGCACCGCGAGGACCGTTATTGGTACGCCGGAATATATGGCCCCGGAACTGTTTGAAGATGATTATAATCAACTAGTGGACATATATGCCTTTGGGATTCTGATGATAGAGTTGGTCACTCGTGAGTACCCTTATAGCGAATGCAAGAATTTCGGGCAGGTTTATAAGAAGATCATATCGGGTGTAAAGCCGGCTGCTCTTGATAAAGTGAAGGATCCCCAGGTAAAGGAGTTTATTGAGAAGTGTTTGGTTCCAGCCTCTCAGAGGTTGCCTGCGGCTGAGCTTCTAAAAGACCCGTTCCTCGTATTTGGAAATTCGAAGGAGATTGTGCGTGGACATTCGAAGTCACCCATAGATCCCTTGCTCAAATCATTGAATGTACCCAAGCCTGATTCTCAGATTTCCATGGTCCTAGAGCCTAGTTTTGGTGCGAGGAGCACGAGTGAAACTCCATCAAGCATCGATTCTTGGAGCTCCAGTGATAAGAAGGAATTCAGATTGAGAGGGAAAAGGATTGATGAGAAGTCGGTCTCATTTGTATTGAACATCACTGGCTTGCGCAAGAACAAAGTCGAGTTTGTGTTCGATCTTGGTGCTGATACTACACTTTCAGTAGCTAGTGAGATGGTTGAGCTCGACGAATTTTATACTGAAGACGTGGCTCCTGTAGCCGAGTTGCTGGACAGGCTGCTTATGAAACTTGTACCAAGCTGGAAAATTTCATATTATGGAGCACATACCTCACATGAGAATTCTGCTCAAGGGAACCATTTCGCTGAAGAATCAAGTGTGTCAGACGACAAGGAAGTACTACATGCTGACTGCTGTACTGAGGAAGGCACTAAGGATTCAATCCAGTATGGTTCTGGAAGATGTTTGGGCAGTGTTTATGAGTCAGTCAAATCAAAGGAAATGCTGAGTTCATGCAGCGGCATGTCTGAGGATTCGAGCTTGACTGCGTCTTCAATCTCACCGCCAGACGTTGATCACTTATATGGGCTGAAGCTAGAGCTAGATGTAATTGAATCTCAGTACCAGCAGTCTTGTCGCCAACTCTTCAGGCAAAGAGAGGAAGCAATGGAGGAAGCCAAAAAGAGGTGGATGGAAAAGATTACTCGTGTTATTGGATGTAAGTAGAGATAGTTCTACGTCTTAATTTTTTCTCTGCTTTGTACTTCGCTTTTATATAATGAAGTCAATAATATCTCCCATTTTTTTCAATCAAGATTTTTGAGTTTACACCTTTCAAGCTACTTTGTAATGCTAATGGTAACGAAGTGAGTTCAGCCATAGCACTTCAGACTCTTAGCAGAAGAAATAATAATGCTAACAGAATGTAACTTCTACGCGAAAGGAGAAGCATAAAACGTGGTGGGGAAGATGGGACATATCCAGTATATATAATTCGAGTGCAACATTGTAGCAATAATGGTTGTACTCGGCCGGTTTATATACTTACAATTTATGCGCTTCAGTTAATAAGGTAGGTAGTCGTGAGAACAACAATGTTCGTTTTACATTAAAAATCCTATGGTTGACACCCTATTTATAATTACCTTGGACATTTGTAGAGCAGAATTTTTCATCTTCCAATTGTTTCGTTTAATGCAAAGACTATAGAATTCTCTTTACCTAGACTTTTCTAGATAATCTGAAAATTACAAGTTAATTGAACTTTCCAAGTTCCAACAGCTATAAGATAGGGTTTACATATATCATCGTAACTATTCGTTGATACAATGTCCTCGAGTATTACATTTCATTTTAATTGGCAATTAAAGTGATGAATTGGAATGAAGACATTTAAAAAGCACATAATGAAAAGGGAACAAATATTCATTTTATTCGGCTACAAATTCTTGTCATCCTTTTGTAGTTATCAGCCTGTCACTCTTGTGGGTATGATCTAGGCCGGAGAAATCATTGTACTGCTTTGAGCTTTCTGCAATTTTGGTGATTTTGACTCTCGAAGTTTCCTTTCATCCGAGAGTAATTTTGCAAACCTGCATGAGTTAGGATAAGAATACTTAGTTGTCGAGTAGCATTAAGTACTCGTGGTTAGAGTTCCCAGAAAGCTATTTCTTTTTTATACCTTATGAGGGCATCCTCATTGGTACCAACATTCTCAATCAGTGGAGAGAGGCTTGTCCCCTGTTTGACCCTTGCAACTGGTTTCTTCAATAGCCCTTCACCGATTTTGGCCAGTCTATCCATATTTTCTTCTGTAGCAACATCAACAGAAGAGTCTGTACCACTCAGTGTGGTATCCTGATTGGGAAGCAGCTTCATAAGCTTAGTTGAAGTTTCTTAAAAGTGACAACAACTATGTAGCACCTCCCAGTGTAACTGATTATGTTTACAATTATCTTAATAAGCTTAGTTGAATTCGGAGGAAATTTGATTTGGAACGGAGAGCTTGGAAAACCTCACAAAGAAGAAAATCAACCATATCGCTACTTGCTTGAGTAAATGCATCCACCAATGGACTAGAACCTCCATGAAGTAACCAACCTAGAACACCCCATTTGGCTGCCATTTTAGCAGTGTATCTCTTTTCTACCTTTGACGTGCCAGTGCCAATCGAGATAACCAAAAAGCGGCCATAATCTATAGGCTTAACCGGGAAGAAGTCTGGATTTTTATCGAAGACTTGATTGGTTACTTGGCTTATTGCAACTAAAGCCTGAGCACAGTATCAACAAATCAAGAAAGATATTATTTGTATTGCAACGCATAACCGTCTGCAACTGTGCATGTATGTATAGACAGACTACTTCGGCATCACAAAGTTCTTGCAGTAGTTTTTACCGGATTATTTGCAGCAATACCACCATCAATACGATTGAACTCTTGAACATTTCCATCTCTACCTTCATTCTTGAAATAATGAGCAGGAAGATAAGTTGGAGCTGCCGAAGTGCTGATGCATATGTCAGATAATCGAGCATCCAAAGTTGGAGAGTTTTCTACCTGGTTGGATCAAGAATTGTTTAGGCCTAGTAACACAATGTGCCATCTTCTTTACCTCTAAACATAAAGTTGATGACTAGTTGTGGTCACCAAATTGTATATTGAGAACTTTCAGAAGAATACAACAGGCGTTGGTCAATCAACGGTTGGGGGTCAATTCCCTTTTTCTGTCATCTAGAATCTAAAAAAGTTCAAACCTTTCATTTTGCAGGAAATTATGCATTGCAATCTTTAAAGTCCTATCTGTTGCTTGAAAGAAAAAAAAATTCTTACACGAACAAAGTAAATTCACGATTGGAAGTACAGAAAAAAAGGACCGGCCGCAGGTTTTTTATTAAAAGTTTCTACTTGAAAGACAAAGAGTATCGAGGTAGAGACCTCGGAAGAGGAGAATATAGTTGGCTGCAAATTCTTAATATCAAAAGTTGGAATAACAACATTCGTCAAGGTGTCGCTCAGCCGCTTTGCTCCCAGTTCTTCCCTAATAAGCTTGCAAAGGTACTTCCCATCATACTTTGGTCCCGTTAATGATCTGAACAAGCTTCGAATCATTCCATAGAAACCCCTGCCATATTAACGAAAAAATTTGAACTTTAAACCATATTACAAAATGAAAACAGTACACCTTGAAAAGAAGTTAGCAGGGATAACTAAATTAAAATTGCCTTTTTTGGGGGAAAATCTTGGGGCAGTGCTCTGGATAAAAGGATTTGATATCTTTGGCAGCATAGAGTGGACGATTTTTTTCATCCGGAGCAGTTAGCATCGCCGTCACTAGTCCACCGGTGCTTGTTCCTGCTATCACATCAAAGTAATCTGCAAGTCTTGCATCCTCGCCATCCAATTTCTATATACCAATGTCACATTCTTAGGTTTTACCATAGCAATTATCCACCTTGACTTTTGGCCAACTTGTTATGCATGCTCTTTTGGAAAACCAGTGAACTAAAATAATTAGTAAAAGAAGATGATGAAAGCTAAACCTGAAGTTGAGATTCAAGGAAAGCAAGGATAGTGGCAGGAATGATCCCTCTGATACCACCTCCATCAATGCTGAGAACAGTGATTAGGTCTTCATTTGCTGGGGGGTGGATTTGAACAGATGGTTCCATTATCACAATCCGAAATGACAAGTGAAAGAACACCGAGACAAGTGAAAGAGACAAGAGAGGTCTTCATTTCGTGCGTGGAATCTATCTATATATAGCGCGCAGCAAGAAAGGAACTTTCGCAATGTCTTCTGTGGCATTGATGGCTTAAACGTTTTAGGTGAATTACGCAATATTTTGGTCAAGTTAGGCTAAAGTTGAGTCAGGCTGTAAAACAACTTGGGCTGGTCCATTCAAGTGCTTAATTGGGCGCGATGATGCCAAAATTTAATGAGCCTGAGGACGCATATATTAAATTTTGCTAATTTGACGTATTCATACCAAACTGAAGAAGTTCATGTGAAGAGTCTTCACCACCTAATCAATGTCATGATGTGCTGGTGCATCTGAGCCAGATGCAGATTTGAGTGAGAGAGCTCTAGCTACTTTTCTTCATCAATTTCAGGTAGCGTAATCTTATTTACTGGTTGGCTAACATTAATGTGCTGATGGGAACTCCAGATTTTTCCTTTCAAGAGAGAGGGCCAGCATTTTAATGAAAGGCTATACAAGAGGGTTTAAGGAACAAGAGACAAACCAAAAGTTATAATAATATTGCTATTTTTGTAATTTGAAAGATAAGTAATTTGGATCCTCCTCCAATTCTTCCTGGTCTAAGCTGCATGAATTTTTTTCATTTTTCAGCTCTTCTATTTACATATAACATTCAAGGATTGGAGGGAAAGTAAGTTGCAAATACTTCAAAATGTTGAAACTTGTTGCTTATAAATTACCGTATTCAAGTGAGAAGTTGCCGACCCTCGGCATCATAACGTTTGGCTCAATCTCATTGATTAATAATGAGCTCAAATAGCAGCTGCGCATTTTTTGTCACATCACTCACAACATTTTTTTGTCACATCTCCCCCAAATTTTCTACAACGATAAAAGCATCACTCGAGTGCAGAATGCTGCGCGCTCAACACACGTACGATTATTCAACCATAAACATGAAGCACCCTCAGGCGTCCCTTTTAAGAGAATCTTCTTAAGCTTTAATGTTACAAGCTAGCTTGAGAATAAATTGACTAAACAAATTACAATCCTTTATTGCAATAGGAATACAAGGAATGATAACATAGCCTCTAGCACTATCACTTAATTACAAGGTCATGAGTCCAGCTCCCGACGAAAGAATCGCCTGTTATGTACCATCTCTTCAACGTTCTTGGTTAAGTTATTCCCAAAAGATATATAATCAGAGGAATCATAGCTTGATTGGTTGACATGTGACGATCTAGAGGTAAGAAACCATTGTACTGCTTGGAGCTTTGTACAACTGTGGCGATTTTGACTCTCGAAGTTTCTTTTCATCCGAAAGTAGCTTTGCAAATCTGCATGGGTAGGAAAGAACATGATAACTTTAGCTCGTAGAGAATATGTAATTTATCAATAGAAATATAGCATTTAAATACTCAAAATATAGCCTTCTTAATATGGTATACTTTTTCAGAGCATCCTCATTGGTTCCACCATTCGTGATTGGCTCAGTGAGACCTGTCTCCAAGTTAACCCTTGCAACTGGTTTCTTCAATAACTTTTCGCCAATTTCGGCAAGCTCATTCAGGTTCTCATTTGTAGCAACATCAACTGTAGAGTGTGAGCCATTCAATGCATCATCCTAAGTTGAAATAAAAGGTAGATTATTAACTATGACATTATTAAGCTTTAGTGTCACAAAAGTATAGTGGACTGGTGGGCAAGAGTATATGCAAGCTTACTTGAATTCGGAGGTAATTTGCTTCAGAATGAAGAGCTTGAAAAACTACAGAAATATGGAAATCAACCATATCGCTACTTGCTTCAGTAAATACATCCACCAATGGACTAGAACCACCATGGAGTAACCAACCCAAAACACCCCATTTAGCTGCCATTCTAGCATTGTACTTTTTTGTTGCCTTCGACGTGCCGGTACCAATTGAGATGACTAGAAAGCGACCATAATCCATAGGCTTTATGGGGAAGAAATCTGAATTCTGATTGATGATTTGATTGGTTACTTGGCTTATGGCAACTAAAGCCTAGAATGAACATCCCAACCAATAAACAACATCATCAGAAAAAGTTATATACGTAGGTTAGCATGTGCATCTGTGTGTAGACAAAATTTATTTCGTTATAATATCGAGTATTAGTAGAACTATACCGGATTATTTGCAGCAACACCACCATCTATAAGATTGAATTCCCTGTCTTCATTCCTGAAGTAATGGGCAGGAAGATACGTTGGAGCTGCTGAGGTGCTGATACATATATCTGATAATGAAGCATCCAAGCTAGAAGACTTTTTCACCTGCGGCAGTTTTCAACTCTCTTAGGCCAATTACCATATACAATAGTCGCTGCTCAATTCAGATTTATTGTAGACAAAAGTTTTATGTCCCCAAATGTGTTTTTAGGTTGTAGTATCCGTATCAAAAAATTAAGATACCTACTGATCAAGCGATTAGCTATATCAACATAGATTTAGGAAAGAAGAATATGGTCTAGGTGGACTAGCTATCTTTTCATGTTTTGGGTAATTTAAGAGTTGAATAGCACTGTTACAAAACGCTTTTGTGAAGTCCATGCCGCAGGGAAACAAATGCTACATCAATCTGGGCTGTTCTTTATTTTTTTTGGTACAAATATTGAAGACAATTAATCTTGGTCTAGATGTTATAGAGAAATAATTCTTGTCCGTGAATGTGCGTGTTTATATCTGAGAGAGAGAGAGAGAGAGAGAGAGAGAGAGAGAGAGAGACCTCATAAGATGAGAAAATCGTTGGCTGCAAATGCTTAATGTCAAAAGTTGGAATAACAACATTTGTCAAGGTGTCGTGCAACCGGGTTGTTCCTAGTTTCTTCCTTATAACTTTGCGATGATACTCTCCACTGTACTTTGGTCCTGTCAATGACCTTAACAGCTTTCGTATTTTTCCCCAGATGCCTCTGCCATTCAAGCAATACGTAATCAGCAGTCTATATTCATACGTTGTAAATGAAGGACCCGTAAAATTGAATCAAAGTGAGTCAAAACTACCTCTTTTGAGGGAATATCTTAGGACATTGTTCAAAATAAAAGGGCTTGATGTCTTTGGCATCATACAAAGGACGACCATTTTCATCAGGAGCAGTTAGCATGCCCGTTATGAGACCTCCTGTACTCGCTCCTGCAATAACGTCAAAATAATCCGCGAGTCTTGCGCCCTCACCATCCAGTTCCTGTTGATATGTATTCCTTAAGTTCGGTCACATAATCATCTCGACCTTGTCAAAAACGAAAATTGAAAACAAGCCAACCTTTCCCCTGCTAGTATTTGACATGGTATCCCACTTCATGCCCAATTATGGTATACAGTACGATCATCGTAGAATGATTATTAAGAAGCCTTCATCTAATTAATTTCCTTTCTTGCATGGAACCATGTTATACATAAGGCATTCATATTCCTCTTTCGTTCCCATTACAACAGGGCTTCACTCTAAGTTTCACCATTCCATTGACTTCGAGTCATTCCTTCACACTTCTGCATGGCTCGATTATGTGCTGTTCGGTTTATTCCTTACCCTATTGTTATTAAGTGTATAAGAGGATCACGAACAATTTGAAACAATTCATTGTCCCAGTGTAATCCACTGATATGATAGACGTAGTTTCATAAGGACTGAAAGACTTTGATATAGCTCAAATGGATGAGTAGTTCCGTCTTAACAAAATGTTATATCATGAATTACAGTACATAGCCTTAACGCCAAAAAAAAAAAAGGAAAAGTTGCATTTACCTGAAGTTCAGATTCAAGGAAAGCAAGGATAGTAGCAGGAATGATCCCTCTGATACCACCTCCATCAATGCTGAGAATGGTGATTAGGTCTCCATAAGTTGGAGGCTGAATGTGAAGAGGGGGCGATTTTGTTTTCTCCATTGTGTTTTAGTACCCAATTGCCTTGTGCAGGAACACGTAGAAAATCTATTTATAGCCGTCTCTATAGACAAAGTCTCTTGTTACTTAATCTGATCAGAACCTATTGGCTGCTAAGCTACACTATAAGCGACCAGTAATGAACTTCAAAGACCAAGAATTTTCAGAAGACATGGACTGGTAGGACACGTTGCGTGGACATAGAATTCATTCAATCTGAAGTGGGTTTGAATTTTCCAGTTCAAATGCTGGTTAGGTTACTTGAATTCATAAGCAAGTGAAGAGGATAAGAGTTTCCTTGCGTGACATAACTTGTTGCACAAACTTTCAAGTCGTGTAATAATATTCTACGGCAAAAATCTTTTAAGGCTGGAACCTGCCTCCCCACCCCACTGCGTGCGTTCGTGATAATTTGGTACAATTTTTGTATTAATCGTAACTTAATTAACCGGATTACCGGAGAATTAGGGTGCGCGTTGGCCCCTCTCAAAATTTTGGTGTCTTTCACTTTGGTATACTTATCCATGTAGATGCTCACAAAAGTCTTAAAAGTTCATCTTGTTCGGCCATTTTTCATATGAACTGCCGGTTCATCTCGACCGTAGCAACTTAAATTTTTTATATATCTTGGGCAACAATTTTTTGTTCATTCTGGTCTTGGTTAAAGATATGATGAAGAGAGTGTTTGTGATTGATTCTAAAATAGTCAAACTGATTAAATTCAGATTAAATCAGGTTTGAAGTGTTTGACAAAAAATCGTAAACTGATTAAATCTGCTCTCCTGTACTCAAAACTGATTAAATTCATAATCCTTATTTTCTTGGATTAAGATTTAATTAGTTTTGAAGAATCAGGCTTGATCAAAAGAATTACCAAAATATCCTTATATATAAATAGACATTAATGCTCATTTTCAACTTGATAGCACTCTATGATAATTTTGTCACACTAAACCTACTTTAATCATTTTTTATCTAAACACCTTCAACAACTTTTAATCTATTGTACTCAAAATGTATTAAAACTGATTTTAGAAACTGATTCTAATTTAATCAAAATTTATTTTTAAGAATCAATCTCAAACGGCCTCGAAGTTTCCTTGTCATTTATATCTTAATCAAGTGATACAAAATCAAACTGTTGAATTCAAGTGAAAGATCGATGATTGAAAACAGAGGAAAGTTCATGCACCAAAATACTCCTCGTTTCTAAATAACTTGACGTAGTAGATTCTTTTATTAAGAACATTACGACATAATTTCTATACTGCTTGAATTTGGCCCCTGTCGCTCCTCCCCAGGTGTGTTTGTTGTCCAGTCAAAACCACATCCGCCGATCCATGAACAGAGCATTGAGACCATTTTTAGCTTCTTCTTTTCTTTCTTTTTTTCCTTTGGTACATAGAAATCTGCTTATTGTTAGCAGTACTGCTACTATAGAAGATTTTGTGTGGACAATGTTTTGTCTAAAGCAATGGAATTAGTCCAATTTTTATCCAAAAGCAAAAGAAACGGTACTAGATAAAGCAGCACCCATGTCATACATAATTATCTCAAAAAAAATTATGTTCCTTCATTTACTTTCTTTTCCCTGACCTAGTGGATGGGGTTGTCATCCACGTTACGTTACGTTCCTTCTTTCCCCCCTTAGTATATATTTTTACTTCTCATCAAAAAATATATATATATTATCTCAAAACAGTAGCTCATTGTGTGGTTTGCGGCCTTATCTAGTACGAAAAAGTATTATTTGTTTGGTACATGTCATGATCTTTGGACTCATATCATATACATATACACCTGTAAATGAATATAAACCAATAAATTTGATCATTGTTTGATAAAAGAAAAGAATCATCTCATAGTAAACACGATTTTTTGTTAGTTTATCTTCAACAATAAGAAAAAGCGTAAAATAAGCAACGAAATTACATTATTCAACATATCGACCAGCACTAATATGCCACTCTAAGAACATATTTTGCCTGTTACTTGGGTTGTAGAATCTTGTTCTAATCCCGTACATACTGACAAATAATAGTAGTTAAATATTTTTAGTGATTTTTCTTCTAACACTTTCAGTGACAATTCTTAAAAATATTTTTCTAGCGCCACTAATAAAAGTCACTTGACATTTAACGACCAGTAATTATCGTTATATGGAGGATAAGAAAAAACGTCTTTCGACCCAAGTAGCAATTAAAACAATTTCCGCTCTATATTCATTTAAGCCACATGCTAATATGAAAAGAGTATGTGATCAACGCAATCAGCAGCAGAACTAAGAATTCTCGATGGTACTAAATGGACTTATCATGCACGCTCACTATCCACCAATCGTCATGCTAGACATCTTTTTGACCTTCATGCAAGGCCTAACACAGCCGCCTGACTGAAATTCCATGCATTTTCGTGAGTCATCCCATGCCCCGCGCAATTTTTTTCAGTTAGGAAATATGGTTGTGTTTTTATCATTTTTGTCAGTTTTTTTTTTTTTTTTTTTGTTATTTGTGCACTCGTACCATTTTAATTTTCTAGCTACTTCACTTTTCCTAAATGTCCTAACTATTTATGTGCGAAAGTGCCATAAAACCCCTAAAATCCTTCTAGTTGTTAGTTCTATGACCCACCCTAGTCAGATTCAACCCCACCCTTTTTTCCTTTCCCAACGACAAGATTTCCCAGGTTATCGCCGCCGCAAATCCCCAATATGCACAACTACCACTGCCATCATCAATAGGCGGAATCGGTGGTTGACAGTTGGTATTGAGGCTATGATGGTGTTGGTATCATTGGTTGTGAATGGTGGTGGAGAGAAAAAAGACGATTGTGGGTGCGGTTGTATTAGTGGTTGAGGGTGGTGTTGCAGTGGTGTGACTGCGCTAGAGGATCGCGTATGGTGGTGGAAAAAAGATCGATGGTGGTTTTGTGCTGGAGTGGTGGCAATGAGGGTGTGGTTTTGTGCTGGAGTGGTGGCAATGAGGGTGTGGTTTTGTGGTTAAGTTACAGTCATATGAAATGAGATTTGAGGTGTTTGTCATAGTGCGAAAAAAATTCTACCAACCGAACCTGCTGACACCCATTTTAACACATTTCTTAAACATTAAAGCTCTTTTAACTCGAGCTTAAGATAATCTAGTGGTCTCCTGCATCGTTCCTACCGTGGTCCAAAAATTAAATAACAAATACAAAATAGATGAATCATAAGGGGGTTGCTTTTACATTTTAAACAAATCTCAATCCACAAGTAACAGTTTGGTCTGCTTTTTGGGCCTTCAAATTGGGTTCGTGGTACTGGTAAAAACTTTGGGTATCTCTCAGCAAACTGCTGACGAAAGATCCGACAGCCCAAGCTTTGGGCTAAAATCTCCGCAACAGCTACAGCAGCTTAAATGGGCTAGAGACCAGACTGTTGCTTGACCAGTATTCGTGTATCTCTTGTTTATCATTTTCTCTTGCGTTACGGCCCACTCTATTTTTGTTTTTGTAGGCTCATAAGTCTAGTTCTATAAACAAAAGGGCTCCAATCGTATCATATCATGTACATATAAATGTACACACACATACCATCTATAATTTTAATGCCATCTTTCGTTTAACATTTTTGCATGACAAAGTGACAAACTTACTATTATGTTGTTCTTTGTACATATTTATTAGTAGGACTTACGATCTCAGTATATGTAAGCAAAGAAAATCACTTTCACTTTCACTTTTTTTTTTTTTTTTTTTTTTTTGCGTTTCAACGACATTTTAAAGTGAATTTACGTTAACGGTTTAAGACCTTTAACGACAAAAATATAAAAATTGCTTTGCACGCTGCACGAGTGAGGGAGAACTAAGGAATCTATAATGTCGTTAGCCAGGAAAACTTTTTAAGGGATAATATCACTTATATCCCTGAGTTTTGGGGTAAATTACAGTCAAAGACACAAGTTTTAAAAATTTGCACTCTTATCCAAAATGTTAAAATTTTGTATCATATATGACCACCGTTAGGGTTCTGTGACCCTAACTAACGATTTTTGCTGATGTGGTAATATCATATTTTGAAAATGACAATATTACCCCTAATACATATTTTATACATATCTTCTTTCTTCCCATTTTCTCTGTTCTCTTTCCATTTCTTCTTTTCTCGCTCTCATAATCTTGATTATGTCTTCCCATCTCTATCTAATTCTAATGTCTAATTCCAAAACAAAATGCCACCACCTACGACCTCCACGGTCGTCCCACCATCGGCGTCACCTCCAACACGAAAACCAAAACCACCACCATACCCACCCACACCACCACCATCAGTCCAGCCATACGCACCACCACCGTCGTTTCAGTCATAAACCAGCCAGTCAATGGGGAATCACCAGTCACCAAACCCATCACAGATTCGATCCACCACCACCACGGCACATTTCCCGTATCTTCATCCCTATCTGCCACCATCATACCCAGATCTCCATCCTTATCCACCATACCGAGATCTGGGTATGGTGCCAATGCTTCTTAGGGTGGTTTTGGTGGAAGGAAGTGGACAACTGCAAGTCCCAATTTCTGCCGGAGTTTTTTGACGGGATATCAGCGTCTAAGAACCCCAGGTTTTCAAATACTACAGGAACTCGATAATTAGAAGTTTCAGGGAGAATCCTAGGAGAAAGGATAAGCTTTACAGAGGCCAGGAAGAGCATAATTGCAGACGTGGGTTCGGTTCGGAGGGTATTTGATTTCTTGAAGACTTGGGGTTTAATTAATTATTTTGGTCCAAATAAGCAGTTTAAGTGGATTAATAAGGATGGCAAGTCTAGTACCGTGGTGGCGAATGGCAGTAATGATTTAGTATATAATTTCTTGGTAGTGGTTATGGTTATTGGATGTGGAAGAAGGTGAATGACAATGGTGGTTCGATGGGTTTGAGAAGGGATAGAAAAATAGAATGGGAAGAGAGAGGAGTGGTTTGTTCTAGAGGGCAATTATGTCATTTTACACGAAAATTTAACACCATCCGTATTCCGTGTAGTCAACGGATATAATTGATATAAACACAAACTTGTGCCATCGGCTGTAATTTATCCCTAAACGAGGGATATAAATGATATTATTCCTTGATTGTATTGCCATTTGCATCAAGTGATTTGACAAAGAAAAGGTCAATTGATACTACTAAATGGATCACTCGCAACAAAAAGCGTTATTACTTGGCTGCACTCTGCTGCATCTCAGTTGTGGATTGAAGCCTTAGAAGCAATGTTCAAGATTTTGTCAGAATAAAAAAATGGAAATATGAGCACGAAGGCGCATGGATTTAGGAGGTTAAGATGAGGAGAGCAATAGTGCAAGAGCAACATTAGTTTCTCAAAAAAAGTAAGGAGATTGTAACAATCTAGGTCAACGACTCTACCTACAGATAACCACATATGATATCGTTCGGCAAGGTCTCAGATCAAACCCAAAACTAACATTTTTCGACGTGAGACGTGATGTTATAATATCCCCTTATTTAACCTTAATGAGACCACTAAAACAACTCTACAGGGATTGAATATAGTTTTTGAAAATTAATTGAGAGTTTAAGCAAATCACAAACATGTATCTCAATCAAACTAATGAATTAGCTCAACCAGTATGCTAGCTATACAATTTCAAACAATTATAGAGTAATAAAGATTGAGTTAGAGATACTTGACAAGGAGATTCAAAATGATTCGGCTTGAACTACCCTCAAATACACATAGGAAATGTGGTAGTAAAATTTTAAACCCATAACGAGTGCGGGTCAAATTTGGTCAGTCTAACTTGCCCTATTATACGACCCCACCCCTTGACCTGTACCCGCTCCGCATATTTACCCAACCCTAAATCTGATGTAATATCCGTTGTCCATGTTGGCCCTAAAATAAAGAACCAAAAACCCTACCCACAGTTTCTCTTTTTCTTCTTCTCTTTTCTTTTCCTTCCGCCCCACTCACCCCCCATTCACCTCTTCTTTGCTTAGCTTCCACCCGACCCACTATCCACTTTACCACTTTCATTCTCTCTACGCCGCTTTCACCCATGCATTTCGGTTCTGGGCACCACCTCAGCGGACCACTCTAATTAAGTTGTAGTCATCAATCCAAGCATCAAATTAAGATTAATTGTATAATAGTAATGACCAATATCAATTAAAAGTAACTTAACCACTGCATTAGTTGTTATTCTTTTACATTGAAAATGACGAAACTTTCTTAGCATTTACAGTATAGCTTTTAATTACTTCGATTTCAATCCACATATCCAAAATTTCAAGTGTCTTCATAAGTTGTATACATATGCCTACTAACAATCTACTCAAAGCACACATTAAAAGACAATCAAATATCGGTAACTTGACTGTATAGCATAGTCCAAGCTGTCAAAATTCGATCCGATGCCATTTTTAATGACCCTACGGAGGTTTCCCTAGAAATGTAAGCATTGAACAATTAGGGCTTAAGAAGAAAGCTTCGATCCGAATTCCGAAAGAAGATGGTAGGGAGCAAAGAGGCAGAGGGTATGAAAGAGAGAGTATTTATTTCATAAAAAGCAAAAGAATATGACAATTAGAAAATAATTGGAGGGTTCATGAGTAAGAGCATCGGTAATTCAACATTTCAAAGGCCTATTCGCACTTGCAACCAAGCTTTCCCACCCTAATATTCCAGTAGACTACACTACATCATTGATAATCATTGAAAAGAAATCATTACCATATATATATATATATATATATATATATATATATATAGTAATCTCCGCAATCTTTGTCACCTATCTTCTCCTCACCCCTAAACGACGACGTTTCATGGAAACTAGTGCAAATAACAAACCACATCTACAACGACCTCTCAATCAACCGCCATCATTCAGGTCTAACCGAGTCCTCCTTACCCCGAACGAACGATCGTGAACCGGATGAAACAGACCGGCTTGGCCGCGGCGGTTTTGTGGAAATCGTTGCGGTCCGTCATGTCCTCGGCCAATTACGAGGTCCGGTCGGGATTCGAGCTGAGGGTGGCGGCGTTGCTGGCGGACATTGCGGCGGCGAATGAGCGGCGGAGGGTGGCGCTGGTTGCCGCCGGCGGCGGCGCTGTGCTGGACTGGCTGCTGGATACGGTGTCGTCTTGTGGGGACGGGTGTGTGGCGACGCAGTCGGAGTCAGCTAGGGCCTTGGCGTACCTGATCGCCGATCCCAACGTTTGCGAGGCAGTTTTTGCTCGGCCTTGTGCCGTTCCGAACTTTCTCAAGTTCATTTTCTCTGCCCAGCCTCGGCAATCCAAAAAGGTGAAGAGCCTTAATTTTGTAGTTCTGTGATTGAAATGCAGTTTTAGTGCCCTTTGCTGATTAATTGTAAGAATTAGCTTTTACTACAGCTCCATTTTGTTGTACCGTGTGACGATTATGAGTGTTCTTAATTGTGCTGTTGCCATTTTATTTCACAATTTGGGTAACGAGGGTTGAAATGTAATACGTCAATAGAACCCAAAATGAAGATTTTGTTATGCCCACTTAAGCCTTATGAAATTTTGTAGAAATACTGCCAGTTTATAGGTGTCTGGGTAGCTAAAGTTCTAGGGTTCCATGTTACTTACTACAAACAAGTTAACAGTTTGAACCTATACTGTCAGTTAATTGAGTTTCTAATTTTTAAAGGATCGTATAATTCAGTTGCAATTTTTAATTGTATGAATTTGTTGACTACTCTGGTTAGTTTGACAATTAGATTGTGTGTTAGTTGCTATTTAATTTCATAATTTGGGTACAATGCTTAAAGTGAAACTTCTGTCGTGCCCATTAAAGCATTCCGATTTTAGGCAGGATTAGCACAACTTATAATTTAGGTAGAATTAGCACACGATATCTAAGTCCTTCATCATATGGTTTGGTCTTTGTTTGTCTTGTAAAATTCCTGCTATCTTAGTGATAATACATGGAATTCAATTTGGCAGTGTATATTGTGTATGTATCGCTGCTTTGATACGTCTTGAATTTTTACATGAAATTTCTGCTCGTAGAGGTGAAGAAGAGGATCACTTGAATTATAATTCTATACTATAACATTGATATACTGCATTTCTGTGGGAGCAGCAAGGAAGACATAGTTCATTCGATCTTTCTAATTCTTTGGAAGGTAGGAGCATGCTTGTTGCAGCAATAATGGATATTGTTACTTCCAACTGCGACAGCGGCAACAAGGTATTGCTTAAGCCCTCACTTCCTGGAGATGCTGATATTCGAGATATTGCCGCCGCCATTGAAGTTGTTGAAAAAGGTGGCATGCATTTGGATGACCCACATGGAAGTGAAGAGGATGACGATGGTGGAAATGGGTTGAAGGGCATTGGAATGAAGGTTCTGGGAGGTACATCAGTTGTAGGGCTTTCAAGAACTAATGGACTTATGGGGTTGGAGCATTCTGTTCCCACAGGATCAGAGTCGTTGAAATTTGCTCCCAAAAAATATCTCTTTAACAGAATAAATGATAGCTCACCAGGACAGTCTTCAGCTGTTGTTCCTGGCCTATGGGATGATTTGCACTCTCAACATGTTGCTGTGCCTTTTGCTGCATGGGCGTTGGCAAATTGGGCAATGGCATCAGAGGTGAATAGATCGCATATCCAAGAACTGGATCGAGATGGGCATGCCGTCATGACTGCTTTAATTGCTCCTGAGAGATCAGTGAAATGGCATGGGAGTTTGGTGGCTCGGTTGCTGTTAGAGGACCACAATCTACCATTGAATGATTCTGTATCTGAGTGGAGTTCCACTCTTCTTTCTACTGTTTCTCAAGCAAGTAAAAATCAGGACATCTCTTTGGCTCAGGCGGCTTTATCTGCATTTTTGGTTTCTCTTGAGAGAAGCCCTGAGGCCCAGAAGGTGGTAATGGAGAAGGGTCTTAATCAGCTTAGAGAAACTGCTAAACGGTCAACGAAGCATAAGTCTGTACAAGAAGCACTTGCAAAGGCTTTAGAATTGCTTTGTATATCGGACATGCATTTATCTCTTGAAGAAAGTAAAAAATGGTCAGGTGTTCTGCTTTCTTGGGTCTTTGGGGAGCATTCCTCGGACACTATAAGATCTTCAGCTATAAAAGTCCTTTCACGCATTCTTGAAGACCATGGGCCATCTTCCATACCAATTTCCCAAGGATGGTTAGCTATTTTGCTAAAAGATGTTTTGGGATCCCAGAAGTCATCAGTCAAAGGAAGCACTCAGCCAAGTGACAAAGTGAAGGTTTGTATATAAAGCATATAACTTACAAATAGTAGTATACTGATGCGTCGACTCAAACTACTGCCACACCCGTACCACCGCCGCCGCCATGCCAAAACTGCACCACCACTGTTGTGGCCACCTGCGGCCGCCACGCCAAACCGCACCACCACTGCCATACCGCAATCACCACCAACACATCTACAACAGAAACAACCAACACCACCATTACCAGTCCCCATCACCCAATCCATAACCACCACCGCCACTCCAGCGATACAATCTCCATCATATCCACAACAACCGCCACGAGTCCACAACCAGTCTATCACCAAAAACACTAATATGTAGAATCCAAAATCCTTCCCTATAAATCTCTCTGCTAAGTCGACGATCAAGCTTTTTAAAATTTGAAATCCTTCCCTATAGCCACCACCGTCGCTGTCGCTCTGTCACCATTGCCGCCCTGTCGCCTTGCCACACGGAACTAATAATCTAAAGGTTTGAAGATCAACCCAAAGCAGCAGATCTGTTAAAACCCCAGATCTGAGCCAAGATGGTGGTTCTTGCGGTGGTGACGTTGACGAAAGATTGGCGGGGGGGGGGGGGGTGACGGCAGGTGGCAACGGAGATGGCAATGGTGGGTTGTCCCAAGTCAGTATTGTTTCACAACTCCGAACTTGCACTCCTGGCTAAGTAAAACTGTAGGTTATGTTTTATGGTTAGATGGGCACTCATTTATATACCATTTAAATTCGTCGGTTATTGGGTTTTTATATATACTGACCCATTATTCCCAGCTATTAAATGGATGGGTTTGGTTTCTAGTAGGCAGATTTGGGCAGGTAAATGGGTTTGCATTGTGATTGCCACCTCTACTGATGCATAGCACCTCTTTTTTGTCCTCACCGCAATTATTATTAATACAAATTTATATGTGGGGCCATATGTTGACAAGCATTCATGAAGCTACTTAGTTTTTGCAGACTCAAATTTATCAGGCAAATATACGCAACACAGATTGTTGATCAGTTGGTGGATTCTAGTATATTATTATGACTATAGATGCATTTATGGACCCATATTTTGACCGGTATTCACGAGCTTCCTAAATCTTTGCAGACTCAAATATACCAGGCAAATATAGTTTCCGCAACACAGATTGTAAATCAGTTGGCGGTTGCTGTTGTCAATTTAGCAATAAAACAGTTGGGAGCTGCAACTGATAATCATGATTCATCTCCTCTTGAGGATCTCCTTTCCCTCGAACCTTTTGATGGACCTTTTAAAAATTTGAAGAAAGATAATCTGCCTAAATTTAGTGCTGCAGATTCTGCGTTGGCTTCTCTCAAGGGCATAAAAGCTCTGGCAGAAATTTGCAGTGAAGACTCTCTTTGTCAAAACAAAATAACCGACTTTGGTGTACTGTGTTTGCTAAGGCGCTTTTTGTTGCGAGATGATTTTGAAAATTTGGCTGCAATAGAAGCATATGATGCATCACGAGACATGGAAGCACAGGAGCGCATCTCAAATGTTCCGGGTGAATCTTCTGTTACTGATTCTAATGATCCAAGTAGTGTCCGAGTTGCACCAACAGCTCATATCCGCAGACATGCAGCTCGTCTGCTAACTATTCTTTCTGTCCTCCCGAAAGTTCAAAAAGTGATTGTGGGAGATGAAACTTGGTGTAAATGGCTTGAGGACTGTGCTAATGGAAAGATCCCGGGCTGCAATGACCTTAAAATTCAGAGTTATGCAAGAGCAACGCTTTTAAATATATATTGTACTGAACAAATGGGAGGAAAACCGGGCGATGATTACAATCCTGACAACAGTATTTTGAACAAAAAGCATACTTGTTCACAATACTCGGACATGATCTTTCTGGTCAATCCTGATCAGTCTCACTGGAAGTGCCCTGAAAATGTAGATGTGAATTCTGTTGGAGGGGTATCAGCAAAGAATCCACTTTCTTATAATAGATCATTGCCAGCCAATGAAGATTCTGTTGATGGTGAACATAGACGTCTAACCAGAGTTTCCAGTGATGATTCACCCTCTACTTCTGATCGTGAATTTGGAAGCCCCTTGTCTGAGGATCCTTTACTGGATGTCATCTTCGTCCATGGCCTGCGTGGTGGGCCTTTTAAGACTTGGCGCTTATCAGAAGACAAGTCATCCACGAAGTCTGGCCTTGTAGAGAAGATCGATGAAGAAGCAGGGAAGGAAGGAACATTTTGGCCGGGCGAATGGCTTTCAGCTGACTTCTCACATGCCCGCTTGTTTACTCTGAAGTACAAGGTTGTGTCCCACATCTATTTACTTCCTAATTTTGTTCAATCATGAGAAGTTAGTGGAATATGTAGTAACCAAATGTGGTATAAGTATTTTTCCCTTCAGTTGTGGCTACTCTATGTTTTGTCTTAGTTGTCATTTACATGATCAGGAGGATAACGTATGACCTCTAGTTGAATGGTTTTATGCAGACAAATCTTACACAGTGGTCTGGAGCAAGCCTTCCTCTTCAGGTTCGTTCCTGTTCTTTGACAACCAAGAATGATCACAATCCACCAATACATGTTACTTGGGCTGTTAATGGACTCCATGTAATATGTAACATGAGCTTTTTATAGTTCAATATTGAACCTGGCTGAATCTAAATCTTAGATATAGCCCCCAATGTTGTTACTGACAATTATGGAAGATGTAACTGTTTCTTTCATGACTCTTTTGGTTCATCGATGTTTTTGTGTTTTTATGCGTTTTTTTAAATCTTCATGAACAGCTAGGGTCCAAGTAAACAAAAGGCACATGATTATGCCTGTCGCGCTAATATTGGCTTGTAGATTTGAGAAGTCAGTCGTTATGGCAGGCTATAGGTTACGGCATTTTAAAGGAAACAGCTAACACACTTTCTTTATTCACTGTCTAGATTATGTTATAGGATTTAATCCATATTCTGATGGAGCCATATTTTTCATTTCGAATAGGGGTACATGACAGTGGTCCATCCTGGCTACATCCTTTGCGCATTGGCATGTTGTTTTTTCATATCAAATAAGAGTACAGATCAGTAATCCACGTCCTTCTTTTATTGGCTTGTTGTTTAGCAAATCAAAGATCAAATTGTAGTTAGGATTCAAATTACCAAACACTTCTAATGTAATTTGAGCTTGTCGTCTCTGCCTCCACTTTAGCTATCGATTGTAAGCAATCTTCGAAGTACTATGTTGCATTTCATGAATTGAGTTAGTGATATGTGTCATGTTTGAAAGTACAAGATTTGTCAACACATATGAGCTGAACATAGTCTAAGTCTTAAAGTTCTGTTAGAAAACCCATATAATACAAATTTTCCTCTTTGGTGAACGTACCATCCTTCATTGTGATATTATCTGGTCTCCAGTGTATCTTCACTGCTTGCAGATTATGTTCATATGCAGAAGTCCTTTTCATCTATCTAGGCATTTTGTTAAATACTGAACATGCACGAATATGCAGGAAGTTAGTTCGGTGCTATTAGAGAAGCTTGTTGCTGCAGGCATTGGGAATAGGCCAGTTGTGTTTGTGACTCATAGGTACTTTCCAGCCCAACAATTTAAACAGCAATAAGTTTGGGACTTGGGTTGGCCGGAAGAGGAAGTGGATAATATTTAGACTAGAAGCAGTCCTTTAACGTGCATATCATTCTTGTAGACGGTACTAAACTCTGACATGATCGTTGCCACATTATCTGCAGCATGGGCGGCCTGGTTGTCAAACAGATGCTGTATCAAGCAAAAGCAGAAAAGAAGGATAACCTTGTTAACAATACCGCTGGAATCGTATGCTTCCTTTTCGTCAGTAGATGTTTGTGTTGCATATCTTTCATCAACTCTGCATCACTCACTGTATATATTTTGCCTTCTGGTTTCAGGTGTTCTTCAGCTGCCCGCACTTTGGCAGCAAACTTGCAGACATGCCTTGGCGCATGGGTCTTGTGTTTCGACCTGCGCCCAGTGTAAGTGCTTCATTTCTGTGCACTTAGCAGCTTCAGTCACCCCCCCCCCCCCCCCCCCACACACACACACACACACTCTCCTCCCACTTACATTACATTACATTACCAACACCGGTCCACCGCCACAAGGCAAAACTGTAAAAATGTGCTTGGAACTTTTTTTTTCTCTCTTTTTTTTTTTTTTTTGTGAGGGTCGAACAGATGTTGATAGTAGCTGTTGCCATTTAGCAGATTGGGGAGCTAAGAAGTGGGTCTCCGAGATTAGTTGAGCTTAATGACTTTATTCGTCATCTTCACAAGAGAGGGATGCTTGAGGTTCTCAGTTTCTGTGAGGTAATTGGCTTGCACTCACAGTCATCATTTAAACTTGTGATGCTTTTCTCTGAGAATGCACCATGTGCATTTTGGAGTTTAATATGCTGATGACTGTCTTGCAGACCAAGGTAACTCCAATTGTTGAAGGTTATGGCGGATGGGCCTTTCGAATGGAAATTGTACCGATTGAATCAGCATACCCTGGATTCGGTGATCTTTTTGTAAGTTTTTACTTTGGCGTTGTAGTGTACCTTCAACAGTAAATATATTGTGTGAATGTACTTGATTAAAGTGTTGAGAAAAATATTGCTCATTGTAGATACTTAATTATTTTAGAATCTCATGATTAGTGAAGTTTCCCCTTACTTTCTGGAAGCTGGTGTGTTAGCTATTAGGTATGTCATTCTTTATGAATCTGTTGTAAGCAGTAATGAATTTTTTTAAGATGGAATATTATGTAAATTGTGAAACAAAATATTGTGAACATTACTTATTGCCGTCTCCATTGGAAATCCTGGCTTCCCTCTTTGCATGGATATCCTTTGGGAGCTGTGTTGAAGGTCAAGTGTAAGCAAGTAAGATTGTAGTATTAAAATACGAGTGCAGCGAATTTCTGCAATGCAGAGAAAGGCTATATTTTTCTTTTTCAAGGCCTTCTTAAGAAAGAAGAATCTCTTAGATAGGTATGGATTTAGTCCGTATTAATAATTGGTTGAACTGTTGTTTGCTGGCAAAAAGGAACCTTTTACCTGTGCGAGATGTGTAGATTAAATGAGAAGGCAATCAATTGCTTTGTACTATAAGCTTTTGTTTTCTGTTGTGCACAATTAGTGAAAAGAAAGGAACTTTCTATTCCTACTCCATCCTTTCCGGTGCCATCAGCAGACCAAACATTGATGTCTTACACCTCGAATGAGGCAACTCAGACCATTGAAATAATCTATGTGCATGCGTTGAATATTTTGTTCAACTGACAGATTTTTAGTGTTTTTACTCTGTTTTTGAATTGTTCACAGGTGTTAGATTCAACGGATCATGTAAATTCTTGCAAACCTGTTAGCCGGTCTGATCCTTCTTACAGAGAAACGTTGGAATTTTTGAACAAGCTGAAATCACATTATACTTGAAGACACATCTAGCTACGATTTACATGAATAGGATTTTGTAGATAAGCAGTTAGGCCTGGCACCGTTGGTAGTGCTTGGAGCTTCCCGTATTATGTTGGCTGCGGCGTTTCAAATCGTCTATGAGAGTCAGGTGGGTCTTGGGCCGCCTGTCGAGATACAAAGCTTGCAGAGGATGGATGATCCATGATGCCTTAGCCGTGGCTTTTACCGCGGAATTTTTTACTCATTGGAGTCTATATTACACCATTTGATATTTAGGAATATTTTACCTCTAAAATATTTTTCCCCTTCAACCCTCTTTTGTATTTCAGAGATAAGAGGGTTAGCCGTGGGAGATGTACAATGTTACTTTGTACAATAAACCTTTGATAGCGATTGTACATACCTTACTTGTGAAAAGAAAATGAGAAGGCAGTCAATTATTTGTGTCAATATTGTGTTCCATGTTGCTTCTTTCTCCGTTCCTCTTTTACCCACATCACACACGCAAAGTTCCCATCAGGCAGCAAAGGTTCTCCTTCCTGAAGCAGGAGCTGTAACCTTCCATTGGGGGATGCCAATCCGGAAAGTAAAGATGGGGAGAGGGACAGTTTTGAAATGAATTGGTGATGCAACTCTAAAATTGAATTAACTCGCTTCATCATATCATGTTTCACATGAATAATAGTATCAGTTTAGAGCGTCTAGTTCAATTTAAGATTGAAAACTCTTTTTTGAAATTAAATTAGTAATTATAACAATTTTCAAATCAATAAAATTTATAAAAATTTATATGCAACGTCTTTGACTTTAAGAACCGGTCTAAAGTTGAGATTCATGTTATTATGTCAAACATATAACCATCATGATCTTTCTTTTATACTCTCATTCTTTAAAATTATTATTTGATCATGTTAATTTGTATTATGATAGAGGGCGTGACAGAAAGTGAGACAGAAAAGAGAAAATTGATTGGGTAAATTTGTTTTTTTTGTGCAATAAAGACTGGACCGTAAAGCTCTAATCCAACCGGCAGGGAGTATTGCGCCTCGGGGACCTACAAGGTCACCACATACATCTGAGCTCCCGAATCCCGCACCTATGTCGGGGCCGAAACGCAAAAGGACCCGTGTGTGAAGCACATGCAGGGCGAAAACGTAAATTTGCCACCAACAACTACAAGTACGGCAGGCAGGATTCGAACCCATGAGAAAAACCTGGATTAGGATCTTGAGAACCGCTGAACCAACCCTTATTGACATTAATTGGGTAAGTTTTTTTTTTGGGTAAATGTAGAGAGGAAAAACACATACAGAATAAAGTGATCAATTTTTCTGATGATTAATTTTTTTTAGGACGGATTAATTAAGACATCAGGGGGGTTGGGGGTTAAAAAAGTGTACTTTTGAAATTGTTGGGGGAAAGTAGGGAATGACCCCCTCTACTATACACGTTGTGCGATTTGCCCCCCTCCACTTCAAACTTAAGCACTAAACCCCCCCACAGTTTGAGAAATTGGGCACGATTGACGGATCCGTTAAAAATAGCGTGAAATGACCAAAATACCCTTATTTCTTTATTAGCTAATGACCCCCTGTACTATACACGGTGTACAATTTCCCCCCCTCAAATTTAAATTACAATTTTTGCCCATGACCCTCCTCCTCTGGTCAACCCCGCTACAATTGGTGATTCACTGAGCACAACCACTTCACTGAGCACAACCATTGGTATTTTTCTCCGACCACCGGTGAATTACAAAAAAAAAAAAAAGGAACCGCGATTGCCGTTAGGTTTAGCAACTAATTTGCAAATTAAGCTTTTGAAATGCTAAATTAGAAGATTTGAAATCCTGATTTAAAAATTAGGATTTTGAAACCTTAAAATTAGGGTTTTGAAACCTTAATTTTGGAATTAGGGTTTTGAAACCCTAATTTTGGAATTAGGGTTTCAAAACCCTAATTCCAAAATTAGGGTTTTGAAACCTCCTTCTCCAGATTTGATCCCGCCGCCGGCAGCCAAGTGTCCTCACCCCACGCCGCCGGCAGACTCGCCCCACCCCACCACGCCGGCGAGCCCCTTGGCAAACCCACCTCACCACGCCGGCAGCCCTTTCTCTAAATCCCATTTCAATTTTTCAATTCAATTCAATGGATCACCTCGACGGGGAAGGGGAAGGGGAGGGCGGTCGCGGCGACGGGGAAGGGGAAGGGGGAGGCCGGTCGCGGCGACGGGGAAAGGGGAAGGGGCAGGGCGGTCGCGGCGACGGGGAAGGGGAAGGGGGAGGCCGGTCGCGGCGACGGGGAATGGGAAGGGGGAGGCCGGTCGCGGCGACAGGGAAGAGGGAGGCAGACGGGGGAGATGAAGGGGTGCGGTGGTCGGGGGAGTTGACAGAATTGGGTTGGGGGATAGGGGGGTTGGGTGGCGGGGGGTGGTGGTTAGAATTAGGTTTTTTTCTGATATTCTTTTCTAAAAGGGCAAAAACGTCATTTACAAAAAAAAATCGTTAGTCAACGCGCGTGTTGACCACGCGCTGTTATATTTAACGGTTTCCGTCAATCGTGCCCAATTTCTCAAACTGTGGGGGGGTTTAGTGCTTAAGTTTGAAGTGGAGGGGGGCAAATCGCACAACGTGTATAGTAGAGGGGGTCATTCCCTACTTTCCCCAAATTGTTGAGAAACGCAGAAGAAAGAAGGTTAGAGTGAGTGAAGAAAGGAAGATGGTAGCAACAGTGCTCAACCTGTCTTCTGCGGCCACATTAGGCTCGCTAATGCAATTTCCTCCAATCTCACGCCCATCTCGCTCAAACTTCCAGTTCTGCACAATCCCTTCAACAAAGCACAAAATACACTCAAATCACACAATCCAATCCAGGGTACTTAACAAACCCTTTTGTTACTCCGACTATGCACCTACAACAACCCCACCACCAGAATCAGACCCACCGGCGGCGAATAATACGCCGCCGCCGATAAGGAGGAGGAGGAGGAGGTACAGAAAGCAGTACCCAGGTGAGAAGAACGGCATTACTGAAGAGATGAGGTTCGTCGCGATGAAGCTCCGTAACAATAATGCCAAGAAAGGCAGCAAGAAGGAAAATGAGAGCGATATTAGCGATGAAGAAAATGATGATGAAGGTGTTGATGAAAGTGATGAGTCAGTTTCATTGGGTGAGGAAGAAGATGGTGGTGGGTGTGGGGAGATTTGGCAACCTAGTATGGCAGGGTTTGTCAAGTACCTTGTTGACAGCAAGCATGTTTTCGAGACCGTCGAGCGCATTGTTGACGAATCTAGTGACGTTTCTTGTGAGTTTCCGCTTTGCCCATTCGACAAAAATTTGTTCTTTGCAATTCCTTCATGTGTTACGGTTCTTTGTAGGGCTAATCTTAAGTTATTGTAATTAAGGGATACTTGGATGTTTTTGTTCTCGGTTCAAAGGGGGGGCGTTTCTTTTCATGCTTTATTAACTGAGTTCTTGAAATGGCACGATGGTTTGAGTTGCAGGTGCTGATTTTGCATCATAAAAGGAAGCAATAGTTTTCATATTCAGTCCTTGGCTTTAGTTTGTGATTGTGAATGAGGTATTGGAGACAAGATGCTGGTTGTCTTTAACTACTTACCAATATGATTCCTTGATAGAGGATAAGGAGCAAGAGGTTTAGATTTGTGTGGGAAGTTTACATTTTCCTTTTCTACTTTGATTTAAGTCTAGGAATGTAATAGTTTCATGGATCATTTATGTTTGTCTGTTTCTATATGGGACTCTTACATGTTGAATCTTGTGATATCTTCTGAGTTCTGATCAATATTGACTGCAGATGCCTACTTCAGAAATACTGGGTTGGAACGATCAGCTGGTCTTTCAAAGGATCTAGAATGGTTTAGAGAACAAAATATTGAGATCCCAGAATGTAGTAGTCCTGGAGTTACTTATGTAAGCTATTTGGAGAAAATTGCGGAGACGAGTCCTCCTTTATTTTTGTGTCACTTCTACAATATATACTTCTCCCATATAGCAGGCGGTCAAGTGATAGCAAAACAGGTACATCACCGTTTGTCTCCTAGATTCAGCGGTCCCTTTTTGTTAGATTAAAAGCTTTTTTATCTAATGTTCTGACTGTTTCAGAGTAAATAAATACCGAACATCTTTACAGCATTTTTACTTATCAATTTGTACATATCTTTTTTAGGTCAAGCTTTAGAACCAGTCCTTGCTTCTTAGTGAATGCTTTTGTCACTTCAACAACTACCAGAGCGTGAGCATGAGTAGGATATGATTAGCTTATATGAAATTAGATAGCTTCTTCTCCTTGGTAAGCATCATTCTTGTGGAAGCCTGAGATTCATCAAACCTTGCAAGTCATATTTGAATATTACAGTTTTTCCCTTCAACTTTTGTGCTTTTTGAATGGAAGTGCTAAACTACATTTGGGGATAGAGCAAGAAGTGAATACACAACTTCTTAGGCGGATTAGTTAATTCTCCCAATCAATTAGCAAAAAAAGTTAGTTAATCTCATGATTAATGTCACCAAATAGGGCCTTCACAAACTACGGACTATTTTGTTGTTTCAAGCTTGATTTCCCCTTAGCAGTGGTTGTTGCTTTCCTCTTGAACACCAGGAGAGATAGACGACAAGAAGTTTGAGAGAATAATGCATTAGACTGTGAATGAAAACAAACTCGTGAAAGCAATGACAGCAATTAGTAGGACGGTAACAATTGAAAGAACAGTAAGGACTCGTACTATGTAAAGTCTCTTTGTAGTTGTACCATTGGGGCATAGCCTTTACCAGCCTACCAGGGAGTTCTCCAAAAGTCTACCTAGATTTTTACGAAAAGACTTCACCAATCCCCTTTGATAGCCCTTCTATGGACCATCCCAAAATACCTAGATGTCTCAAACACAATACCTATGTACAAGAATGGAGAACTAGATCCCAATGATTATTCTACAACATGCTCTCTGTATAAAAATTCTCCTGAAGTTAAGTGTTTTTCTCCTTGCAATTAGGTCTCGAGAAGGCTCTTAGAAGGAAGGGAGCTGGAGTTTTATAATTGGGAAGGGGATACATCAGAGTTGTTGAGGGGGGTACGAGAAAAGCTCAACATGATTGGAGAGGTCAAAGCCTGAGATTCGGTTGACTTGTATTGTTATCTCGTGGAGGGATTGCTTGATACTTATTTGTTGTTTGTGGTTCTCATTGCAGCACTGGACCCGAGACGAGAAAAACAAATGCTTAAGAGATGCAACGAAGTCATTCCGGTTTCTGGGGCAGATAGTTCGCCTGATCATTTTGTGAAACAAACTCATTTTCAATTTGTATGTTGCGATGTTTGAATGAGGTGAAGACGAGATACTGATATTTTTCAGTTCCTTTCACAACAGAGATTAGCAGCAACCTAATTTTCACTCTTTCTTGTGCCCAGGTAGCATGTCTCCTATTCAGACTTAACACCCATACATGCATATTGATCTTCGCCGAACAGAAAACTAGACAGCTAGTTGGTACTTGTAAGTACAACTACCAGCTTCTCCAGTCACAGAGACTCAAATTATCTCGTTGTTTGTCTGTAAAACATTGTTCGGATTACTTTACAGCAGAATGAGCAGCAGCGACGGTGTCCCTGTCCTAGGAAAGTATGGTGGTAGTGGTATCCTTTTCTGTTTCTCCATGGAGTCACCAGCCACTTACGGTTAAATGGCAACAAATTGAAGCGAAACAAGGTAAAGCCGGTAGTCGCCCTTGAGTTTGGTACAAGATGCCACAAAAGCGCTTGTATGGCTTTGAAGGCGTTCCATATGTATTCTTCACATAGTTCAAATATTGACAGATCTCTTCCTCCAGTGTTCTTGTGAGAGCAGGTTAGCCAAGGAGGTTCTTTTTTTCTTTTGGTTACTCGTAGGAAGTATTTATGGAGTAAGAAGAGCAATGTAATAATCCTCAAAGAAATAAACTGGTTTTAATATGTGATGGATTCCCTTCTTCCCTATAACATAACATGTTATGACTGATGGCTCCATTTAAAGTTTATCAAAATTCTTTGATGTCATTGCGAAAGACAGATCATGCAACTTCAGGGATAGATGATTAATTATCGTTTGGCAGCGAGATGACGTTCAGCTGCATGTGCCAACCAACTCCATTCATCTGATGTAGAACTTCATACTTCAGAAGTGAGTGCAGGACGTCTTCCCAACTCTGGAGCTTATCACATTAATTTAGCTTTGCGTCTGAATCTACCCGTACAAAGAAGCTTCACCTAGCTGCTAACCGCTACAAGGGAGGACAGGAAGCGAAATACTGGTTTTGATACAATGTTGGTCCAATTGACTGCTTCTATATGAACATCGAAAAAGCCGCAACATGTATATTCTGAAAGATCAGCGTTGTTCAGTTTCGTATTAGTGATTGAATCCCTCTACGAGTTTAACGGGTTTTAAGCCAATTCGGTTTGGAAAACGATATTTCAAAAGAATTATCAGGTTTTGTCAGAGGAATTGGTGCTCTTAATAGTTTCAGATTGACATAAATCAATAGTTGCAGATCATTTTGCACTCGCCAACATTGTTTTGCACTAGTACTAGTAATCCCCTTTTTCGAGAGAGGAATTGCATGTGTAGAAGTAAATACCCCTTTGCTCCAAATGCATAATGGACAAAGCAGCTTGCAGCCGTGCTGGCTTTCACAGTGAGAAATGTGACCAAAATCCTTCAGTAAATGCAGTGTTGTGAACAGGAGTGGCACTACTGACTTTAGTTAGTGCAATGATAGTGTCATTAGTCACTAGCAAAGCTATATACATATTCGGGTCCATCCACCAGATTCATAAACACGACGCGTTATTTGATCGCACATTACAATTATATAGTAGGCATGCAGTACAATCACTCGATGCATCTGCTGCATAAATATGTGGAATACCGTATTCCACATATTCTGATTGGTTAAAGCCCATTATGACCCAGCTCAAATTGCAGTCCTAGGAATACGACTACCAACGCCACCATTGCTGCTGCTATCTCGCTCTTCATCCCTCTCCGGTACCTCTCGCTTTTATAACCTTGCACCGGTACATGTTTTGGTTTTTGTTTTGCGGAAGAAAGATTTACTCTAAATCCAATGATTTTTTTTCAATTTTTACGCTAGAAAGGCTGGAAAGAAGACTTATCTCAAGTCTGGACTCTTGAGCATTGTTATAACTGACCGAAAGTGGGCAAAACGAGTAAGAGAAACAGATGACATTTTTCAGGAAAAAGGCTATTTGGCTTTCATGTTCCTCTCTCTTTCTCTCTCGCGCGCGCGTGCGCACACACGCACACTCAAACACATTTTGTTGAGGCCTTCAACAATTAGTCTCTTAGTTAGTTGCCTGCAGGCTCAAGTACTTGCAACAACCTCTTAACGGATTGGACTACTTCAAGACCACCAGGGACATCCTTATTTACAATGAGCATATCGTCCTCTTAGTTGGTTGTCTGCAGACTCAAGTACTTGCAACCACCTCTAACGGATTGGACTACTTCAAAACCACCAAAGACATCCTTATTTACAATGAGCATATCGTCTTCAGCCAATCGTTCGGCAAGCCGAACATTGTAAACCACCTTTTGGCTGGTGCTTTCTAGCTTGTAATTTTGCTTATAAACCATGGGGAATTCTTTGTGCAGAAACTTGTTGAGTTTCAAGAGCTTCTACGGTTACCATATTGAGACATCACGACCCTTCGGGTTAAGATACACAGAGGATCCCCGTCGAAACACATTGAGAACTGGGAAGATATCCAGAGAGCACTGAAGAGACATCATCATTCAGAGCTTCCTCCATGAAGACTACTAACTGTAATCCAAGAGCTCTAGCCTCTAGGTTCATGTAAAGTATAGCAACCGGCTACGGAATTTTAACTTAACAAGTGAAGTCCGAAAGGGCTGGAGTATCTTTTTTCTACTTTCATTAATATGACACATTCAAGAAAACTTTTCCACTCAATATGTGTAAAAAAACCTTGGTTTTCTCAGTAACGTATTGATGCATTATCAACTAAATTTTGCCTGATTGTAGCCAAACATAGTGCAGCAGGTGCAGCTAGGTATACCCTCTGAATAATTCCTTTTTGTTTTCTTCCTTCAACTCCCCATCACGTAGATAAAAACTACAACTCTGTAATTAATAATTAAAGATTGCAGCTCCATGGGAGTGCTACAAGGTGGAAAGGAAGGATCCAGCAGGAAGATTCATGACTTATCTAATGAATGATTCACTGATGGTTAGTTATGCAGATGATGTATGAGACAATCAAAACAATCTAATTAAGATGACATTACAACTCGACCATGTTTGCAACTACGGTTACAGAAAAACTCCAACTTGATGGTCTAACATCTTCAATATCACTTCCACGAAAAGCAAACGTTTCTACACTTCAGCATTGGGTGTTTGTCATTGTTACCTAAACAACCCGTCACGTCATGATCTGGGGGAACCCTTACAACCAAACTCCCTGAACAATCCATCGATCTACTTTTCACGTGATCATACCTATTCGACTGGTTGCTATGTTAACATGAGCCTGAACAGACAATTGAAGCAACAGAACTATTTACAAAGGATGCAAAGACCATCAAGCTAATGTGTTCTTTTGTTTTCGGTGCCTGGCAGCCTGATCTATCAGCTTTGCCTTTCACTTTTCTTCTCCCCCCTCCCCCACCCGGGATCATACAACGGGCATACCTATCTATTTTCCTTCTATATTTAAAACGCAAGTTACAACAACAAGGTTACATAAGCAGATTGCCAGATCAATGCGTGATTTACCCAATGATTATTCCCAAGTCAGTTCTGTGTCTGCTGAATAACAAAATGATCAACAATCCGAACAGTGTTTACTGGGTCCTGCTGATAAGAAGCTGCTCTCCATTTGCTAGGATACTCTCTGAGGTGGTTTGGCTGCTGTGGTTGTTTTGGCTCCCCATCCCAGTCAGGATCCAGCTTCCATTCTTTAGGAACCTGCATATCCAAATGAATATGTGTAAACCTAGAGAAAAAACATTAAGGTTTTGGATTTGACTCCACGTCTCCTAATTACCGGGAAAGTCTAAACTAATTGAGATCGAGTAATGCTAGGTGGGTCACTAATGTAATAAATCCAGAGTAGACTGCATGAGATGGCATCTCTGTTAAAGGAAAAAACTAACAGTATAGGTAGATCCCTGGTCTTGGAAGCAACCAAAGTATCTGGAAAAGAGAGAAGGTTTCGCATGAATGGTAATAGACTTGATGGAAAAACTTCTAAAGACCGTCAAAATTGCGTTTGATGCCACGCCAAGTAATATTTCATTTGGAATCCGACCAATTTGATGCTTGTATTTTTTGTATCATTAATGACTAGCCATACGACGAACTATTATTAACAGGAGCGCATATAGTGCAGAATGGTATTACATTATAGAGTGTCTTACCAGCCCAGAGTGCAAGGCCACTACCCAAAATCAGTTAAAACGAGCACAATCAACTTTTTGGAAAACGCTATAGTTCAAACAGATTCAGATTCTCATTTAACACCGTCATTTTGTTTCAAGGATTTTCAACATGTCCAAACGCAAACACCACAAGACGGAAAAGAAGTGACTTACCTTATCAACTGCTAGCGTGAAAACTTCAAGATCACCCGTGCTATTGATATGGAACCGTGTAAATGACTTGTAATTAGCAATCCGGAGTGACGAAAAAGCTTCATCAAAGTGTATGTGAAGCCAGTTTATGCAAATGTACAAGTAGCTTCCGAACACCAAAGACACAACAGGAGTTGAGAACACCCAGAAATAAAGGAAGACAGATGCATAGTATATGATGGCACCCCCTCGGGAGAGTGAATGCATCCCATTCTTGCAAATATTACTCCGAGTTACAGCCATGACCTGAAAATTGCTCACATGAATCAAATGGTCTTGACGAAATAGGAAAAAATAAACGCAAGATTCATTAGCCTCACCTCTGGAACATCGAATGCAGACATCAGATACTTGATGCACGCTGGATAGAGGCCATAAGTCCATTGTTCTATACGAGCCCGAAGTCCAGTTGGGTCTGGAAAATGCTCACTTTCCACTGATCTATACCATTGATATAAAGTATGATAGCCTGAAATGAGAATCTCAAGTATCAAATGAGGTCAACAGCCACAGTTTTTTTTTTTCCCTTCAAATTCCAGGTGTCAGACAAAAATCTGGGCCTTGTAATTCACTACAATTATCATAAACACCAAGGGAAAAAAGGGCGCAGCATAGTGCACAAGGCTTCCCCAGTTGTGGGGATCTTGGGAAGGTTTATATATGCCGCCTTTCCCCCACTTTCGTGAATTTCACAAACACTAGATCAGTAAAATTGACATGTCATCAATTCTCAACAAAATAAATCGCACATCAGAAGATTATATTAACACTTCAATACATTAGCCTTGTGGGCGGTCCACCAAATGCCATTTGGTTTTCTCTTGGATGGTGGGCTGAATATGGTATTTATATGTTGTCAGATGTTGCTGGCGTGAAAGTTTCCGTGGTGGTTGGTGGTTCATCAGTGATGCCTTGTGTTTTGAGTCTGGGCTCCATTGTGCAGTGTTGGTTTCAATATGTAGTTGGTTCTTGATGGTGGTCGTCAATGTGTTCGTTTGTAGTAGGGGTCAGCGGTACAGATTGTCTCACTAGTGATTGTTCCTGTTCCTCCGTGATAGTTGGTTATTGGCGCCATCAGGGGTATGGGTTAATAGTAGTTGTTGGCTGGACGTCATCATATGGCCTCTCCACCTGTTGCAAAATGGTTTTGGGATGGATGCTTTAACACTAATTAACGAACACAAGGCAGATGACTCTAATCTAGATATAAAGATTAAAAGACTACTTTTTCTTAGTTCAGTTCCCTGATAGTATCCACAATCTAGAGAAAAATAGTAGTTATGTGTTACAGGTTGCTACCAACATCATAAACCACGATAAGTCTAATTGTAAAAGCTTTTTGCACAAAGTTGAACTAAGAATTTTATTCTAATCTAATGCGCAATACTTTCATAGTATCAACGGTCTTCCTCTCAATTGCTCTGTCATCCATGATAGTGTCAAACTCCAATTGTTAGGATCTAGAGAAAAATATAACTTAATGTTACAGGTCGATCAACATAGTTTTATTTATTTTTATTTCTAATCACGTATCAGTTGGTAGGGAATTTTTTCTTCCTTTTTTTTTTTGGCGGGAAGGGAGAGAAGGGGGGGTTAGGGGAACACTCACCTGAAGTTGCCAATAGTTTGTGACGTATGCATGTTTCAACACCCAGCTCTAATAGCAGCATGAGAATTAATGCTGCGGCCAGGTGGGCAGAAACATGAAGAATCCCGATTATTGCCCTTCTTTTACGAGAAACTTTGGAGGGTACGAATGTGATTGCAGCTACTAGCAATAGCATAGCACCTGCTGAAGATACAAACGAGTAACCAAGCATATTCATGAAAGCGTCCCATACTGTGGTAAAGAAGCTCCTCAGGTGGCCAGAAAACGTGTCATCCTGTAAGATATGATCTAGCTTACACTAGAAGATGAGGAAAAATAATTAGCCGTCTCTCTCTGGTAAATAACACGGCATATTCATGTCAGGTAAGAGAATGGATATCAAGAAAAGAGAAGGAAACTACTACTAATATCCTAACTGTAGGGCACAGGTCAGAGGATAGACATCTGGATGCCTGGCATGAGTAAGAAAATCTACAGGAAGTCCAACGGAAAATCACCTGTGGGAACATCGAAAATGCTAATACAAAGTATATAATGCCTCCGATGAAGTCAAACTGCCAATTTTTCTTCCGGAACTTCAAGATATTTCCCAGAGCAATCTGTGCCAAAACTTATCAGCACGCTATAGCAAGAACAATAACAGAGATATCGGTTAAAACTATGAACTAGAAACTTAAATAAACTTGACTTTCTTTACCCTGCTTGAATCTTCAAATGAAGGATAAGCAGCCTTGCTCTCATAGGCAGTACCGTATAGTTTGTTGAAATTTCCAAAGACGTGTGTGGGATGCAAAAATGCCCCACCACAACCATTAACAAGTAAATGTTGCACATAAACAGGCTTATCTGATGGAACATATGAATGGCGCATATAATGGTGCAAGTCCCCAGCCATTCTAAGCTTACACCTTCCTTTCAGATGATCTCGTATCAGGTAAGAGATATTCTTCCCGGTCACATCATTCCAGTACCAGTCAAGAAGCCAACCTGGCTCGTGCGTAACAATGATCACAGAATCATCATCTCCAACCTGAAAAGAGGTCACACTTGACAGCTGGACCAAAAGGAAAAATAAAATACACTACAGGGACATGGGCAGGAAGGGAATGGCTATAACAACTTGGATATGACTAGTTTAAGTAATACTTAAGCAAAAATGAATCAAAGATTCCACATTTATGCACAGGACGACAACAATGTTCTTCCCAATAATCAAGAGAAAGGCCTCACATACCATGTATCCAAGTCAGGGATAGATTTGCAATAACATCTCCGTTCCCAATTGTTAATAGTTCCAAGCCCCCATATTGCCCTGCTTGCAACATTTATCTGCATTTTGCTATACTGCTTCTATATGTGTTTCCTACAACCTTGCCCTACTTTCCTTCCTAACAAAACCTTCCTCGACAGAGCAGCATAGCCAAAAAGGATATGCCTATTCAATTTGTACAAATCGGATTGTCTTGTTCTGTTAGTACAATTTCAAGGACCAAGGTATTGCTAATCTTTTACGACCATTTGTGCCAACGAAACGGGATAAATGTTTAATAATATGATTGAAAGAAGGGAGAAAGGGGCTTCCCTCATTGAAACAGTACTTACGGAAGAGTGAAACTAGAACAAGACAAGAAACATGGGAGTTCAGCAACCAATTAGCTGTACTGAACTCATGGATTTTTTAGCCAAACCAAGAATGGTGATCTGATACTTAGAAGTGGGTATGCTGAGACTAGGTTTGGAGCTCAGGCTCCCGTTGCACCTTGTTTGTGGGTATGCTTCCGGAGCTAATTTGGAAGAGAGATTCCTATGATTAATCAATACATTCCTGTTCCACTACCCCATTGACCGGATACTGGTGGGCACTCTTTCAACGATTATCTTTTGTTTGTCGCTACTTACTTCCTTTGCTTGGGGTATAGAGGCAAGTATATCCTTCCTCTATTGTGTAGATTATGATCCTAAAGAATTTCATTCGGTGGGAAAAGCCCCTTCTGAAGCATAGGGCTATGGGTGGACAAGGTTTAGTGTGAAGAGGTGGTGAGGGACCAAAGCGACTTCTAGATTCGGAGGGCAACCTCACAGTTCCCAAAGCCTCTTTATTCTATGACACCGTTGTGCCCAAAAGCAAACTTGCTTACATGTATTTGATAGTTAGTTGATCAGACTCTCTTCATATTCACTTTAAGTGGGGGAGAAAAGTGAATACTAAAGAGATTCCTCATATTTGTGGCTCAGCCCAGGATGTTGACTCTCTCATTCACTTCGGTGTTTAGTGATCCGACGTTAATAGCCAAGCTTCCGATTTGCTTATTCCTTCTGGAAATCCCAGTATGCAACTGAAGTTGTTATGTAATGGCTGTGATGTGAAAGGGTTGGGTGAACATTATGTAACAATAAGCATCAGACGCAAATGTCACTCTAAAAGATTAGTAACACTGTACCACTCAAAAAGGCCAAGTACATGATCATGCCCTGAGATTAACATAATAGCATGGAGCTGACTTGACTCAGTAGAGAACCTCATTTATCGTTGTTTAGCACTTTTTATCGTTGTTTAGCACTTTAATTACACAAACAAGACTCAGGTCTACTTCCTCTGCCCCATAACTTTTTAAGACCAGGTGATAATAGATAAAAAAATATCAGAACAAAGGAAGTCACATATTTTTGTAGCATAAGATGTGAAAAAACACACAAGGACCACCAAGTTTCATCCTCTTGAGATGTTTGTGACACTCAAACATACTGTGGGGGAAACCTATATTCACTTAATATATATAACACCTAAAATGCAATATATGAAAGCCTAAACATAAGACTATATGGAGAAGATACCTTTTCTTTAATTAGTTCTGAGAAGAACTTGAACTGATATACATCAATATCACAATGGAGAGCTAGGTCAAGACCAAACACCCACCACTTTTTAGGTAGCTGCAGAGCAAAGTAGCTCTTCTTCTGAGGCATGAACCATCCACCCAACCAGCTCTTATGACATATATACCTCATAAAAGTTTGCAGTCCATCAAACCAATCTGTAAAACCAGAAGCAATGAACTGAGTACCCAGACATTGAAGGAA
Organism: Escallonia rubra; assembly: GCA_033065855.1. Taxonomy (NCBI): domain Eukaryota; kingdom Viridiplantae; phylum Streptophyta; class Magnoliopsida; order Escalloniales; family Escalloniaceae; genus Escallonia; species Escallonia rubra. Next base: position 316,482 of record JAVXUO010000422.1, read on the forward strand.
AAAGGTGTTATTGGTCCAAAGGATCACATGGGTGAAATTTGACCAACATTTCACCTTTCACAATAAAATAAGTATTAAAGAAAGAAGCCTAGGTCGCGAACAAAGACCAACCGTGGTTCCCAGGGATGAGAAAACACTGAGGGCCATCATATTGCTTCAGTTCATTAACTCCACTGGGTAGTTCAGGCTTGTTTACAGCTATATGCTCTTCTTTATACCACGGTGGAGGCTGGAGAGCATATTCAAAAGGACGAAATAGGCGCCTCTCATAATTAAATTCTGATGGATTCGGATACCTTTAACAAAACAAAAACATATATACCAATAAAAATCTACTCAAGTCCAATGGCTTAAAATAGCATGCAATACACTTCAAAGTATACTAATTAAGATTCTTTTAACACTTGGATGAAAATATACTTTTGCGAGTTAAGGAGCAAATCTTAATGAACACATGAACAAAACAAAAAAGAAAATTCCCCAGTGTCACAAATGCAATAATATAGACTAGTCCATCTATTATGGAACACTGCTAGGCTATCAAAACAAAGCTGTTGAGGGTCAATATGGATGACTAAGAAGCGAGATAACACAAACGTAATGGGTCCTGGAGAGATGTAAATGAAGGCAAGAATTGAGGGGGTTAGGCACGACGGCGATTTTTCGTATTTGTTGCCTTTCAATGATATTGGTTGGTACTATTATGCATCTAAACTTAGACGAAAGCCACAAAATCGAAGGACCTTGCCTTTCCCCGGGAATTACGAAGATAGCAGATATTTTAGACAAGGACTTTCTGGGTAGAGTTCATGGTGCACCAAGGTCCTCACAAAATGAATGCAATCAGGTCAAGTGAGTAACTTGAGGTGTAAGTATTGATTCCCTAAATGGCTGGTCGTCCCTATTATTAGTGTCTCATTGTGAATTATCCACAAATTCCATCACCAAAAACCATATTTTGACATCTAAAATTTAATAAACATAAACCTCCCGTACGTTGATTAAGACAAGCAAAAAAACCGGAGTGGAGTCAATCACTTGAACTATAGGTGCTTCACGAGAAATTAATCAGAAAATTTAATAATCAGATCCAAAGACATAAGGAGAAGTGGATTTCGAATTTGGGATATCACTCATCCCAAGTTTCCAGGAACAAACTTTCAAATACAGAATTACACATGAGAGAATAATGGTGGATGGCGGTGGCGATGTATTGCATTCATTGGGGATAAGGGATGTGAGGCAACGCCATTGGTAAACTGTAAGTAATGCTTGAGCTCCTAGCTTTGATCCCAATTGCTTCCCCTAATTCCTCCAACACCATAGAAGATGATTTTCATATCATTTCAAAGTTACTAGATCCCAAGCAAAATTGGTATCTCCTAAAACCTCCAAGCTTGCTCTAACGATGCAGCCAAGAAGAGAACACAAATCCCCAGCCCCAGTTAAATCTTTCTGCCCCAAGTAATGACCAGCTATGGTCAATTAACAAGTTACATGCTATGATTTGTAAAACTGTAACTAATAATCCACATACATGGTGGAGGAGGTATTTGACGCGAATGGAAGCGAAAAATAATTTAGTTGTTACTTTAGCGAAAAGATTCTAATAACAATGATAAGTGTACTGCCAAATGATGTGCACATAGTAGATCAGATTCATTCATACTCCAACAGTAAGTCAAGACCCATCTAAAACTAAAAGACCTCAAGTATAGAACATAAAGCATCATCCTATAAATTCAGTGGAACACAATTTCACAGCATTAACGAGACCTTGCAAGGGCTTCATAAGGTAGAGCCTTTAGATGCCTTGCCAGTAACATATGAGCCGGTAACAATTAGAAAACCATATAATGCAATTCATGCAGGTAATAAACAGTAATTAGGAAAACTGTCAAGCTTACGCAAGATCACCCCCAATAAGAAGCAGATCTCCACGTGGCAGTGTAAGCACAGAATCACTATTACGGATCCGAATTGAAGGTTGAGCAAGAAGCCGTGCCACAGAATATGAAGAGTTTCCACCGTCACCAGTATCAGCCATAAAGTCAAACCAGAGATCATCCTTTTCACTAAACTGGTCATACAACAGATCATCCTCTTTGGCACCCTCATGAACGGTAGTCATTGCTGCCTGATGAATTAAGGCAAGGAAAAATGAAGAGAACTTGGTAAGTACATATAAAGGTGCATAATAGACCTGCTAAAGAGTAAGATGAAAGAGTTTCATGTCTACATGTAAAGACATCTTTATTTCAAATGTAAAGAAAAATAGAAATATGACTAAACAAACATAATACACACTGAGAGCGCCACTCCTAATTCTTAATTAAGAAAAAGATTATAGATAAAACACGTGGATATCATGGTTGAACTAGTCTATACTATTAGATGTAAGAAATCTATCAAGGCTGTTACTTACGATTCTCATGGGCAGCGGAAGGAGCATTTAACCTAAAAGACCTTGGTATCACATGGAGCATCTAACTTGCAACAAAATTTTCCATTTTTCTAACAACGGCTCCTGCAAGAAGCATGACAATACTATATGCGAAGTGGCACAAACGCATAAGGATCGAGAGGCCAAGCCCTCTCCAAAGATTCAGAAATTCAGTTACATCCCTGCTTCTAGGTGTCTCCAGAATTTAAAATCACATTTCTGGAGATAAATAAACAAAAAACCTGGAGCAATACTTTATTTCGAGAGGTGACAGGCTATCAAAATGGCATTCTCACAGTTTACTCCCCCCAGGACCTAGCGTCCTAGATCTTTTTATAACGGTCCGAATCCATCTCTACCACCATACTCTCATTCTACTCCTCGTCATGGCCTTCTCTCTACAGTGCAAAGGCTTAAGACCAGGATGGCGCCTTAGACACTTTGCTTTTTACTTATATCCCCCTGGGACCCAGCTTCCTAGATCTTGTTACACAGTCCAAATCCTCTACGACCATAGTCTCATTTTACTCCCCGTCATGGCATTCCCTCTCCAGTCCAAATCCCTCTCCACCACCATAGTTTTACTCTACTCCCGGTCATGGCAATCTCTCTTTTGAAGCCTCAGCTTCTACGCTTGAGCCTTTCAGAGTGCACCAGTGTTCTTACCCTGGTTATATGTGGCCCAGAATCTACAGTTACCGGATGTATGATCTTACTGTCTTTTGTTTCCTAAATGGACCCTGTTATGTCCTCACTATGGGATGCTGACGCGTAAAAATTGCAGCAAATTGGCTTCGATACCAACGCCAACGAATATGCACGATCATACTTCAGCTTGACGAAGATAATTTTTCAAATGGATGCATTTATGATGGTAAATACAGACAACAATTTTTTGTATTACAACTTGCCCACATGATCTGCAGGATCTATCCCCTTAGCACCAACTTGTCTTAGCAAGCGGCTCTTGTACAATGGACCGTATTGATCGTTCAACTGCTGGGACTGTGAAACGGTCACTTAGTGGTCCAGATTTAACCACAAACCAATAGTGTTAAACCCGTAAGAATCATCATCAAATCGGAGGATAGTCGGACCCAGGAGCGGCTTCCACGGTCCAACTTGCTGTTACAAGTAGACTTTCAACCCCACTTGATTTTGACTGACTAACCATGTTATTGCTCTTGGAAAAGTGCAAACTCTCTCTCTCTCTCTCTCTCTCTCTCTATATATATATATATATATATATATACACAAAAGCATATTTAGATAAAAAAAAGCTTTAGCTGTTTTCATACTTTACCATAATCTTTTAGAAAAAAGTTAATACAACTTCTGTAGCGTGAATTATTTGAAACTTATAGTAGTAAATTAATTATGAAATCACGCTTCAATTATGGTTGAAACAACGGTTGAACCGGTGGCCATTGACCTGGTTACTTTTCTGGAAAGGTCCAATTTTCAAAACATTGGGTGTTACACAGTCTTTGAAGTGAACTGAGTTCTCACATCACCGTCCAGCTCATTTTGCTACTAGCTAAAATGTTGCTGGTTCTCCCTCCACTTCTCACTCTCTCACCATATGCACACACACACCCCCCATATACATTAAGACATACGATCCTTTGTACTGTCTCTTTTGCTCTAACTACTCTCCGTATTCCACTGGCGTTCCTTTCTGCTAACCCCTGCATTGTCAATACCTACAAAACCACTTATTTCATTCATCGTTGATTACAAGTAGTATATCTCCATATATGATATAGGTTCTTTCAAAAACCAACATCTTAAATCCATCAAAAATATTCTTTCTTGGAGGTGTGCAGTAAATATATCTCACGAAAAATCTTCAAAAACGTAGCAGCATTCCAAAATTCATAATTTGGAAATTTTTGGGCATCTACAGGAAGAACCAAATGGAAACATAATATGGTGAGATAAAACAGCAAAAGTTCAAAAAAAAGTGGAGTCCTTCAATGATATACCTGCATCATACGCATATCAAAACGTCCAACAAATACCGTTACTGAAACCAGGAGGTCAAATACCGTCTTAAATAAATCAGCAGATGTCCTACACCATAGTCATCAGCAGCATTAAGACAATTAAAGAAGCTTCTCTCCTTTTCAACCCCCATGGCCCCCACCACCCGTACAATGGAAAGAAACATACTATAACAAAACAAAAACAAAAAAACTCATTACAAATAAAAAGTTCAAATATATACCCCGAATACCAAGGAACCATATCCAAGAACTCAGGTTTCATTTGCTTTTTCTTCACCTCCTCGATTTCTTTGACTGACTGAGGGTGAGTGAGGGCCCATCTATGATTGTCAATACAAACAAGTAGGAATTAGAGAAGCTTGGAAAATCCATGAAGACATACAGATAAACTATTAGTCAATATTGAGATTGAATCCTTCCCTTCTGTCAAGATTAAAGTAAGTGAAATACTGTCTCCACTATCTAAAAGATCAGTTCTATCATAGAACTTCTTTAAAAGTTGAAATAGACTGATGGCGTGATTAGCCGCCTCAAGAGGCAACTCTTTCCTCATAATTTCATAACCAAGAACAAGAAAATTATATCCACGAACAATCAGAAACACATAACAAGTACTTATCGGAGCTTTTCTTTGGACAACTTATCCACTGAACAGTGGCACATTGCCGACTGTAGCAATATTGGTCATTATTATATCAACAGTTGATTCCAGCCATCCATCAAACAATCCCGTCAGTGGCGAGGGGATATTGGTTTTTTTTTTTTTTTTGGGGGGGGGGGGGGAGGGGGGCAATGATGAGAGGGTGTTGAAATATGAAAATGAAACCAACAGGAAAAATAGAAGATGAACCACAATGAAAGGTTTTACCAGAAAAAAAAAAGGAAAAAAAGAAGACAGAAGTTATACATTCTATCATTAAAGTACCGACTTACCCTGTTGATCTTTCCACCACATAATTGGCAATGTACAGACCTATAAATGTGGCCCATAATGAATATATTGGAGAAATTCCATTTGATGGTTCTGCGCATGAGCCGTTGCAAGCTAACTGAAAAAAAAAGGGCACCGAAAGGGAGACAAGGCAATAACAGCATAAGAAACCCTATATGATGCATACCCAAAAAGCAAAAACGCAAATGATGCAAATGGCCAGAAAACATACCTCGCCATAGATAACCCACTTGGACAAAAGCGGGTAGTCACTGGCAGAACCAACAGGAGCAAACCAAGATGAGCAGACCTGATCTTTTAGCTCATTCACGCGTAGGAACTTTGCAAGCCATGTGTTTCGCTCCTCCTTCTTCCAGAGCGCGAACCAACCAGAGTATCTCCGTTCGAGTGGCTTGTCTCTCAAAATAGCCCGGTTGCCACAATGGCTATAAAATACACAGCAGGCTATACTTAAAACCTACATGAATTAGGAAACCATAAAAACAAGGACCAGACATAACATTAAGATGTTAAGACCTATTACAATGAACTTTTTTTTATGGAAAAAAAAAAAAGTGTCTTCAGGACTGTCTTCAAGACTTACAGCGCAATTTTGAAAAATTGTCAGAATCTCGGGCCTCTTTCCAGCCACACGGGCAACAAGACCAACATACCAAAGGCCAAGGAATATAATATGGAAGACAAGAAGAAATAATATGGATGAGACATATATTGTCAGAAAAAGGGAGAGATTCATCCTCATATCCACTCCCATTGATTGAAAACTCGGGAGGTGATATAAAGCTGCAATTAAAATCCAGGCTACATACCTGCACAAAAAGCTCCCACATTAGCAATGATCAACATCCCATTTACAATTCGTCCTGATTAGATAAATGAAATGGTAGATAGTGAACTTACCAGCGACTGAAATTTGAGTAGCTGGGTTTGATTGTCTTCCCTATGAATGGAGATGAAAAGAAATAGAAAAAACCAAGCAAGCAGCCATACATTGACCACCACTTAATGTTGTTGTCTAACTTCTGTATGAGGGTATGCAAATTATCCGACGATATAAAAAATAAGCAACCAACAACTACGGCAATAACAGCATGACGCGAATGCTCGTGTGGGTAAGGATATGTGTGAGTGAGGATCGTCCTGACCGTCTCCATATTAAGGGTATCTAGTAAACCGACTGACTGTTTGTCAGTACCCATGATGCCGGTGAAAATAAAGCGGAGGGCTCGTCTTTGTTTCTCCGTCCAATCCAATAAAAATCTGTAAATCAATCTTCAATAGTCACGTTCGCTTTGTTCAAATCCTTTGAAGTAAAGTCCGCTTCAAGGGCACTGGATTCACATTAGAGTCCACCTCAATCCTGGATAAATTTTCAAGAGAGAAAACCCACTTAGGCCGACTTAAAATCTCCTATTACTCCACCTAACTTAAAACTTCCACCAAGAGTTGTACGCTTACACCTATCAACAACTATTAAGCTGTTTATTTTTTTTTCTTTTTTTTTATCGCAAAAAAGGAAAAAAAAATCACCGTGATATACTCCAGCCATATCATTGAATCCATCCCCATTTGAATTTTTTGAGAATTCCTAGGATAGATTCAATAGATGTAAACATTGACTTTACTCATTGTCTTTACCCTACCCTGACTTGCCAGAACCTAGTTTTCCAATCTGGCATTGCTTTAGAGTTCAGTTCAATGCTTACGTGTACTAAATCTATCCACCGAATTTGTAAAAATCTCAAGTTTGACAAAACAAATGAAACAAAGGAGTAGTATCTGATCATGTACAGTCACCCCAAACTTGAAAACGAAAACATGCTTTCTAGAAGATACCGATTCAACCAATTTATTACTCCACTAATACTCCTCGGCCTGATTAAGAACATTCAGCAGAGAGTAACTGCTTTCAGACGATGAACAAGAAAGAATTCGACACTATAAAATGTCCAACCTAGGGTTTCCTTTAAAACAACCAATTCCTCCACTCAAACACGAACTAAGTTCTTATTCGTAGACACATTAACTAGTTCCAAACAAATCGCTCTACTGAGAATCAACAACTAGTACATATCCACCTCCGTAACTACAAAATACACGAATTAACACACACACAAACACAAACATGCAGCTATAACTGTAGCGAGAGAGAGAGAGAGGTACCTGAAGAAGGGAAGAGGAGAGAGATGGAGAGTGGGCGGAAGAAGAGCTCGTGCATGCGGATTAGCTTATAAATTGGGGAATCACAATGGAACCGACTGAGCATCTAGAGAGAATGTCTGCGAGGAACACTTTCGGAGGAAAAATGGCATATTCCTTTTCCGCATTTACTTCATGACCATGATTTCTTCTTCTTCGGTCTTATTAAAGGTTGCTTGCCACTACCAACTTCCGTCGCGCCTTCATTTCGGCGATCGCAGTAAATTTGGGACAGGAATTGTTACTGGCCGTTGGATGGGGGCTGGAGTTCCGAGTAATCGACGCTGATGATGCATCCAGACACGTTGTCGTGAATATATATTGTGCTTTTCGGAGTGAAAAATGCCTATGGGCTTCAACGGCCCGTGTAACGAAGCCCGACCTTTGTTGGGTTTGATTCTTCCATCGGCAAGCCCAACTATCTATCTATATTATTATATTATATTATATTATATTATATATATATATATACTATATATAAAGAGAGAACTTTTTTTAGTGTAACACTTTTTTGGTGTTATTATTTACCTATCTAGAATGATGACAAGTGACATTTTTTTTAAACTATGACACAAAATACAAATCTTAAATGATAAATAACTACCTATAAAGACATGTTTGTTTTTTATAATTTAAACTTTATCAAAAAATATTGTAAAGTAAATTATAAAGTCCAATCTTGATATCACAAAAAATATCATATTGTTAACTTTATCTTTGCACATGTTTGGTTTTAAAATTTTCAAATTCATTAAAATTTGTAGTTAAAATTAAATCTAAGTTTGATATAATGAAAATATTTTGATACACCCATTACTAACTTATTTTACTAAAACTTAAGATTTATTTTACTAAAAAAAATTTCAGCATCACTTATACGTGACGCTGATTTTTGTTTTATAATAAAATTGATATTATCAACTTTATTTTTGCACACGTATCGCGTGTGCCACGGTAACTCGTTACTTATTAATGAAAAATATAATTGGGTGTGACACATTTTTGGTGTTACATAACTACTAGCCTACAATGATTACAAGTGGCATTCCAAAAAAATATTTAATAGTGACACAAGATAAAAACCTTAATTGGTAAGTAACTACTTATAAAATTATGATTAGTTTCACAAATTAAAATTCATCAATAAAATAGAGTTAAAGTAAAATTTAAAGGTCAAGTTTGATATGATAATAATATTTTACTAACTTATGTTTGGACATGTATGACTAATTTATTTTTCTGTAATTTAATATTCATTTTACTAAATATGACAGTTAACACGTAGACGTGATTTTTTTTATACAACAAAATTTGTACAATTAATTTCATTTTTGCACATGCATCGCGTGTGCCACGATGACTCGTTACTTATTAAGGAAAAATATAATTTGGTATAACACATTTATGGTACTCCGTATTACATAAATACCAACCTACAACGGTGACAAATGACATTCTTAAAATTTTCAAAAAATATAATAGATCAATAATAAAAAAAATTAAGTCATAAACAACTACCTATAAAAACATGTTTGGTTTTCACAAATTAAAATTTATTAAAAAATAATTAAAATAAATTTTAAAGTCCAAGTTTAACATGATGACAATATTTTGCTAACTTATTTTTAGACACATATGTTAACTTATTTTTCTGTAATTTATACGTAATGGTTGATTTTTACATATACAAATTTCCATTCTACTGGATATGACATAAACACGATATATTTTTTATAACAAAATTTATAATACTAATTTTATTTTCGCACACGCATCACGTGTGTCATGATGACTCGTCTATACTATATACAAAGGGAAAATCTCTTTTTGTGTAACATCTATTTGGTGTTGCCAATTACCTATTTAGAATGATGACAAGTGATATTTTAGATACAAATCTTAAATAGTACGGAGTAAACAACTACTTATAAAGATATGTTTGATTTTCATAATTAAGTTTTATTAAAAAATATAATTAACATAAATTATAAAACTCAAACTTGATATTCCAAAAATATCATATTGTTAACTTTATCTTTACATATGTTTGGTTTTAACAATTTCAAATTCATTAAAATTATATCTAAGTTTGATATAATGATAATATTTTGCTAACTATTTGTCACACGCATGACTAACTTATTTTTCTACAATTTAAGATTATTTTTTTACCGAATGTGACAATAAATACTTATATGTGATGGTTGATTTTTTCATAAAATTGATATTATCAACTTTATTTTTGCACACGTAACGCCTGTGCCACGATGACTCGTACTACTTAATAAGCCAAAACTTGGTTTGGTGTAACACATTTTTGGTGTTATATAACTACCAACCTACAATGATGACAAGTGACATTCCAAAAAAAAAAATTAAAAAGTGACACGAAGTAAAAATCTTAATTGGTAAGTAACTACCTATAAAATTATGTTTAGTTGTCACAGATTAAGGTTCATCAAAAAATAGAGTTAAAGTAAAATTTAAAGGTCAAGTTTGATACAATAATAATATTTTGCTAACTTATGTTTAGACACGTATGACTAACTTCTTTTTTTAGTAATTTAAGATTCATATTACTGAATATAACAATAAACACGTATACAAAAAATTTTAAATAACAAAATTTGTACTATTAATTTTATTTTTACACACGCATCGTGTGTGCTACAAGACTCGTATTTGTTAACGAAAATTTTTAGCCGCAAGCTGGATCCTATGAAGAGTTTGCAATCTCTTCATATATTGATGATTGCTAGATATCAGTTATTGACTCTAAAAAGTGTTGTTAAAATTATTGCAAAAGATGTCTGTAATAATGTTACTGCCAATAGTTAAAAACATTAAGATATATGTTATTATCATTGTTTAACGTATTAATATGTCCTCTTATTTGTCTATAAAATTCGTAGTGATGAAAATAACAAAAAAATTAAATATTTTTGTTCTTTATATAAGTATTTCCGGTGAAGTCTGGACATGATGATTCATGTCAACACTTCATGTTTTGAATCTTTGTCCAACTCTCTCCACGTACGAAATAATCTTATGATTTTCCACTTGTTTGTGTCGTTATCTTGCAATTAACGGCTAGAGGCGAGTTCACAGCTCAATCGCAAATCAGACTACGAGGTTGGTCTAATGCTTTAGAATTTTAAAGTGTCGCTTCTTTCAGAAAGAGGCTGCGATTGTCTAATTGTAAAGCTCTTATAATTCGTGGATGTCTGCGAGATCGTGTTAGCATCTCCGTTGTGTTGGGAGCGATTACTCTATTCTCCGTCTTGTTTGAATTCTGGTTGTATGTTCGTTTAATAGAGTTATTGCTTTCAAAGACAAAGAAAAAAAGAAAGGAGAACTTGAACTCAATTATTGTCGATGCAAAAAAAAAAAAAAAAATTCAAATTGTGACGTGATGGTAATTCTATAATAGCAAAATCTCCTCTCAAACTTCGCATTGTTTGCAACCAAATAAAGAAAATTGCCCTAAAGGCATAATATGGCGACTAATGCAACAATTAGAATAGTAATTTTGCTATTAACGGAGGTTGATCCGAAATATTACAATAGTGTCATAATTTTGAAGGTGTTTTAACAATTATGTCCGCATAAATTGTATTCATATGTTTCTATTGTGATACATATGCATACACATACGATCTTCTTGTAGGTACTTGTAAATAACAAATAAAGATCGCGGTAACTACATAAATTTTTTTTTTTTTTTTTTGAATTTCCCAAAGGGAAATACTAGAACTGCAAATATGGGTAACCGCAGGGGGGAGGAATCGAACACGGGACCTCGAGGTCACTCCTCGAGGCCCCTTGCCAATTCAACCAACCCCCTTGGTTATAACTACATAAAGTTGGAAAGTCATTTCTATTTTTAAACTTTTATATTTATTTTTGTAATAATATTACCTCCATCTTCTTACTTTTGAAATTTCCACCTCATAAAAGGTGAAAAACGAAGTGACGCTTGTGATAGTCTTTAACTAGGACTTGTGACATATTTAGTCATCTTTGCTAGATAAACTCCCGAACTCAGCTCGTCCACTTTAATTATGGCATCTCTAAGATCAAGCACACGGAAAACTGAATTTGAAAAAAACAACAGTGATCTCCTCAATATGGTTGAAGTTACTCTATCTCTTGCAATGAATTTTGAGATTGCAACCATATGTGTGAGGGGTGGCAACACGTAATCAAACTAAATTCTGGATGTATTCTGCTCTGGTGATATTACAGAATGAACTGATTGAAGGCTCTGGTGATATTTACACGATGAATTGAATTAGTGGATGGTCTCTACGAAATATGGAATATGTCAAGATTAATGTGGCTGGTGCTACCCATGATCTTTTGGTAAGGACGTTCAAATTTAAACACACACGTGGGAGGAGGATGTTCAGTTTTCAAAATCGTCTTAACTGTTGCAGTAGTCCTTGAGTGGAAGTGTTGGCAATATGACATGCCAGGATTTTTAAAACTAGTTGTCGAATCAGAAGCACTCGAGGTACTTGACGCTATTCCCAAGAATCTTTTTTTGATAACGAGGAGCGTTTTCTTTTCATCAACATTTTTAAACACCTCCATCAACAATGGGAGTGTTGACGAGTATATGTTTGACAAAATTCAAATTAACATTTGCTTGCCGAGTGAATGATCAAAGACTGTAGGGAGCATGTTACTTCTCGCCAGGTGTCGATTGCTCGACCTTCTACTTTTTGCTTATTCTTTTAAAAATAATAAAAATTAATCCATTTGACTTTTTGTGGTCTTCTAGTACGGAAGGGGAACATTGAAAATTGAAAGAGATGAAGTATCAAATTGACCTCCTTAGGAAAACCCTAAAGAAAACAATTGGATGAATTTTTTTGACCAAAAATTTGAAGACAACAAGAAGGGATCGACCATTGGATATCGACATTCTGAATGTGGAAAGGTATTGGCCTGAGTTGGCTTTTTTGGCATCAGAGTTGAGAAGGTAACCAATTGGTGCCATGGCGGACGTACAACTGGTGTGGTGTCTGGTGCCACTGTCCGTCTGATGCACTCAGTGCCCATGTATAGCAAAATTGTTGGCATATTGCTGCGCCAATTGCCGATCAACTGTAACAGAGTTGAGATAAAAAAATATTTTGGACACATCGACAGCCTAACGGTCTAAGCGCCTTTGTGACAATTGATTCCATAGCTAAATCTCAAGTGGACAAAACAAATGAAACCATGGAGTAGTTTCTAACCATGTATAGTCATCCCAAACTCGAAAACAAAAATATGCTTCATAGAAGATACTGATTAAATCAATTTGTCACTCTAGTAATACTCCTTAGCTGATTAAGAAATTCAGCAGAAAATTTTGCTAAGGTAGTTACTGCTTTCAATCGACGAACATGAAACAATTCAACACTATAAAAAGTCCAACCTAGGGTTTCCTAAAAAAACCAACGCCTCCACCCAAACACAAACTAAGTTTGTATCCGTACACACATTGACTAGTTCCAAACAAATCGTTCTAGTAAGAATAAAAAATTAGTACATAACCACCTTCGTAACTACAAAAATCACGAATTAACACACATATGCAGCTACATCTGTAGAGAGAGAGAGAGAGAGAGAGAGAGAGAGGTACCTGAAGAAGGGAAGAGGAGAGAGAGAAATAGAGAGAGTGGCGGAAGAAAAGCTCATGCATGTGGATTAGTTTATAATTTGAGGAATCATAACGAAACCGATTGAGCATTTGAGAGAATGTCTCCGAGGAACAATTTAAGAGGAAAAACTCCCCATTTACTTCATGATTTCTTCTTCTTCGATCTTGTAAAGATTGCCAACTTCCGCCGCGCCTTTTTTTCGTTGATCGCAGTAAGTCTGCAACAAGAATTGTCACTGGCCGTTGGATGAGGGTTGGAGTTTCGAGTATTCGACTTAAATGATGCATCAAGACACATTGTCATGAATATATTGTGCTTTCCAGGGTAAAATGCTTGTGGGCTTTAACGGCCGGTGTAACAAAGCCAGAGTTTTGTTGGATTTGGTTCTTCCATCGGTGATAGACTGATAGGGCTGGCAAAATATGACCAAACACATACAAACCATCTCAACTCACTTGTTTTTTGGCTTATGCAGGTCAACCAAAATAAACCTGTCAGGTGGGTGACTCCACCCGCGGGTCAGTTCCTGAGATGAACAAGGGTCATGGTGGGTTATGTGGCTTATATAAACAAAAGAAAATCTATTAAATACGTAGTTGGATTTGATTGACATCTTCTATGCCTTCCAAAACTCCAATCCTATTTAAGTACAGTACTCGATTCCACCTGACCTAAGAGTAAGACATAAGAAATTCAAATAAAAAACATAGAGATTAGAGACCGATATAGCCAAAAACCGATACATCAACCTGAACTGTAATACAAAGGACAAATAGGAATTTGGTTGTTTTTTTTTTTTCCTTTTCATTTCCTTTTCCTTTTTTTTGAGTTTTTCGAACAAAAAATTTGAAAGTATCTAGCAGTATATTGCATCGCATAGTGCACACCTGCTTGAGCGGTGAGATGGAGGACGTACGTGAAAGGCACAATATCAAACAGCTTCGAGACCAAATCTGAGTCATTGATGTCAGCGTCGATGAAATCTCGTACTTTTGCAAGCGATTTGGGGGGGTGGGGGAAGGTTTTTAATATATCGAGTCGGGTTGGGTCTCAATGTCTGACCCAACTCGTATTAATCCAAGTCTTGCTGGACCTGTTTCTGACCCGTAATTCTTTGACCCAACCCAACCATTGCCACCCCTAATCGGTGAGCTCAACTATATTTGTTACGGACAAGTTTGGCTGCAACTCGAATCGTAAGAAGAGCCTACAATCTCTTTATATATCGCTGCTTGCTACTTGCTAGATATTAGTTAATGATGCTAAAAAATGCTACTAAGATATCAATAAAAATGTCATACCAATATTTAGCAACATTAAGATATATGTTATTTTCACTTTCTAACATATTACGATGTCCTCCTATTTGTCTCTAAAAGGTAAGTATTTATTCCTAAAACAAAATTCTTAGTGATGAAAATAACTAGAAAATATATATAAATTTTCTTGTTTATATTTGTATTTCTAGTGAAGTCAGGAAATGATGATTGATGTCAACATTTCATCTTTTGAATCTTTGCTCTACTAACTGCACATAGCAAAAAAATTTATGGTTTTCCACTTGTCTGTGTCAATATCTAGCTGTTAATTGCTAGAGGCAAGTTGACAGCTCAATTGCAAATCAAACTACGAGGTTGGTCTTATAATGTTATAGGATTTTGAAATGTCGTTTGTTTGAGAAGGAGGTTGAGGTTGTCTCTGGACTGGTTGCTATCATTCGCTGATGTCTACAAGATCGTGTTAGCCTCTCTGTTGTGTTCGGTGCAAATACTTTTTTTTCCCCATCTTATTTGTATCCTAGTTGTATGTTCGTTCAATAGAGTTACTGCTTTCAAAAGAAGAAGAAAAGAGAACTTGAATTCAATTATTGTCAATGCAAGAAGGAAAATATTCCGAACGGTGACGTAATGGTAATTCTTCTCTCAAGCGTCTAATTGCAAAATCTCCTCTCGAATTTCACCTAGTTTGCAACCAAATAAAGAAAACTGCCCCAAAGGCATAACATTGCGATTAGTGCAACAGTTAGAAGAGTAATTCTATTAATGGAGGTTGATCAGAGATATTACAATAGTGTCATACTTTTGAATGTGGTTTTAACAATTACATTCGCAGGACCTATATACTAATATATTTCTATTATGATACATATGTAAAGACATGATCTTTTTGCAGGTACGTATAAATAACAAAGAAAGATTTCGGTAACTACGTAAAGTTGGAGACTGTTTCTCAAGCCTTTGTATATAGTTTTGTAACGATATTACTTCTATCATCTTACTTTTGAATGTTTCACCTTGTAGAAGGTGGAAAACAAAGTGACGTTTGTTTTAGGATAAATGACTAGTTTGATCTAAGAGATGTCAAGATTAATGACTAGGACTTTTGACATGTCCGGTCAACTCCCAAATCAGCTAGATGGACTCTCGAATTGAGCTCATCTACTTTAATTATGACATCTCTTAATTATCAAATTAACGGTGTTAATTTAACTGATTTTAAAAAAATAATTGTGATCTTCTCTGACTATCTCTTACAAAGAATTTTGAGATTGCAACCATATCTGTGAGGGGCGGCAACACGTAATCAAACTAAGAGGGTGTTTGGGATTGATTATGGGATGGTCAAACCTGATTTAATCTAGATTAAATCAGGTTTGTGAGTGTTTGGCAAAAGAGATTAAGAGATTTAATATATCTTCAAAAGGTAAAAACTGATTTAATCCATGAGGACTTTTTTTATTCTCAGGTTTGACCTTCTAATTTACCATCCTATCCCCATATTTTTTTACAAAAAGACCTCTCATATCTCTTAATTAATTAAATAGTTTCTGGAGGTTATCTCTTCAAATGATGCAAACGGCATATATGATAACAATGAAGGAGCCACTCCATTCACCGGTGTTATTGAAGATGACATTTACATGACCAATGTTCGTGATGCTATCTATGATGCGATTTCTGCTAGATAATTTTTTTTTTTGCTTAAGATAAATTTTAATTTAAAATAAAAAGTAGCAATTTTTGTATGTGCGTGAAAATAGTTATTTTCATAATTTATTTGGGCATTATAGTTATTTACGAATAAAAGTTATGTTAACGTTGCTTGGATGTTAGAACATTGTTTATAGAGTGTCCTATATGGTCATTTTGTCATAGTAAAACTGATTTAAGTATTTTTTATCCAAACACTTTTTATAGATTTAATTTAGTTTACAACTACTTTTGCCAAACAACAAACTGATTCTAATTAAATCAGATTTTGAAAATCGATTAAGATTTAAGTTGAATCTGTTTTTTTTAATCAATCTCAAATGGGCTCTAAACTCTAGAATGCATTCTGCTCTGATAATATTACATAATGAACTGATTGGAGGCTCTGGTGATATTTATGGAATGAATTGAATTGATTGGAAACTCTGGTGATATTATGGAATGAATTGACTGGAGCATCAAAGTGGTAATTGTATCCGTCATAGCATGAACCTCTTGGAGTGCTGCCTTTTTGTGGGATTGTTCAATGTTATGGGTTTAAAAAAATAAGCACATAAATGTATGTAAACGAGAAAGATGTATGGCCAGGCGGATAGCATTATGCTTGATATTCAGGGAGACTACTTCATGGATGCTTAGCCATCGAGTTCAAGTTTGACACTTTGTTGGGTAGTATTAGAGTGTGAAAGAAGGCGTAACATAAATTTGTATCTGTTTATCATTGAGCATGTGTTAACTATTTGTCTCTTATGTTTGGCAGACTAATGCTATTGTTGGTCGGATTTTGTTGCTGATGTTGGCCATGTTTAAGGTTGGCTTGGAGGTGGTTGATCTTGTGTTGTTGACTCTGCATGATGAGTGGCATTTGTCTATAGCAGAGGCGGTTGTTGCAGGCTTGATATTTGTGGGAGCTTTAGTGGAAATGATTTTGGACATCCGCGAGCATGGATTTATGTCTGTCCTTCGACGTAGTTTGAGAATGTTGAGCCAGTTCACGACTACCTTTGGAATGCTGGGATCGATGTGGACGCTGGGTTTCTCCATCTATAATGCCATTTACTGGGCTAAAAAGAAAGGTGTTGACAAGTGCGTGCCGCCTTTCCATTTGGATTTGATGCCTCTCGTTTTTGTCGTTGTTGTTCTCGTATTCAGGTTGATTGCATTTTGTGGGCATCTGGAGACATGACAGACACCTCATGGCGCAGAAGCTTGAGGTTTTTGGATTGTATTTTTGAGGATTTGAGCTTCGTTGTCCACTGTATTTGCTTACTATGTAGTCTTGCTACTAGGCGTTTCTTTTCTTTTGTTGCCCTATATCAGCATTCCTAAATATTTGTAGAATCTAAGAGATCTTAATATTTACTTATGGACATTCTTACAATATGTTTTGCAGAGAGTGCCAAAAATAAAAATTGGAAACTCGAAGATCCTATAATAATCACTACGAGAAAAACTAATAAGTGAATAAAAATTTTATCGTAGTCTGTTGGAACAAAGGTGCGGAATGGAAGGAAAAACAAGTTTCTCGTCACGCGGCGCTCAAGACCACTGCCTTTAAGACAATATTTGCCGTCACTCTTAGCTATCAAGCCCATGCCTGTGTGCTAAGTCAGCCTAACCGTAGGAGCCAGGCGACGTCAGAAGCAAAAGGACAAAGGAACACAAGAGTTACAAAGATGTCTTGGATGTCTAGGATGCCTTAGCCAAGTGAGGCCTTGGCCTTATATACTACTCCATCTCCTCAACGGATGGTGGAGATTACAACAGATGATATTCCCTATCTAGAACTCTCTAGACTATTTACAAGCCTCTCTACTATTCTAGACTCTTACTAGAATACTCCCTACCATTATAGAGTCTTTCACTAGTTCTCTAGAATATACACATATTTACAAGACCCAAATGTGTAGAGATGTCTTGAACCTTCTGGAAGTCTCGCCTTTTAATTGTCAAGTAAGCATCCACTAAGCGTCCCGTAAGCGCCTAATGAGCGCCCGCATGGCGTAACCTCCAAAAATCAGCCTCTTTAGCAAAACGGTCCGTGACATTCTCCTACCTTTTAGGTTTCTCTCCTTAATGATGTGCTTCTATATGTTGCTAGAGCAAAATGCCTAGTGATAATTGATCCTGGACCTGTCTCCTGTCTTCCGCTGAAAACCTTCTTTAAGAAAAACAAAAAGTTATTAGTTTGTGAGCTTTTTCAATCTTAAACGAGTACTTGCATTATGGCTCTCGGATATTAAAAATCCCACTCGCGGAATTTACTTTTCTATTTTTCCTTTCCCAACCGTAAATATTCTTAATCTTTCATCCATTTGTTTGAATATGTTTCATCACTTTGTTTATCAGTGCTTTGTCAGCACTAACATTTGTTTATCATCTTCAATAATGCGTGTTAGCACCTAAAAACAAAAAACATAATCAAACTTTAATGGGAGAAGCCATGCATCTTAGATGACACAAATAACATAATCAAACTTACTGGTCGAGGAGCTGCATGCATGGAAATGTTCACCTTATTCTTTTCTTGGTTGGGATAGAGCGGCTGGAAGGATATTGTCATAAGGAGGTATGAAAAACTTCGTCCCCAGTTTAATTGGGACGGCTTTTGTAGAGAAAATAAGGGGCAGTAAGTTCCTAGATCATTTTCTTTCTTCTTCCCCATTTTGATTTGATTTTTTTTTTCTATTTTCTCTGAGTAAAAATGCACCCCCCCCCCCCCTAGACAAATCACCACTCTAACCGAATTTGTTACCGAATTAAAGACAAATCACCTCCAGGATTACTCACCAAATTGTCACTAAATTAATGCTAGTTCTGACAATTCGGTTCCATGCTTTGCTCTTCACTTCTTTACTTTCACTAAGGTTGTGTCTAATCAGAAGGCCTCCTCAAAGTCTACCGAAGGCTGATCATGTTTTTTTTTTTTTTTTGTTAAGAGTAGGAATGTATATTAAACAAGCCGTCTCGGCTAAAGCAAAAGGAGAGTTACAACATTTTACAGATCTACACTATTTTACAAACATTTAACAACATAAAGAAGACGATATTTTACAGACAAGCAAAAATGAAGCTTAACCATGGTCCATATTTGCATGATTAGATCTAAAAGCATCTAATCTATGAGTCCATGTGATAGATATTTCCGATCTAACCTTGCAAGCAAAAGTGGCAAGATCAACGGCTTCAGACAGCAGCCGTTTGCTTCCAACTAAAATCCGACAGAAGTGAAAATATTCGCTAGTTAGGCAAATATCATACATGATAGGTGCAGCGATAGCATTAATCTCCTCCAGACCTTTTATCCGTGCAAGCAAACAATCGGAGTTAGTAAAAATAACAATATGTTTCAAGTTTTGTTGTTTTGCTCACTGTAGTGTTTTCAGCACTGCCAACGCCTGTGAAGTGAAAGGATCTTGAGAATAGAATGAAAATGCACATGAACCCAAACGATGTCCTAGGACTTTTGAAATGCAGATGCCTAGTCTAGATTTCTGTTGAAAATGGGATCTTGTGTAAACAAAGTATATCAAGCGGTGTTGACAGGAACAAGAATGTAAGTGAAAGTTATATGCTATATTCGAAATATAGTGTCCCATATCCCTTTTTTTTGAATGTCTTTGTCTTTCCTGCACCATGCTTCTTGTTGAATTTCTCGAGAATACTGTCCAAGTAGTCTGTACTTGAGCTTGTGTTTACCGGATGATGATCATGGGATCAAAACTGATACTTGTGAATAAGATTTCATTTCTATGTAACCAAATTTTCCAGAGTGTGATGAGAATAGTAGTGACTATTTTGGATCCTTGGTGGGAGCGTTGCCCTTATTGATCCATGCAATAAGCCATTCGAAAAAGGATGGTAGAGGCTGATGCAACCTGATACCTAGTTCTAGCCCAAACCACACTGCCCATACCCCCGGACATTTGAGAAAAAGATGATCACAGGTCTCCATTTGGGAATTGCAAAACCGACAATCAGTAGATCCGCTGAAGCCAACCTTTGAAAGTCTATGCATAGTTGGTAGTCTTCGCATCAGAGCTTACTAGAGAAATACCTGAATTTTATGAGGCAATTGCAATTTCCACAATCTTCCCCAGTCTTGGAAGGTACACATTGCCCTAGATTATATTCAGGTCTGAGTGCTTCCATTTTTCCATCCTCTATATCATACAGTACCTGATAACCTGATTTTACTGAATAAAAGCCAGAAGGGAAATGATTCCAAGTTATTCTGTCCGGGAATTCGCCCAAGGATACATGGTTGCTTCTGATGGCAATACAAATATCTTCCGAAAAATTTTCCCTCAACTTTTGGATATTCCACTGTTGATTATGTAGCAGATCAGCTACTGTAATAATTGATGAGTCCGCTTTCCTGATATCTCTTAGCACTGCTGAGGGTGTATCTTTCAGCCAGAAATCCTCCCATACTTGAATTATTTTACCTGTACCAATTTGCCATCGAAGTTCCGGTAGTAAACAATCTTTTCCATGGAGAATGCCTCCCCACGCCCAAGAACTGTTCCTTGCAGGTTATTTCCATGAATTTTTTCCTCGCACAGTATTTAGACCTAAATATTTGACTTAATAAGGAATTAGGTTCTTGAATGAAGGACCAGCTGGTTTGGCTAAGAGAGCAGAATTGTAAAGATCCAATATTTTAAATGCCAGCCCACCTATTGATTTTGGTCCACACAATGTAAACCAATTCACAAGATGAAACGCCTTGTCCTTATTCACTCCTGCCCAAAAGAAATTACTAAACATGTTGTCCAACTTCATACAAACGTACTTTGGAAACTTGAAGACCTGCATATGATAAGTCAGAAGTGATGATAGGATCGCTGTAATGAGTGTTTTCCCGCCGGCTTTGTTGAAGAGAATGTTTTTCCATCCCGCACATCTGTTTTGAACTTTGACGATAAGCTCTCTGAAAAAATCTTTCATGTGAGTTACAATATTCAGGTTGGTTCCTAAATATTTCCCAAGACTTTCACTCTTAGGTATACCCAAAGTGGAGAATACAAAGGACATCAGCTCACTGGAAGTATTGGGGCTGAAAAATACCGCTGATTTGGCAACATTAATTACCTGCCCTGATTGCTCACAATAATTTCCCAGAAGAATTTTAAGGAGTTCACATCCCAGAAGGGTAATCTTGAAAAAGAGGATAGAATCGTCAGTAAAGAAAAGGTGATTTACGGTCGAGCAATTGGTCCCCAGTTTAATGCCGCATAAACCACCCAGATCTTGGGCTCTCGAAAGATTTGCCAATAAAACTTCAGCACATAAAATAAACAGATAAGGGGATAGCGGATCTCCTTGCCTGAGCCCACAGATCGGCTCGAAACGTTGTGTCTGTTCCCCATTTATAAGCACTGAGTAGGAAACGGTTTGGAAACATTCCATAATTATGTGAATGAAGCGCGTTGGAAAACCAAACCTGATCAGTACCGCGCGAAGAAAGTCTCAGCTAATACAATTATAAGCTTTGCTCATATCCATCTTTAGTGAACAGAACGCCCCACTCCCACTTTTCTTCAGCCGTTTATGGTTTGTCAGCTCTTGTGCAATAAGAATATTGGCCGTGATTTTGCTACCCGGAATAAAAGCATTTTGGTATGGCGAAATTAAGAATTCCATTACCGGGCGGAGCCTATTAACCAAAGTGCGTGCAATCATCTTGTATATCGTATTGCATAGGCTAATCGGCCAAAAATCTCCGGGGACACCCGGTTGTCCTTTTTCGGAATAAGAGCAATGAAGGTATCATTTGATTCTCTGAGCATGTGTCCAGATTGTAAAAAGGAAAGTACAGCTTGGGTAACCTCATTGCCAACAAACCTCCAAGATTTTTGATAGAAAATTGCTGGGAAGCCATCCAGACCAGGAGCCTTAAGAGGAGGGAGGCTTGAAATAGCTGACCACACCTCAGATTTCCGAAAGGGTTTGCTTAAATCATTGAATTGCTCTGGTGAAATGGATGCCGAGATAGCTTCGATCGAGCAGAAATTCTGGGGAGTTGGATTCTGAGAAGGTCCTTGCAAAAGATCTATAAAATATTGTTGAAAACAAGCTTTGATGGCTATTGGATCCACTACAATAACGCCTTGATTGTTGGTGATGTTGAAAATGGTATTCTTATTTCTTTGCATCACCGTAGCGGCATGGATTTTTTTTTTATTCCTATCTCCCATTTTCAGCCATTTTTCTCCTGATTTTTGAGCCCAGTGCATTTCCTCACAATCCAAAAGCCAATTCAATTGTTTTGACTAAAGAATGAAACTGTCCTTTGCATCCGGATTTAATATATGATTTTGGGTTCGGAGAACATCTTGTTTTGCTGCTTCGATACTTTTTGCAAGCAATCCAAAAGACTTTTATTGTTTTTTTTGTTTTGTAATATGAGAATTGCATTGATATAAAAAGGTTCTAAAGTTCGAAAGCATAATAGATCAGCCTTAGGGCCATACAACACATATAAAAACAAAGTAAATACAAAAGTTGTAGACACCATAATTATCTATACCATCCATCACCGCCAGGGCTCATCGTCGTAGGGAGCTAAGAACCCAATCCTGGTAGACCGTCGAATGGGCTTGGCAAGCAAAAAGGGCTAGATCTTTGGCTTCTTTCATTTGTTGAGGGGTCGCCCTGGCAATACTATAGTGATGGAAATTCTTAACGATATGGCAAAAGTCATAGACAATAGGTGTCACCGTATCATAGATATGCTCAGAGCCCGACTTTTATTGTTTTGAGTGCCTTATTTTCTCACTTTTCTAGTGGACGCAAGATGAAGGGGGATCATATCCATATGATGAAGCATTATCGATCTACTAATCTAATAAGGAGATCCTTACAGACGTGAGCAATTCCGGCCATTAGATTTTAAATCAATGCGCCGCACACTCCGGCGGCAAAGTGCTTAGTGCACCCACTAGAATGCGCACAATGAGCTTCATACACATTCTGCGGCACCACACAATAGCATCCCGAAAGTTCTTTCAAAACATCTCGAAACATTTCGAATGAGAATTGCATGTGCTTGTTTGTAAGATGAGATACTTGTTCCTAAGATGAGAGAATGTTTCTTATCTTTCCGATAAAAAGAACAAAATCATTTGGATCTTGAACTTTTACTCAGAACACATACACCCCCAATCCTGAATTAACAGTCTAACACAAACATAGTCAATATTCATCTCATGATGTATTCCTTAGACAAAAGATTGAGCAAACAAGGACATGGAAGATTTGTTCATGCTCTGAACACCCACTAGCATAAGCAGAGAGGAACAAGGGAAATTAAAACAAAAAGATTCACTAGTCTATTGTCTGAAAGAAAGAATGAGCCGCGGAAACCGGGCAGCAGGCAGCTGTGAAAGCCACCCTACACAGCGGAAACTAGTCAGGCCTCTAATTCCGGCTACCTCCCTGTCATTTGCACTGAATACCCTTCGCCGGCGCATACGAAGGGTTGACCAATCTTGTGTAAACTTTAGCTCCTACAGCTGATACCTAGTCCAGTCTCCATATCATCATTTGGTATCACACTTTTGCAAGCTCTAAAGAAGACTACATGACAGATTTGGGACGAATTGGGGCATAAGCTTGGCCTCGGAGTTGTGACCCATTCTGCGTCAGCACCGGATATATGCCAAAGAAACTAAGGGAGACGAGTACTAGGCCAGGGTAGACCCATATTACTATCTAAATCGGAAACCCCCAGTTCCTAAAGCCGGCAATGTCTGCTTTACGAACCATTTCACATCATTTGCAAGATCATTTATTCCAATTTAGAAGTTTCAAGTTAAACCCCACGCTTCTAAACAAATGTCTAATCAAATCCCCCTACAAACTACCTCACGTAGTCAAAATTCAGTTCCACTCCACATTTGGAGGGGATACCAGAAAATCTACACATCCAAGAAAACTACAGAGGGACCCAACAAGTGTGCCAACTCTAGCACAATGTTGTCTCCCACCTACATCTTCTCTCCTGGGCAGACTCACTCTCAGCTTACTTGCTGTTGATGGGTGCCATACATGGGATAAGCCCCATAAGCCGCAGCAACGTACATGCTTGGGTCGTGAGGTTGTGGCATAGCATATCCATATCCGTCATATATCTGCCCTCCATAGTATGCCCCAGGCCACTGGTTGCCAAAATCAGTTCTAAGCTGCAATATTCCAGAAATCGCCAGTAAGAAAGACAAACAGAGAAAGAGAGAGAGAGACACACACACACACACATCTTCAACTGCAAATAGCCTTCTTGGCACCTAGATTGTCCAAATTCCATAGGTAATTTGGTGCCTGCTACACCTTTTGGGGAACACATCTAACTGAGTGATGCTTGGAATTTACACCCTTTAGGCTACTCTAAATATTCCACAGGAAATCAAAGCAGTACATCCTAATGAGACTCATTCGACTATGGATATTTGACACAAGCAATATCAGATAGAGGATTAGAGAAACAAGGAAAAAGAGAGATTGCCTGCTTATTTGCCGGGTTGCGTCCCCAAGAAAGCCGCACCGTTTGCTTCCCAATTGTCGTACCATTCAACTTCTGTAGTGCCTCTTCAGCGTTGCTCCTGTAAACATGCGTTAGATATACAGAAAAATGTAGCAATTCAGGTCGCTAAGGCCAACACTTGTTATTACCGTTGGCATTAACATGGTTCAACAAAGAATTCTACCTGTTAGCGAATTGTACAAACCCGCATCCTTTCCCAACTGGAATTTTCACAGAAACTATCTCACCATACTGGGAAAATGACTGCTTGAGATCCTCATCACTGACATTGGCGTCAAGACCTCCAACAAATATCTACAACCAATCATAAATTAGAAGAAGCGAGTGCCACCCCGTGACTAATAACTAAGAACATGCAAATTTTGGCAAACTAACAGTTGTATTTGTAGAATCTCCATCAGATTGGGAACCTTGAGCTGAGGCACCATTTGAGACATACCCACCTGATAGAAGCATTTCGACATGATAATCAGATTGTGAGCAATGATTTGCTCAGAAGTAATTGCTTCCTCAGTGTAACAACAAATTGTGCATTCTAAAAGAAGAATAATGGAAAGCAAAACGTGTCAGCTGTTACTCCAACCTATAGTGGGAAACTCCGGTCGTAAGATGGAAACAATTTAACCCAAAACGTCTACATTCAGGTGTTTCACACGCAAAATAGATAAAGAAGTTCAAAATCCATTTGGTCTGTATTAAGAATGTCACGAGATCGAAGCACACATATTTGGGCTCAAAGGTACAGAAAAATGTCTCAATTTCCCTAGAACCTCAAGGAACAGATGTCTATCCTGTTAAAACTAAAAGGCAACCCAGTCTAGAATTTAAACGCAATCACTGTCTGGGGAACCAATGAAAATAGACTTTGTTACTACCATTCGTCATTAGACCAGTTCCCAAATGAAGTCCAACTACCTTCAGCAAGCCAACAACACTTTCAAGTTTCAAGCTTAGACAGAGATGGGACTTAAGCTATTGTCTGTAACCACTCAGCACTTTCTAGGTACAGCTCAAGCACATAATTTTTTCTTATATTCCGTTGCGCAAAATGAAATACCATATTCTCAACCTAAATAGTTCCGGTGATCCGCATAAGTTTAAAGAGATAAACTGCATGCACTTTTCTGGAAAGAGTTCCTTTCATGCGTTGCATTACATTAGCTGTTAATTTGCTTCCAAGCATCCAATCAGATTGATGGTTTTCATGCTGAAGGACCCTATGACAATACCAAGAAAAACAACATGTATACGCAGTCGATAATGTGTGCAGGTTATTGTTGCAAAAGCAAATCTTACTATTTGAACTTTGAAGTCAAATATGAATCTTATTCTGATGGTTATACTAGTTCTACCTTTTGCTTTCCAGCTATTAAATTCTGGTTCAGGATTCTTCCTATCTATGCACTTTAGAAGGATGCCCTGAACAAGGGCATCTTTGTCAAAAGTAATTAAAACATTCTTAACTACTTTTATCCCTTATTACGAGCAAAGGGGAACAAGACCATGATCTGCTTAGATTCATGGTGGAAACTGAAATAGTTCCACCAGTTTCTGATGCCAAAGCTTGTAAAATTGGGCAACTTCAGCTGAGCTCGGTGTATATAAATTTGTCAAAGCTGTAAGGAGCCTTCACCTTTTTCCACCTTCCATGAACTCAACTCGAAGCCTAGAGAGTATCCCCGCTCCCCCTAACAGATTGAAGTGCTATAAAATCAACCAGGAAACAAGTGTATCAAGAAACTTGTCATCTGATTCACTATAACTTGCTGGTAAGGCGAAGCCTGCCAGGAAATCTGTTTAGCCTAGTTCTTTAGATGGGAACTTCACTTAACACAGATGTGTCATGCGAATTTGGGGAAAAGCGTCCTAATGTCATCCCTCTATTTTATACTGTACTCCAAAAGTGAAAATAGAGAGGAGAAGAAGGGGGGGGGGGGGGGGGGGTTACCTTCACAGGGAATAAGAGAACAATGAGACACAGGGACTACAATCGCCACTGTGTCCTTTTGTGAGTAAAAAGAGTTAAGCTTTAAGCATGATAAAGGCAAGTATATCTTCTAGATAAAATATAAGGAAAACAAATAAGAGAACTTTTATCTAATTAAACTCCTTTATACCGACCCAACACGAACTGGCATACAAGCATATCCTCTCACTAAGGGCAGATGCCTCAAGTACCCCAGACACCACAATAATGAAAGCCACATAAAGCTTTGAAGTATTCACCATCACAACATGCATAAACTCTGGGCAAGACAAAATTTTGCCTAATAACATGGCCCAGGACCTCAAAAAACTTGAAGAATCCATGCTTCTTGTGTCCATCAATCTCCTTTTCATCATTCCACCATCTATCAGTGATGAAATCTTGCACTCTGACCAGGTAAACAATTGCTCGTTACAACGAGATAAATGCCTGGCATCATGACTATGGTCAAAGTGTCAAGAAAATGATGGAAGGTACTACAGATGCATCCAACAAGTCCTCCATTAAGTTGAAAAACATTTTTGCTGATACATGTTAGAAACCACGACAAAAAAGATTCCTTCAGGACGCAATTTACTCCATCAGTCACAACTTCAACTAAAAAAAGACAGGCCACAACTAAACAGCAGATAAATCAAGCGAAATCAAGAGATCCTTTGATGGAAATATATGAACCAAAGGGGGTGAGAAGTTTTCAGTCCGTGCAAAATGTCCTTATATTCAGCTATTTCTTGCAGTCTTTTAGCAGGATTGTGACCAACAACACATGGGATCCCCCCTGCCTTCAAAGAAGAACTGACCGTTTTGATGAAGAACAGTGTGACGAGAAGGAGTCTTATGTGCGCTGAAATTTCTTGACATCATCCTACAAAGTCGTCTTTGTTAATGTTAAAGGGTTGCCCCGTATATGGAACAAGCATAGAGTGTGTAGTGCAACGTACAACAGGTCTGTAATGGGCTGTAATGGGGAGAGTTGAACGAGAAGTTACTGACTACTGAGCCCTCTCGTACTTAGAATCTTCGTGTGAAATGAAAGGGGTGGGTTATATTCATAAATCTACTTTCTTTGAGATGTAAAATTAGGGTGTACCAGAGACCATAATCTTTCAAGCCTTCATAATTTTCATCAAGCAAAAATGCAAGGCATCATCCAAGAGGAGGTCATTTTCTGATAAGTAAAGTCCTACTAACAAGGCTGCCACAAAAAACATATACATTCAACAGAAGGCCTTTCATGTAATATATAAAAATACATTACTTAGAATCTTCATGTGAAATGAAAGGGGTGGGTTCTATTCCTAAATCTACCTAATTTGTGTTGCAAAATTAGGGTGTACCGGAGACCATAATCTTTCATGCCTTCGTTATTTTAAATCAAGCGAAAACCCAAAGCATCATCCAACAGAAGGTCTTTTTCTGATATGTAAAGTATTTCTAACAAGGGTGCCACAGAAAAACATAAACATTTACGATTTACCATAAAGCCTTTCGTGCACTATATAAAGAGACATTCTAGGAGAGCAACTAATCAGCAAATATCAATTCAGAAATAGGCAATCATATAAGAAGCAGATAACTAGACAATATATGCTACACCTTCCTTTAATTCTACTTCCATCTAGTTCAACATAGTATGTAGCTCCATGCAAGGAAGGCATGCACCGAGGTAATTAATAACATGGAAAATTTGCATATAAATGTAAAGTACAGGCATATAGCATCAGAATAGAGAAAATTAAGCTGTAGGAGGACGCATAGGTTCCGTAGCTTACTAATGGCAACACAAGTAGTGAAAACTCACAGTACAAATAGCAAAAACAGTCTCTAACTAAACTCCAAAACCCAAAAAGTTAAGTTCTATTTTTCTGGCCATCAAGAATTAAGTTGACTCCTAGTGTTAAATGTCAGGAAGATTTCTTCACTTACTATAAAAAAAAGGGTTTGAATTTGGAGAGTGGAAGATCCGATCAATTTCTGACTGTAGCTAATTTATCAGATACACGTCTATACTTCGGTCACTGCCACAACAAATTGTTTTCCTACACAAGTATCAGCCCAGCATCCACGGAAATTCTAAACTTACGTAACATGGATCACAGGAGGAAGGAAATAGATCTTTGACAAATATGATTATGAGGTGTAAAATCACAGTAGAGAAGAGAGGCCCTCGATTCGGAAGCATTTTTGCGAAAGAAAGTTTCTCTCTGTTTTCTTTCCCTTCCTATGTTTTTGCTGAGCAAGATGACACGATTCCCTTGTGTATTACAAGAGAGGAATTTGTATCTCTTTTCCTTCCTCCCTTCTCATGGTGGGCGCATATAAAAAGCCCTTCCTACAAAAGGTCGAAATATACAAATCCCCCTCCTTCCCTTGTTCTCCAACTCCGCTCCACTACCTATATTCTCTGCAGTAACTCAACAATGGCCATGTCATAAAAGACCTGTCATTCCCGAGATTAGATTACGGCAATATCCTGCTCACGGCATCTTAAACTTAACTTTGAGCAAGAGGAACACCAATATGTAAATTAAAATTCCTGGTATTATATTACCTTGTGAAGAATACTGCTGTTGGTATCCAGACGATTTTCTTGGTGTTGCAGCACCAAGGCGCATGGCCCTGCTTGAACAGTACACACCATTCATTTCAGTCATTGCCTGAGTCCTCTCATTATCATCGCCAAACCTTACAAAACCATATCCTTTTGAACGGCCAGTATTGGCATCAATGACAACTTTAGCAGCTTTTACAGATGAATATCTACTAGCAAAAGTTTCATGCAATAAGGTATCAGTAACATCTGAAGCTAAATCTCCTACAAATATAGAAAGATCAGAACCATTGTTTGAACGTTTATCCCCCATGCTAAATGTAGCCCAATTCAGACGAAAAGGCTGCTCTGTGTTAGGCATGGCAATGCAAGCATAGGTCTGCAAAACCTTTTCAGCTGCAGCATGTGAAAAGAACTCCACAAATCCATAGCCCTCCGAAAAACCTGTCTGCTTGTTGCGAATAACTTTAATGGAGGCAACCTGAATTAGTGGCAACATCATATGTTTGTAAATAATGAGTAAAAGGTCAACCCAAAGAAATCCAAACTGATGTTCAATAAGCACATGTTTCATGTCCTCTAAGTTTAGAAGTAGTTGATATTCATCCCAGTAAACATTTAGGAGAAACTGCAAGAAACGAATTTAAATCAATTCCCCCATTTTTTAAAAGATCAATGCGTGAAGATAGGTGCCAAGTATGAGGGTGAAGAGGTATATTACCGACCGCGTTGGAGTATATTACTGGATTCGAGAATAGCATGGCTATGACTGGATTCAAGAAGTATATTACCGACCACGTTGGAGTTAAGGAGACAAAGACAAGGACTCATGTGACCCAGATTAGATTTCAAAGATGGCTTGACTGAGTTGAGTTTAGGAGATCCAAGATAACTTGCTTTGAAAAGGGGAATGGTAATGATAATGATAACGATACTCCTTAAGTTTTTTATAGTGAAAAACAAAAACTGGCAAAAAAAATGTCTATGAGACAAACAAAGCCCTCCAACTGAAGACAACCAATGGGTATGAAACATCCAAAAATAGAAATCGAAGTGTTAAATCAGAGGCACGCCTCACGATTCCAGAAGTAGAAGAAACTTAACGTAGCGCCTCACGACAAAAGTAGAGATCTAAGACTGGAAATGAAAATCAGAGCCACGCCTCACGATTCCAGAAGTAGAAGAAACTCAATGTAAGATACATCAGCTTGTAAAAATAGAAATCAGAGTCATGCCTCAAGATGCGAAAACTACAAGAAACTGAATCCAGAGCTTCTGGAGGTTCTAAGTCGCCGAGACACTCAGGAGAACATCACCTCCACAGTTTATCATATATCCCTCATGGCTATGCAAAAGGAGATGATAAAGTGCTCCTTAAATCTTCTAGGCATGTAATACCATATTAGTATAACCAATCCCCCTCTATTGCAGTCCCATGAGACATGCATCTCAAAGCATCAACTTCATCAACGGGCATTACTTCCACCGCATCCTGCATTTATGGCAAGTTATGTAATATGCCACGCCAGCTCTTGTGTATAAATTGGAAACAATCACACAGACACTTGCGCAGAGTCATACCAGAACCTCAATCACTTATCCCACAATTTTGTCGCAGAGCCCCACCACATACAGGAGTCTAACAGACAAAAAATCTAGTGGAAGAAATCCCTTCCATAGATTGTTCCGGGGACATCTCCAAAAGCTTTCAAGAGAAGCTGAGACTTACCAGTCTAACAACAGCCCGCCTAACAGAAGTAAGTGACTGACGATACTTGATATTCGTCCTCATTTTTCTACCCATAGTTCATAAAGCATCATATCCCCATACCTTTTCATGTGTCCAATACGGCTAGCAAAATTTATGTTAAAGTGCCATGTTCGAATTGTCAATTAGGTCGTATAACATAGGAAGTGCAAACATATTGGTGCATAAATATAGAAGTTCTATTAAAAGACCAACGAAACTTAGACGAAAGGTTGCTGGGATACAATACCACTTTCTTTATCCTCCATATTAAATTATTCTCAACATCGACACTAATGCAACTCCGTTAATACTCCGCACTGAGCTGCCCTTTGAAAAAGGCCCTAATTTGCACTCCGATGCTTCGAAATTTCAATCCAACTCAAAAAGTCCTAATTCCAACAACTCAGATACCAGTATATAATAGGTAGCTACGGTACATAAGAAAACATTTTTAAAATATAACAATCTTAAACCTTTTTTATTGTTAGTATTATGGACAACTTCAAAGCTTGGTTATCTACTCGTATCATAATTGTATTGGAATGCGAATGCTTAATCAATAAAAGACACAAACGCTAACCTTTGTCCAACAACCACTGAATGTGAGCTCACTGAAGCACCATAAATTAAGACAAATTCACACAAAGATACAAACTTTGGCCAAACAGTATGCTGAAGATTTCATAATATACCTCCCCAGTGGAAGCAAAGCAGTTGCGGAGGTAGTCCTCATCCATCCAATTGTGCAGGTCCCCCACCCAGATCGTCCTGTTCTCCCCACCACCAGATCCCTGCTGCTGCTGTAAATGCTGCTGATGTGGCACGTGGTGCTGAGGCGGAGGCGGGTAAGGCATGTAGTGCGGCGCGTAATGCGGCCCCCCCATCATCTGGTGCTGCATTACCATCGCCGCCGCAGGGTACTGCATCGCCACCCACTGCTGCGGTGGCGGCGCCCCCGCCGCCGTCCCCGCCGGCTGCTGCTGCCCAGCCGGATCAGACCCATTACTACCTTGCATCTTTTACCCCTCTCTAAATTAACAAGAAAGTTCACAGAAACAGGGGGAAAAAACCGAGGAAAAAAACCAGCGAAAAAGGAAAGCTGTACGTATGGAAAATGTATCTATGGAAAATGATATGGGTACGTGGTATGGAATGGAAGTGTGAATCTGGGCTTTTTTTCCAGAGAGAGAAACTGTGGACGTGGGAAGAGAGACGGATACAGGGGGAGGAAGAGGGGATTTATGTGAAGGGATGACGGATTCAGGGGAAGCCCTGGTGGGTTCTGAGCCGTTGGATCAGACGGTGGCGAGTGATGTGGACCGTCGGTTTCTCTCGATCTGGATATACTACTGTTTTGGTCGTGGTCGGCCGCCAAAGATTTGTTGAGGGTTTTCAATTTGCCTTTGCCTGTTTTGCCTTATTTTGGGGTGGTTTTGATGGCAGTAAATCTGTGGCAGGATCTAATCAAAGGCTGCCATGGGTAAAACAGTCAAACATTGTCTGTCTGTGCATGGAATTGGAAAGTTTTAGGTTTCAGTGTTGGATACCTTGTACTGCTTGGTCACCCCCAATGGGAAAGATGTGACCAACAGTGACAGGGTGACACGGGATAACTAACTTGAGCATGACAGTGAGAGTAATCAATGGGCGACTCAAATGATAATTTCCCTTCAGCATGTGTTCAATTAGATTGAAGTGGTGTTGTTTGCAATTTATTGGTTCTTTTCTTGTTCTTATCTGTTTTGCTTGCTCCTATTTATCTTGTTATTTGGCTTGCTCTTTTTTCTCTTGTTTCTTTTTTACCTTGCTCTTTCTGTTGCCAGTTTTATTTTTGTTTTAGTTTTTTCTTCGTTGCGTTTTAGATGTTAGGGCTTACTTCGTGCTGTTTTTTGGTGGTTTGTTTTTAATTATAGTTGGTAACTGTTGGTTTAATTTATTGTGGTTCCTAGCGGATGAGGTTGTCATCCGGACTTATGAACTTGTCATCTGTGGACACGATGTAACCGTTCTTATCTTAATGGTAGGGTTCTTAACACTTTTCAAAAAAGAAAAAATTACATTGAAGTAATTTTTTTCGAGAACTGCTAGATAAGCTCAGTGTCGGAGTCAGAAACTTAGTTCAAGGTGGACACTTAATAGTCAAATTTTATTTTTTTTTGGCTTAAAATACATTCGTCAATGAGTTAAACCTGAACATGGGCAAAAGGGATAAAAACAAGAACTCCAATCCGGCATTTCGAACTTCCCAATTCGTCAGGTGAGCAGTATATTCAACTTGTTCATGAAAGTTCCAAATTCTCAAATCTCAATTGCCCAATTCAGTGCTAAATTATCCCAAATGCCAAATTCTCACTTCCGAATTGCAACCACAAGCAGCAATTGTCAATCTCTCAATCCAAAATAAAACTCCTAACAAACCTCAGTTTGAAACCTATACACTCACCACCCACGAGTAGCAATTGCAATCCAAAAATAAAATTCAAAATCTCAATCTATAATTAAGAATCCCACTAGCAGCCCCAATTCCCAATTAGGACTTGTAAGTTCCAAAACTCAATTTTCAAACTCTAATTTGAAACAAAAAGGAAACTGTTCAAGTTCAAGGAATTACAAATTGTAAGAATAGATACCAGAAGTCTAGATCTTACCTTACTTTCAAAGTAGAAGAGGGTTTGCGACTTTGCATGGAGGCAATTGAGCAATTTCAGTAATAAGTGGAAGAATGGTGTCTTTATATTTGGGAAAAAAATAGGGTTCTTCATGATTTTTAGGTTAAAAGAATTGTCATGGAACGAAACACTAATAATTTGGGGAAAAAAATATGAGGAGCACGTCATTGCAAATACACCATGATGAATTGACAAAGCTGGAGGAATCGATGATTCGAGTAACACATCACGACTTCAACCATTTTGCCGTGATTGAACCTACCGTCTACCGACTATGCCGGTCACCAGAGGTGGACCTGCCAGTGGAGGCAGTGGGTCGTGGCATTGAGTACAAAAGGCCGGTGAGGGGACTGAGGAGACGGTATGCTTCGTGCCTCTCTCTATTATGCGGCTTTGAGGCTTTAGAAATATGGAGACTTTGAAAACAGTATAAAATAAAAGTTTTTTTTTTTTTGTATAGACTTTAAGCATAGAGCTCTTTTTATTTAGTAAGTTTAGCATTTTTAATGGCTAAAAAGACATTTTTTTTTAACTATTTTTAGAATTTTCATACAGCTTGCACATATATAGTGACTAAAAATACATCTCTTTTAAGTATTTTTAAAAATTTTAGGTGGACATTTTTCTATTAAGGATAAAATATACCATATAATATAAAAAAATTTATCGAGAAGCAGGTGGGCACGGTCCCACCTGTACCCCATTCCCTCCATCCCTGGATAAGCTTAAAGAGAGTCATTTAGAACTTAACTAAAGGCTTTTAATTAAGAGATTACTAGTTTGGGCGATGGGCGTAGAGCATTGATGATGAAACGTAGATGTCATACATCACCTCCCTCGTTTGGGAATTATTGGGCAAAAAAGGTGAAAAGCTATGGCTCTAACGTTCTAGGATGTTGATCAACAGCATCTTTTCATGCATTAAGGAGGGTCTTGTAGATGTCGAGATAACACGATATTAGTATTTTTCATAACTGCTGTACAATTTGACTTGTTGCAACTTTTCAGACTTTAAAAATAAGAGTAAAATGTATCAATAACCACTGAACTATGACCCATTTTTTATTAAAGTTATTGAACTTCAATTTATTTTATTATGGTCAGTAGACTCACAAATTTTTCCAATCATGCCATTCTGGTAGCCGAAATTAAACTCTCTTCGTTAAATGGTCACATGATGCGCACATGACGCATCAAATAAGGGGTACAACGGTCTCCCAACCTCAAATTCTTGCTGATAACCCCCGCGGGGGTTCTGCAACCCTCCTCTTCAATGTACTCTTTTTCAATCCCAATTCCCGAAACCTCGTCACCGTCAGATCCGTGCTCCAAAGCAACCGCAGGCCTCAACTTGCCAGCGAAACTTCGAGGTCGTCATAATCACCTCTAGCAAGGGCGATGTAAGCAAGACCACCACCATTGCCAACGTTGGCCTATCCCTTACCTGTTTCTGTCACTCTGTTGTCGCTGTTGTCGCTGTTGACGCCTACGTTTGCTTCCGCAACCTCGACCTCCTCTTCGGCCTTGAGAACTACATTAACTATACCATCGTCGAGGTCCTCAACAGCGACTGCCGCCTCGATCAGGCCCTCATCCGAGACCATTGGTACTATTGTCTTAACTTTTCCTTGCTTCATCATCTTTGACAATTGGATCTCTTTATGAATGGAAAATTGGTGCTTTGGATCGGGAGTAACGAAATTGCTACAAGAGCCGAACGTTTTAAAAGAGAAGGGGTGCTAGTGAAGTGTGGTGATTGAGTGGCGGGTGGTGGTGTCGTGTGGTTGTGATGGGTGATGATGGTGGTGGGTGGCAGCGTAAACTCGTGATTGATCGCTGTCGATGGTGGTGGCGGCAGGTAAGGAAACGAAAAAGTTAAAACCTAAAAAAAAAAGACATGAGGACAAAATTCAATAAATCTATATCTACATCTATATCTATACTACCTATAAAAGTATGAATGTTGTAAATCATTTCTGGACTATAATATCCTCCGTTAATTACGATAATAACAATCATACCCTTCAATTATGACTCATTTTTAAATTTGGTTAAAATTAAATGAACATTGGATCTCTAAACATTGGAAAATGAAAAGTCTCATGACAAAGAAAAACAAAACAAAGAGATTTCTTTGTTACTCCATTTCTAATTTGGCTGAAATGAAATAAATATTAGATAATGAATGTTCTCTAAATATTGGGTAATGAGAACTGTGATATATTTTATTTTTCTTGTATTTTTGCGTTATTAAACAATTAAATAATTGTAAAACTGAAATACTTGAATAATCAGTTAAGAAACAAAAAAATGTTGAAAAAACAAAAATAGAAAAAATGAAAAATAAGGTTAATATGCATAAAAAATGAAAAAAAATAAGGCTTAAATACGGCACAAATTAACAACAGCTTTATACATAAATTGTACTGTTCTTTAAAGTGAGATTACTAACTATTGAGAACAAAGAAGAACCATGGTATTAAGCATGCAAAAGATGCTGCAAGAAAGTTACAATCACAGAAAAATGACGGGCTTGTAAGGATGATAAATGTGAACTTCCAATATCTTATGAATCAAGGTAAACTAGGAAAATTAAGAATATTTGTTAATTTTAACAAAATATTGATAAAAGCAGGTACATGCTGAAACTGGTTGTAATCAGAGACATTCAACAGGCATTTATAACATTGTTCGACGCAACCAAAATTAGTTGGCGGTGTGTGCCTGCGAGCCACGCGCGTGCGTCTGTGTCTTTTGTGATGAGCAATGAGTGGGGAATGAAATGGTTTGGTGGTGGAATGATGTTTTGATAACATGAGAGAAATTAAGGTGGCCGTCGTTATGGTCGACGTTGTTATGTGTATGGTGGGCAGAAGGACGCCTTTGGCGATGGTGGTTGGCGTCGGCGTCGACGGCGGTGGTTGAGCATTTGCTAGTAAGGGAGAAAACGAAGACTTAAGGGCATTTTGGCAACAAAAAAAAAAGGGTTTTGTCAGAGAATCTTGAAACGGCCTTTGATGTCCCATTAGTTTTGTGTATCTCCATGATGGCTACAGAGTAAGATAAAAATAGAGAAAAAAGCCACGTGTACTTTCAGATAAGTCTCAAGATTGCCAAGTGTAATGAATCTATTAAAATAATGTCAAGTAAAGAATGTAAAAAAAATAAAATGATTTGGTCTACTTATTATAGTGGGGATTATCGACCATTTTACTACTCAAGTACCTAAGTTTAACCGGTCATTAGCTTTGATCCCGTACTTTGTACACGAGAATTATAACTTGTCAAACTATTGATCGAGGGATCCCATACTTGTATGCATAATAACAAAAATTAAAAAAATATTTTTACCAAAATTTTCTACTAGTTTTGTCGTTAAAAATGAACTTAAGTAATACTCCGTAGTTGCTAGCTTTTATTAACAAATGAAAATAAAAATGAAAATGAAAATGAAAAGTAGTATATGAAAAGAGTTTGTCCCAACTAGTAGCCATAATAGTGATGATTCTAATTATAATGGCCTGTGTGTTGAGGTTTGTATTACTTAAGGCTACTAAGAAAAATGTAAAGTTATGTAACAAATGATTGAAAATAAAATGAAAGAGTAAGCTGTGTATTTAAATTTGTAATGAAATAAAAGGAGGGAGATTATCTTATTATTTAGAGAGAAAATTTGTAAGATATTATTGGGTTTCTCTAAAAAATAGAAAACATAAGATTAAAGGGAATACATAGAAAATTAGTTTTGCCAAAATCTTAGGAGTTAATGAAATTGTAAAGATTTAAATAACATTTTTAAATGGGACATGTTGAAAAATATAAAATCTATTTAATTAGTTCAATTTCAAATGACAAAAAAGAATTCAAATCAAATTGAATAAGAGAGAGGGAGAGAGGGAAAAAAAAATCAAAATCACTATTTCAAAGGCTGATAATGTCAAAAAGTTAAAATAGATAAGTTCACGTGACGAGTTAAGAGAGTGTTCACGTAAGCAGTGAGATGATCATTTTCTCTCAGTTTCAGCTCTTGAATATAATTTTAATTTCTTGACAAAATCCAAGGCAAGGTGTGCAGAATAGTCGTAATAAGGAGGAACAAGTGTACTAGTTTTTATCAAGGGGTCTCAGTTTAAGCGTGCAAGCATATCAAAGATACCTCTCAGATTGCAAAAAGGGGAAACATCCTTTTCTTCTTAGACTTGAGACATTTTGAAACAAAAATTTTTTGACTGCTATTCGGATTGAATGAATCTTTTTCTTACCCTCCATATAGCGATAATTAATGGCCGCTAAATGCTTATAGTGACTTTTATTAAGTGCTGCCAGAAAAATGATATTAAGAATTATTGCTAAAAGTGTTAGCACAAAAGTCACTAAAAATATTTAGCGACCAAAATTTATTCTTTTGAAACTAATTAATATGTTTCTTTTATGACCATCGTGGCTTGAAACTGAGCCGAAGAAGTATAGGAAAATTAAAGGGGCTATGAAAAAAGAAGTTCCAATACTAGTAAATAGTTAAATATGTTGTTGACCACTGAGCTATATACTAAATTTTATTTTGACATTGGACTTTGATTTGTATGAAAGTGATCATTGGACTCCTCAGTTAGTCCAAGTTAGTAGTTTCTTGCTCCTAAGAAAATCCTGCTAGAGTGAAAAACATCACTAATATAATATCGTCGGCACAGCTGCTGCACTAATCATCTTCAGCCCTACCATATGATCAAGTTAGCGTTTTGAGGTGGTGTTATTATATATGCATAAGTTTTCTATGTTTTGCCCAATTCAAAGCCTTCAAGATTGCTAGTGTTCGTGATGCACAAGGGTCCTGTTGAATCACCAAAAAAAAGGAAAAGTTGAGCCCTTCGGTACTCACAAGGCTTCATGGCGAATCTTGAAACATTTTTTTTTTTGTTAGTCATAGAATAGCATTAACAACTTGAAAAATTGAAAACCAACACTATATAGCGTTTATTTTAGTTTTTGGTTTGATCCATCCGAATTTATGTCCTTTTTTCGAACCACTATACAGTCAAAGCTATATTCTTTCTGGGTGTTGGCCTAAAGATTTGAAGGAGAACATGTGTCAGGAAAGTGAGGATGGGAGCGAACCTCAACAAGCCTACCCCTTTTGTAAGTGAGAGGTACCACGGAATGGGAGCCGAATTACCACCCACAAAGATTAGTTAATGTGGAGGTGTGTAAACTTAAAGCAAAAAAACGTTTGGAGTAAACGACATGCAACATCCAATATATGATTCACCAAAAAAGCCCCAAGAAAACCATATTGCAATGGGCATATGCGAACACAAAAGATTTCTATTCATGGTCAATCAAAGTTGCATGAGAAGAATATTACACTAATCAAAATGCTTTTTCTAATAATATGGCCGCCAAGCCACGCTACCTCAAACCATTCTATAAGAAACGGGCCACCTTGCACATAGTATGCTCAAACAACAAAAAAGAAAAAAAAAAGTAACAAATATTTCTAATAATTACGGCGATCTTAAGAACTTGAGATATTGTATTGGACCTCAAACGAGGCTATCAGAAGGAGGCCACCTTACGCAGCACGTCGACTCGGCTTCCTCCCGATAACTCGAAGGCCAAAGTGATTCTCGCGACTCAGCTTTGCCAAGAAGCCAACCCAATGAGTAGCTCAGGAACACGGTCAGCGGAGTAACGCCCCAGCTCCAAATAATACATGCCCAGAGCAGGCTCGGAACCCCAGGTTCCAGATAACACCGTGGTGAGTGTTGATAGTTCAAACGCATGATTTCGATTGGGAAAGCAGCGGAAACAGCCGAAACAGCCGCAATGACAAGGCACGTGAGTAGTAAAACCAAAAAACTCAAGCGCCGCGCGAACTGATATAGTTGATCTGTCGGCGCAACTTCGTAAATCAGGTACTGGGCCCTAGCGATGGCGGAAACCAGAAATAGGAGACTTGGGACGAGAAGAAAATTGCCTAACATAGAAAGCCAGGGCAAGGGAACAGTCCAATGTGGGAAGCATCCAAGGGCTATCAACTCAGGGTGGTCGGTTTTGGTAGACCACAGATCTTCTGCTGTAAGAGAAAAAATTATCGCTGATCCCAGAAAAAAACAGCCATACACCACCATAAGAATCTGACGATAGGCTTCTGATGTACAAGAAGCAGGAGCAGAAGCAGGAGCAGGTGTTTCTGTTGTTGCACCGCCCATTCTCTCACCTCTCTGAATATAAAGCAGGTAACTTTGTTGGGGAGGGGCTTGTATATATGCTACTTTCAACAGTCCTAATCCGAGTCGAATAGAATCTGGAGGAAAACAATTAAAAAGCTTCATAGAATACAACCCACCAATTTAAATCCCAACCAAATTTCAATTCTTAACAGGACGCTCTCCTAATTAGAATTTGGATAAGGTCAAGAGTCCCATTTAAGACAAACTTGGAAAACCAATTTGTTTTTACATTCCTGGACTAAATTGAACACATAATTATGTGTATTTCAGCCTCACATTTGGCTCGAATTCTCACCAAAATCACAATGCCTAATGCTTATAACTTACTGGAAAAGAAAATATGTTAGTCTTAGAAATTGAGTATGGTATTCACGAATTGATTGGATCTGCAACCTCTCGGTCAATGACACGATGCGTGTGTAAAAATGAAGTTAATAATATGAGTTTTTGTTATAAAAATCAAACATGGGACATATAGTTATTTACTGTCGCATTTGGTGAAATAACTTTATAATTAAAAAATATGTCATTATAATACTTATTTACTATCTAAGTTTTTTGTTTTGTGCCATTTATCGTGGCCCACGCAATTCCTGTGCGAAAACAAAATTATTTTATATACTACCAACAATGGTTTTTTGGATGCATTTTGACTACATTTCTTTAAATAATTTTTACGTAAATTTTAAGAACCAAACATGTTCTCGTAGATAGTTATTTAATATTCAAATATTATGTTTTGTATTACTTAGAAAAAATCTTATGATGCCAAGTGTCAACATTCTAAGTAAGTAGTTGATGCCAAGAAAAGTGGATTCCCAGTCGACGTGGATGTGCTACAAAGAATGCAGTCCGAGTCAGATATCAAATGTGCTAATGTGGGACACAACAAGGGTGGAACAAGGGCAGAGACCAAAGGCTTCAAAGACAGCGCTTGAGGGTGGCAGTGCTGCGAGGGGGATAGTGCAGGATGAGTACACGACGACAGTCACAGGCCGATGCTTAGGTCCGGAGTCACGGCCCTGTATGTTTATCTTTCTAAGATTCTAGAGTGAGAAAATGAAAATGTTTTGAAAATGTCCAACCTCTAAATGAATTCTCAAGACCTCTATTTATAGAGATTGAGATGATGAAGTCATTACCGACACGTGGTGCTCTCCGGGAGTGACACGTCACCGGGGGGTCCACTGGTGCCGGTGCTCCACGGACTGTCGGATCGCATATTCACCCTGCCTGCCCCGCACAGCGTCGCTCTGTCTGTTTGGAAAGACTGGCTCCCACAGCGTCGGTGTGGCCAGAGAACCCCCTTGATCTAGCCTCCAATCTAAGCCCTTGTAGAGTCCCACAGGCCTGGCAGCGGTGGGGAAGACCCGACGCCAACTGCTAGGTAAACTAGGCGCGATGCCCTTCGAAGACTTGCTCCCGTCTCGGAGTGACCCGGGGGTCATAGTCCCTAGGGGTGCCGACGCAAGCCCCCAGTGTCGGAGCACGTAGGCCAGTCACGCAGGCACCCTGGCGGAGATAGTGTCGCGGAGGAGTTGCTTATTCTGCGGGCCGAGGTAGCATCCCGGAGGAGCCGTCTACCTGGCGAAATAGGAGTCTTCATGCCGGAGCTCTTAGAGCTCCCTGGCAGAGATAGTGCCCCAGAAGAGTCACCTATCCCCGCATGTGAGTCCTTGTGACGGAGCACTAGGAGTGCATCAAGGTAGCATCCCGGAGGAGCCGTCTACCCGACTGGCCGAGGTAGCATCCCAGAAGAGCCGTCTACCTGGCGGAAGGGGAGTTGAAGAGCTCTCTGGCGGAGATAGTGTCCCGGAGGAATCGCCTATCCCCGCGGGTGAGTCCTTGTGCCGGAGCACTCGAAGCGCGTCAAGGTAGCATCCCAGAGGAGCCGTCTACCTGGCAGAAAGGGAGTCTTCATGCCAGAGCACTTAGAGCTCCCTAGCAGAGATAGTGTCCCGGAGGAGTCGCCTATCCCTGCAGAATGATGTACACTCCGGAGAGTGGGTCGAAGCATGTTCCACGACCAAGGCAAGGTGCGCATGGTGTGGTGAATAAGTGTGGCGCCCGGGGGGGCATGTAACATGATTGTGGCGCATGGGCGCGATGAAGTGAGTAAGGTGGCGAGGGCACATCTGTGTTAGTGGCGCGGTGCATGGGCGCGACGGAGTGCGTATGGTGCCGGGAGCACGGTAGTGTGACAGAGAGCCTGGGGGCACAGCTGTATCAGCGGCGCACGGGCGAGGCGGAGTGTTAGAGTGCGGCGCCCGGACGCCGGCGACGGGGGTCGCGGAGACGACGTCCGGGCAACGGACGACGGACGACGAGCGTCGCGGAGTTGGCGCGCGTGCGACGTTCGGACGACGGGCGACGGGGTCGCGGAGTGACGTCCGGGCGACTGGGGTCGCGGAGTTATGTCCGGGCGACGGGGTCGCGGAGTTATGTCCGGGCGACGGTCAGAGCGTGATGAGCAGTCGCGCAATGATGAGTTTCTTAGTACACGTGACTTGAGCGTGCATGCTTTGACCGGTTGTGAGCGTTGAATATTGATTGTTGCTTGTGCGGATGTGTCATGCAAAATGGGACCCCAGTGGGCCTTTGGGTGCGACTAGAATAGGTTGAGAACAGTAGTTATGTAACATAAAAAAGGTGTTACACCAAAATATATATATTTTTTTATATTTTATACGAGCTGCCGCGCATGCACCTGTGATGCACATGCAAAAGTAAAGTTACCAATATGAATTTTATGGAAAAACTAAGTATCACATATAAGTGTTGATTATCACATTCTATAAAATGAGTGCGAAAATAAAGTCGAAATATGAGATTCTTATAGCATGCTTGATATTATGATTTCCATAATATCAACCATGATTTTCTCGACTACATATATTGCATGTATTTAGACTGCATTTCTTGGAATGATTTTCAAATTTATTGAGAGAGATGCAAACGACATTGGCATAGAAAAAGTTCTTTGTGTTCATGAAGCTGTGAGGTCTAGGCCATTAGAGAATAGTTTTACCATTGCAAGACACACTCTCTAAGAAGGTATTAAAAAGAAGCACAAATCAAATTGTGAGAGCAATTGATATTTAAAGTACTCTATGAAGAATATCGGTACCTGGCTTGGCAGCAATCACAAAACTTAAGAGATATGCTTCTTTAATACTAATATTCATTTACTGTAACTTTATATGGCTTGAACGAAGATATTATCAAAACAAAAATCATAAGAAATGATGCCAGGAAATGTGATCATGTAAGGCAGTTTCTTAGCCTTAGCATAGCAATTGATAAGTGGGTACAATACATATGCACCAAATAACACAAAGCAGTGAGTTTCATGATCGTAGAATCATGTATTCTGCATCTGGCGCTATTAAGATCATGAATCTTACAACTTCTATTCCTGGAACACTGGGCATGCAAAACTTCAGGCCTGACAACCTTCCTGTATTAAGGCGCGGTTGACTTGCATGCATCCGGAAATCAAGAGGTCACCGTAAAATGCATCCGGCAATTTTTATTTTTGTTAAACGGTAAGGGGTATCTTTGGGCCAGCTTTAGTGTCAACCGAGACTAAGTCCCCTCTCCGGACGATCTTAAGGGCACAACCCCCACATCGGCCTGGTGGTCAAAGTCTGGTGCATCTTGCAATCTGCTCCCCCACTGTCATTCACAAAAGCAGGTGCCAAATTGGATTTTGAGGGAGAAGAAATTGCACAGAACAGAAGATGGGTAGTTACATGAAGTACATAGAGTGGGTGTTTGTAACCAATGGTTTGTGAGTGGGTCTTTAAAACCAATGATTTGTGAAAAAATAGTATTTTAAGTTTTGTTCTCGTGATGGACACGTGTCGGTGTCAGAATCACGTTCAGTGTAACATCAAAAAGAAGTGTTACACCAAAAGCCGTGTTCTCATTATAAGTAGTACGAGTTACCGTGGCACACGCGACGTGTGTGCAACAATAAAATTAACAGTACAAATTTTGTTAAAAAAATAACCAAACATCACATATACGTTTTTATTGTTATATTCAGTAAAATAAATCTTAAATAACAGAAAAATTAGTTAATCATACGTGTCTAAAAATAAGTTAGCAAATTAGTTAGTTAACTTGGCCTTTAATTTTTTTTAACTATATTTTTTTGATGAATTTTAACTTATAAAGACTAAATATATTTTTGTAGGTAGTTACTTACCAACAAGATTTTTTATGTCATTTTTTAAAAAAATTTTGGAATGCCCCTTGTCATCATTCTTGGTTGGTAGTTATGTAACACCAAAAATAATTTTTGGCTTAATAAATAGTATAAATAGATAGATATA
Source organism: Escallonia rubra (assembly GCA_033065855.1). Lineage (NCBI taxonomy): Eukaryota > Viridiplantae > Streptophyta > Magnoliopsida > Escalloniales > Escalloniaceae > Escallonia > Escallonia rubra. Next base: position 360,792 of record JAVXUO010000422.1, read on the forward strand.
GAAGAGTCATCATCGCACATGCCGTGCGTGTGCGAAAATAAAATTAATAGTACGAATTTTGTTACAAAAAAATATTACGTATACGTATTTATTATCATATTCAGTAAAATGAGTCTTAAATTACAGAAAAATAAGTTAGTCATACGTGTTCAAACATAATTTAGTAAAATAATATTATTTTATCAATGGCCTTTAAATTTTACTTTAACTCTATTTTTTGATGAATTTTAATTTGTAAAAACTAAACACATTTTTATAGGTAGTTACTTACCAATTAAGACTTTTAATTATGTTATTTTAAAAAAAAAAATCTGGAATGCCACTTGTCATCATTATGAGACGTGAGTTGGTAATTATGTTACACTAAAAAGTTGTACACCAAACCATGTTTTCTCTTAATAAATAGTACAAGCCGCCGTGTACAAGCGATACGTGTGCGAATGATACGAAGAATAAGCCGTGCATGCATCGCATATGCATGTCGACGTGTAAATTATAAACTGTAACCACAAAGACTAAATTTAAAACAACAATCTACATGTGTGAAATTCAAATTATTAAGTAGGGAGTTCGAATATTATTAACCAACAACGCATTATTGTACAACTAATATTGCATACGGTACAACCAATAATGCAGGAACAACCAATATAGCATATTGTACAACCAACAATGCAGGAACAACAAACAACATGACATTGATGGGTCTTGTTCAAATTTCTCCATTTTGATAATTATCTTTTAAATTTCTATATAATCTTCGCATAGGCTAAACCATAGCCCTTCCTATTTTTTACACGCTGCAACACAATCAATATGTCTATCCATGTGATCATCAGTAGCCCAACATAACTTAATGACAGCCTTTTGATATTATGCACTTGATAGCCTTATGGTTATACCCGCCGGCAACAACGCTAGTTAAACCCACTGCCCCGCAATCTAGTGACAGGCCACCAACGCAGTCACCGCTATCTCCATCACCACAATTAGACCACGTGACTCGCCACATTCTCTTTAAAGGACCCGAACTTAAAGATCGAACAGCTCCACCGGAAAAACAGCAGGATATATCGTCATAAAAGAGAATATGTGTGAGAATTCTCCAGCCGCCAGCAAGTCCAAAACCTACGGCCACTGCCCCCAACAGAATTGCGACTATAAACGGCCGATCTTCCACCCACTAACGGGCCAATCTTCCACCCACCAACACCAACCGACTTTCGACCCATTAAAAACCAACGACCACCGCACTGCCCGCCACCGCCAATAGTCACTGCTCGACAACTATATCCGCACATCACATCTCCACAATCACAGCTACTAGAGATACCCACAATTCCATCAATCACCAATCCTACACCACAGCCATCGGAACCACTATTTTGGGTGGTGGGACACTGCGTAAGGTAGAAATGGAAAATAAAGGGATTAGGACACTATGTAAGGGAAAAATGAGGATGTTAACATCCATGAAAAAACGACTATTAAACAAGAAAAAAAACAGCAAAGAAGTACCTTATCAACTAGTTGGTGGGACACTGCATAAGGGAGAAATGGTTTAAGGAGACGAAACCAACGGAAAAATGGTTTGCAAAAACTTACACTCATTTAGATGCATAAAAATACATGAAGATTTCCAGAGACATGCAGATGAAACTTGCCGATGGATTATAGAATAAAGGAATTCGACGTCGATGACTCGCAGATTGCAGTCCAGAATAGAAGAGGAGGAAGGAAGAAGGGGAGGAGGAACTGCTAATAGGAAGTTAGCTAAGAAGAGTGGGCTAGTGTCTATTGTCATTTTTATCCCCGCGGTCCTCTCTATTATTGTCAAGAGAATGGGTAATTCTAGAAATTACGATATGAGGGACACTTGTCTGTATCAAAATTGGTGTTACACCAAACCAAGTTTTTTCCATAATAAGTAGTTTATATATATACACACACATATATAAAAAGGCCTAACTTCATTCACATTGATTTTAGCCTTTTACTCATGATTTGGCATCAAATTACATTAATGACATTCTGCTCATTTTCATTCATTTTAATACACTAGTATGGAGCACGTGCGTTGTACGAGAATGTGGTCGAGAGTGATTTTTGAGGTGATACCATTAGCTTTTTTGGGATTAAAATACATAATTCAATTATGTTCATATTTCTTTTCTAACTTGTTTTAGAAGAAATATATATCTGTTGTTCGCAATTTTAATGAGTTGAGTGTTTGAAAATCCTCTTCGTAGGCTTCTGAATTAAAGACATGTTTGATGTTGCTCCTGAAAAGAAGAGCAAATGAAGAAATTAAAAGAATGAATCTTCATCTTTATTTTTGCAATCTGTTCAATTAGTTCATGGTAACACTTAAGATTTGTAATTTTCAAGATCAGCTGGTGCTTTGCATTTCAAAGTACAAATATTGTACATCATGCAAAGTATCTGGTCTTCAACTACAATAACTGAACATGTTTTAAGTTTGGGGCCTTATTCAAGCCTTCTCTCCCCCCCCCCCCCTCTCCCCCAATTTTTTGATGCATATTTACCCAGTTTTTCGTTCTTTCCTTTTTTTTCCAAATAGTTTTTGTTTCTGAAGTGATTTTTCACGTATTTGAGTTTTTTTAACGTTTGTTTTAAATTGGGTGATTGTTTGCTAACCTAAAAATGCAAGGAAAAAAAAATCACAATTCTTATTTCCCAATGTTTATTTCATTTCAATCAAATTAAAAATGGAGTAATAAATTGATTTCTATATTTCTTTCTTATCATATTTTTCATTTCCCAATATTTAGAATAGATTCATTGTATCCAATGTTCATTTCATTTTAACAAAATTTAAAAGGGAGTCATAAAGGGTAGGTAAGAATGTTATTAACATGATTAACGGAGGACAAAATCGTCAAGAAATAATTTACAATATTCATACTTTTATAAGTAGTATAGATATAGATTGTCCATCTTTTTCCATAAATTATACACTTACCACCAAATGATTCTACCGTATTTTTTTTAGCCTTTTGCCCATGATTTGGTATCATTATGCTCATCTCCATCTATTTTAATACAATGTTCATCTTCTTCCATAAAATTACACACTCGCCGTTAAAAGATTCTACCTGTCAATTTCAGTTATCTCGTGTATCAATTTATTTATTTATTTTTGCTTAAGTCATACTTAAAGTTGTACAAATAGCCTAACAAGCACTCGCTTGAAGCGTGGACTTTTTGACTAGTGAATAAAAAAAGGAAATGAATGGAGATGCAGATGGGACGAAGAGAATTGGGGAAGAGGAACCCATATGTTGCAGTCTTGTGTTTGAACTGGTTTCTTGGTTAGGGGTTGGGGTTGTCGAAATTCAATACGATAAGACATTAAGCTATTTGTATTCAAGTTCCACTGGTTTATTTAAGGAGCATAATTTCATGCTCAAGCTCGTTTCATTTATTTATTGAATGATCACAAACAAAATTTAAATGAATGAGCACAAATTTTATTAAGAAAAAGCTTGGAAAGCTGGGTTTGCTTACAATCCTAGCTTGAAAAAAGGGGGGGGGGGGGGGGTAATCTTACAAATTTTGAATCAAATTATGGAGGATCGACATCATAATGAAAATTCAAGAATACTTTGGTAATATGTTGCAGATTTTAAAATTTTCAAAGGGATCTTATACTTATCTAGTCGAGAGATCAGAAAAATGTTTTTGCCTAGCAATGCATTTCTTGGTGATTTAATGTCTACTGTTAAGTGAAAACGGAAAACCTATTTGTGTTGGCCTATTGCGTGGGGCTTTTTGATAATACAATACAGACCTACAAATGGATAGCAAAAGGGTTCACATATTCGACCGGATCAATCGTAACTATATGTTTGATACCACAAATTCAAGCAAGTCCAGAATTCCACATTCATCATCAAGAGAGCATGAGAAGCTCGTTACACTGAACATCTTGTACGTTAGTGCTACAACTTTTACCATTGCTAAAACATTGTTGGTGCGTGGCACCCCTCTTTCTATCTCTAAAATATTCTCTATGCTTTCTCTCTAGAACCAAGCTCTACTGAAAAGTCACCATGGCCTGTGCTTCTGCGAGCGTGGAGCGGCAACCACTCGGGTGATTAGTCTATAGTTTCCTTATTTCCGTCTCGTGTGGTGGTATTCTCTACAGTGATCAGTGGGTAGCCGACGGCACGAGTGGTGGGAGGACGGTGGGGAGACACATCTCATCAGATTTTGATCGGAGACGGCGACCTCAAGGTAAGTCTTCGATCTCGGTCGCTCTAGGCAAATCTAAGTAGATCTACTCGATCGTCTTTTTTTCCACTATTCGTCGATGGTAACCAAATTTTCACACAACATTTTTTACCGTCATTTTTTGAATGATTCTTCAGCTTTATAAAATTCCGTTCTTATCTGTTTCCTACTATACAATAGCGTAGGTTAGGTTTATGGATGAGTATGGTGTCATTAGTAGTAACAAGAGGGCTTGGAGTAGAGGGGCTTAGCTTCGGTTATGGGTTTGTTCTTGGGATTTCATTTGGTCGTGAGAGGGTGGTCCGGGGTGGGGTGAGTTTTGTTAGGAGGAAAATGGGGGGACTCGGGGACCTGAGAAGGGGTATGGGGTGGGGGTGGGGTTTTAGGGCTTCTTTCTGGTTTTAAGCACCATGTGTGTATGATTTGGTATGTTATGGGTGAGTAGTGGTTTCTCCATCCTGTATGGTGACATTTTGGTTCAGATTTGATACATGATAGTAGAAGAATGAACATTGCAGTCTTGAAGATCCTTGGTTGTGTGCCGCACCTTCTTAAGCAGAGTGCTTACCTTTAGGTCGTGCAGTTTCTGATTGTTTGTTCTATCGTTACTACCTTGTACTTTGTAGAGTACTCTTATTTCTCTTCCGTTCTTTTGGATTCCTAAACCCGTATACTTTGAATGTTACTTTACATTGATTTTAAAGTGTAAGATATGCTCTGGTTTAATTAAATTGTAATATGCATAAGTTTATTAGGTTTTAACTTTACATTTCGATCTTCGCAGGCATGTACACTCACCATAATGTCGCGAGTAAGTTCTAGAACAGAGTGACTGTGTAACTTTAAATTATCAATGCAATTCTCCTATTCTACCAAGAGAAAAAAAAAACTTTTACCATTGCTTAAAAATGCTCGTTGTTGATTTAGGTTTTTTGTTGATATATATTACTGTATGAAGTACAACAAAATGTCAACTTTCTTTTTTCGCTTTTCACATATCCTTTCTAATCCTTATTCAAAAGAAACCCAATCCTAAAGTGGCTGCTAATTTCTGACCGATCTCTCTTTGCAATACTATTTACAAAATCATTGCCAAAACAAGGTTAAAAATATTGTCAAAATACTTGCGACTATTGTGGAAGTGTAATAACACATAAATTAGAAGGAAGGAAGAACTCTCGTAATCATGAAACACACACACACACACACATGTGTGTGTGTGTGTATCATCGTCCTCCTGTTTACTTAAAAAACAGATAAGGGAGGAAGAGCAGATGGAGAGTATAGTCCATCTTGGGTAATAAGCCCCCACCATAACAGCGGCCTTCATGATTTCGGACAAAGAGGAACCGAGAGCTTGTTTCAACATGGGGCGCACGTTGCCCCCTGATTACGTTGTGTGGTTTCGGGGTGCACATTACACATAATATTCTCCCCCAAAAAGAAAAAAAAAAGACTAGCTGCTTCACCTTCCAGCCGAGCCGTGCATCCTCCCCACACATCGACCCTCGGATCATCACTCAAAACAAATCCGACGGACGAAACAGACGACAACACTGCAATAACCCAGCCTCGTTTCAACACTCGAGCGAAATTCGCACGTGGACGGCCTCATCGAGCATGATGCTGGTCTGTCACAAACCAACTTTTGATTGGTTCCCGCTCATAGGCCGACGTGTGGTTGGGGTCAGCCGATACTGCCACCTACGCTTATATATATATATATATATATATATATATATTTATTTATTATTATTATTATTATAATAACCGAATTACGAAAGTAAATAAAAATTCAGTGGTATCAAGAGATCTGGTAACAGCTGGCTTATCAGGTCGATCCGTTGCGCAACACGTTGGCGAAGGAAGGATGAAAATATCTCAGCTCTCTCTCTCTACTCTCTCTCCTCCCCTTCTTCCTCCGCCTTCTTCGGCCCCTCTGCAACTTCGCCGGGGAGTGTTTTTCCGGTGTTCCGTCGGAGCTCAGGCTGCTCCGCCTTCTTCGGCCGCCAAGAAGCGCCAGGTCGTCGTCACCAGAGAGCGTGGGAAAAACGGAAAGCTCATCAATTCGCTCGTAATAATCTCTCTGTTTCTCTCTCTCTCTCTCTCTACATTTTTTTTGTTGCGTTTTATCTGTCATTTCGAGTTTTTGAGTAATTATTGACTTTAATGCTTTGTTTTCTGTCCTATCCGATTCTTACGGCTATTTTTAGTAATAAGTCTAGACTCTAGAGATATATGCTGACTGCGTTTTCTTGTCTGTCAGTGCGAATTTTGGATTTTAATCTGTATTCTTCATCGAATATAGGCGTTTGGTGAAATGTTAATGCGCGTTTTGCTTTTCCCAAAATATTAAAAGTTGAGAAAAGAAAAGGAACGAAAGTAGGCCATACTGTGGATTATTTTGAATCAGAATTTAGAGTTGTTTTGAAGAGCAATTGATACTTTCGTTGTAGTCAGACTTTTAGGATTAGAGACACATTTTGTGATGGAGTCACTCCAAAGTAATTCCTTAACGTCTTCTTAGCTTGCTGCAAGGAGATCACTTTTAGGATAATAGACATATTTGAGCATGTTTAAGCATTGGCAATAGTCTTCAGGAAGGTATGGATACTACATTTACAGGATAAGAACCTTCCCGTTTAGCCAGTACACACGCTTTACAGTGTCTTTAATAATCCATGATCGGAAGAGAAGATTTGGTTTAGGAGGAGGAGGAGCACAGGAAATTTTTTGAATTTGCAATAATCCTGACTGTTAAGCCGAACCAGTGGACCAATTCATAAAGTATGCACAACTTGATTGGGGGAAGTACCAGCCATAGTGTTGTTGCTTTCACAATGTCAGTCTAACGGTTTATTTTTCCTGTCCCTAAATGAGAAAATGTTTGTTGACAGCTATGATTTGGCATTTTTAAAGGGAAACCCATCTTAGTTGTCGTCTTTTTAATCAAATATCCATTTTATTGCCTTCTGATCTCGTTGTGACATAGCACATTCCTGGTTGAATTCAACATTACTCTTGCCAAGATTCCTCGACTGACGGTCTATTAACGTCATCTTTGCTGCCATGGAAATATCGAATGCTCTCTACATCCTTAGTTATCCTCTCGTTCCGTACCATTACAAACTTTCAGAAATATTTTAGCTGGTTGTGCAGAAATATCAAATGCACAATAGGAAGCGTGCTGCATGTCACAACATGAATATCTTGACAGAGATTTTTGTGCAGATCCCTTGTTCTCCATAATGTTCTTTTGAGGAAATTTATGTGTAACAAATCGCACAGATTTTTTGCAGTAATTTAACTTATTTGTTATGTTCGATTTTGGATTCAATAATTTATGCCGAAATCAGAATCAAGAGATTCTTTTTGTATTAAATGACTTCGTGAGGAACAAAAAGTTCCCTATGCCATTGGGAAGCGTCCGGAAAAAAGTGCTCGTTTTTGCAGAGTTATTAATGCTAGTCATGTAGTTACACTTATATCCTTTAATATGCTGCAACACTTTCTTGTACTACAAAGGACAATAAGGCACAGTTCCCGGCAAAAGAAACTGAAGTTTATGATACTGTAGTGCATGTTGGTGCCTATAGCTGTTTTGATAAGGCTTATCTTTCAGTTTATAACAGTGAAAGTTTCTGAGATAAATGCTAACTACATATCTCTTGTTTAAAGGTTGGGATGATTTGCATGATTTGGGGCTAATGACACTATTCTGTTTGAGTACAGGCCAAACATGGGATTAACTGCTTAGAACTCCCTCTGATTCAGCACGCGCATTTGCCTGGTCTGGAAAAGCTTTCTTCTGTTTTACGTGGTCAGTTCTGAGTGTCTTTTTTGTTTGACAATGGCACATGACTTTTGAAATCATAGTTAAATCATGTGGGCTGACTTCTATGCTAATATTCTAAGACTGTTTCTGCCTATCAAAAAAAGAGTAAAATTCTTAGACTTTTTCTGTGGAGTCTTTTCCCTCTTTTACTATTCATTTTTTCAATCTCTGGTACTATCTTCTGATTTGCATCTCAGCTCCAGATTCTTTTTTGACACTATTATACGAGTTGTAAACGGTGGGCGCCTCCGTAGTTTTGCCCATCAGTGGTCTCAAAGAGATGCGCATTTTTTGGTCCAAATATGTGACTGGTACGACAATGCAGTTTGTGGATGGCAGATTTTTTTTAGTGTTGTGTTTTCGCATTCCAATTATATGTTTAGTGACAATGTAAATTGGATTAAGTATGCTCTTTATTTCGCTCTTTTGGTCAGTTCCTGTTTCTCATGTAACACAATACACTTTACTGACATTTAATAATGAAGGGATTGTTTGATGCCTTTTCCCTGATTCTTTGAGGCCGCAGATGCTGCGTTTGACTGGATCATCATAACATCACCTGAAGCTGGCCTGGTTTTTCTCGATGCCTGGAAGTAAGTGCTAAGTTTCTTGCAAAAGGCTGCTACTTAGATGTTAAAGTAGATTTGCTTTATTCCAGCTATATATGCTCCCTCCTTTTCAGATTGAAGGTGTCTCCTTTTTTAGGATGGCTCCACATCGGAGTGACTATTTATTAAAGTTTAATATGAAGTACCATGATGTTCCAAAATCACCATCCTCACCATTATCATAGATTTTTCTTGTTATGCTCAGATAAGTTTATAATTGTAAATTCCTGAAAATGAAGTTTCGAAAGTTTCCAAGGTACTTAAAATTGGGACACATGGAGGTTTGTTGTGTGGTGTTCTAAGTTTTGTTCGCATTTATAGTCCTTAACTGCAACTGGAAGACATCTATGCCGGAGTTTTGCTTTCTGCTATTGTTGTATATCTTTTTACGATTGATGCGCGTTCTGTTCTATTTTGAGTTTTCTGCGTTTTTATGTTGCTATACAAACAACACCCCCCCGCTCTCTCTCAACCCCCCTCCCAAAAAAAATAAAAAACCCACCCCGTGGGTAACAAACACTTTCAAAAAAATTAAGGGGAGAGTAAAGAGGATGTTGTCTGTACAGGAAATTGTTTGCAATCTTTGCTAGATTATTATGACTGATAAAACAGAATGAATAATTTGAAATGGGGCCATGGGTTGTGAATATATGAGACAGAATTTTACCTAGAATATATTATTTTCTTTTACTCATGTTGTTTAATATAATTTATTACAGATGACATTATGACTGTTAAAACAGAATAAATAATTTGAATTGGGGCCATGGGTTGTGAATATATGAGACAATTTTACCTAGAATAATTATTAAAGGAAGAAAGGTGCTAAATTGGGTTCACTCTTTTTCATGCTATAATATTGTTTAGCATCAGTTCATGGACTCGTCTTAACTTTGATTCTTTAGAGCTGCTGGAACTCCAAAGGTTAAAGTTGCTGTGGTGGGAGCCGGTACTGCAAGCATATTTGAGGAAGCTGCACAGTCATCAATCAATGTTGCTTTTGCACCGTCAAAAGGTATCCGTGTATGTTCCATTGACAAGTGCGAATAAATTTGATTGTGGAATCGACTAGAGAAGTCAGATATCACTACCTCCTTGGAATGCATTGCTACTTAAGGCTAAAACAAAAACTTTGATGTGCAAACTATTTTTCAGCGACGGGTAAGGTATTTGCTTCAGAGCTTCCAAAAGAGGGGGACAAAAGATGCACCGTCTTATATCCAGCCTCTGCAAAAGCTGGCAGCGAAATTGGTATGTGCTCTATACCCAGGCTGGTAATATCTGTTCTGCTTTTGCCACCCCCTGGGGGTTACTTTACTTGTAAATGGGAAGTTTTCTGATTTGATAATTCAATGACTCTTTTATTTTTTTATATGAAGATTTATGTTTGGAACGATATTACGTCTTAATGTTCATTTTACATGTTTCTTATTTACCTAGTCCGTGACGAGAACAATTTTAAGCTGATACTTTAGTAGCATATGTTTACAGAGGAAGGCCTTTCAAAGCGTGGATTTGAGGTCACAAGGCTGAATACATATACGACGGTAAGTATTTTGATAGTGTCGGTGTGGTGATGATATGGTTTCAAATCACTCGTAGTCCAAATGAAAACTGAACTGTCTTAAGGCCGAAGAAGTTATGAAACAAAAATGTAGTGCATACATTGGTTACTTCAAGTTCGTGAATTTTGCTGTTGACTTCACCTCTGATTATGCAAAGTTGCACATGTTCTTAATTTGTTGCTTGTATCCAGAAAACATTATCGATCTGTTTTAAAGCTGGTTTCCTGTTAATATTATAATAATCTGGATTTCCAAATTTCTTGTGATTCCCTTGTACATTTTGGACTCTTAATATCCACTAGTACTGACCCCGTGCGTTGCACATGGGAGAAATAATCATTAGAAACTCGTACTTATATGTCGAATAGTAATGGCAAATAATGCAATTTCCGATTTTCTACTAATTTTAGTAACAATAATAGTAACTCGTGTTCAGGTTTTTACAAATAAACCTCACTAAGAAGAGTATAAAATTCTATGCGATATAAGAGATAACAAAATATTTATATACACGCTCGCACACACACACACACACACACACACACACACACACATACACGTACATACATATATATGACTTATTATAGAATAAAAGAAGAGATATTAATTTTGTTAGATTGTGAAAACATATTGTATTTGTATAAAATATAGAAAGATTTCAAGATATGAGTGAGAGAGGGAGAGGGAGAGGGAGAGGGAGAGGGAGAGAGAGGGGTCTTTCAATGGGACATGTTGAGATAGAAGAGAGATAAAAAAGTAAAATTAATTTGATTGGTTGTATGCCAAATGGCATAAAGAGAGACATGCCAAGTAGGAAAGAGAATGTTACATTCTCTCAGCTTCGCCTTTCATATATATATAATTAGATTTCACACGTTTCATGCTCATGATCAGTAAATAGAGACCTTGACTTTACATGTTGATGGCCATATGGCTCGAGCAAGTCACGCTTTTTCTAAAGTAGCCAGTGATAAGTTCAGGCCTTTGTCTCAGCACATGTTTTGGTAACATGTATTCAAGAACAAGGGTGACCCTGAGCAAGATATCATGAATATTGTATACAAGTTTTTAAGGCCTGAGGTTTATGGTTTATCTGCTTGAGGAGACTACTTGAGATTAGAATCATCTCCCTGAGGGAAGAGTGCAAGTGTGCAACTAGAGTAAAAGAGTTTCCAAAGATGACTTCAAGGGTCTTGAAGATGAGTCTTGGTTCTCCCCTTGGTCAGAATATATTATCATGTGAATAAATCTTCCTTCTGTCCTTTCACTTATTTCAGAGCCTTTCATCAATATCTTAACATCTTGTTATGCTAATGTTTACTGCTGGTTTTTCTATAGTTGGTTCATAATGGAGTATTTTATCTTAGATGGTGTTGACAATAGCTGTTGAGCTTTAATTGATTATTACCAACTGTATCAGGTACCAGTTAGTCACGTGGATCAGATGGTCTTTGAGCAGGCACTTTCTGCTCCTGTCATTGCTGTAGCGTCACCGTCTGCACTACGGTAAGTTGTCAGAGGGTTTACTCATAATAAACAAATATAGTATTGAATTTTTGAGTTCATATGTGAACAAAGAAAGTACAAATGCAGACTGTGTATAATAAATCTCTGATATTAGGTAACACCAACAGCATTCATCTTGACAGTGCTACTTATATGTATGTATACATTAGTCCTGTTTACCAAGTCAAACCTGCCTTCTGAGTTTTTTGGTTGGATGATAGCTATATTCTATAGGTTCAAAACCTAATTTGACCAGTATTTATCTAATCAACCCCCTCTCCCCTCCTGCCAAAAAAAAAAAAAAAAAAGTGGAAAAAAATAAAAAACAAACAAAGAACAGCAACAACAGTTATCCACTAAATCCATATTTTTCTGTTGCAACAGTGCCTGGTTTAATCTTATTTCAGAATCAGAGCGCTGGGGTAATTCTGTTGCATGTATTGGCGAGACAACTGCTTCGGCCGCGAATAGATTGGGATTGAGAAATGTATACTATCCACCAAACCCTGGTCTAGAAGGGTAATTTTTGCTGGCCTCACTTCTCTTTGCAATGCTCTAATGTTGTTGAGGTTTTAGTTTTCGGTACTGAGCACCTAATTTCCATGCATCTCTGTAGCAGCAAAGTATACGTAAAAATAGAAATTTGGGTATGAAACAATCTTGTTGTATGATATGATGCTTCTTGCTCGTTCCACGTACTTACAAAGATAATGAGTTATATTAGGAAAGCTGATACTGAAGCTGTACCATTATGAGTTTTCAAAAATTGGTACAGTTTGCTTCTTGGTATTATTAAGGGTTTTTAAGTCAAGGTGGTTTAGTTGTTTGGAGTAATGTCTCCCTTTGGAATATGGCTTAATTTTGTTATATAAAGTGTCACGCTCCTCTGATTCAGCTGTAATCAGGACCATAACGGAACTTAGGCCTTTGTTCAATTGTTTCTCAGGCCAATTTCTGTTTTCTTCCTTACGATAATAGGCTTGACAAATTTTTTCAGCACTAACAAGAAGGTACATGTTAAATGAACAAATATGCCCTCTGTATTCCCTGGAGTCTTTCTTTTCAGTTTTTTTCCATGTTAAGTTGTTAATTGCTGCACTTTTCTTCTTCTAGGACCCCTTTTTTTAAATTCTACCTTGGATTTTCCCTTTTTTGACAGGTGGGTTGAGAGCATTCTTGAAGCTTTAAAAGTCCACGATCAGTTGCAGAAGGTCTAAGAATTGCTTGTAAGTAGCTTTCTTTGTTACAACAGTCTTCTTTCATGAATACCATGTCGTTGTCTACCTTTATAGCAAGTTTCAGACATATGAAGTTAATTATAGATTCTTCCGCTTGTTATCCTAGGCCTTTCAAAGGCTGACGGATGTTGCACTTACATGATTGAATCCCAGTGCGCATCGGGAAAATATATGCATCCCTGTGGAAGTCAAGGGAGATAGTATTTAACTTTCCAGACCGCATAAGGTAACGGTGTGAAAGCTGTTTGCAGATGCAAAGTAATTGTGTACATGTGGAGAAGCTTTTGTAGAGGTAAGAGAAGGGGCTTTTTTGAGGTTATGTTGTAAGAGGATAGCCTTCAAGTTGTATATACTTTCCCATGCTGTAGGATCCATTTTTTGTAAGTAATTGTAACATAGGTGCAACTTGTTTGACTAGTAACCTTAAAATTGTCCCTCGATGAGATTTTGTCAAATGGAGGGGAAATTTTTAATGGGAAAACCATTTTTTCATCTTTCCTTCCAGCCATTTCTGAAGCAACTTATTGGATTTCATGCCTCAAGTCATGTAATGAAATCATACTAGTAAAACATTTGTAATAATCAAAGGCCCATGATTTCACCCACGACTTCGGTAAAAGGATCCTATTCACTTTCAGTATGGCCATCAGCCACTCTTCAAAGATCTTTTGCATGAAGCTTTAAACGGTTAGAAGGATCCCTCTTAGAGTATCCAGAAAAAAGGAAAAAAAATATTTTTTTCTCTCTTTATTCTTTTCCTCCTGTCAAGCCAGTATCAGGGTTCTTGATGCAGGATGTCTGCCAGTGGAGTGCCTGAGTGGCTTAGCATTCATAATTCTGTTCACATTGTTAAATCTACTCATCCCGGTTCACTGTTATACCACTTAGTGATATTTTGGAATGAATATTTGGTATGCTACACTTATTTTACTACCGCGGCTTGGAAAATACACGGAGATATTGTCGGGAAGCATACTTGTTCAAGGAATTAAGTTTCAGTTCTAGTGTTTTACATTGGTGCAATATCGATATGATAATGTGTTGTTCCTAAATGATTAGAGTTCAGTCTCTGAAGTGAACCCTTTTGCCCTCAATCATTATGTTATTTAGCAGTTTTTGGGGCCTGTATAGGATTGTGTTTTTTACCTGAGCTTCTGTTCGAGATTATCTTAACTTACCTTCAGAAAGAAATTACTTATTTGCATTGGAGGATATTATGTGAAGGAGGAGGAAGCTTTCCCTGAAGGAAAGATGATTCATGGAGCTCGCTCTGGTTGGTAGCTTGGAACTATATGCCAAGCTCCCACTGTTGTTAGTATCGCTCCTCCGAATTCTTTAACCTGCCACTGTTACGGTAGGAAACTTTTAGATCACTAGATTCTGATTATGGGTTGCTTTAATACCATAATTGCCAAGCTGTCTCTACCAGAGGTTATAAGGTGTTGATAGAGTGCCTAGAGCATGTAACTCGATCTTGTCACAAATATCGCCACTGCAAGTTTCAGTGCGAATAAAACGTCAGTTTTTCTTTTTGATGCTCTTGGTAAGTTGTTTCTCAACTCAAGTTAATCAGAGCTTGAGGCGAGTCAAGTAGAACAGCTTTAGATACATATGGAGGACAGTGTCTTCTGAAGCTTCTCATGTATTCAGTATATATTGAAGAGGTACCCGAGGAGGAATTGTTGTTTATTTGTGAACGTAATGAAACTTGGGGTGTCGCTATAGGATGCTTAATTGTGGGCAGAATGGATCGAGCTGTGTGTCTATTCAACATCACTGTAACAGAACCAGCAGTGTTTATTGGTTCTGCTTAAAGTTTACTTCTGTGATGCATTCCTATAGTCAGTTGCTTGTCAAGATGATATGGTCCAGTGAACAGGTAGTTTGGTATGACTTCAGTAATAGTTCACTTTAGTGATCAATTATCTTTATGTTGAAAGAATGTGCGCAACTATCATCCGGATATGAGCAAAGAAATTAGTACCTGCTTGATGACCATGAGGTCTGCATAGCATAAGAAACTTTCTGGACCTCCGCTAGATTCAGATGGGAGTCAATGTAATCGTCGGAGCAGGGATAAAAGTCCTTGCCTTGATCATAGAGAAGGAAATCATGACGCTTTAGTGAACCACGGGTTTATCTGTGCATATCTTGAGTGGTGGATTTAGTCCAGCTGGCATCGATCAAATTATTTCTGGTTTTGACCTGTGTCAGTTACCTTGTGTGTAATTCTTCTGAACGAGGATTTACCTGTAAATTTCTAACTCCTCCAAGACGTGAGGATTCACCTATTCTTCTTCCTTCTCTTTCCGAAACTTCTATAGTATCTGTAAATTTTAGTATTTCTAACTTTTGTTAGAAATTAAGGAATGTCATGAAACAAAGGATGTCAGAGAAGCAGGCTTACCGAACGGGGGAGCCAGGTTTTGGTGTTGATTCATGGAGAAGTGTCACTTCTACGTGATTTGATACTGATAGAATGTGTCTGAATAATTGCCAGTAAAAAGTCCCAGCACTTGCTAACACCGGCATAGGTTTCATCAGGGATCAAAGCATGCGCCTAGAATACTCATAAATTACCTTGTACTAGTTTCATCAACTATCCAAGCATTCCCAATCTGCAGCTTTATTTTAAAGTTCTTCAAACTCTTCTACTGCATGAAAGGGTGGCGAAAAACTAAGTTTCAAGAGCAACTGATGGATTTACTGTAAACTTACTGCAATGCCTTTGAGACAGAACGATCGTTTGGTTTTATGTTGTTCTTGGAGAGGGTTTGTGTAAGCAAGCTGAAGTTCATATTGACTGGCATAGGTTTCTCAGGTAACGAAGAAATCTTGGGTTTGTATTGGGGAAATCTTTCTAGCCAGGATACAAGATTAGAGTAGGAATCTTCAGCTGTACTCTTATCGCCAGCGTCGACGTTGTCGGATCGGATGATCTGTTTGAATGTGAAAACCTCAACCAATTTCAAGGTGATTTAGCTCTATATGGTATGCCTGTAGCTGTTTACCCTAGAAGGGGGCTTCTTCAATGTTCCAAATCCCAGGAATTAACATCCTAACCCTGTAATGGATATGGTGTATCTGCATCTGTTTCTTGTTTAAAGCAGTAAATAGTGCTGGCCACCGTTTTTTACATGCAGGTTATTTTGTATTGCATACTTCCTAATTCTGAAGGACTATAAGGACATATATTCAGGAGATCTTCAAATAACAATAAGTTGGAGGACATACTGATCGGTTATGATAAAGAGTATGAAATCGGAATAAACGTAAATGATGTGGGTTCCTGTATTCGAGGCAACTAGATAAAACAAAATTTTTTTTTCTGTGTTGGCCTCGTATATGCTGCTACAAGTGTGATGGGTAGTACGAACTGGGTGCTTCTTTTCTGGTTAGGGTACTAACTGGGTGTATCATGTCCCTTGTGTGTGTACTTGGTCTGGCAAATTTACTCCTTTAGTCATTGTGAATGTGCGAGTGTAACACAGGAATGATGGGGAATTTGTTTCATGACTAAATCTAGAAATAACTTCGATCTATGTAGTAACACTTTGCTTTAATTTGTATTTAACTTATGAAAAGTGGCGTGAAGCAGATTGCTAGAAAATACCTTCAAAGATAAAACGAAGTACGACAATAAGTAAGTTCTGCACAAATGAGGAACAATTCATTGAAGATTGTACGAACTTATGGATAATATGTCTAACATAAAGTGCAAAAATGTTCGCTATTGTAAGAGTTCTGCAAAAGTTAAAAGGAGAAAATGAGGCATCAAAAGAATAATAAAATTCTAAGTGTCTATTTCTCTATAACTTGTCTGAGGACTCAACAGGGTTTTGGGCCACAGGATTAAATCCGTTAGAATTTAACAGTTCAGATTTTTAGACCATTATTGTTAGCCCAACGGTAAACCACCAGCAACCAGCGGTCGGGTATAGCCCGCACCGAATGCAACTCTACACCCATTCAAAAGAGTCTGGATTCAATCACGAAAATTTTATGACATATGACGTACAATCGTGTCTCGCAAAGACGTGCGGAAGTGCACATCAAAGCACCTCCTAGCCCACTGTATGACCCTGATCGATGCAAACCTTCAATTGCACCTGATATATCTCAAATATACTCCCAATGATTGGGGAATACCGGCACTCTCAGTCATACTAGGACATTGGGGATTATCTTATCAGAGATCGTGACGTGATCCTCAAGGAACCTAACACGATCCTAACACATCTAGCCTACGGCCCAGTCCTACTATGGCTCTTCTTCCTACCATTATATAAAGGGGTCTACCCCCCAGGTAAAAAGGACAGAACTACACACATACATGCTTTTTCAGAGTTATTATCATGTAGCTGCGCTCTGACTTAAGCATCGGAGAGTTCTTCGCCGGGAACCCCACCCGGCGGTCACTCGTTTTCTGTCTTGCAGGTCATCGGTCCAGGCTCGGGTTCCGCAACGTACGCGGGACATATTTTAAGCAGCAACATTTTGACTTAAGCATCGGAGAGTTCTCCGCCGGGAACCCCACCCGGCGGTCACTCGTTTTCTGTCTTGCAGGTCATCGGTCCAGGCTCGGGTTCCGCAACGTACGCGGGACATATTTTAAGCAGCAACATTTTGGCGCCATCCGTGGGACCCGCCAGCCTAGCCAATCGACCTCAAGAAAATCTAAACACTTGTTTTGCAAGCGACGTCTGCAATGTGCCTGAACCGCCAACACGAGTGCCGACGTTGCGCATCTCCGAATTCAGCTGCCATCAAACAATCTGGTCGCCATAAAGAAGGCAACTCAGCAGCACTACGGCCCCATGGTCATGGTCAAACACCATAATCAGTAACGGCGTCGCTGTTAACAGTCCCTACACGGGCAGCTCCATGCTCGTACCACCGTCACCACGGCGAAGTCGCCGGAGCAGCATTGACAACCAAACCAGAGAAAAAGAATAGGAAGAAGCAGCGCCGTTGGAACTGGCGAGGCTTAGAGGCGTAACCCGTCGCCGGCGCCAATCGGCGCAACCACCGGAGTCGAGCAACAGATTGGTGCCCAGAATATTATTAGAGATTAGAAACATGAAACCTCGCAGGAAGATCTCTTACTCTGACAAGAATCCTCAGTTCTTTAAGATACCACCAGCATTCGTTAAACACTTCAAGAGTGGTTTGCCCTTGAGGTTCAAACTTACGAGTCCTGCCAAGAGTTCATGCGCGGTTGACATGAACAAGATTGAAGATTATTTGTACTTTCAGAAGGGTTGGTTGAAAGTTGTGGAAGACAATTCTTTAAAAGCCGGAGATTTTCTAATCTTCTGCTTTTATGGTAATTCAAGTTTTTATGTAAGCATCTTCGGGAAAAATAACTGTCAAAGGAGATTGTCACTGCTTCTACGGAGAGTGATTAAACAATGTTACTTTTCCATGGAAATCAAGCAAGTAAACCGACTGTCGAGATGCGCTGCCACAATTTTCTGAGGTGCATCGCCGCCAGATTCGACCCACTACTGCAGCGACCACCCATCCCATCCGTCCAGTCGGCATCGACGCCACTGCGACTGGCAGCGCCGTCGACGTCTCAGCCTCACGACTAAAGGCTGCCAGATTGGCGCAGTTGCACGTTGCACCACTCCGGCCAACTCCACTGCACAAATGGCCTTGGCAAAAAAGGCCAACGCCACCGCAACTACGGTCGCCAAAGTCAGCCGCACTGCCGCCAATAAGCTGCCAGAGCAGCCGCACAATCACAAAAAAAAAAAAAAAAGAGTCATCGCCAACGGCATCGCGGGCACCATAATCTGCCGACCACCGCCACGAAACCGCCCAAATCGACATCATCGCCACCGGCCACAGATGGCCGTTACATATATGATGTGGCACAACAACTGAAAAAAAAATGAAAGAAAGAAGAAGCTGATAGCTGCCGTGTAGCCAATTCCTCCGGCAAGGCGCCGGCACCGCACCATCGCCGTCGCCATGGTGGTGCCGCACTACAGCGACGAGCGGCAGTGCCCATCGGCACTGTCATGACCGCGGCTTCACTACCGTCAGCCCATACCGTCGAGATGTCACTACCGCGACGAGCGGCAGTGCTCATCGGCAATGTCATGACTGCGAGCAGCGAAAGCTCTAATATGCGCCGTCACCATTTCATCACTACCAGCCAGAAGATCCACTTCATCGTCGCGCCACCGCATCATTGTCTGCCACCGCCGTTGGTCCAGATCTGCGCTACCGGAGCAGGGGAGAAGCTTCACCGCGCACCATCACCATCAAGCTTCAGGATTGCGCCACCGTAGACCGCCGCCGGTAGAACCGCTTGTCCAAATCTGCGCCGTCCAGAATAAAAAAGAGACGGCACCGCTCAGTCAACATCAGCGTCGGTCAAGACGTCGTCGCCGGGGGAAGCAGCATCACCCCATCGTCACCGTCCCCTACCTCGGTGCCGCCTCACAGCACCCCCGCAAAATCCGACCACCTGGTTCGTTCAGATCTGAGCCGTTGCGACCGGCGATAGCTAGCCGTCTATAATTATGGCGCCCCGATGAGCTGCACCGCTGGTCAAGATCCAATCACCGGTCGCCGCCAGGGACCTCAATCCTCGCGCCAACAATGTCGTCGCCACCGATTGCGGCATCCTTCACCGAGCTACGTCGCGACACCGGCCTCCTCCTTCGAGATGCGGGCCACCGTGACCACCAGCAAGGTAGCGCCATCACCACCACGATGGGCTTGCACCATCGCGCCCACCGGTGCGATCGCCGTCGTTGCAAAGGCCAGATCTGCCCTTCTGTCAAAAAAAGGAAGAGGCAGACCAATTAATCAGGTTTTGATGCATAAACCACTCCATAAGCAAGGAACAAATTCACAGCCGGCCACGCACACGCCACCGGAGCCATCGGCGATGCAAAGTTGCTGGAAGACCGCGGTGGGCACCATAAGCCGCCGGCCACCGCAGTCCAGTTGCAGGAGCAAACAACATCTCAGCAAAAAATAAAAAAAAAATTTGCATCGGCGTCGGCGCTAGGCAACGCCATACGACCACCGTTGGTAACAAATTGCGAGCGCCATTGCACCGCCCTCCAGTCAAGATTTATGCCGCCACAGCCCCAAGAGATTGGTTGCCACTCCCAATCGTGCCGTCCACCACGGTCAGCGGCAACAACTCGTCACCGATCAAACACTCCAGTCACCACCGTGACTATCGGCAGCACTATTAGCGTCATCGCCACCATCGCCGTCATCGCGTCACTGTCTCACCGCTACCAGCTTCCAGATCTGCACCACCGCGGCCATGGGAAAAACATCGTCGCTTCATACTCGGAGGAGACCAACGATCGCCGCGAGTTTACTTCAGGTCGGCCGCTAACAAGCAACCACTATCGCCAACTGCAACTCCGGCGACACGCACCGTCCTAATCAGACCACACCGCCGGCGGCAAAAGAAAAAAATCAAAGTAGGAAGAAGAACACTGCGAAGTAACCGATGCCACCAGTCACACAACCATCACCGCCGATACGCTGCCGGATCAGCCACACATCGGAAACAACAACCAAATCCGCAAAGACAAGTAGCGCCGCCAGCGCGCCACCACGCAACCACCTCTCTATTGCGCCATCTCAAGTTCGGTCAAAGAGAAAGTAGAGCAGACCCAATAAGGGTTTATACTGCGCTCGTAAGCATCAACAATGACGCAAAACCACTTCACAAAGCAAGGAACAAATTCACAGCACCCGGCGACTTAAAGGTCACGCCTAGGGTTTTTGCGGCAGTATCCTGCCGTCTCGACATTATATATCCGGTCATACAGTGACCGACTGTCAAAGGCCAAACATTCACACCAGCGCATGCTACCAATGCAACTGGTGAATCAGAGCACTTTGCGCTCCATCCGCCCCTAAGGGCACATATGATGAGAACTCTAAGTTCCGTCAACCCTCCGAAGGTATTTACATGAGCTCCATGCTCCATTCCCCCTCAAGGGCACTTATCAGAACTCTACGTTCCACTAGCCCTCTAGGGCGGTCACCCTCAAGGGCGGTCATCCTCAAGGGTGATAGGATAGCACACAAGTGTTATCTGACACGGTCTAGCCCGAGAAACGGCAAAACCACGTGGGAGTTCGTCGCCCTACCCTGTTTTGTTAATTCGAAACCTGGCCGAGCGTGAGTGCGAGGCTTCTTTGCCAGCCCTTAGCTGACGATAAGGGTTCGCGTCAAAGTAAAACGCAAGCATGATGTGGTCAGCTCAAGCTAAAGAACACACACTTGCACAAAATAAACACCCTCCACAGGAGAGGTGACCCCTCAAGGGGACATTCAAACACTTAGCACATGCAACAACTTGCATGCACAGCTTTGTGTCCTCTCTCTAGAGAGGCTAACGTGGGGGGCACATCCTTTAATGGATCCCGAGATCCCATTATTCATCTTCCCAAAGATGATTCCGAATAGCCTACTTAGGCGACATTCGAAAGACCTAGCTCTCAAGAGCTAGAGTTCTAGCATCCTACTCGGGCAAAGTTCCAAGGCTTAAGCTCCCAAGAGCTTAGGTCCGAGTACATGGAGTAGAGAAATATTATTACCCCTACAAGCGGATGGAGAATCCCTTACAAATCTAACGTGTGTCTCAAAACACCAGGTATAAACTTCCTCAGCCAAACATTTTGGCTAAGGAAGTGGGGGGCTTATGATATATCTCAAATATACTCCCAATAATTGGGGAATACCGGCACTCTCAGTCATACTAGGACATTGGGGATTATCTTATCAGAGATCGTGACGTGATCCTCAAGGAACCTAACACGATCCTAACACATCTAGCCTACGGCCCAGTCCTACTATGGCTCTTCTTCCTACCATTATATAAAGGGGTCTACCCCCCAGGTAAAAAGGACACAACTACACACATACATGCTTTTTCAGAGTTATTATCATGTAGCTGCGCTCTGACTTAAGCATCAGAGAGTTCTCCGCTGGGAACCCCACCCGGCGGTCACTCGTTTTTTGTCTTGCAGGTCATCGGTCCAAGCTCGGGTTCCGCAACGTACGCGGGACATATTTGAAGCAGCAACAGCACCCATTCAAAACAAAATTTTAGATTCAATCAAGAAAATTTTCAAACGTACAATCGTGTCTCGCAAAGACGCGCGTGTATGCTTATGATCATTAGCATACACCTTAGCATATAACATAAACTAGTAAATAAGTGGGGTTTGTTAATGTATACCTACTTACTTTTCTATTTCTTTTTTCTGTGGGATTCTTGTTCCTTTGCCTCTTCACTTACCTTTCATGCCTTTAATTTTTTACGCACATAATGAACTTCAAAGCAAAAACATTTGGACACAATATTTTGAAAAAAACCCAACAAAAACATAAAGGATATCATGTGTACCTCTTGTCTATATTTGGTACTTGGTTCAAATAAAAAAAAGAAAAATTTCAAATAAAAAAAACAAAGGTACTCGGTCTAATAAAAATTCGTGTATGGGTCCTCTTAAATCCTAGTTTTTACCTCATGTGAATATAGCAATCGTATTGAACCATGTAAAGCTTCTGTTTACATCTCAACTGTGATTACCATACAATACTTTCTCCATGAAAAAACAAGGAGTTGTATTTAAGATTTGGAAAATGACAATTTGAGCTTGCTGTAATTTTGTCCCTAAATGTCTCATATGGTCGCCAAAACAAGACACTAAAATTAATAGTGGCAATGCAGGATATAAAATGCAGGATATAAAGGGACTTACAAAATAAGACTTCAGAAGCTAGCAAGATGCACATTTCATTTCAGAACATAGTACATCTTTTTATATATGAAAGAAAGCACTGAAACTACCCAAATTTGGTAGCTGCCTCTAAGTTGTGATCTACTGCTTGTAATCCTGGTCTAAGAGGAAGGGGGAAGAAGACCGGTCACGAACGACGAGAAGAACACAAGGGCCCGTGCTGGCTGGTAACTGGGAACAAAATGTCCTGATCCCCTTATGGTCACAAATGTCAAATTTTGGTATGCAACTGCATAGCCACCAACCTGGACAGGCAAAGACATCTATAATCACGCGAATTTGAGGAAAAAGTGACGGAGAAGTAACTATATTCGCGCTTAGTTATTACCTCTCCTTGGGCATACCAAGGATACCAGGCAGTTCTGACTGGTGTTCCCAGCTTCTTTATGCTGTATCTGGTGGATGTTACCGGTATCACGCTGTCCGTATCGCCGCTGCAAAACAACCAATGCTGAACTTCTTAATTTTTGACTAGTGGTATAGCCCTGATTGGAATCATCTTATGTCTTGATATCTTTAACATTGTATTAATTAGCTTTGGTTTTGAACAGCTCTTTTTGATGTTGCAGTGTAAAGATGAGCTCTGGAATTTCTTCTCTTACCTGAACATCCATACACGCATTCCGCTCTCCATCAGCTCATGCATGATTTGTAGTATGTTGGCTGGCATATCATTCCAATAATTTATCTGGTGACTAGTTAACAAGAAGATGAATGAATGAATGAGGAAATGAGGTCAGAGACGAACCCGTAAATAGGTTACTATATTAAGGATTATGGAAGTGCTAGAATCAGTTGGGATAGTACCTGCAGGATTGCCATGTATACGGAAGAGCTGTAACATTTGCATGTAGGGCTTTCTGAACTTGTGGAATGTTTAGGTACGAGTTTATATAGTTCTCAGAACACGGATCGAATGACGATCTCTGGATATCCAATTAGTGGAGATCAACATGTTACAAAATTAAAGAGGTTGACACAAAACTTCTGCTGTGAAAATCTAAGAAATTGCACTCACAGAGATCGAGGCCGAGGAAGAATTGCATAAGGGGGCATAGATATCATATCGGTAGATATTGCCAAGGGTGACGCGTAATTGGCCAAAGTAGGCTCTGCAGATTTCTGACGGTGAAGAATAATTGCAGGTAGATATAATTCCCCTGTATAACTCATCCGAAATGAGGGCATGCGACCAATAGTAGTCCACTTTTCCCATCGTAGTAGTCTCATCGTCTATAATTGCATTGCCAATCTGATAAATTTTACTCATATATGTCAGGTCAAGGCTGCATATAATCGTATTCGATAATAATGCGCTATCTAACTTTTCACAAGGAATTGTTCGAGGGAAAACGGGGTAACTTACCCCTATTCCTTTAAGATTGACTATAGTTTGGTTTGAGTACTTGTTGTAATGAAGTATAGTTTGGGCAAGCTGAGGTACGTAATGGCCTGCGTAGCTCTCTCCTGTAATGTAGAAGTCCCTAGTCTTGTATTCAGGAAATCTCTCCAGCCAATTGACTAGAAATGCATATGAATCTTGGGCAGTTCTGTTGTCTCCACTTAGGTTGTAATCCGATGTTGTGTTTGAGTACGAAAATCCTACCCCAGCAGGAGACTCAAGAAAGAGGATGTTGGCCTCTGGCAAAAGTTACAGCAAACAACAACATCACAAGACTGTAAATTCTACCGAGAAGTGATGAACTCGAGAAACTTACCTAGATTCCACGCATAATCATTTCGATATAGAGTTCTACCATCTTTGTTGACTCTAAATGGCCCTAGTTCCATCATAGCTCCAGCTCCAAGCGAAGAACAACCAGGCCCTGCGCAATGCAATTATCAGGACTACTGAAGTTAAGTGAAGTCTGTGTTGGGGGGTGTTAAATGTACGCAGATTTACTCAGCCACTGCACAGTGGCTGTTTCTGCATTTCAACCTATAACTTGCAGAGTTGCAGGTCACGATGGAATAAGTTTGCGGTTGAGTCACATACCTCCATTAAGCCATAACACGAGGGGCTTAGCAGAAGAGTTTTTCGGAGACTCGGCAAAGTAATAAAACAGAGCTCGTCCTGCTTTCGGATCCACCGTGACATAGCCAGAATACTGATCAAAATCCACTCCATCAGGCTGTCCCGGCAAGCTTTCTATTAGATCGCCTTCTTTGAGCCTGTCTTGAGGGCCAACATAAACGCCTGAAGACCCTGCAGATGTATCTAATCGAGTGCTGACTATGCGTAACTTCCTTTCATTGTACAGTTCTTCCCTTAGGAACTGGGCCATTGGATTTGAATTGCCTAATGTTTCACCATCAGAATAGTGAACAGAAGCTACTAGGAAAGTGAGATATAAGAAAAGGAGGCCAACACTTGCCATTGAGAGGCCTTTACTTGAAGGTGAAGGACTGGTGCAGTGTTTCCTTTTCTATGCTTTCATAGCTACAAGGCGATGCAGAATAAGATGCCAGTATCGGTGTTTTATGTCGCCAAATTGCCTGTCTGTTACTAAGCTCACCTGGTCTATATATTTGGAAGTTGTTTGATACCCTCCAATATTAAAGCTCATAACCATTTTGTCGTGTTGTAGGTGGAGAAGACAAGTTATAGTAACTGAAAAAAGGAGAAGACATGCATGCTTGCAAGCATGTGATCCAGAAATAAGCAGTTAGTCTCAAGTAGAAAAAACTAGAGCATCTGTAGCTCCACAAGCTTTCCAACATATGCAGCCATTGCTGACATTAGAAGGGAGAAAATCCAAAAGTTAGCGCACTTTGTCAACAACCACATGCATGACTGTATGCGGACCAGACCAGTCAACACAAAGTTCCTTCTTTTGAGTACTCCAACAAGCTAGACAACGCCTGCTGCCACATCACCGAGAACAATCTAATGGCCTGTTGACTGATGTTGAGTTTTTTTATTGTCTCTTGAATTAATCGTCTTCTGTACTATTATACTTGGTTTCTCTTACTGTATAATGACTTTTTTCTTGTCAATGCGTTAGTTTTTTGAGAATTAAAAGATCGCATTACCGGGGTAAACCGAGGATCTTCTATTTATCTTTTGAACAGTTACGATATCGTATTGTTTGTGATAGGAGTCGAACCCTGATGTCTCTCACTGCCTCTACTCTCTTGAGTTCATATTTACAGCGATGTGGCAAGAGCAAAGAGATGGCCTGTTCATATCAACACTATTGTTGTGAGGGAAACAAAAATGGAGAACAGCCTTGCGAGAAACATCTGAAGGTAACATGTAAAGTAATTAGCACCGTGGGTACTTTCATTCTCCCAGTAACTGTAATCCGTGCTTCTGTTTATACATTAAGATGAGGAGGGAAGCTCCCCATTCATGAACGAAGAGAAGAGCGATAAGGCCCGAGCTGGCTGATAACTAGGAACAAAATGCCCTGATCCTCGAACTGTCACAAATGTCAAATTTTGGTATCCAACAGCATAGCCGCCAACCTGCAGAGAAAATAACATATGGTTCAAATAATTTATCTAGAAGAATTTGAGCCATTATATGGAAAAACTGCATATAAATTGCTAAGTTATTACCTCTCCTTGGATGTACCATGGGTACCATTCGGTCTTAACTGGTGTTTCCAATTTGTTTATAGCGTACCGCGTTGCTGTTACTGGTACCACCATATCTGTATCACCACTGCAAAATTATGCTTACTTTGTTAAACTTCCTTTCTATTCTAAACAGATATTGGTGCTTGGCAGTAAAATTAATCTCAATCTTCATCTTACTTAGTAGTCTTATCGATCGAGTACGCACATAATATATGTTAGGAACCGATCTTAAATTTCTGCTTTGATTTTACCAAGTTGAATTTCAGGCCTACCTATATATCCAAACACGCATTCCAGTTTCCATCAATTCCTGAATGATTGGCAACAAAGTGTCTGGTTGATCTTTCCATAATCTATGTATCACATCGCTATATCCAAACAAAAAAGCACATACAATTAGGTCAGTCACGTATCGTTGCATCTACTAAGCACAATTCTGAAGTTACGAAGAGTTGATAGCAGTGCCTGCAGTTTTCCCATGGATATGGAAGACCACTAAGATTTGCATGAAGAGATTTCTGTACTTCAGGAATATTTAGGTAGGAAGTTATATAGTCCAGAGAGCACGGATCAAATGCTGAGATCTGCTTTATTTTGTCCTTTCAGTTAGTAGACGTTTCGAAAAAATTCCCATCAATATGACTCTAAACAAGAAAATGTACTTACAGTGGGAGAGTGAGAAGAAGAATTGCACAAGGGGGCATAGATATCGTAAGGAAAGATATCAGCAGTGGCATTTTTTATTTGGTGCAAAAATCCCAAGCAAGGTGGGGATAAACCATCCGGTGAGGTAAAATTGCAAGTTAACTTGGCTCCCGTGTGTGATTCATCTGATATGAGGGCGTGCGTCCAGTAGTAATCTAGTGACCCTTTGATGTTTGTTAAGCGATCAATAAGCGCATTCCCAATCTGAAGCATCATTACACGTATTAGGGTTGTAGCAGACATTTGAACTTCTAACTTTTTCCTACGATTAGCAACTTACTGCTATTCCTTTGAGATTGATTATGGTTTGGTTTGTATGCTTGCTGTGATGAAGTATAGTTTGAGCGAGCTGTGGAACGTAGTGGCCTGCGTAGCTTTCTCCTGTAAGGTAAAAGTCTCTGGTCTTGTATTCAGGAAACCTCTCCAGCCAGTTAACGAGAAATGTATAAGAATCTTGGGCAGTTCTGCTGTCTCCACTTCGGTTGTAATCCGAAGTTGTATTTGAGTAGGAAAATCCAACACCAGCCGGAGATTCAAGGAATATGATATTGGCATCTGCCAGGATATGTAATCTGACTCTTAGTTTCAACAAGAACCAGGAAGGTAGACAAGAAACTGACACTCTTACCTTTGTTCCATGCATAATCATTCCGGTACAGAGTTTTACCATCTCTGTTGACTCTAAATGGTCCCAGCTCCATCATTGCTCCACCTCCAAGCGAAGAACAACCAGGCCCTGCCAATGAACCAAGGTTTTGTGATGATGAAATAGGTATGTGACAAAGACGAACATGAAAGCTTCACACAGAGATGTTCTGTTGCTTATAGCTGTCCATTATATAATTACCAGCTAAAATTCTTAGGCCAGTTAAAAATGTTGGTGAAATGTGACGATAACATGCGTTACTTCAACGTGGTGACGTGTTTAACGTGACTTTTAGATTGTTAAGTGATAAAAATCGCCACGTGTTAAATGTGACTTTTAGATTGTTGAAAGTGATAAAAATTGTGTCCTCCATTGTTCGACGAGGAATATCTTTTTTGGATGTCCCTAAAAAGAGACCATTTTCTAGAAACACTGTTAAAATCTTAACGATGACTTGAATTGAAAAGGAAATCGCAACTATCACAAATTTCATGAAACGCCAAGTTCTAATTGATTTGTGTTTCGTAATAATAAGGTCTCTTTTACCGGGACAGAAGGAGTCGAGGAGTAAAATAATACGTACCGCCATTAAGCCACAGCACAAGGGGCTTAGTAGAAGAGTTTCTTGGAGACTCAACAAAATAATAAAACAAAGCTCGCCCTGCATCAGGATCCACGGTAACATAACCAGAGTACTGCTTAAAGTCCACCCCATCAGGTTGTCCTGGCAAGCTTTCTATCTCATCACTATCTTTAAGCCCATCTTGAGGGCCAACATACACTGGAGATGTATCCAGTGGAAAGGCTGCATCAGTGTTCCTGTCCTTGTACAATGCCTCCCTTGTAAGTTCACTTAATAGATTGAAACTCCCTAACTTCCCACCACAACAGCATTGAAAAGAGGCTAGCAGGAAAAAGAAAGAGCAGCAGAGAAGTGAAGAACTTCCCATTGCCAAGTCTATGAACTTGTAAGGACTCGTGGGAATTTCTTTAAATGATCAATGTTTACTTGAACTGACGGGTTGACCAATGCGAAACGGATTTTCATTGTTTTTCCCTCTTTAAGCTTCGTAATATGCCAATGCCAGTACATAAGAATAGAAGTTTTTTGTATCATTTGTTTCTTGTCACCGAGTTCTTGGCGTTTCTTGGCAACTTGTATCTATGTAATTGGAAGCTGGTGATTAGCCTTGACTTCAACATTGTGAATCTTTTTTATTTTATCAGTTGCTTCAATATCAATAAGCCCCTGGTGTGCTTACCAATGGTTGTCTTGGCTTTCTCTGGCCAATCATTCTGGTGCAAATGAGTAATTTTGGTTTGAAGTCAGTGCTTTTAGTTTTGATCTTTTCATTGTACTACTAAAGAAAAGGAAAAGATGTTTAATTGAGAAAACATTACGGGAAATGGCCCACTCAGAAGAAACTTGGCCACACGTGAAGCGGCGTTTAACCTTGTAATCGTACGTCGGATAACTAATAAGTGTTTCAATAGATACACGTGTGGACCTCTCCCCTCATTTTTCTCATTAAAGTGTTTCTCATGTAGATAATCATGTTTTCTTCTTCTCTGTGGTGTGAGGGGGAATAGGTCTCAAAACATTTTAAGCTACCAGAAGAATTTGGAACTGCGGAGGCTTGGACTAGAGACCACATAGTTATTTGTTAGTTTTTTGGCCAACTCTGCAAGTGCCTCTTCTGCACGGAAGTTGATCTCGATTGCTCATCGGATTGTTGTTAAATGTCCATGGCTTTGAGCAATTATGAGGAAAAAAAGAAGAAGAAGAAGAAGAAGAAGGTAACATAAGGAACAAAACATCTTCTTTTTTTTGGTAAAATTTCGTGTTACTAACTGTAAGTGAGGGTATGGTCTTAAGGTGCTTCTTGTGAGGCCTGCGTCTTTCGCTCAAAGTACGCTTCTATTAGAACAAAGTTAACTATCTGGCTTACGAATATGTCAAGGGCTTACATTTTTGGTTGTGTATTTTTTTTTTCTACTATCTTTTTTTTTTTGTGCTATAAAACACTGGAGGTAGAGAGTGTCATCCCTGCCAATGTTGTGGACTGTTGTCACACATTAATTAGACACAAGTTCTAATCCATGATGAATCACTAAGCTAAGGCCTCCTCATTAGGGGTGAGCATTTAAACCATTCAAACCAATCTAATCGGTCAAACCGAACCGACTGATCCCAAACCGATTTAAAAAAACAATTGGTTTGGTTTTGTTTTTACCAAACCGATGTTCGGTTCGGTTCGGTTTGGTTTTTTCGAAACCGTTCTAAACCAAACCGAACCGAACCTATATATATCTAATTAAAAATTTATAAATCTTTATCTAGTCCTAGTCATTATTTAATTTTTTCTGTACTTATGATCTAACCACCACATATATGTGTAAACTCTACCTAATTTCAATAGGTAGGCTCTAAAAAACTAATTATTATGTGTATAAATAATGCTAAATAATCAATATTTAGGCCCAAAAAAATCCAAAAATTAATTACTAACCCAAACCGATCAATTCGTCCAAACCAATCCGTTCGATCCGTCCAAACCGTTGAAATCGAACCGTTCAACTACGGTTTGGTTTTTTTTCTTCAAACCGATGGTGGTCGGTTTGGTTTTTTTTCTTCCAAACCGATGGTGGTCGGTTCGGTTTGGTATTCAGCCTTCAAACCGAACCAACCGAACCGTGCTCACCCCTACTCCTCATACCCGTGGAACTGTCCAGCTTCCTAAGAACTCGTAGCGCTTTGATTTATGTGATGTTACTGGAGTGCATTGATTTAATTGGGGGACAAGCATACGCAGTTTCAAACATGACTTAAAGCAGTTAGGTTTTTCAAAATATGATGTCAAAATGTGTTGCTTTGTGGTCCATTTTGTGTGTCAAATGATAATCACCCCACTGAAAAGTGTATTAAAATTGGATAATATTTTCTACCAAAAGGATTTTACAGAAATTCCTTATCGTAGAAGATGTGCAGAAATGAAGAAATGAAGAGAGAAGACTAGTATAAGGTGTGCCAAATTTTCTGCTCTATTTATAGAGCATTAGTAGCTGCTCACCAATGGTCACACCCTTTTATTATGCACCCATTTGATCTGGACCGTTGGATCAGAAACTGTTAAGATTAACGGTTCAGATCTGGACCATTAACTAATCAACTCCCAACGCGTGGGTCTACCTGAACTAGCACCACCCAGATGCCTAATGGTGCAAGCGGTCGGGTTTGACCCAAACCGGTGCAACCGTAACCGACTAGCTCCCAACGGTCGGATCTGCCTGACGTGAACCATTGCATCGGTTCATCACACCCATTTACACTTTACACCAACGGCCGAGATTCAATCACTAAAACTTTAAGGCGTCTAATCGCACGTGCGAAGTGCAAAGCGTGCCATCAACACCACATTGCGCCTCACAGCCCATTGCCATGCTCACGTGTAATTGCTTCTTGTATCGCACCATAAAAACTCGGTGCACTTTTATATACCTTAATATACCACATAAGTATTAAAGTGGAGCTTCTTATTATATACCCACTTACTTTTCTAATTATGTTCTATATGGGATTCTTCTTTTCTTACTTCTTCAACTACCTTTCATATCATTTTGACACGTTAAATGAACCCAAAAAATTTAACACAATATTTTAATAAAAAACTACAGGATGTTCATTTAAGAAAAGTACAAGGAGCATCTTCTCATGAAAGCTGGCAAATCCAAATCCAATTGCTAACAGACAATGACTGGTCTATACAGCATAAAAAGTCGTGATAACTTTGCTTACAGAAAGCGTAACTGCCACTTAATACATATTTGGTCTACAATTGAGAAGGCAGTCCTTGATCTGGCATGCCCTGAGTTTCCCTGGTGGTTGCAAGTGGCGACGGAGTTGGATTTGGCGGTTGGTGATGCGGTGGAGTTGACGCTAGTGGTTAAAATGACTGTCTTAACTCAAAGGAGGGGTAAGGGAGGGGGTGCGCCGTAAGTGAGGGGGAGGGCGGAGTGGGGAAGGGGCTGTTCGAGTTAGAAGATGTGGAGAGAGAGAGTTTGAAACCTAATTTCGAAATTTATGAAATGGCATTTCAAGAATCTACGTTTCAAGTCATGGGTAACGCGGTCATTTCGTTCAGACCGTCAACTATTTCATTATCCCGTTTAATCAACTAATCAGCACTCGTGTGATTACTTTCAAACTTTAGGGACATAGCTGTAATTCATTATTAAGTTTAATTGTGTTTTTCGGTCTATCACATTTTTTATTTCGAAATACTATCTAACGTGCAAAGAACGCGATCTTTACTAGTAAATTAAGATGAAGAGGGAAGCTCCCCATTTATGAACGAAGAGAAGAGTGATAAGGCCCGGGCTGGCTGATAACTGGGAACATAATGTCCTGCTCCTCTAACTGTCACAAATGTCAAATTTTGGTATCCAACAGCATAGCCCCCAACCTGCAGAGAAAATAACATATGTTCAAGTAATTTAACTAGAAGAATTTGAGCCATTATACTAATAATTGCATATAAATTGCTAAGTTATTACCTCTCCCTGGTTGTACCACGGGTACCATTCAGTCTTAACTGGTGTTCCCAATTTGGTTATAGCATACCGAGTGGCTGTTACCGGTATCGCTCTATCTGTATCACCACTGCAAAATTACGTTGACTTTGTTAAACTTCCTTTTTATTCCAAACAAGATTGATGCTTGGTAGTAAAATTAATCTCAATCTTGATGTTACATATTAGTCTTATCAATCGAGTCTGCAACCAATCTTAGAGTTCTGCTTTGACTTTACCAAGTTGAAGTTACCTGTATATCCAAACACGCATTCCAATTCTCATCAATTCCTGAATGATTGGCAACACAGTGTCTGGTCGATCTGTCCATAATCCATTTATCATTTCACTATACCCAAACAAAAAGACATGTAATCAGGTCAGTCACGTATATTTGCATTCACTAAGCACAATTCTGAAGTTACGAAGAGTTGATAGCAGTGCCTGCACTTTTCCCACGGATAAGGAAGACCAGTACGATTTGCATGAAGAGATTTCTGTACTTCAGGAATGTTTAGGTAGGAAGTTAGGTAGGCCCGAGAGCATGGATCAAATGCTGAGATCTGCTTGATTTTGTCTTTTAAGTTAGTAGATGTTTCGGAAAAAATCCCATCATTATGACTCTAAACACGATAATGTACTCACAGTGGGAGAGTGAGAGGAAGAATTGCACAAGGGGGCGTATACATCGTAAGGAAAGATATCAGCAGTGGCATTGTATATTTGGTCCAAAAATCCCAAGCAAACTTGGGATAAACCATCCGGTGAGGTAAAATTGCAAGTTAACTTGACTCCCGCGTATGATTCATCTGATATGAGGGCGTGTGTCCAGTAGTAATCTAGTGACCCTTTAATGTTTGTTAAGCGATCAATAAGCGCATTCCCAATCTGAAGCATCATTACACATGTTAGGTGGAGCAGAAACTTGAAGTCCTAACTTTTGTCTACGATTAGAAACTTACTGCTATTCCTTTCAGATTGATTATGGTTTGGTTTGTATGCTTGCTGTGATGAAGTATAGTTTGAGCGAGCTGTGGAACATAGTGGCCGGCGTAGCTTTCGCCTGTCAGGTAAAAGTCTCTAGTCTTGTATTCAGGAAACCTCTCCAGCCAGTTAACAAGAAATGTATATGAATCTTGGGCAGTTCTGTTGTCTCCACTTCGGTTGTAATCCGAAGTTGTATTTGAGTAGGAAAATCCAACACCCGCCGGAGATTCAAGGAATATGATATTGGCATCTGCCGGGTCATGTAATCTGATTGTTAATTTCAACAAAAAGCTGGAAAGTAGACAAGAATACCGAGACACTTACCCTTATTCCACGCATAATCATTCCGATACAGAGTTTTACCATCTCTGTTGACTCTAAACGGCCCTAGCTCCATCATTGCTCCACCTCCAAGTGAAGAACAACCAGGCCCTGCCAATAAATTAAGGTTTTTGATGATGAAATTGGTTATGACAAAGATGAACATATACACTTCTCACAAAGCTGTTCCCTGTTGCATAGATGTACTTCATATGATCACCAGCTACTAAAATTCTTAGGCCAGTTAAGATAAAAATGTTGGTGAAATGTAATGATCAACATTTGTTACTTCAACTTGGCGACGTCTGAAAGTGGTAAAAACTATGTCATCCATCTATTAAACAAGGAACAGATTGTTAGGATCAAACACTTAACGATGACTTGAATTGTGAATGAACTAACACCTATCACAAATTTCATGAAAGGCCAAATTCTAACTGATTTTTCCATTTCGTTATAATAAGGTCACAGGGACAAAAGGAGTCGAGGAGTAAAATAATACGTACCGCCATTGAGCCACAGCACAAGGGGCTTCGTAGAAGAGTTTCTTGGAGACTCAACAAAATAATAAAACAAAGCTCGCCCTGCTTTAGGATCCACGGTAACGTAACCAGAATACTGCTTGAAGTCCACTCCATCAGGTTGTCCTGGCAAGCTTTCTATCTCATCACCATCTTTAAGCCCATCTTGAGGGCCAACATACACTGGAGATGTATCCAGTGGAAAGGCTGCATCAGAATTCCTGTTCTTGTACAATTCCCCCCTTGTAAGTTCACTTATATGATTGAAACTCCCTAACTTCGCACCGTAGCAGCCATGAGAAGAGGCTAGCAGGAAACAGAAAGCGAAGCAGAGAAGTGAAGAACTTCCCATTGACAAGTCTATGAACTTGTAAGGACTGGTGGGAATTTCTTTAAATGCCTTTTATTACTTGAAGTGACAGCTTGACCCATGTGAAATGGTCTTCCATTGCTTTTTCATATTCAAAGCTTGGTTAATATGCCAATGCCGGGCGTACATAAAAAAACAATTTATTACGGCCAAAAGATGACGAATCCTTTCATCCCTGTCAAATATTTTGAATGACTGTCGTCTTGTTGCACAAAGTCAGTTATTTTACATAATTTTAGAAAAGACAATCATTGTGCAGATATGCTTGCTAATATAAGAACTAACCAAGGTGGGGCTTTTGTTTATCTCGACTACTCCCTGTGGAGCTACGATCGTTGCTTCTTGCAGATGTAATAGGGGTGGCATACCCACGTATCTAAGTTTGTAATCTTTTCCTTTTAATAAAAAAAAAGTACATAAAAAAACAAGAAGTTTGTACCATTTCTTTCCTGCTGGTGAGTTCTTGCCGACCTGTTTCCGTGTAACTGGAATTTTGAATATTTTTTAATTTATCGGTCGCTCCAATATAAATAAGAAGTTTATTTATTCACTCAAGTAGTATGCTTGAGGTGTATGCAAGGGCACCGCACCAGACAAGAAATGATCACACGCATACGTGCGTGTGGCAGTGGGCTGTGAAGCGCGTGTGCATATTGTCTTGAGACGCCACGCCTTAAGGTTTTCGAGGTATGACCCTTAATAAACTGCCATTTTTGGACGCACAATATCAAGCGTTTTTTTTCTACAATTCATTGCTTTCTATAACGAATACCATCTAGAATTTCATACACTTATCTATAGGGTATTGATAGCTTGTGCAAACGCTGTTTACCATTGCAATTCGTTGTATGTCGAAGAGTATTTACTTACAACCTACTGCACATCATTTCTAATGGGGACAAAAACAAATTCAAATAGAATGTCAAAACTAACCTCGAAGCTATCTTCCTTTCGGTCACAAATCCATAATTTTTCCCCTACATAAACCAGGCCACCCCTAATCTTGTTTTGGTTCTTTGACTTTTCTAGATTATTATCTTCCGTTCCGGACATCAACATCTATGGATCTATCAGTTCAGATGTACTCCAATAATTAGTGGTGGAGTCTCGCTCATCCTTGTGCAGTGTACCCTGGCCTTGATAGCCATAATGGACTTTATCCCTCAAACGTAGCATCATAAAACTGCGCATGGGCTTGTGTTGAATGCCTCAAAACGGGCTCTCAGAAAGGCTGGTGATGGGCTGGCACCCATGCTCAAATGACAAATCCTTGTCATAAGGAGGTCTTTTTAATTTTCCAGTTGAGAAATTTGTTAGAACTGCATTTCATATATAACCCGTCGGTATGAAAAATCGAACTCGGGATTTCAAGACCCCTTGTCATCTCCACCACCCCTCGGAGTTCACGAGGGAGGTCTTGAAGCACAACAGGTTAGGCATTACCTCCTATACGATGACAACCTCCTCCGGCTTAAATTGTTGACCTTTTTCATTTTACAGGACCGGTTGAATCATCATTACTATTATTACCCGGTGAGTGCTGAATTCTTGAGTATTTTAAGTTGATATACAATGGGAATGTTGAAATCGCTTTTCATTTTACAGGACCGGTTGAATCATCATTACTATTATTACCCGGTGAGTTCTGAATTCCTGAGTATTTTAAGTTGATATACATCGGGAATGTTGAAATCGCACGTCCACTAAATATGGAGACTAAAATCGGTTCTTTAATAAGCTTTTCCGTTTGAAACCATACTTATTGTGATGTCAGAGGTAGGTCTTGTCCGTGCTTCACAATATGCGGGCCACTAACTCATATTCCATACTACACGTGAGGCTCTGCTTTATGCAGATTGAGACTTAAGATCACCTCATATTTAACGTTTGGCATGCGAACGGGTGTTAAAGTCCCACATCAATTATACACGGGAGTTGAGATCAGTTTTACCTAATGTGATTCTCATATATCTGAACATACTTTTAAATTGAATACCAGATTTTAGTAGAAAAATAATTAAAAAGAGACATTATTTTGTTATTTTTCAATTTTTTTTGCTGGATACTGGTTGATACAGCCAGTAGACAATAAATAAAGAGTAAAGTGTTGGAGTGGATGTGTTGGCGGATATTGTAGGTTCCGTGACTAAAAAGAATTGATTTCGAGGTACGTTGTAACGCTTTTCTTAAGTTTATATTTGTCCCCACCAGAAATGATGTGCAACGGATTACTGACAAATATTCTCCAAGATAAAATAACTAGTGAATAGCTTTTATACAAACAATATTCACCTCACATAAAAGTATATGTAAATTGGATAATATTTTCTACAAAAAGAATTCTGCAGAAACTCTTTGTTGTAGAAGATCTGCAGAAATGAAGAAATGACGAGAGAAGGCTAGTATAAGGTGTGCCAGATTTTATGCTCTATTTATAAAGCATTAGTGGCTGCTCACCAAGGGTCACACCCTTTCATTATGCACCCATTTGATCTGGACCGTTGGATCAGAAACTGTTAAGATTAACGGTCCAGATCTGGACCATTAACTGACGCATGGGTCTACCCGAACTGGCACCACCCAGATGCCTAATGGGTGCAACCGATCGGGTTTGACCCAAACTGGTGCAACCGTAACTGACTAGCTGCCAACGGTTGGATCTACCTAACTAGAACCATTGCACCGGTTCATCACACCCGTTTACACCAACGGCCCAGATTCAATCACAAAAACTTTAAGGTGTCTAATCGCATGTGCGAAGTGCAAAGTGCGCCATTAAACACCACATTGCGCCTCACAGCCCACCGACATGCTCACATATGATTGTTTCTCGTATCGCACCATAAAAACTCAGTACACTTGCATATACTTTAGTATACCACGTAAGTTTTAAAGAGGAGTTTCTTATTATATACCTACTTACTTTTCTAATTATGTTCTATCTGGATTCTTCTTTCCTTACTTCTTCGACCGCCTTTATTATATCTTTGACATATAAAATGAACTCAATTAATTTAACACTATATTTTGAAAAACACTAACAGGTGTTCATTTAAGAAATGTACGGGGAACCTCATCTCACAAAAGCTAGCAAATCCAATTGCTAACGGACAATGACTGGTCTATACACAATGCATATAAAGACTTGTAAATGTTTTGTATGTGTTTTTGTCTCATTGCTTGTATAGTCCCACAAACATTTGGATCTCCCTACTCTCTCCTTTGAAATTATACAATATAACAATGTGTTGGGATGTGGTTTTGTTATAAGGTAGATATATAGATATCTGAACATGTTCTTTCAAGTTTATTGTTCTAGTGGCATGTCTAACGGTTTTATTTTCAAGGTTCTTTCTCTATGATTAATCATACTGTGAACTCTTACGCATGCACTCCTTAATTTCATAATCGAATCTAAGATGTTATATTGCATGCAATTCTTCGGGAAAAATTCGAATAAAGTGAACAATGATTTTGAAAAAGCCATATACGTGCTTGGCATTAAAACTAACCTAATTTTAAGACCATTCGGAATTCTTTTAGAGGGTGCCAACAGAGTTTGGCTGGCTACTTGGCATATTAAACTAGCAATTTTTATTTGAAAGTAACACCGTGTTTTGTACAATGATCTTTTCATGCTTCGAGTCTTTGAATATTAGTTAACAATTGATTTTTACTTAATATGGTTTAACTAAAATAATTGTAATACTTAAGTTTAGGATTAATTACAGCAGTGTCCTGAAGTTTGGGGGTAATTACCCTCAAAAGACACAAACGTTAAAAAAACACTTGTGTCTATCCGTTAGGTATCCGTCTAAAAAGTATGCCATCGATATGTATTTTTTAAAATGACAATACTATCCTTAAACGAAAAATATTTGTTTTCTACTAACTCCACCATTTCTCTTCCCCACCTACCCCCACCGAATGAATCTATCACCACTCCAGCCGCTAATTGGAGCCACCAAAATCAACTAAAAAAAATAAAAATATCAAAATTCCAGCCAAAATCAATGCCATCGCACCACCACCAACATCAAGATTCCAGCCAAAACTAACCTTGAACGAAGCAAAAAATTCTTAACTCACATGTTCCCTGGTTTCGGGACAAAGACGGTTGTCTTTGGCCAAAAAAGCAATGCCTTAATCAAGCCATAGCTTTCGAGAAATTTCATGTATTCCACTCTATTATGCCGATACTCTTTCTAAGCCTTTGTCTTCTTCCATAATGATGATAGCATAAAAATCCGTGACAACCTGCTTACAGAAAGCGTAACTGCCACTTAATACAGATTTGGTCCACAATTGAGAAGGCAATCCTTGATCTGGCATGCCATAAGTTTCTATGGTGGTTGCTAGTGGCGATGGAGTTGGGTTTGGCGGTTGATGATGCGGTGGAGGTGACGCTAGTGGTGAAAATGGTCGTCTTACCTCAACGGAGGGGTGAGGGAGGGGGCGCGCCGTAGGGGAGGGGGAGGGCGGAGTGGGGAATGGGGGGTTGTTAGAGTTAGAAGATGTGTGTGGGGTGGGGGGGGGGGGGGGGTGGGGGAGAGAGAGAATTTGAAATCTAATTTGGAATTAATGAAAAGGCATTTCAAGAATCTATGTTTCAAGTCATGGATAATGTGGTCATTTCGTTCAGACGGTTAATTATTTCATTACCCTGTTCAATCAACTAATCGACACTCGTGTCATTACTTTCAAACTTCAGGGAGACGGCTGTAATTAACTCTTAAGTTTAATTGTGTTTTTTGATCTATAACATTTTTTATTTTGAAGCATTACCTAACGTGCAAAGATGCCATTTGAGATTGATTCTAAAAGTCCGAATTTTGCTTAAATCTTAATCAATTTTCAAAATCAAATTTAATCTACTTTAAACAGAATCATTTTACTGTTTGGATAAAAAATGCTTAAATCAATTTCAATATGACAAAATGACAATAGCTGGTACTTAATAAATATATTTCTTATATCCGTTTAGAAAGGTGATGTTAAGATAAGTTTCATTTGTAAATAACTATATTACACAAATAAATTATCATAAGTTATTTTCATCTAGTTACAAAAGTTGTTTATTTTTAACTTTAAATTTAAAACACCCACAATCTCACATTAGTGCTTATAGGACAATAATTTTCGCAAATTAGTTTAAGAGTATGGGATGTCCTTTTGTGAGAAATATGAGGATCGTATGGTAAATTAGAAGATCAAATCTGATTATGAGAAATGTAATTATTCAATAATCCTCACTTTTCAGGATTATGAATTTGATCAGGCAGGAAGTCTCTAAACCCATTACCTCACTGTCCTTTACTACGAGCTACACTAATATTTTCAACAGTGGGCTTGACATAAGCCTATGTGACCAAAATCTCTTTGATACACCTGTACCCTCTCAGTCTTATCCTGATCACCAAAGAGAAGTCAAACGCACCCCAAGGAGGGGCACAATAGGTCTGACAGAAGTTAAAGCTTTGACAGAAAGTGGTAAGAGTGGTGCATTTGCGGTTGGCAAACGAAATTGGGTGATGGATGGCAAAGCAAATTACACTGAAGATGATCAGTGGTTGGATGATCAAGCGTGTCAAGGTAAGCGAAATCGAGTGATGGGTACTGGAGCAAATTCCAATGAAGGTGACCTGGGGCTGGATGATAATCAAGCAAGTCAAGGTAATTTGTTCAAGGGTGGAGGCAGCCAGCCCCAAATGGCTCCCACCTCCATCATGAAGTTTCTAGCCTGGAATGTGCAGGGAGTGGGGAAAAATCTCACATTCCGGGCATTAAAGGAGCTGTGTATGCTCCATTCCCATTTACCTGGAACAATAAGCGACACAGGGACGATAATGTGAAAGTGAGACTGGATCGAGCACTTGTTTCATCTGGATGGAGATTAACGTTTCCTTCTGCAATATTACACCATCTTTGTCCAGGAGGTTCTGATCACTGTCCCATCCTACTTGATACTGTTGGCCAACATATCAAAGTTAGGAAAAGATTCATGTTCGAAGCAGCTTGGGCAAAAAGGGCAGATTGTGAGGAGATTGTGAAACAAGCTTGGAAATCAGAGATTAGTGGTTCTTGGTGGTTTCGTATTTTCCATAAGATAAAAACATGTTGGAAAGCTCTGTTAGAATGGAAGATGACAGTTTTTTAGAACTCACATCAGCGTATTCAAGAATTGCAAGAAGAGCTAAAAAACATCTCGGAAACAAATTTGTTTGCTAGAGATGAATTCAATCGAACTGAAGCTGCTTTGAAAAGAGCCTACCTAGATGAAGAACTATATTGGCGTGACAAATCCAGAAAGCTTTGGGTAAAAGCAGGGGATAAAAATACTAAGTTTTTTCATGCTAGTGTTGTGCAAAGACGAAACCAAAATAAATTGTTTGGACTTGAAGATAGTCATGGGTGTTGGCAAGAGGGGACTGATAGTGTAGCAGAGATTGCTGTGAACTATTTCAAAGACATATTCCAAGCATCGCAACGAAGTGATGTGTCAAATATCCTTTCCAATGTTTGGTGCAAAGTTACTCAAAGTATGAACCAGAGGTTGACATCTTCTGTTACTAATGCTGAAATACATTCGGCCTTGTTTCAAATGGAACCATCAAAGGCCCCTGGACCAGGTGGGATGACTGCTTGTTTCTACCAGACGTTCTGGCATATTGTTGGTCATGATATATATTCAGCAGTACGCTTATTTTTTCATTCTGGCCGATTTCTACGAAGTATTAACTCTATGAAGATGAGCCAGCTACGTCCTATTAGTTTGTGTAACATCACTTATAAGATTGTAGCCAAAGTGTTATCTAATAGATTGCTACATATCCTGCCTAAAGTTGTTGGTGAAGCACAAAGCGCATTTGTGACAGGGAGGCAAATCACATATAATATCCTTTTAGCTCAAGAAATCTTCCATCATTTGAAGAATAGACGAAGGGGCAAACACAATTCCATGGCAATCAAATTAGACATGAGTAAAGCGTATGACAAAGTGGAATGTAGTTTCTTGGAAGGTATGATGAGATAGTTGGGGTTTGATGAGATATTGATTAGATGGGTGATGGCGTGTGTTACAACTGTAACTTATGCAGTGAGTATCAATGGGGATAGTAAGGGGTATGTGCAGCCAACGAGGGGCCTTCGGCAAGGTGACGCTTTATCACCAGCATTATTTATAATTGTTGCAGAAGGTCTCTCAGCTTTAATTTCCAAAACGATTGGAAGAGGTTTACTCCAAGATATTAAAATTTGCCACCAATCACCGGAGGTCAGTCATTTATTATTTGCAAATGATACTTTAGTCTGTTGCAAAGCATCTGAACAAAATTGCGATCAACTCATCCAATTGTTGGCCTCTTATGGGAATGCGTCCGGACAATTGATTAATCCTGACAAGTCCTCCATATTGTTCAGCAAAAATACACCGATTTTGGTACGTCGGAATCTATGTCAAAGAATGGGTATCCCGGTGGAGGCACATGCAGGAAATTATCTAGGCTTACCGTCAGAGATCGGGAGAAACAAGACAGAGTTATTTCGTTATGTGATTGATCGTGTCAAGCAAAAAACCGAGAGCTGGAAGGAAAAACTACTGTCACCAGTAGGGAAAGAAGTTCTAATTAAATCAGTAGCTTCGGCCATGCCAACTTTTGCTATGTCCTGTTTTCGATTACCGACAAATATTTGCCAAGAAATCAATCAAACAATGGTCAGGTTCTGGTGGGGGGATAGAACTACGAATAGAAAAATTCATTGGGCTTCTTGGGATAAACTGACCGAAAAAAAGAGCAATGGTGGACTGGGCTTTAAGAATGTAGAGTTGTTCAACCTTGCTTTACGGCTAAACAAGGATGGCGCTTGTTGGTGGGCGGGAATTCTTTGCTGAAACAGGTTCTTAAAGCAAAGTACTTCCCGAATATCACCTTTTTTAAGGCAAAAGTGGGCTCCAATCCTTCATGGGGCTGGAAGAGTTTGTTAGAAGGAAGAGTAATATTGCAAGCAGGTTGTAGATGGAGAGTTGGTAATGGAAAGAGCATCTCTGTTTGGAACGATCCATGGATCCCTAGGCCGAGCACCTTCAAGCCAAAAATCCAAGTATGTCATGATGGTATAAATAAAGTGGCAGAATTGATCGACAAACCAAACGGAAGTTGGAATGAGCAAATAGTGTACGCTACCTTTCATGAGCTAGACGCGAGTGAAATCCTTAAAATTCCTATTTCTGTGGGGAATATGAAAGATCGCATGATATGGCATTTTACAAACAACGGTGCATACTCAGTGCGCTCAGGCTATGAGTCAGCATGTGGTCTTCTTCGAGAAGGAAAACTTACAAGAAAAGATTTGAGTACAGGTGAATCATCCAAGAGGAAGGAATGAAGTATCTACCGGAAAGCATTAGGGAAAATATCTGTACCAAAAAAATTGAAGATGTTTTTGTGGAGATGTTCTCACAACATATTACCGACGAAAGATAATTTCCAGAAAAAGGAAGCTAAAAGTGGATGATTTATGTCCTTTGTGCATTTGTGTTCAAGAAACAACCATTCATTTGCTTTGGGATTGTCATTTCAGACGTGCTTGTTGGTTTATCTCCCCACTAGATGGATTTATGCGAAGAATTTCAGGTACATGTTTCTATGACTGGTGGAACAATTTAATGAATCATTTACAAGCAACAGATCAGGCGACTCAATTACAAGAACTTGCCAGTTGGGTGTTGTAGCACATTTGGAAATGCTGAAATGCAAAAGTGTTCAAGGGACAAATTAGTGAGCCCCTGACACTAATGAGTGTGGCACAGTGGCAATTGCAAGATTATACTAGCTCTTTGGATAGAAGAAACTCTATGAAATCAGGAACTTCACGGAATCAACGACAATATTGGTCATGCCCCGACACCGATTTTTTGAAAATCAATTTTGATGGATCTTGGGTGGCAAATACAGGTAAAGGAGGAGTTGGCGTGGTCATTCGAGATAACTTTGGAATGTTTGTTGCAGGTCAAAATAGACCATTGGAAAATTGCGCGAGCGCTCTCGTATCTGAAGCAATTGCAGCAAAAGAAGGATTGAAGTTGGCACAAGAACTGGGATTCAGATCAGCCATTTTAGAAGGAGACAATAAATGCATTATTAACATGCTACAAGGACAATCTGGACCAAGACCTGAGATCGAAGTAATCATACACGACTGTCATTCTATAGCTAGATCTTTTAGTCAATGTTGCCTTTCGTATAACGAACGTAGAGAAAACGAGGTAGCTCACAGGTTAGCTGGGCATGCTCGTAATGAGCCACATAGAAATACATGGTTGAATGTACCACCGGAGTGGTTGGTCAACTCTATCAGGAGAGAGGTTGGTTTTTGTTAATTTTCAAGCTCAATAAAGCTTTTCTTATCGGTTGAAAAAAAAAATAAGTTCTGAACTTTTTGAGGCAGATTAAATCTCTTAATCTATTTTGCCAAACACCCACAAATCTGATTTAATATAGATTAAATTAGGTTTGACCATCCCAAAATCAATCCCAAACACCTTCTAAGATGAGGAGGGAAGCTCCGATGAGGAGGGAAGCTCCCCATTTATGAACGAAGTGAAGAGCGATAAGGCCCGAGTCGGCTGATAACTGGGAACATAATGCCCTGCTCCTCTAACTGTCACAAATGTCAAATTTTGGTATCCAACGGCATAGCCCCCAACCTGCAGAGAAAATAACAT
Organism: Escallonia rubra; assembly: GCA_033065855.1. Lineage (NCBI taxonomy): Eukaryota > Viridiplantae > Streptophyta > Magnoliopsida > Escalloniales > Escalloniaceae > Escallonia > Escallonia rubra. Next base: position 405,017 of record JAVXUO010000422.1, read on the forward strand.
ATGGTTCAAGTAATTTATCTAGAAGAATTTGAGCCATTATTCTAATAATTGTATATAAATTGCTAAGTTATTACCTCTCCTTGGAGGTACCAGGGGTGCCATTCAGTCTTAACTGGTATTTCCAATTTGTTTATAGCATACCTGGTAGCTATTACCGGTACCACCATATCTGTATCACCACTGCAAAATTATGCCAACTTTGTTAAACTTCCTTTCTATTCTAAACAAATATTGATGCTTGGCAGTAGAATTAATCTCAATCTTCATGTTACATATTAGTCTTATCGATCGAGTATGCAACCAATCTTAGATTTCTGCTTTGATTTTACCAAGTTGAAGTCACCTGTATATCCAAACACGCATTCCAGTTCTCATCAATTCCTGAATGATTGGCAACACAGTGTCTGGTCGATCTGTCCATAATTCGAGTATCATATCACTATATCCAAACAAAAAGACATGCAATTAGGTCAGTCACGTATAGTTGCATTCACTAAGCACAATTCTGAAGTTACTAAGGGTTGTTAGCAGTGCCTGCACTTTTCCCATGGATAAGGAAGACCAGTAAGATTTGCATGAAGAGATTTCTGTACTTCAGGAATGTTTAAGTAGGAAGTTATATAGGCCCGAGAGCACGGATCAAATGCTGAGATCTGCTTGATTTTGTCTTTTAAGTTAGTAGACCTTTCGGAAAAAATTCCCATCATTATGACTCTAAACATGATAATGTACTCACAGTGGGAGAGTGAGAGGAAGAATTGCACAAGGGGGCGTATATATCGTAAGGAAAGATATCAGCAATGGCATTGTTTATTTGGTCCCAAAATCCCAAGCAAACTTGGGATTCACCTTCCGGTGAGGTAAAATTGCAAGTTGACTTGGCTCCCGCGTATGATTCATCTGATATGAGGGCGTGCGTCCAGTAGTAATATAGTCTCCCTTCGATGTTTGTTATGCGATCAATAAGCGCATTCCCAATCTGAAGCATCATTACACGTGTTAGGGTCGTAGCAGAAAATTGAACTTCTAATTAAATTTTGTGTATGATTAGAAACTTACTGCTATTCCTTTGAGATTGATTATGGTTTGGTTTGTGTACTTGTTGTGATGAAGTATAGTTTGAGCAAGCTGTGGAACGTAGTGGCCTGCGTAGCTTTCGCCTGTCAGGTAAAAGTCTCTAGTCTTGTATTCAGGAAATCTCTCCAGCCAGTTAACAAGAAAGGTATACGAATCTTGGGCAGTTCTGTTGTCTCCACTTCGGTTGTAATCCGAAGTTGTATTTGAGTAGGAAAATCCAACACCCGCCGGAGATTCAAGGAATATGATATTGGCATCTGCCAGGGTATGTAATCTGACTATTAGTTTCAACAAGAACCAGGAAGGTAGACAAGAATACTGAGACGATTACCCTTATTCCACGCATAATCATTCCGGTACAGAGTTTTACCATCTCTGTTGACTCTAAACGGCCCTAGCTCCATCATTGCTCCACCTCCAAGTGAAGAACAACCAGGCCCTGCCAATAAATTAAGGATTTTGATGATGAAATAGGTGTATGACAAAGATGAACATGTACACTTCTCACAAAGCTGTTCCCTGTTGCATAGCTGTATTTTATATAATCACCAGCTACTGAAATTCTTAGGCCAGATAAGATAAAAATGTTGGTAACATGCAATGATGAACATTTGTTACTTCAACTTGGCGACGTGTTTAACGTAACTCTTATATTGCTGAAAGTGGTAAAAATTGTGTCGTCCATCTGTTAAACGAGAAATTTCTCTTTTGGATGTCCCTAAAAAAATAGACCATTTCTAGAACAGATTTAGGATCAAACACTTAACGATGACTTGAATTGTGAATGAACTAACACCTATCACAAATTTCGATAGGCCAAATTCTAACTGATTTTTCCATTTCGTTATAATAAGGTCACAGGGACAAAAGGAGTCGAGGAGTAAAATAATACGTACCGCCATTAAGCCACAGCACAAGGGGATTAGTAGAAGAGTTTCTCGGAGACTCAACAAAATAATAAAACAAAGCTCGCCCTGCTTTAGGATCCACGGTAACGTAACCAGAATACTGCTTAAAGTCCACTCCATCAGGTTGTCCTGGCAAACTTTCTATCTCATCACCATCTTTAAGCCCATCTTGAGGGCCAACATACACTGGAGATGTATCCAGTGGAAAGGCTGCATCAGAATTCCTGTTCTTGTACAATTCCCCCCTTGTAAGTTCACTTAATTGATTGAAACTCCCTAACTTCCCACCATAGCAGCCATGAGAAGAGGCTAGCAGGAAAAAGAAAGAAAAGCAGAGAAGTGAAGAACTTCCCATTGACAAGTCTATGAGCTTGTAAGGACTCATGGGAATTTCTTTAAATGCCTTTTATTTACTTGAAGAGACGACTTGACCCATGCGAAATGGACTTCCATTGCTTTTTCTTATTCAAAGCTTGGTTAATATGCCTGTTGCTGAGTTCTTGCCGTTTCTTGGCAACCTGTTTCTATGTAATTGGAATTTTGAATCTTTTTGGATTTATCGGTTGCTCCAATATGGATAAGCCACTGGTGTGCCCATGGTTGTCTTGGCTTTCTCTGGTGCAACTGGTTTGAACTAAGTGCTTTTTAGTTTTGATCTTTTCATTGTAGTACTAAAGAAAAGGATGCTCAATTTAATATTTTAGGGAATGACCTACCGGAAAGAAGTCTGATCACACATGAAGGGGCCTATTACGATTATAATCGCAGGTCAGGAAACGAATAAGTATTTTCAATATATACGACTTGTGGACCTTTCACCTCATTTTTCTTGTTCAAGTTGATAATCCTGTTTTCTTATTCTTTGCGGTGTGAGGAGGAATAGTTCCAAACTTTTTAAGCTACCAGAAGAATTTGGAACTGCGGAGGCTTGGACTTGAGACCACGTAGTTATTTGATAGATTATGTTGGCCAACTCTCCAAGTGCCTCTTGTGCACAAAAGTTGATCTCCATTTCTCATCTGATTGTAGATTGTTAAATGTCTAGGGCTTTGAGCAATTATGAACAAAAAAAAGGTAACACTAGGGACAAAACCTCTTCTTCTTTTCTTGGTAAAATTTTGTGTTACAATCTTTGTAAGTTAGGGTATGATCTTGAGGTGCTTCTTGTGAGGCCTGCGTCTTTCGTCCAATGTACGCTTGTACTAGAACAAAGTTAAGTTTCTAGCTAGCTTTGAGTGAAAAGCTTGTCGACAAAAATCTCTTGTACTTTCGGTGATTAAATGACTATTATCTGCTGTCACTGAGGTTACATTCCAGGTAACTTGTGGTTGCAGCATATCTCAACTTGAAATCACTTGGAAGGGTTGAACAAATTAGCTGGACGTGATAAAACCAGAATATGGTAAGTGAATCTGATGCCGTAAGAACTGCAATTAGATGGTTGCAACGTCGCGCTGCTACTCTGCGCTTGCTGCTGGTGTATGATGACCTGCACATATGTGAGTGCGTGCTAGCAATTTGCATTTGATACCATTTAATTTGGCTACACACCGGAAGAAGTTGAATGCTGTGTCATCAGACCTGTATACATGCTACACTTTTCCCACTTAAGAAGTTAGAACTGTCTGATCATAATGCTGCCTAAGAACATATTGAGAAAGTGTCATCCCTGTCAAAGTTGAGCTGAGTGTTCCCACACGTGGACCAGACACAAGTTCTAATCCACGCTGAATCACTAGGCTAAGGTCTCCTCACACCACCGCAGCGGTCCCAGCTTCCTAAGAGCTTGTATCCAGTACTAATCGATACTTTGCATCTGAACTCCAAATCTGTGGGATGACCTCGAACGTCATACTGGTGTGCTTTGATTTAATGGGTGGACAAGCATATAAAGTTTTAAACATGACTTTAATCGATGGTGTTTTTCAAAATATTATGTCCAAATGTGTTTGCTTTCGAGTTCACTTTGTGCCTCAAAATGATGGTATGAAAGGAAGGTGAAGAGACTAATAGGAAAGAAATCCACGCAGAAGCGAAATCGGAAAAGACTAATAGCATTGACGATAGCTTCTTAAAGAAATAAACGGTGGTCGTAGATTAAATTTTAAATTTCCCAAATCTTTAGTCTTAAAAAAAAATTAAAAGAAAAAAAAAATGTATCACAAGTTTCACCAAAATATTGATTATCCTCCTTCATTTCTTTGTTTATAAAAATCTAGTCAATAATATTTGCATATTCATATCAAGATAGCTTGGGGATTGACTATTAAACTTCACCTTTTATCAATTAAATGTGTTCTTTATAGTTCTATGCTAATTCAATTTTTTATCTAATTGTTATTGGAGATAATTCATGTTATGTAATGTAGTGCTACACAAACAAATTGGTATATTAGGAAATTGTCGAACTTTATAAGGAAATTGGTATTGTATTCTCTTAGAGTCAACTTTTCTTTCATCCACTTAAATTCCCTTTAACGGAAATGTTAGGGTTTTTTTTTGTTTTGTTGTTGTTGGTAGTAGCTAATATTGCCAACATGATACATCTAGGGATGACTATTTCAAGCATTTCCTTTTTGACTTTTGGGCTCATATTTGCTGCTAAAAGAAATAGTGCAGTGACAAAAGAAAAGATATCAAAATAAGGATTGAAATACCCTAAGAATCCAACCATATATATCAACAAAAAATTCTAGATCTTAGTTGTTAGTATGGTGTACTATAAAATGGAATGCATGCATTTACAACATCATATATAGGTAAAACTTAACCTTTGTGTTTAAGCTTTTAAGTGCAAATTGATTAAGTAATTAGTAGAGGAGATGCAACACGAACTGACGCATAATGTTTATTTTGATATTCCTACATCTTTGTCTAGAATATTTTATTAGTACTTTACACCTACTTAGCCTATAAAAAGACTTTACAATATACAGTTTTAGACATACAAAATAAAACTATAGTGAAAATAACCCTCTCATTTGTATTGAATATAAAAAATTAAAAGTGAGTCGGATTTGTCATAAAGCAAGCCTTCCTTTTTCTTTCATATTATATCTTTCTTTTCCAACATATGGTCTTTGCATTTCAAGCTCCCCTCCTGCTAGCTTCCTCTAACTAGCTTCTTCCCATTTGTTTCCTTTTCTTCTCCTCCCATTTGTAGAAAATAACTTCAAGTTTGCTGCCACCACTGCACTGAGTGCATGCAACATGTACATAATTAATTAAAATATTGGAACATGAATAAGACAGTAATCAAGCTTCTAATTTGCTAATTAGATTGCAAAACTTAAAATAATGTTGTCGGGAAATTATGAACAGATATATCCAACAAAAAGGATGAACAATAGTAGAACTTTTTCCTTGAAGGAACTAAGAGGAAAACAACCAAACATAAACATTTGTTGGTAAATTCCTTCATGTAGTAATCGCATGGAGAAGTTATTGAGTATGCACCGGAACATCAATGACATCCAGTGGTTTCGTGGTGGCATCTGCATCACCATAGCCATCACCGTAGCCGCACGATGGGATTCACGACGACAATGCATGTTCCCGACTCATGTTCATGTGCACTTGTACTCGGGACCGTTGATGTTTTGTTGTAAACAACTTTTAACAAAGTTGTTTTTGTTTGTTTATCGGTGCATCACGCCATCACTTTGGTTTAACTCTTCCTAATTGCTCCTAACACTTACTCCGCCCCACCGACCCCACCTTCATTTTTAGCAACCAACAAAGCAAATATTCTCATCAAATCCTAAGTTTTAACACTTGGGTATTTCACAGCAAGCAGAAAGAAAAAAAAAATACTGGAGGAAAAAAAATGCAGCAATTACAAAATATATATTGTAAAGAACAACCGAATGCAATTGTGAATTATTGAAACTTATTTTCCAATATTAGAACATAAGCAATACATATATGTAAAGGCATTTCTTCCCCAAGTTCAGTTGCAAATAAATGGCCTTAAAAGCCAAGAAATAATAAAGTTCAGTCGAAAATTTTGCAAAAGGGAGAAAATCTATTTCTACACCTAGAAGATAAACATTTTTTACAACATTTTTTTTTAATTTCAAATTTAAAGTATACCAATTTTTTATGAGAGTTTATTGATTAATGAACTAAAGGCATAGTATAGGCATTTCATGTACTTACCTATCATCTAGCTGACGAGGAACTTGCCAAAAAATCAATACTACCATACTAACGAAAGACGGTATGACAAAAAAAGAAGCAAAAAAGAAGAAGAAAGATAGGTCAAAGACTCAAAGGGAAGCAAATTAGGCGGGAATAGACTAATAAGATGTCAAAATTATTGTTAAAATAATAAGTAAATTAGAAGTTTAGATTAATTCTAGCAATAGTAACCAGGTTAGAAGTCCAAATTTAATGGATAATAAGTGGACTAGAAGTTTAGATTAACTATAACACTAATAAATAGGGTAAATTGGAAGTCCAAATTCAAGGTAACCTCAGAGCTAACCATAGAGCTAATTTTATAAAGTTTAAAATAGTAAGTAAATTAGAAGTCTAGATTAATTCTAGCAATAGTAACCAAATTAGAAATCTAAATTCAATGATAAGTGGATTAGAAGTTTAGATTAACTATAACAATAATAAATAGGTTAAATTAGAAATCCAGATTCAAGGTAACCTCAGAGCTAACCATAGAGCTGAGAATTCAAGTGAAAAACTCGGCTTTTATATTGAATATTGATGATTAGAAGTTTAGATTAACTATAACAATAATAAATAGGCTAACTTGGAAGTCCAGATTCAAGGTAATCTTAGAGTTGAGAATTTCAGTGAAAAACTCGGCTTTTATAAAGTTTAAAATAGTAAGTAAATTAGAAGTCTAGATTAATTCTAGCAATAGTAACCAGGTTAGAAGTCTAAATTCAATGATAAGTGGATTAGAAGTTTAGATTAATTATAACAATAATAAATAGGCTAAATTAGAAGTTCAGATTCAAAGTAACCTCAGAGCTAACCAAAGAACTGAGAATTTCAGTGAAAAACTCGACTTTTATACAGTTATATCAATTAACTTCCGGATATTAACTTTTATGGATCTATCAGTTTCAGATGTGCTCCAATAATTAGTGGTGGAGTCTCGCTCATGCTTGTGTACCCTGGCCTTGATAGCCATAATGGACTTTGTCCCTCAAACGTAGCATCATAAAACTGCGCATGGGCTTGTGTTGAATGGCTCAAAACGTGCTCTCAGAAAGGCTGTTGATGGGCTGGCACCCATGCTCAAATGACAAATCCTTGTCACAAAGGGAAGTCTTGAAGCACAACACGTTAGGCATTACCTCCTACGTGATGACAATCTCCTCCGGCTTAAATTGTTAACCGTTTCCAATTTACAGGACCGGTTGAATCATCGTAACTGTTGCCTGGTGACTGGTGAGTGCTGAATTCCTGGGTATTTTAAGTTGATATACATTGAGAATGTTGAAGTCTCACGTCTACTATTAAATATACATTGAGATCAGTTCCTAAATATGCTTTTGAGCTTGATAACATATTTTAATATGATATTAGAACTAGGCTCTTCCCGCACCTCATAATCTACAGGTCGCTACCTCATATTCCACGCTACTCGTGAGACTCTGCTTTATACGGATTGAGACTTTAGATAGCCTTATATTTCATGTTATGCGTGAGAGTGGATGCTAAATATAGGAAAAACTATGAAACTACTATATTAAAAACTAAAAAATTTACGTAGCAAACTTATCGAAATACGAAGTGTAGTTTTGCCCCCTCGAAGATTATATGTTGGTGTTGTAGATCTCGGAAAGTTTCAAGAACAACCTTCTGCTTGCTTTTATCACGGAACAATTTAGAGAAAGAGAGAGTTATGAAGTATTTTATGTGCCTAAAATCAGCTAAGAGCTCGTCCTTTTATAGTGAGAAAATTGGTAAAAGTCAACTGCTTAAATAGAGTATAACGACTAATTAATTTCGACGGATAAGGATTTAATTTTGGGATTTGTTTGCTAAAAATATGCTGTCATTTGTCATTTTGGTCAACGAAAATCTCAGATAAATTATTGTGCACGGATTGGATAGGCATGTAGCGACTTTTGGGCTGGGATTTGCACCACCTTATGCAAGTAACACTTGACGCGTCCGGTTAACTAATTTTTTTTGGAATTTGTCTGATAAAATCAGATTGGATAGCCTTGCGAGGGCTTTTGGGTCGGGATTTGCACCACCTTGCGCACGTGACGCGTCCTGTAACTAATTTTTTGATGAATTTTTTAAATTGAGAACTTGGCCTTGGAATTGCTAGGGCCTAAGTCCGATTCTCGCGCGCGTTAAAGTCCACCCTTATCAGCTTATTTCGAAGCCCAAGATGCCTAGCAACTTATATACCCATGTGATTTCTCTAATGCTTCCAATGTGGGACCGTAAGTTTTGCTTAACTTATGCAAGTTCAAGCAAGCAAGTTTGAGGAGCATTTCAAGGATGAAAACATTTGATTTTTGGCTTTGAAATACTTGCAATTTGTTCACCAAATACAACACTAAAGTCCCACATCGACTATACATGAAAATTGAGATCGGTTTTTGTCCCTTATTTACTTCTGAGCAAATTGAGCATGCTTTTAAATTGAATATCAGACTTAATATAAAAAAAAATACTCGAATGGTTTATTATATCACTGCAAAATAAATGGAAGAAGACAGTTTTTTTTCTTTTTTCCAAAATTTTGCTGGGGACTGGTTGATACAGATCAACCCAATAGACAATAATTTAAGAGTAAAGTGGAAGCTCTTGCCAGTCCTCTCTCTCGGTCCTTCTGCATCCTTGGTGATGCTTCCATCCCGAACCTCTGTTCAGGTTCTGCTTTCCCCGGCAATGGTCCGAAACACTATCGGAATACATCAATCTTTCTACATAACCCTTTAAACCCCTTTTCTTAGAAAAACCCTTGTATCCACATAATCCTTTTTTTTCTTTCATCACTCTGTTTCCTTCTGCGTGGTCTCCTTCCCACAGCCTTATCTCCAACTCTCCTCTGTATATCCTTAACTCTCATCCTGTATCAATACCCATTATGACTCCTTCCCAGACCAATCTAGAAGAAATAAATGAACTCATCAACCAAACTAATCGGCTTAAATGTTCCTTAGAACCGATTGAATTAGAATCTGATCCTTCCTTCACTGAATCCTCTCTCTCTCTAACTCTCATTGGCAAAATCATCAGCGACAAAATGCTCAATCACCATGGGGTCAAAAGTATTATCCAACGAGCATGGAATCCGACCCATGGCTTCAAAATCCGGGAACAAGACAATCGTCTACTGTTCATCTTCAACAATGAACAAGACATGCATCGAATTCTGGAAAACCGACCTTGGTCGATCATGGGAGCGCATCTGGCTCTTCGCGAATGGCCATCGGATGTGGCAATACAAGAAATCCCTCTTCATCTCTCTCCTTTTTGGGTAAGGGTCTGTGGTCTTCCACCCAATAAAATGACGTTGAACAATGCTCAAACAATAGCAAACAGATTGGGCAACCTACTGGAAATTGAAAAATCCAAAGAAGGAAAAATTGGAGTGAAAGGGTACATGCGCCTCAGAGTTGAAATCAATGTTGAGGAAGCTCTTCCCAAAGGCTTTATCATGAAGAGGAAGGGAATACAGGACATCTGGGTTCACTTTCGGTATGAACGACTTCCAGATCTGTGCTTCGGTTGTGGTCATCTTGGACATGTCCAAAAATGGTGCCACCAACAAGCTGATCCGCTGGCTAACTGGAACATTGTGGGAGCTCCTCGTCCTTACGGACCGTGGATCAGAACCTCTTATGAAGGGGATTGGCTTCCCCTGAAGCAAAATCCAACTCCACAGAACTTCTTCTCGGCGAGCTCTTCACCGGCGTTAGGGGATTGCTTGGCTCAACCGGAACAGGACATGGCACTCGGCCCGAAAATGCCACCTACGAGCTCCAACCCCGAGACACCTACCCCTGACCAAAACCACGATGCTCCCAGCTTTTCCTCTCAGCAGGTAGGTACCGTCCAAATCAAACTCAATCCTATCCCTCCCCTCTCTGACCTTCTCTCAGTAGAGACAAACCCCTCCTTTCACCAAACTACTCCCTCTGCTAAGGTCGCGATTCAAGCGCTGACACTCAACCTACCCCATCTTGGTCAACCTAACTCTCCTCAATCAGATGACCCATCCGAAAACCTACAGGACCCTCCTGGTAACCCATCTCCTAAACAAATCATCACTCATGTTTCGGCCCATAACACCATCCCCCCGCATAAACCAGGCCCAAACCAAACTCACAAAAGAAAATTGAGCCTGCTGTCTTTAGGTAACCAAAAAAAACTCAAGCCCACTACAATTTCCTTAGGCCCAACCCAACTCGAACTGAACCCACAACCTGTTCCTATGCATCCCAGCACCACAAAAAAGAAGCCCCAATACAGAAAACCATCTCTCAAACAACTTGCGAGACTACATAAGCAAAATTTCACCTCCTGCTCCTCATCAACAGCCGTTGGAAGTCCTCGTATCTCTTATGTGGAAGAAGGCGTAGTCCTTCAACCACATCCCCCATGTTAGTCTTATCCAGAAACTGTCGAGGGCTTGGAACCAAAAAGAAGGTTCGGGCCCTCCGTAGGCTTGTCAAAAGCTGCTCTCCTGATATTCTCTCTCTCTCTGAAACCAAATTGTCTTCTACTTCTCTCATTCCCCTTCTCTACTCTTTAGGCTTCTCTCATAACTACTGCGTCAACCCCGTTCGCTCTGCTGGAGGTCTCTGCTTGGCTTGGAAGCCAGGTGTGGACCTAGAAATAATCTCTGCCTCAACAAATTTCATCAATGCTATCATATTTTCTGATCCACCAACAACCCCTTGGCTGTTGTCGGCTGTCTACGGTCCCCCTTACCAACAGAAAAAACCGGTGTTTTGGGAGAATCTTAGAAAAATCGTTGAGTCGTTCTCAGGCCCATGGATGGGTATTGGTGACTATAATGAGATTATTGCTTCATCAGAGAAAGTTGGAGGACGGCCGTTTGCTTCAACATCAACAGGGGGTCTCATTTCGGTAATAAATGATATGGAGCTGATCGACCTTGGCTTTTCTGGCAATCCGTTCACGTGGAACAACAAAAGGCCTCTGCTAGCTAACATCAAGGAAAGGATTGACCGTGGTCTTGCAAATCCGGCCTGGCGTCTTCTCTTCCCCAACGCCTCTATTCATCATCTGCCGGCCCACCAATCTGATCATAGTACTCTTGTTCTTAGCACCATAGAACTTACTCCTCAGTTTCCCAAACCGTTTAAATTTCTGGCCTGCTGGACCAGAGATCACACCAGTCATTACGTCGTGGATCATGCTTGGAGGATTCATGTTCGAGGCTCTCCTCAATTCATTCTATGTCAAAAACTCAAAAATGTTCGGCGTGCTCTTAAGGCTTGGAACTCTTCCCATTTTGGTAATGTCCAAGCAAATATTAAAGCACTGTCTGAGGCTATTGATAAGGTCCAAAAAGAAGAGCCAAATCATTCCAACCTAGCCCGTGAAGCTAATCTGCAGATGTCAATGGATGAAGAATTGAAGAAGGAGGAATTGCTTTGGATGGAAAAATCCAGATTTCAGAAGATCTTAGAAGGTGATCGCAATACTAGATTCTTCCATCTGACTACTATAGTCAGAAGGCGACGAAATGCGCTTGAGTGTATCAAAAACAATGAGGGCGTCTGGATTAAAGGACCGAAGCAGATTGGTAACTGCTTCAATGAACATTTTCTCTCTGTCTCCACGAGTTCCAATCCGTATCTCCCTCTCGATCTGGAGAATCTTTTTCAGCCTGTACTCTCGGAAGCGGACCATGAGATGTTATGTGCAACTCCTTCCGACTCTGAAATTGGTTTGATTCTAAAAAATCTGGGCAATTATAAAGCTCCGGGGCCAGATGGTATGACATCAGTTTTCTATAAATCCTACTGGCGTACTACGAAGTCTGATGTGATCAATAGTGTAAAATCCTTCTTCACTGGTCGTCATCTTCTCAAGGAACAGAACCACACGCATATTGCTCTCATTCCCAAGCTAGAAAATCCTTCTTCTGTTAAACACTTCTGTCCGATTAGTTTGTGCAATACAAATTACAAGCTCATCTCCAAAGTTTTGGCGTCTCGGCTGCAATCTGTTCTAAACAAGTTAATCTCGCCCCTCCAAGCAGCCTTTGTACCGAATCGGATTATAAGTGACAACAACATTATGGTCCAAGAACTGTGGCATACCATGAGACACAAGAAAGGGAAGTGCGGACTCATGGCAATCAAACTCGATATGGAAAAGGCATACGACAAGATGGAATGGGGCTTTATTCTTGCGGTCCTGACCAAATTCGGCTTTGATAGCAGATGGATAGAATGGGTCAATCAATGTTTAAGCACAGTCTCCTTCTCGACGCTTATTAATGGATCCCCTCATGGTTACTTTCATCCGTCCCGAGGCCTTCGGCAAGGAGACCCTCTGTCCCCGTTCCTATTCATTCTAGGTGCGGAAGTCTTAACACGATTGATTCTTCGAGAGGAGCAACAAGGCCATGTTCATGGCATTCGAGCTAGTCGTGGAAGCCCCCCCATAACTCACCTGCTTTTTGCTGACGATATTATCCTATTTTGCAGGGCAAATGAATATGAAGCAGATGCGATGCTCAGATGCCTCTGTAAATATGAAGCTTGGTCTGGTCAAAAAATTAACCGAAGCAAATCTCGTGTTTTCTTTAGCAAGAACATGGCTTCTAACCAACGCCGGGATCTTTGTGCACAATTGGAGCTGAAACAAGCCCCCCAAAATGATAAGTATTTGGGGCTTCCTATTTTCACCAACCATAACAAAGTGGGTTTGTTCAAATCTATTGCGGAAAGAGTTAACCATAGGCTCAGTGGTTGGAAGGCAAAGTGCCTATCACAGGCGGGTAGGAGTACATTAATTAAAGCTGTGGCTTTGGCTATTCCATCTTACACAATGTCTACCTTCGTTCTTCCTACAGCTGTTTGTGATAACATTGATAGTGCTATAAGGCGATTTTGGTGGGGACACAAGGAGTCCGCAAAGCACTCCTACTGCCCAAAGGCATGGAGTTCTATTTGTACTCCAAAACATTGTGGCGGATTGGGCTTCAAACTAATGAGAGAGGTTAACAAAGCTCTAATCGCTAAGCTTGGATGGACAGTGCTCAATTGCCCTGGGAAAATGTGGGTTCGGATGATGGCAGCAAAGTATCTCAAAAAATCCTCCTTCCTGGACCATACGCCGCCTAGAGGAGCTTCTTGGTTATGGAAAGGAATCATGTCTAGCCAAAAAACAATTCAGAAAGGTGCCTGCTTCATCGTGGGAAATGGTACATCTATTGATTTCCGAAATGACCCATGGATCCCTACTTTGCAAGGATTCAAAGCTCCAATTTCTCCAGCCTTCAATCAGCACAACTCAAGGGTTTCGGACCTTATCGATCATCATACCGGCACATGGAATAGGCTGAAATTGCATCGCTTCTTCCCGGATTCCGTCATCAAGGAAATTCTTAATATTAGAATCTCCTTATCTAAACCTCAGGACTTCTTAGCCTGGATCCCATCCAAATCCGGGAAGTTCTCTTCTAAAGCAGCTTATCTCTCGGAAAATGAAAATCGGTTCCGATCCTACCACTCTGATTCCCTGCATTTTTGGAAGTTGCTGTGGAAAGCGAAATTACGAGAACGACACAAATTGCTGGTCTGGAAAATTGCTTGGGACATATTACCAGTTCGCCTCAAAATTCAAATTTTCAATCCAGGTATGGACACCTCTTGTCCCTTATGTTCTTCTGAGTTTGAATCTCCAGTCCATCTGTTCATCTCATGTCCCTTTTCCCGAGCTATTTGGCTAGCGTCTCATGACTCTTTTCGGCCTCCCCCTATTACTGCTCCATCCTCTGCTCAAGTCATATCAAAGATTCCTTTTTGGCTGGAATTCATAATCAACCCAAGGTTACCAACCTTCAGTGATAATCACACAAAGCACCAATACACCCTTTTTGCCTGCACTCTTATCGATCAACTTTGGTGGACTCGCAATCGCAAGGTCTTTCTGAATATTGAACCATCACTGGAACAAGTCATCAAACAAGTGAAAATAGCTTTCAGTAGTAGTTTGCTAGCTCTTCTTCCCAAACCATCACAACCCAACTCATTGCAGTCCAGCCCTTCGATTCCAAAGAATTGGTTCCGAGTAAACTTTGACGCAGCTATCAGAATGGACAAAACCATCCAAGCGGCGATCATCAGAAACCATGATGGATTAATTGTAGCTGCCCAAGCTCAAGCGTCCCCTCCAATGAATGCGGAAATGGCAGAAGCAACAGCAGCTCTCCTTGCGATCAAACTGGCTACAAGGATGAAGTGCTTGAATGTGGTGTTTGAAGGTGATGCTTCAGTGATTGTGGAGTGGATGAACAATTGCGATTCAACACCAAGTTGGTCTTGCTTTGCAGTGGTGGAGGACTCCAAGGACATGCTCAAAAGATTCAATTGTTGGACGTTCTTAAAAGTTAGTAGATTTGCTAATAGGTTAGCGCATAATCTAGCCAGATGGGCTGATGTAAACGAGTTTTTTGGCCTAGTTCCCACCTCATCCATCCTTCCCCTTTTGTTAATGGATGAACATGGGAACTAGTTTTTTCCTCTACCTGTATTCTTTTTTTTGAAGTTCTGTTATCATAAGTCTTGCTTAGAAAAAAATAATTTAAGAGTAAAGTGTTGGAGAGTGTTCATTTAAGAAAAGTACGGGGACCATGTTTTCAAGAAAGCTGGCAAATCCAAATCCAATTGCTAAGAGACAATGACTGGTCTATACATTTACACAATGTATATAAAGACTTGTAAATGTTTCATCTGTGTTTTTGTCTCATTGCCTGCATAGTCCCACAAACATTTGGATCCTCCCTACTCTCTCCTTTGACGTTATATAATCTGCCAAGGCCCTTTGCTAATATCTTATTCTCCGTGAAGCAAATTTGTTGGGATGTGGTTTTGTTACAAGGTAGATATATCTGCACATGTTGACTCTTTCAAGTTTACTGTTCTAGTAACATGTCTAATATTGGTTTTATTTTTAGGTTTTTTTCTCTGTGATTAACTATGTTGTGAACTCTTAAAAGGATCAACTGGCTCGAATCTGTATTAAAGAAGTAGTTAGCCGATATAGTGTACCAGTAACTACTGTATCTGATAGAGATACAAGGTTCACCTCAAGGTTCGGGAGGAATTTTCGAAAAGAAATGGGAACTAAGTTAAGCATGAGTACGACGTTTCATTCAGCGATAGATGGTCAGTATAATCCAAATATTGGAAGATATATTGAGAGCATGTGTTGTAAACTTTGGTTGAAATTGGGACGAGCAGTTGCCCTTAATTGAATTCTTTTATAATAATAGTTGTTACCGAACATGTATCGGAATGGTCCCATGCGAAGCAATGTAAGGTTGAAAATTTCGCACCCCGATTTGTTGGGAAGTGGTTGGGGAGAAGAGGCCTCGTTCCCATGTTCGTGATCAAATTGTCATATAGGATGTCTGTCTCTTAAGTGTATTGCATGCAATCTTTCGCATTAAATTCAACTAAGTGAACAAAGATTTTGGAAAAGCCATACGTGCTTGACATTAAGACTAAACTAATCTTAAGACCATTTGGAGTTCTAATAGACGGTGCCAACAGAGTTTGGCTGGCTGCATTACTGGCACGTCATCTCATGATTAGTGTATGACACGGACCCTCATGTCTATTGTGGTGACTGGATCGGACTTGGGTTGGCTGGCTTGATATTTTTATTGATTTACATATATTCAACTCAGTTGGATATGGGTCATTTTCTCATGAAGAAGTTATAATTGTTTCTAATGATGAAATTAGTAGGTTTTGCTACGTACTTAAGGCTGTTGTTGATGGGAAATCATGATGAAAGAAGGGTTGTTCCCAAGATAAGCCAGTGCAGCAGCAGTAGTTAACCTTATAAAACTACAAGTCCCAAGTGGAAAGTGGGTTTGGATTGTCACCAGCGATGATCATAAAAGGGCAAAACTTTCTGGCATGTGGCTGCTTTTCACCTTTTATCATGACAGCACCATGGCCCTGTTCTCCCATTTTCTATTCTGGCCTCGTGCCCACCAAAAGTGAGACTCCAGAAACCCATGGAGGTTCCTCCCAGGACCCTCAACAACTCTAGGACCACAGTCCATACACAGCCACTGGGCATTGGTTCACATCTTGACCTTGTTTCAATTATTTCTTATATCAGTTTGGCATTAGAAAAAAACTTGCCCTCTGCGTGTTAATGGCTTGTGATTTGCTGTGGTTGATAGTGGCATGTTCTTGGCTGTATAAGCATGCAGTTACACATACCTAGTAATCATGCTGGCATGGGATAGGGGCGCAAGAAGAAAAGTAGAAAGGTGACAGCAGCGAATTAGCTTTAACGGAATTAGTACAATCATTTGAGTGGCCAGACGATGGAATTCATTTATCAACAAAAAGTCCCCACACTGAAAAGCTTTGTTGGCTTGGTACATCTTTTTTCAAAGAGGGGAGGAGGCCTTTGATGGGTAGACATCTATGTGATGAATATGATTCGTGGGGCATTGTCCTTGTGGGAATGGGGCAGCAGCATATCATCTATTAGATCCGTAGGTAATCATACCTTTTTCTATGACAAGGCCAGACCAGATCCAACCAAGAAATGGTGGTCTAATCCCAATTTCACCTCTGGTTATGGACTTTAGGTGGAGGGTCACATACCTCCTGTTGATGATTCCTCTGGTCTCTGAATCTCTGTTTCACAGTCGATGCTGTGGGGTAAATTTGTGGTAAAATCCTTTATACTTACTAGAGTGATAATATTCAATTATTCGCTATCCCTATGCGTACAACCAGAGACTTTAGACGAGTAAATTATCTGCGTTGTAACACTACATTACCAAGCTCAGTGAATGCGCTGCCGTCTGCATCTCCGTATGAGTAGCTCAGATTAAGGTAAATGGATAGGCGTACTGCATAAAAAATAAAAAAATGTAATACTAAGGTAGTAGGGGCTTGAACGTTTTTTTTTTTTTGCCTAATCCTTTCCTCGTTGTATATGGTGAACCGCTACCATGACATCTACGAGCGGGATAGATTCAATTATCTATTTTTTCACTCTCTTGTTCGGCAAATTAGCCCTCAGATTTGGCTCCTCTTCGTTTAGGGATAATCGGAGGATTTTGGAGTTGCCCATTTGAATTATCAGGATAATGTAGGAGACTAAAGACGGTCGATTGGAGGCTCTTCTGTTTAGCCATTCTAATGAAGAGGATCCAACTTTAGAAGGAAATTAAAGGAGTCGGCATTACTAGAAAAGGCTCTTAATGAAGTGAACATTGTGGATGCCATTAAGATGGACATTACTGCTTAGCAGTCTAATTGAAAGTTCACTTTGAGGCATTGTCCTTGAAATACTATAATTGAAAGTGAAAGGAGCTCTTTTACCTTCCAACTTTAGTTGGATGTGCTAGGAGCTCTTTAGCCTTTAGTCATCTTGGAAAAGAGAAATCCATTATCAACATATCCTCATGTCATGTCGCTGCCGTTGTATGCTCAGAACGAAGGCCTTTATAGTCCCAAACAAACAATACGTAGCTGCAAACTTAGACCATTTACTCGCTAAACTGCGGTATTAACATAACCTCTGAACATACGGTGGACTTGACGTAAACTTCAATCAATGTACTAGTAAAATGTTATCCTTTGGCCTATATGAGAATGGTACAGTGAGTAATGTTCTATGTTATTATATTATGTGGTAAGAGGTGATTATCAGCATATAATGAGTTTTCTTGAGATCGACATTTCATCTCCCAAGAGGAGGATTCCCCACAAGCATTATTGCCGGGAGAAATTAGAAACCTCTTGTCTTTATGTTCCATATTTCTCTCCATTTTGCTCAAATTTTTTATAACCAAATGCCATGTCTATGGGTGGGTGGGTGGGTGGGAGGGAGGAGGAGGGGGAGATTGATTCTCATTTCTAATTTACATGTATAATAAGCCTTAGTATCTTAAAGTTTGGAAACCAAACTGATCAACAAAGTAACTCGTTTATTCTTTCCGAAATAACGAAAGAACAAGTCGATAAATTTGTACAGTCTTCTGCTTTATTTATGATTGAAATAACCGAAAGAAACTTAAACACGTCTGAATAATTAAATTTTTTCACAGACTGTTTCCGTTTTTATGAAGCCAAAAATTTATACGTCAAAATGAAGAAAAGCCTTTTTTCCACCTTTACCCCCAAAACAAGCTAAGCAAACCAATAGTCAAAGTCCCCATAAACAATTTCGAGCCCATCCATTTATGCATCACATATGCCATCTTTTGTCTTTTGAAGGTCTTATGCATAATTTAAAAGAAGGCATTGTTTACCCAGCCAGCCGCAGTATTAAATATCATCTGTACGCCTTACCGTGCACGGTGGCACTCATGTCTTCACTCGTCTCTTGTGACCAGACCAGAGATTAGGGTCACTCTCAGTTTGTGCTCACATTATTTTAAACTTGGACATTTGTGATTTTACTAAGAAATGATTAGTGACCAACAAGGATTAATCAATCAATCACACTGATTAGGAAAATGCACGTCCATTCCATAATTAATTCGTATCACGTGGCTGCAAATGACATGTCCAATTGATAACTACCCTCTCTGAGTTCTAGAAGTTTGTGAATAATCAAGTTTGGTTATCCCAAAATTAGAATGATTCTGAATATTGTCGTTTGTTTGTAGAATCTTTACCATTATTTCAAGAAAAGTTAAGATCCCCCACCTTGTATATTTGAGCAAGTCACAAGAAAAATTATGATATTATCAAAATGCAAGAAGCTCAACCTATACTAGTTCAATAGGCCATGAACTTTCGTAAATCTTACATTAGCTTTAATTAACACCACAATTAGCAAACTAGGTAGGCCGCCTTATTTGTGAAAAGAACTTTTTCGATAAACAAAAGCGGATGATTAACATAATAGATTAATACTTGTTCATCCTCCAAACATTATTGAGTACAGGAGGAGAGTTAACCGTAAGTAATTGCGAAATTTGAAATTATCAAGTACCCTAATTTGAAGAGAGATATTTTAGATGTCCATTTCATTCCCACAAGTGGTATGATCATCTTTAGGTAAGTAGAGCCATATTGGGGAGTATTTATCTTAGAATCCCATGAAAGGAACATAACAGTTGAGCTGTAATTTGGAACAGATACCATATCAAGTAGTAAATCCAAATCATGCCTACTACTGTATTATTATTATTATTATTATTATTATTATTTATCTTCCAATTTTTCTCTTTTTGCACTTGAAGAGTTGGCAACCATGTGATTTTGGCAGCTTTTCCCTTTCACACAACCAGCTACTTGTTGATTTTCAATAATTCCATTTCTTTGCTTGCTTCCAACAATAATAAACTAGGCAAAAATCCAGCACAGCTTTGGAACAGTTCAACTCATGATAATTCCATAAACATAACCTCGACTGAGATGTGCTAAGGCCATATTTAGAAAGTAGAAATAAGAATAAACCTTACAGAAAGTGTCACAACTTACATGTTGCTACCTTCTATTCATCCTTTTCTTACGTTAATACCTCTTGTCCGAGTTGCAAGCGATGCGAAATGGATGACGAATCTGAAATTGTGAATTTTTACTACTACCTCTATAACTGATCGGCTTCTGTTCTTAATAAGGAGCTGAATTATGTATTTGCAGTAATTGTGATCTCCCACTTTATTCGTCACGAACTTCCTTCCCAATGTCACATCTCATCCCTGCAATCCGTTGCTTACACTTTTAGATTAGATACTGTCGTTGTTAAAGTCTCACATCGATTATACATGTAAGCTGGGTCAACATGCTCTTGAATTAGACACTAGGTTTTACTATAGTATCAAAGTTAGATCATTTCCGTGTCTCGTAATTTTATCGTTGTCTCGTATTCCGTGAAAGGTCCACTTCATTTCGATCGAAACTTTAAATCCTATAGATACACGGAGGTTGAACGATGTCAATCCCAAACACTCTCTAAAGCTCGTCACATTAAGACGATGCAGTACAACCTATATCTATCTATCTATGCGTACTAATGTTCCCTCACCGTCACCGTTGTCTTATTTACCCTCTGCAAAGCTTCCGAGGATTGGCCACCGCTGCTAGTCTGCTACCAAACTTACCACGACAAGGCAACATGTAAATTTTAAAAGGAGGAGATGGTGGTGGTGTTGGCGCTTAAAGGAGAAGCACACGCACGTTAACTCATGATGACGCAGCCATGGGCACTGCGTCTAGTTGCTTGTACGGTGACTCCTAGATGTCCTCCACCTTTTTCCCATCCCGAATTTCACTTTCACAGTCCTCCCCACCCCCATCTTAAATAAATAATCTCGACAACAACAACACGAAGAAGAAGAAGATACAGTTGTACTCTCAATCTCTCTCTTACCATCTCATATATAATAAGGATAACAATACTATATTGTTCTCTGCTTCTGATTTTCTTTCCTCTGGCCATGTTTTACCTGGAAGAAGAGGAGCTCTTTTAGCTTATGCTTAAGGGGTTTGTGTTACTTCCCTCTGTACTTCACACGGATCGAGGAAATACTGCAGAGGGATTAGACTGATCAGAAATTGTTGTTTTTTTGTCTTTATGGAGGCCCTTTGCATTCAATTTTCCCGCTCTGTTCTGTTCTGCTGTTAATGGAATGATACACATTGATTCCGTTTTTCTCCTTTCCTCTCAAGGTCTCATTCTCTCTATCTTTAATGCCACCATTTAATGTTCATCTCAATCTTGACATAGTTATGGATTTTTAACTTGTTAGGATCATTGTGTACTGATATGCAGCGTTTACTCAGTTTGTGGAATTGAGTACTAAAGATGAACACCAGAGTCAGGACAAGTTTGAAGTCCATGAAAGCTCCATTGAAGCATCACCGTGATAATGTAAGCTCCGCCACCTTAATTAATATTTTTTCTGCTAATTAAAGATTGTTGAAGAAGCTCTTGGGTCTAAAAGTTGTCCTATGACTAAAATCTGAGATGGGTGTCTTGTGATTACTAGAATGTGATGTGGGTTGTAGACAATCCGAGCTGGGTTCGTATCCAATCTGGGTAAAAAAATATGCAATTACGTTACAAAAGCTTAAAGTTGTCATCTTTAATTCTTATCCACAGATGGGTGTTGGTTTCTTTTCTTCCCTTTTTACTTTACAAAACTTGTATCTATATAGTGCTGTTTGTATTCTCTATTGTATTCGAATTCTTTGCTTGAGGGAGCTGAGTGTGTTATTCTATCTTGATTGCTTGAAGGAAACGGTGGATGTGCAGGGTAGCAGACTCATGGATGCTGAGAAACCAACCACAAGTCGACGGGGCTCCGTCAGGGAGAGGAAAATGGCATTGCAACAAGATGTAATAACATTGCATACTATTTACACAATTCCCTATTTGGATTTTTTTTTGTCTCTCCAAATTGAATGTTCTTGAATTGGATTGTTTGACTCTTATGCCCCATTTCAGGTTGATAAGCTAAAGAAGAGGCTCAGACATGAGGAGAATGTTCACAGAGCTTTGGAGAGGGCTTTCACCAGACCTTTGGGAGCTCTCCCTCGTCTTCCGCCCTATCTGCCCCCTCCTGTTAGTATTTTAACTCTATTTTATTGCATTCACTACCTCCATTTAAAACATCTGTGTTATTGCTATGCTATTTTTGACAGTAAGAACAACTAAAAGATACATACGTTTCACTATAGACAAACTTACGTGACAATGCTATGATCCGATTTAGTTGATAACTATTTAATTCGTCATAATGATTGACATTGATCTACACATTTTCTTGAATTAAACGAAGCAGGCAAATACCAATTTCCCACCAGAATATTCATCTACTGTCGGTTGACATGTGATTTTCTTTGGCTACATTTCAACACTGGGATTTTAATCCTGAATTTAATACCTGTAGACACTAGAACTTCTAGCCGAAGTGGCTGTTTTGGAAGAAGAGGTTGTTCGGCTTGAAGAACAGGTTGTACATTTCAGGCAAGGACTGTATCAGGAAGCTGTCAACATTTCATCCTCCAAGAGGAACATGGAAAATTCAGCTGACTTATACGAGCCATATCAAATAAAAGATCCTAAACAGAAGCAATCGAAGCTCTCTCTTCAAATGGAAGCCAATGCAGCTGCAGCATCCACCATGAGGCCTTTACTGTTGGTCCAAGGTGATACTTTTGGAATTACTTTTATTGCCTTCTTTGCTTATCTTGTTTGAGACATTAATGATTCTAAGGGAGCGATTAATCTCACTTTTTCAGATGATGGATGGGGAAAAGAGAATCAATCATGCACTAATTCAACGAAGAACAAGCAGCGATCGCCAAATGTGAAAGGCCAAAGCGTTAGAACACCAGTAAAACGAGTCGCCATTGCGTATAAATCATCTGAGAAGCTTTTCGATCCTCAAAAGCTACAGGTACTAACATGACAAAAAATTTTGTATTAGTCAAACACATGTTCTAGTGTATGACTGTTGGCTTTCTGAATTTACAGCTAGATGGTGGAGTAACGGATAATGAAAGTGCAGTAAAAGGGAACCCTATTAGTCAAGATGAAAGATTATTAGGACATGACACTCCGAATAAGATTTCAGAGTGTGTTCTGAAATGCTTACTAAATATTTTTGTAAGATTGAGCTCAACAAGGAGTACGGTAGACACATTGCCTTCGATATTTGCGTTAGCTTGGTGTGAAAGCTTTGAGCAAACAGAATTCAAGGATCCTTATGGTATCTGTTCTGAATTCGGGAGGAGAGATATTGGTCCATATAAGCATCTATTTGCAATTGAAGCTACCTCAATCATTTCACAGCGAACAACAAATTCTGTTTTCCTCGTCCGTAGACTGAAGTAAGTTACTTCTTAAAGTAGTTTAGTTCTCATTTTCTTCATATTTAATCTAAATCTGCTTGGACTTGCCTGTAACATCTCTCTTGAGTTCGCAGACTCTTACTTGGGAAACTTGCATCAGTTGACTTAAAGGGCCTGAGCCATCAAGAGAAGCTTGCTTTCTGGATCAACATTTATAATTCGTGCATGATGAATGTATGAGTGAGACCTTTCTGTAACATATGTCAAAAAAATTAACTGCTCAAATAAGTTTATGTCATTCTAAAATATCTCATGTGTATTTGATACAATATTGTCTTCTGCGTTAGGCGTTTCTGGAACATGGAATCCCTGAGAGTCCGGAGATAGTGGTTGCACTGATGCAAAAGGTTATTTCTATCCTACCAATTATTCTTCTTACATACACTGCTGATACTTCTTGTATCCTAGTGTTCGCTGGAAGAATTTTTTGAAGTGCACCCTTATAATTTAACTGTTACAATCATGTTGGTATCTTAAACTGTCCAAACATACTATGTCGTTTTGCAAAGCCGATGATGTAGAGTGAATTGATCAGGCGTGTGTATCTATGTATATGATTCATCCGCTGATGAAACTTCGTGTGTTTATTCCCCAGGCAACGATAAACATTGGAGGCCACTTGCTAAATGCAATAACCATTGAACATTTCATACTGAGACTCCCTTATCACTCGAAATATGTAAGTCATTTTGTCCTCAACATGAACAGTGTTTCCTCTCCTCAAAACTAAAGATTGGCTGATTGTAAGCCCTAATTGTGACTTCCACCAGACTTTTGGAAAAGGCGTGAAAAACGATGAGATGACTGCACGAAGTATTTTTGGCTTGGAATTATCTGAACCTTTAGTAACATTTGCACTCTCCTGTGGAAGCTGGTCCTCTCCTGCTGTGAGTATTAATGAACGCAGTATACGGGATTCATTTAAACTTACTTGGTACCACAAACATCTTTGATGAAAAAATAATAATAATAAGTATTGGGTTGCTACCAGTGAAGGGATTATTGCAACTTCTTGGTTGGTTCCAAGTGCCAATCACTGTCTGCAATTCAGATATCTGACCCCATTATTATTTCATGTCCCGAATTTTGAATTGTCTTGGATCACGACATCAAAATTTTTGTGGCACCTATTGTTTAAAAAACCAAAAGTTGATGATGACCTTCAAAATTTTCATGCTGTCACTCATTTTATAAATTTCTCACAATGAAGGTGAGAGTGTACACCGCGTCTGGGGTTGAGAACGAACTGGAAGTAGCAAAAAGAGAGTATTTACAGGCTGCAGTTGGCATTTCAACGACAAAGAAAATGTTAGCGATCCCAAAACTATTGGATTGGTATCTGCTAGACTTTGCAAAGGACATGGAGTCGATGCTGGATTGGATATGCCTTCAGCTGCCTAGTGAACTCGGAAAAGAAGCGCTCAAGTGTCTCGAGAGAGGAAAGAATGAGCCCCTCTCTAATTCTGTCCAAGTTAGGCCATACGAGTTCAATTTCAGGTACCTTCTGCACAAATAAATTTTGGGTCATTTTTAGTCTACACGGTTTCAAGGGTTGGAGTAATAGGTTTGTATACAGCTGTAGAATACATAGGATAAGAGAATATATAATCTGTTCTTCCTTGTAAATAATTTCGACTTGTGGGTGATCCTTTTCGCCCGCAAAGGGTTCTTGGGTTGCAATTACGGTTCACTGTATTTTCTTGCGGGGAAGAATTCTGCATGAAACAGGCAAAATAACAAATGACTAAGACTACATCTGGTATTATGCAGTCAATGATTGTTCAGCAAAGATTAGGCAATTGCTTTAATAAGATCTGTATGCCAGCTTGAAATTCCCTTTTTTTTTTTGCTGTAGACCTTTTATTTGGTCACATATGTCAAAAAAACTACGGCACTTGAATAGGAAAACTTACGGACAGCCCAATTTATTTTTCTTTGATTCTTGATACTTTTATTTTTCTGAGAGAAAGGAAGATGTGAGTGGAATGTAGTATCATTTGGACAAGTTGGTTGATTCTCGGAACTCTTTGTGGTAGAACGAAGTCTAGGATTACACTTGTTTGTTGCTTGGTGCTGGTTCTTCACCTTCTGGTCTAATCTCAGCCTGAGATGCATCTATCACAGAATTAGTAAGAAGTTGGGTAACCGATGAACAGTTCATTAAAGATGCTTAGGTGTGAACAGTGAGCCCATAGCTCGGTCTGCCATGTTACTCTGTATTAATTGTGCATTGAATCCACTAAGAGAAAAGGGAATGTGGCTGTACTTCTTGAGCTGAAGTAATGATCACTTTAATGCAGAAACAACCAAGTGATGCTGAAATGCCTTATGGCTTTATGGCCTACTGTTTACCTGAATATGCCAACTTCAGCAACAATTTAAGAGTACATAGAACCGGAAATTAAATAGAGCAAGCTCTGCCAATAACTGAAAGAAAAACCGAAAGCTTGAGCAGCCTCTATGAAGATATACACAACTCTGTGCGTGTGTGTGTGTATGCGCGCGCAACTTCAAAGGCCATTTTCCTGATTTAACGAGAGGATATTTATTTACCAATAAAACTGTCAGCGCAAAACACGAGTAAGGTCTTTCGTTTGGATGACACGTGATCTGCAATCAACTTATTTTTTAGGGCTAATTACACCTATGTCCCTGATATTAGAGTATAATTACAGTCAAGGACACTAAGTTTAAAAATGTAAAATACCGTGACCAAAACCTTTTCAAATGTATCAGCTGTGTTCATCCGTATCAGATCCATTAAAAAATTGTACTTTTTAGCTGATATCACTCATACGCATTTTTTAAATACCAATACTACCCTTATACCATATATATACAAATACACTATATAAAGATTAAAAACCCTGATTTAAAATCCCAAAATTAAAGTTTCAAACCTAATTCTCTCTCTTTCAAAATTAAAGTCTTAACTCTAATTTTCAAATTAGGGTATTTTCGAATCCTTATTTTTCACTTTTTATTATTTTAGATCTTTCTTTTTTCTTTTACTTTTTCTATTTTTAAAATTTTAAATTCTTAAATTCTCACTTTCCCTTAATGCAAAATCTCTTCTTCTTCACAGTAGTCATCGTTAATTTCCATCCAACCACAACAGCGATAGAGTCGGCGCCACCACCACCACTCCCGACGGGTCCCCATCTAAGCTATTTCACCCCTTCGTACATCACCGGCGACCGATCAACCAACACCCGTCACCAGCCAGATCCACCGGTCGCCGATTAGATCTAACCCGCGGCAAACCAGGACGAACAACCGCACTTCACCTGCAAAAACACATCGGAAAAATGGTTCTATGAAGGCACAAGCAGATCTGGCATTTGAATACCACTACGACTTCGGGTCTCATCCTGTTTGACCACCACGGCTACGACCAACCTCCGACGCTGCGGTGTTGCGATGCTCCGGCGCTGCGGTAGCGCTGCGGTGCTGCTACGCTCCGGTGCTGCGGCACTGCGACGCTGTTTGGTGAGGGAGGGGTTCGCGAGGGGGCTACTGGCGGAGGTGGCCGGCCGCGTGGTCTAACGGAGGTGGCTGCCGAGGGGGCTGCCAGTAGTGTGTGGTTACGACGGGGTTAAGCAGTGGTTTGGGAAGAGAGATGAGAAGAAAAAAACTGAGAAGAAATGGTTACGGTGGGGTTAAGCAATATATGGGGTAAATAACCTAAACTAAGAGAGAAATGGTTTGGGAAGAGAGAGGAGGAAAAAAATAAATTAAGAGAGAAATTTACATTTAAAAGTAAATAACCTTCAAACTCAAGGGCAATGAAGTCAATTTCTTAAAACCGTTATGTATTTTGCTATTCCGTCCCGGACATAAGTGTAATTATTACAAACTATTATCCTCACATGTAATTACTCCCTAACCTCAGGGACATAAGTGTAATTAGCCCTATTTTTTACCGACCCAGATTAGACTTGAGTTGTCAAATATATATTTTGCATGTAGTAGGCCACTTCGGAAGCTGCCTAACGGGGACTGCCTCCCTTGTACTGGTTACACCCCATCTTAGATCGAGGCGGAACCGATTTCATGAATGTAAAATAATGCAAGACACTATAGCAACTGAACTAGCATGATATTTTTCCTGAGGTATGTATCACGAGTAGCTTAAGATTAATCGGGGAACCTAAAAAAGAAAGGACGATCCCATTGTTGAACCGGTTGGTAATGAGTTAACCCAAGGCCGGCTCAGTCCCCAGTTTGCATGACAATCATTACTTTGTGGCCAGAATCTAACCTTTTCTCGTGCTCAAGAAAGTTTGAGTCTAATCATGCAAGTGGTCCTAAGTAATTCCAAGAGTACGAGCGGCCATCAGCCATCCACATTTAAGCAAAGAACAAAGTGTGCTGCCAACCCTCTCAAAGTTGGGGTGGCCGGGTGGGTGGGAATCAGTAGAAGATAAGAAGCCCTCCTGCCTGAAGCTGATCATGCTGCTATTGGCGCCGTACTCAGCACGGTACCGTTGTGTTGCTTTCAGTGCTTCCTGTTTCTAATGAAAGATGAAAATGGTGACCACAATGCCCAATCCACTACAGTGGACACAGGCTGTCTATAGACAATGCAATTCTGCAGAACATGGGCTCAACGACTTTGCACTTCGTTACAAAATGGACATCAGAGCGTAGGCCTTAGATAAAAGTACCGGAAAACGTACATGATGGGAGCCCCGGAATGTCACAAGATAACAGTTGAATTGTGGATTTTTTTTTCCCTCTCCACAGACTGTGATAGTATGTAGGA
Organism: Escallonia rubra; assembly: GCA_033065855.1. NCBI lineage: Eukaryota > Viridiplantae > Streptophyta > Magnoliopsida > Escalloniales > Escalloniaceae > Escallonia > Escallonia rubra. Next base: position 432,805 of record JAVXUO010000422.1, read on the forward strand.
TGGTCGGTGGTCGAAAAAGTTACAAGTGTTGTTGAGTTTAGATGTATTCTACGATCTATGTGTGGTATTACCATGAAGAGTAAAGTTTGAATGTAGATTTCTGACCAAGACCAAAGATAATGTAGATTTTGCTTAAGCCCTGAGGCTCGTTCGCAAGTTTACCTTATAAAAGGGCGCATTGTGAGGAGAGTGGGCTCTCAGTGTAGATTTCTGACCAAAGAAACTGCAGACTTTGCTTTAGCCTCAAGGCTCGTTCGCAGGTTTGCCTTCTAAAAGGGGCATTGTGAGGAGAACCCGTGAAAGCATCGGGAGACTTTTCTCGATCTGTTGACGCGGGATCTTGGAGATTTGTCTCACAACATACTAATCCATATCAACAAGTTAAACCTTCAAATGTAGTTCCAAAAAAGACTCTCAAGTTCAACTATGGCAGTACTTGGAAAAGAAACAGTGATTTCAGCATATGCTAGCGAACAATTTTACGAAGGGAGGAGAAGAAAGAGGGCCGTGACAAGAGAGTCTGCATGAGGAAATGGATAACGTCAATAAAGAAGGTTGGGCTGTGCTATTGTAATGGTAGGTCTATGGCTTCAGCAACCCACACTACACCAAAGCAATGAAGGATGAGGGCCTTTTCATGAAGAAAAAGGAGAAATGTATTTGGTTTTATGGTCTGATTTACATAATGGGTAGTGCTTTTTTTTCCCAAACCAACAGTTCTATGGGCTTATTAGCCCTTGAATTTTAAAAAGCAATTTCTTGCTCTTATAATTTTAAAGGATATATATAGGAGATCATATGAGCTTGTAGCCATAATGAGAATTCGGAAATTATATGGCATCGACAATGATTTGGAATTTGGAAATGATTCGGAGAATTTTGTCAGCAAATTGGAAATAACTCCATGCAGTAACAAACTTTGTTCTAAAACTAGGAATAGTTCGGTAAGTGATCGTTTAAGTTAGACTAGTTTTAAGGTAGATGAAATTCTTGAACTTTGTAATTAATATCAGAATGATTCGTCCAATCTTTTAAGTGATTGGGCAAAACAAAAAAAAGAGATAGAGAGAATGGTAATGGCTATGCTTATCATATAATCACGATGGTGCCAAGTCCTAAATGGAAGGATAGCACAACTTGGCACCGTCGGATATAATATTGTAAACCGGTAGCACGATGATACATATTGTGTTATAGCTTTACTTTATTATTAAAAGTTATTCTTACGTTTGTTTGTAACATTTCCAACAATATGTATTGAGTGGGTTAAATCTACACCCTACTAACCGTCTTTTTTGAGTGAAGAGTAGAAATATATGTCAAGATTAACAGGGGATGTTACAAAACATGCCAGAAAGACAAGTAAAAGATATATGGATGACATCTCCATCCGATAGACAATACGATAAAATAAACCCTACAGCAGATGTAACTAATTTTTTTTTTCCTTTTTGGTCCTTTACTAAAAGTTGTAAAGGACCAGTATTGTCGATGGTTAGCCTAAAGAGAATCTCTTTTAAAGACACAAATGTGAGAAAATAACTAAGACGAATGTAAGTTAATCTCACTGACCTGTCAATTGGGCTGGGCATGGGCGGATCTGAGGCGCCCAAGCCCATCCATATGCTTTACGATGGGTGTGGGTTGCTTCGAACTTGAGTAAATTTGAAATAGTCCTAGTTTGATCCAATCGTCGCTACGGCGGGCTCTAGCTGGCTGGGTAATTGGCTGTTTGGGCTTCCGCATATACCAATTGACAGACCTAGCTCACCAAGTCACCATGTGCATAATTTCAATCCATTGAGTTTAATTGGGCTGGGACTGGATGTCTAAGCTGACAAATAAAGTGGGCCAGTCGAGTCTAAAAGGAAATTGCAAGTGGGGCTTTCATAATCGTACGTAGGCTCTAGACACCGTGCCTTGTTCGTAATGGGCCACGACCCAAGAAATTTGCCGTGTGGTGTCTTTAAAATAATTGAAAAAAGGTGGCTAAAATGTCAATTTGGGGGGTCTTTTGTTAATTACTTTGTGAGCAAGAATAATTGAAAGTAAGATGGCTAAAATGTCAAAATACTTGGCTTTGTTTGGTAACCTTTCCGTTTTTTATTTTTCTCCAGTTTTGTAAAGTGGAGAAAAAAATGCGTTTGACACACAATTTTCGTTTTTTTTTTCAATTTTAAAAACCAGTTTTTAAAACTGCCAATTAAGAATTTTGAGTCTTGATTTTGTATTTTGAGACTGCCACCCTCCCACTGCGGACAGCCACCGACCGCCACCGCCAGTGTGACTGTCGGTCAGCGACCACCGCCACGCCCTACCACCGCCACTGCAAACCACCACCAAAGAAAAAACTCAAAATAAAAACTGGATAATCAAACACCCATTTGTTTTTGTAAAAAATAAAATCTAAACTGGTTTTGATTTTTATTTTTTTAGAAATAGAAAATCAAAACTGAAAGTAATTTCAAACGTTTTTATGAATAAAGTTCAAATATTTCTACTTCTTCTATTCATATTTTTTTTTCCAGTTCATAATGATTATATATCTTTTACTTTTGTGTCAATGTCACACATGAGATAAAAAGACAGTACTACACAATATAGCAAATCACTCACCTGTCAAAAAAAGAGGACTTAACCTTAGGGACATCTAAGAATGCCTCGGGAACCAACTGTGGTGGCCCGTAGCTAAATAACATATCTCGTATCCTTTCTCATGATCAAATCGGTAACCTAAATAAGACCTTCTTAGCAGCAGAAATAAAAACAACACCATTCGAGTTCAATCCCCTCAAAGCACCGAGGCCAAACGATAATCGGCAGCAATTTTCCAAGAATGCTGGGAGTTTATACCTCGGAGGATCACAATAGCAGCCCCCATCATTCCTCCGATCATGTCATTTGCTCAACATTACAGATTAAACTCCCGATGGTACTTATCCCGAAAACCAAACCCTATGCCAGACCAAATGACTCTAAATCTATAAGCCTTTGTAACACCATGTACAAGATCATAGCAAAGACCCTTGCATACAAAATAACAAAAACCTACCAAACCTCATCTCAGATTACCAAATTGCCTTTGCGACGGAACGAAATACTATTGGACAGGAATTAGTAAACAAAATCTGCAACACCAAAAATGGGAAAACTGCTTGGGCAACATTAAAATGAAGATGAACTAAGCCAATGGTTGTGTATGAATATTGAACTCTTTCAAAAGCTGTTTGGGCAAAAATGCTATTCTCTAGTCACTTTATCCTCCTTACATTGCACTGTGTCAGTACAGTAACCTATGAGCTTCTCATTAATCGATCCCTATCCAAATGCTTTTTACCCCAGTATGCAAACTCCCAGACAAGGAGACGCTCTATCACCCCACCTTTTCATCCTTGGTGATGAAGCTCTAAACAGTTGCGAACAGTTTGTCCTCTTGTTATTCAAAAACATAAACAAAATAATTGGGACAAGACTGAAGTAGTCAATGTCTTTGGGCATGTTTCTTTAGACAAAATCATTGTTTTGTAGTTTGGCTTCAGCCACATGTTTTAATTTATGCACCCATTATCATATTATATGTTGTCACCGAATAACTCATGTTCCTAGATGGCCGTGGAATAAACGTTTAACAAATCAACAATAATAAAAGAGAAGAAATTGCCGTGGTGTAAACGTTTAACAAATCAACAATAATAAACGTCAAGGCAGTGTACACTACCGCGGAATGGTAGTAGAAATTGTTTTATAAAATAGTGTAATTTTTTGGTAGAGTTTATGTGTTGTTTGACATTATAGCTCGCTTAAGAAGATAATGCGGGAGTAAAAAGTACCTATCATCCATCTTTCCCTCTCACCCAACAACAATAGAGAACAATTATAATTGTTTTAGAGTTATGGGCAGCATAAGATGAGTTCATACCAAATATTGTAGCAATGATCTTTGTAATCCCATGCCACGATAATGAAGCCAACAAAATTTCCAAATTCACCACTCTTGTACCTTCTGAGAGATGGCCGGCTATCATTCCACCTGTTTACTTTTTCTTCTTTCTTTCCTCTGAATTAACTTGCAGTGGATGAAAGTATGAATAGCATGATAGTTCAATTAAAGTACAGAAAAATATCCACAAAGAATAAGTTGGTGAAGAAAGTAGACGTATGATCCAGCCAACTGTGTGATTGTGACCTCAGAGAGTAGTAATTTTGTACGGGAGTGTCAAGATTGATGAACGAGATTAAGCCTCAAACTCCAGGGGCTGACGAGATTTACTAACGTCTAGAGGTCATATTGTTTTTTTTCTTCGTACTTATACACTCGTATTTTTATCGGACATTTTCGAGAAAAATTTAAAGGGCAAACGGATGACAGAGGTTTGCAACAACTTTTACACTACGACAATATCGTTTGATCTCGGGTGAAAACCGTAATACTCCCTAAAAAATTGATCATATTTTTGGACTGTCTCAAAAATAAAAATAAAAATTTATTTTTTCATATTTATCATTTTTAAATTTATTTTATTTTATTTTTCTCTTTACATTTAGTCATCCACCAATCTGTTTTCTCTCTTCTGACCCACGTTCTTCCTTCCCCTCTCTCTTTTTCTCTCTTGGAATAGAATAAAAAACTTAAAAAATATGACTTATATCCTAAATAATCGTGTAAGTCAAAACATGATTAAGGAATATTGAACGGAGGGAGCACGAGGGAGCATGCCTTTTAACAAGTGAGCCCTGCCCCCAAAGATTGACTAAAAAGAGAGTTGCCTAACAAGCTCAGCAAACATAAATGATCTGAGAGATGAAGTGGCAGGTTTAATTTTTAGCCCCAAAAGCCTGAAAGAGACGGCACCAAACACAGCCTACATCTCTTCGATGGCTTGAATTGAAAGCAGCTCGTGTACCAAGCGAAGGCTAATCTAGAACTATTGAACGAGTCTAGTCATGGACTGCAGTTTCAACAATATATGCTACACATGCAGAGGATGAGAATAAACGACAACGTATTCATGCATTTTTATTTGCGCTATGAGTTAAGGTGAGCAGGTTTTTGCCTAGATATTAAATGTCGCTAATAGCTGTTAGAGTTGACGCAACATCACACGTACAAAGTCTCTTTGGTCCAGCAGTTTGAAAGTCTTCTTCCCCATCTAGAATGAAGGGAATTTTTAGGCAGCCGGAACCAATGTAATAATGCGAAAAGCCACACACCTCCAAATTCGCTCCAAATACGCAGTCCTACTATTAACGTATTTAGTCTAGATGTTAGGCATATGGTACATACAGTAGTAGTTTTGTTTATCGAATCATTAACACGTGACACACTTTTTTTTTCCTGTTATCTAGAATCTAAACGGGTAAAGCAAGTGCGATGAATCATATATAGGGGTCCCAACTTTGATCTCAAATATCGTTTATGAAAATGATGCAGCTCAAACAGTCAAATAGTTTGTCATTAATGTTCACAGTTATTCAAAATTGTCCTTATCGCATTATTTCAGAACCAACTTTTGAAATTAAGGTTAAGACTATTGTTACGCTGCATTACGTGTACGCTATCATTGATACAGGCATAACTGTTGAGGCAAAACAGACTTGTAAATCAAAGTGACGAAATCTCATCATCTTTGCAATTAGTCTTTGCCTCCCACGTTTGAGGATTAGCTTTCTTATTCCACCGGCTCTTGCATCACTTTCCTTAATCAAATCCCATCTTAAGACTAAGCTGTAATAAGCCAGGTATTAAACTTACGCGTGTACTCCGCTGACTGCGGTGGTTTGTAGAAAAGAAATGTCAAAAAGGGTTTGGTGGCTCAGGCCATACATGACGAAGCTCATTACGCATGCATTCGACCCTTTAATTACTTGATTAACTTTTACTCATGGTGAGCTGAGACATGTCAATATCTACCTTATACTTGAAGGAAAATTCATACACATGTGGGTCACCTACCTATTAATTTTTGTAAAACCAGAAGGGGACACGAGAGAAGGGGATGCAGAACTTTCACAAGTAATAAAAGGCGGCTTCTTGGACCTCAAGGGTCAATAATATTTGGCTCTCTCTTGTCCTCTCCTGTGCTCTTTCTCTCCTCCTTCCCACCATTATATACCCATGAGACTTCAGCTTGATCATCAGTTTTGCAGCAGTAGAGAAGGAGCAGAGGGTGCATGGGGATGGAAGTGGTGATACCTTCGCAGCAGAGCATGGATTTCGACTTCAACAAGGCGCGGTCTTCTACTGTGTCGTACTTGAACGGCCCTTCCACGCCGAGGCCGTTCGGGGGCGACTACTGCTTCAGCGCTCCGACCAGTCCGACGCGGATTTCTGAGCTGTATCGCGATTTCGACGATTTCCTGATGGTTAACGGCGGCGAGGAGATCAAACTGGGCGGTGTTCCTTCCTCAGCGGTGCCTTTCCAGTGGGAGGAAAAGCCCGGTACGCCCAAGTCGCCCAAGGGAAGAAGCAACAGGTATGAAGATGATTTTGCGTTTGATTTGAGTGGGGATATGGAGAGGACTTCTCTTTCAGCTGAGGAACTGTTTGATGGCGGTATAATCCGGCCTCTGAAGCCTCCGCCTCGGTTACAACATCCTGACGGAGACAATCAGAAAATCCGAGCAATGTCTCCGAGGCCACACAGATCTCCACTGTCACAGGGTAAAAAGATGTTTACCGGCTCTTTCTCGCCAAGACAGAAGAAAGATTTCGACGCTGCAGTTGAGAGAACAGCAGAGCGCGAAAGAGGTAGAGAGAGAGTTTCTACTCTATCTTCGTCAAATTCAAGACACAGAGCAACAAGATCACTTTCTCCTTTAAGGGTATCAGAGTATCCATGGGAAGAAGAAAATAAGCAGCAGGAAAGCTCGAAGCTACCGTCTGCTAGTTCAAAGCCTCCCCTGCCTGCAACTACTTCAACCTTGTCAATCTGCACATCTTCATCCTCGAGAGGTAGTAGCAGAAAATGGAGATTCAAGGACTTTTTCCTGTTCCGCAGCGCGTCAGAGGGACGAGCAGTCGATAAAGACCCTCTGAGGAAATACACGGCCGTGTTCAGGAGGCACGACGAGATCAGGAACTCGAGCTTCAGGTCAATCGACAGCCCTGGTTCGGGATCGGGATCGAGCAGAAGGGGACCCGTCTCGGCTCATGAGCTGCATTACACCATGAACCGAGCGGTGTCGGAGGATCTGAAGAAGAAAACCTTCTTGCCTTACAAGCAGGGTATCTTGGGGAGACTGGCTTTCAACCCCGCCGTTCATGCAATCGCCAATGGTTTTGGGTTTTCGCGATCATGAATTCATGCTAGTCCTGGCTTAGGAATCATTTTTACTTCTTTTTCGTTGTAAAGGAATATTTTATTTCGTTCGAATATGTATGAGTGAAGCACATTCCAAGAGGCAAGAATCATACTTAAATTCTTTTAGCTGTGTTAGTTTTGCTGAATCCTGCAATTACTTTGATTCTTTTCTGTTTCATTTTAACTCTGTGCCATGCATCAGTTTCCATAATAAGAAGAAATGCAGAAGGCTAGATGCAGGCATCACCTAACCCAGATGCAGGCTTTAGCAAGGATGATAACTTCTCTAGCATCTTCATCTCTATCCACACGTACCAAAACAATATATATACCACAAAACTTCATGAGAATGACAACAATGTTATTTATTCCAAATAAAAATTTGGTAAGCTGTGTATCTCATTACAGTTAACGTGATAGGTGCGACTTGGTCCTCACTCTTCTTACAGTAGACGTGGAAAAAGATGAAAAGATGACAGGAAACCACATTGCGTTCTGATGACCATCTAGAGGAATGGCATTTTCAAAGTTCGAAAAGTCGTCTGGTGCACAACTTGACATTTGTCACACTTTCTGGATACATTACCATTAGCGACTTCTTGCCATCAAAATTACAAACTAGACTAGACTAGAATGGAATAACCTGGGGAGGAAACGCAATTGTCAACTTCTAGATGAGACACGAACGTTCGTGCTGAAAAATCGAAGTTGGATTCTTGCACGCAATAACACTAAAACTTGACATTCCTTCCATTTACATAATATTACCAAAGGTTTCTTATATGATAGTTCCTTGAGGAAAATGTACGGGGATTGGGTCGCAATCACGCTATAAGCAAAATGCAATTTTGTGTCTTAAAAAAGTCCCAAACTCCACAAGTTAGCACCAAATGAATACAAACTAGTTTAACGCATATATCAAGTGCCATACCACTATTGCGAACAAACTGAAAGCAATGTAATATGAAACAAAACCAAGCCCATTTGAGGGCAAAGAGCACATAGAGCTGAACTCTGCAAATGGCTACCAAAAGGCACCACTTCCAAGCGATTTGGATGTGTTCAACATGCTGAGGCCGCTCATCCTGAGCCGGATCAATCTCTCGTGCGAGGGCTTCCAAATGTTATTGTGCTCTCTATATCCTGAGTCAACAGCTAGATCCTATTCAATTCACAAAAGAAGTGCATTATTTGGTTGCTCGATATGTATAAGTGACAAGGTCCCTTCTGCTGTACTGCAGAGGTATTGTAACATTGACAATCACCTAGTCTGTTTTTGGCTACAAAAGACTACCGCTACAAATTTCAGACCTAGCGGCAAAACACTTTTAGTGACAAAATAATGTTGTTAAAGCATTTACGGCACCTCTGCAATACAGCAGAGGATCCGTATCCTTTACGTATACAATCAGAGAAGTCGTATTCATCTTTGCACTGATCTAACATGCAGCTCATGGTCGTCTAGAGAATTTCAGGATCATTTTTGCACTATCTGATAATGCAAAAGTTCTGCTTCTGCAACCTTTATGATGAACACAAGTGATGTGCGCATGCCCACCAGAAAAATGGTAAGAACAGCATCATAAACGTAAAATAACAGAAACTGCTTTTAATGTTGTACCTTCGATACCAAACACTCAGTCAAAGTTATCAATTTTGATGGGCGTGATTTCATCCGCCACCTTAAAGTGTCCCACTAGACGTGCAAAAAACACCATTTGTTGTTCCAGGGTAAACTTGATATTTTCGGCCTGTCATTGAACCTTAAATTAGTGCACCAAGCGGACAAGATTCTGTGATGAAACTATCGTACAATAGATACCTTACGGAAACCATGCTGCTCGCCTTCATACTCCACAAGAGCAACAGGCACTCCCTTTTCCTTTAAGGCCTGGTAAATTTTGCGTGCTTGATCAGGGGGTACAACCTGCAAAATGTGTCCAATTTTGCATACAACATAAGATTGATTGCAATCACAGTGCTCAAGACATCAAAGCTTACACGAGGGGGCACAATGCACACGGGTCCAGCATTTTTGGGGTTTAGGGATGGTTCACGTACACAAGCTTACCCCCGCTATTGTGGAGAGAATGTTTTCGTGTTTCAAACCCGTGGCCTCCAGGTCATAATGGTCAAGACATTGTGAAACATTTACAGATGAATCACTTGTTTCTCTTTGTTAGATAAACTCATATTGTTACAACTAGTTGGGTCCTACTACACGAATCCTTTTCTTTTCCTCTTCCCTATCCAAACAAGCGCAATACCTAAACTTCATAATTTTTTGGTTTGTACTGCTGTACGAAATGACTAGGGCATCAAGACGATGGGTGTCGTTGAAAGTTCAGTACCCTCTTAACCAAACAAACTCCATACCCCCACAACCCCCCAACCCCATGTCTTTAAAGCCAGCTTAACTACATTGATCCTGTCAAAGCACTCTGAATAGATAAGAGGCCAAGGTTTTCAAATAAGTTTTACTTAGGTTTTTTCACAATGACGGGAGCCTTGTGCTCCGAGTCTGTCCTTTCACATTTAGGTTTTCTCCAAGAACAAGGAGACTTGCAAATGAGTAGGCAGGATGTGAGATGGGACAATGATTGTATCTTGAAACCTACCTTCACAATCCTACAAAATTCTCACACACGAGAAATAGGGTGAAGGAAAGAGTTTCTGGATAACATGATGTGCATACCTTGTCTTCCAGTCCTTGGAAAAGGATTATTGGGCAAGAGAACTTATCTACAAAATTGATGGGTGACCTCTCAAAGTAGTCCTTTTCACTTCCTGAAACGGGGTTGTATAGTTCGTCAACTAAGTTGTGAATCAAACAAAAAACAAAATATAATTCAATATGTACATACCAACAAGATTATCAATATAGCGAGACTCAAATTTATGAGTTTCTTCTCTCAACAACTTTAAGTCTGCCACCTGAATATTAACCATTGAGGTAAGAAGTGTTAAACCAGCATTTCATATGGGGCAACAACAATTTAGACAAATTTGTCCACACTCCACACTAATACATATTTTGGGAGACGGAAGACATACATGTAAAAGAGCATAAAATTAGTTGTCAACAAAAATAAAGTCAAGAACATAGAGGATGGTGCTCAAATTAAGGGTTGTACAACCCAATGCAGGAGCTATCACCATTTCAGGGTCTAAGGAAGGTTACTTCTAGCACAAAAAATGGTGATTCTCCAGGCACAGTCAAGCAACCTTACGTTTGTGCCAAGGCTCAACCTCTAAATAAGTTCTTCATGCCACGCAAGTGCTATAACTTCATGCTAAAGCACAGGTAGAACTTAATCTGAAAAGGATGAGAGGAAGGTGGAGCAGCACAGAGATTTGATATGACTCTATAGTTGGTTTAACTTGCTGGCTAAAATGTTTTATTAAAAAAGCATGTCCACAACAGAAATCTGAAAAGGATTCGCTGATGAAATTTGGCCAAGGTTTAAGACATGTATGGCAGTTGCACCAAATGAGTCCAAACAAGCGTCGCTGTATTCATGCTGCGAACACCCCCCCCCCCCCCCACCCAACACTTTTCACTTATCTTCCAAAAATTTGCAGGACAGTTTTGCCATTGGCAGACACCCGGGAAAGGGGAGGGTGGTTGCTCGAAGGGGTCAGGCTGATGTCACGCTTTTCCATATCTGTCTTAACACGTCCATTCACTAAAACAATCACTTTTGGCCCACAACAAAAGGCAAGAAGCCAAAGTAGGTCAAGTGCTTATTTCCTTTTGGGAATGGACAGGTAGATTAAAGATGAAGTTACTACGATAGAAGATTTGTTCCTTTTGTAACTAGATTTATTGTAGCATTTATGGCTTCAACTTAGTTATTCATATATACTGTTTGCTGAAGTTCCACTGTACAAGAACTTACTGTTACGTAAACATCTAATTTTGGGTAAGATATGAAAAAACTACTCTAACAGGGTTTCTTGTCTACATCATTATGCAAAACATCTTGCATTGAAAGAACTCATTTTTATTTCAAAGGACACTCTATAGGTAAACGCTGATCTACCGTCACGGCATTACGTCATATAATTCACTAGACTTCACTAATAAAAGTTTTGAGGTCTGTCCCACCTCTTCAGGTGAATATTTTCATTATTGAACTGGGAATCTATTCTGCATGCACTTTCACTCACAGTTATAACTCTGGAGTCATCAGTATGATACTCGTGACCATGATTTTAGAACTGTAAGCACGGAAGATAACATGAATCCTACAACTTCTGTATACCAACTTTTACACTGGTGTCGCATCATCACTAGTGAAACTGCTATGAGGTCATGACTACAATGTAAAGGTTCAGCTGTAATTTTTCTTATAGAAATTCTTTACGTCTGTCCCTGCACTTCCGGTGAATGTTCATATTATTGAACTATGAAGCTATTATGCATGTACTTTCACTCGCAGTTATAACTCAGGAGTCATCAGTATGATAGCCGTGAACATGATTTTAGAACTGTAAGTACGGAAGATAAAATGAATCCTAGAACTTCTGTATGTACCAGCACTTAAACCAAAGTCCCATCCTCACTATTGCAACTGCTACAAGGTCATGAGTATATTAAAAACTTCAGTTGTATTTTAAGCTATAGATATTCAAGCTGATAAGCCCAGAACTTTCAAGTCCTACCTCGTCCTAGCCTCAAACTCTTACATTCTTCCGAATACGGTTGAGATTTAGGGATATGACAAGAAGAATTTTCATATTAATTGACCGATAACCATCTTGTGCTATGGAGATCGGAGTGCTCACACGACAGGACATGTTGGCCAGGTGATTGTAAATGTGTCTTGTCAAGGTTGATAGGCAGCATAAAAACGGGTTGCAGGCTGAGGACTTGACTTTAAAAATGACGACCAGCATTAAGTTTATTTTCAAGCTATGAAGGTTTCCAGATTACAAAAAAAGGGTGGATCCAATCTGGTACATGGTAGTAGGGAGCTATTTCTGCTATATTTGGTGTGAGAATTTGGATAGCAATAGTTGCACAAACGTTGTCCTAGCTCCATTCTCTCTAAGATTTTTCGACTCTCTCTCTCACATAGGACTTCTTTGGGAGCTTGCTTCAAGGTATGACGAGAGCCTGCTTCAACTTTTGAAAAGAGAAGACAAGAGGAAGGTATGGATGTGAACCTCAGATTCACCACTATCCCAAACTACTCGTGTTATTTCACCAAAGCCTAATGAAAGGTGAAGAAGAAGTACAAACAAGTCATGCACTAGGATGCATGTTTCGCGTAGAAGTATGGTTGGCATCGATAATATACAAATTGAAGCCACTCTAATCTTAAGCTCTTCTAGGTGCCTATGGATTTCTGGCTACCGCCCCACCCTCGCTTCCTGTACATTCTTGTTGAAATGCTAGGCCCCTTGCCTTCCTTACATGACATTGGAATATAGGACCTTTGAGGTTTACCCCAGGAACTCCTATTTCCACTCTTCATACACGAAGACATAATTGTAACACCATTCGTCCAAATCATAAGTATCTGAGTGGCATCAATCATCAAGCCGCGTTTTCATGAAGAAAACTGATTGAATCAAGCTATAACTCACAGATTACAGGGATTAAGCACTCACACCATACAAGGAAGCTCCAGCCTTAAATGTTTCTCTGAAAGAAAGCGCAGCCAATGTTGTGTACCCACCAGCGGACCCTCCGGTAATACACAGTCTTTCACCATCTGCCTTTCCACCGTCCACCTAGAGAGAGACATATATTACCACGGTTCAGGCAGTACAAAAGGAAACAAATCCATCACTAACGTGGAGATAAAACCTTCCAGATATGTAAACATCTTGACACATTCACACATGCACGTATATCTGTAGCACGTTTACCAAGAATTTCGCGCAACTGCAACAGTCATTAACATCAACAATGCCCCAGTGTCCCAAAAGCCTTTCTCGATATGCTCTGCCATAACCTTCAGAATTCAACGAGATAACTTAGTAGCAGATATAAGAGGTCCTCATTTCAATTAAAAGTTCATTCTTTGCTAGTTTATCCTAATCATAAAATAGCCCCCACCGCCAACCCAGGCACCTCAATCTGTATGTGAGACGCAGTGAGCTTTTCTATATAAGGCATAACAATTGAGCAAGAACCAGATCAAGTAGAACAGTAATGAATGTACATGCATACAAACAAATAGCGAAGTGTAGGGACCTACCAGTGCTTCCGCCATAATTTACATCCACAAAGGCCCAACCTCGTCTAGTCCAATACTGGATACCAAGATTTAAGATACCACGTGTCTCACTCGTCGGCCCTCCTGCAATATTTGACATAACTCGCAGAGTATAAATAACCCTCATCGGATTAAATGCAAGCAGTTTATTAGTTCAACCTTCTGAATTACTCGCTCTGCCCAAAAATAATAGTCTCTTCTTGGAATGCCAACTTTATATGGACACGTATAGTTAATGCTCTTTGAAAGTAAAAGTTAATGCTTGAATCTCATCTTTTGCCCTTAGATAGAAGGACCAAAAGTCACTTGTGTCAAAAGTAGCAAGGTTGGGTTTGCATTCCAAAAGTTTATTTCGGGACCGAGGGAGTACAATCAAACACACTTTTCTAATGCCATTTCCAGCATATCATAACTAAAAATATTTTGTCTCGATTGCATAATGTGCTGTGCAGTTAAATAAAGGGTGGCCCAGCGCACGAGGTTTCCCCACTTGCAGGGGTCAGGGGAATGTTGATGTATGCAGCCTTTCCCCCACTTTTGTGAAAAGGACTATTTCCATGTCATGCAGTTAAATAATGTATCTATATTTGCGATAACTAAACATGGAAAGGAGAACATTGTTGGCGTCTAGCAACTCCTCATAAAAGAATGTAAAAGCAATCTGTGGAGGAAAACAAGGGAAAGAAAAGATGTACATGAAGATAATTCTATCAAAAAAGTTTTGGCAGATCTGGTTCGGCATAGTCATGAATTTACCGTTTAGGAGCTAGTTCAAAGGATGTCAAACAGGGTACATTCTCCATTAAAGGGAATGCATACACTTCCTTTTTTTTTTTTCTGTCTTCGATTAATAATGTATTATCACCCATCCCCCCCCTCCCCCCACCAAAAAAAACCCCCCCAGGGTCCGCGCCGACAGACCAGAAAGTCATGTCAGTGTTGACTGACCATACTTTATGTCCATAGGCTAGTAATCTTTGAAATGCGGTTGTAAAACCGTGTATTATTCATGAGCCTTAGACCAACAGCGCAATACAAGGGTATCATTTACACAAGGGTAAGGTAACCCTCTGCTGACCTTGCAGTGGGTGGAGCCTCTTGCACTGGGCTAGCCCTAATTTCCTTTAACGAAGAACACCACAAATCCAATTTCTGCCAATGTACAGTTATAACCTCCTTCAATTCCTTTTACCTTTGAGGACCTTCATTTATTCATTTTCTAAAATTATTTGTGTTGACCTGCAAACAATACTCACTATCAAGATTTTAATAAGTAAGATTGTGAAGCTAATGCAAAGATGCTGAAAACACTTATAGAATGACAATAAGTTACAAAGTTTAAAAAAAATAAACAAAATATTTAGATTTGTCCAGATATCTAAATGAAAGATAAACAATTAATGTACCATGGCTCTTCAACAGTAATGGAGGTTTTTCTTCCTGACTAGCTTCATATATGGGGTTCATTGGTGGATAATAGTATGCATATGCACTTTGACCAGGAACTTCTGTTGGGAATTCGATTAGTTCTGGCTTGCTGAAGTATGATTTGTAATTTGAACTACTAGGCGAAGACGACCACATAATCTGAAAATCAACAGCTTTCGACTTCTCATCATTGAATGTTATCTGCTACACAGAACTAAAATTGTTAGAAACTGTTGTGACAGGAACACTTAAGTTCAATCCAAAGCTGAATATCATGCGATCTAGCCTTCAGTGCTAGAAACATACCCCACCCAATAAGGGTACCTGTCCTTGTAACATAGGTGGAACATGACAAAACACAAATGATTTTAAGGCAGTAAAAAAGAAACTTTTGGATAAAAGAAGCGGAGAAGGCCATGCACCTTAGCTATTGACAACGGATGAACTGCAGATGCCCCCTCAACATATAGGCATTGGAGCCCCGAGGTCTGCATAAGCATATTCACATGATACAGGACTAGGGTTATATAGTTGGCTACAGAAATTTCAGGAAAACAATAAGTATTAGGTCTTTTGATGTTACAATGTTATATATGTCTGTGAAAGGAACATCAAGGATGGACAATGTGCTTTTGGCGTCATCTAGAACTCCAATATACGAGCTTCCATTCTGCCTGCACATCATCCGAAATTTTGGTTAAACTGAATGCTAATGGGTGTTTCAAATTCCAGATGAACAGATCAATACATAGAATTAGATGTGAAGGCACCTGTAACTGCAAGCAATTAAATTTTTCAGCTTATTGCTGAAAATAAATTCATAAGAATTCATCCCAAAAACCCATAATGGTCTTGCAAACTCGGCATCTAAAGAATAAACAGGCAGCACATCATTCCGAGATTCGATCTGTTAAAAAATAAAGAGAAAAAGACGACAAAGATAAGACAATGAATACTAGCGGCCTCAAAGTAAAAATAGGAAAACTACTCTAACGATGTAAAAATGTATCCAAGATAAATGACAATATTACATAAACAAACAAAGGGTGAATGGCAGTTTGCCCACTCTAATATAGGTCAGTTGCAGTGCCACCCTAAACTTTGGAAAGTTGCACTAAGCCTACAATGTTGCGTGATTGACACACATTAATCTAGACAATACTTTCTGAATGTTTCGCTGTTCTTCATTGAAAGAGATCCCCTGCCCTGTGCTGCCTTTCTCTGACCACCATTAACATCAGCTCCGAGACCCTCACCACCACCGCCATGATGGCACCATCACGATACAAGCAAGCGCAATCATGCCAAACCTAAACCAATATGTCAAATTCATATCAAGTTGCCACCACCTAACCACCAATCCCACCACAGTCAAATTCCTCCACTCTTACCCACCTTAAAAATAAAGTTCCTTTCTTTTTACTCACTGCTAAAACACCCAGGCTCCTCATGATGAGGAAATCATACATGCTTATACCCGATCGATCAACTACATCAGTGACAACTGACAATCACAACCAGGAACAATATATCTATAGACATCAGAACCACAGAAAGTATGTCAAGATAACAATGACAAATATGAATTTTTGAACCTCGGATCTTGAGTAGAAGTCAGGTTCAACAAGCCATGTTCTATTCTTATTTTTTATTTCATTTTGTTTGTTTACTTATATTTCTCTTTGTGTGTGTGTGTGTGGGGTTTTATGTTTGCTAATTGTATCTGAATTCAATGTAGCAGAAAAGTTGGTCCAAGGCATTTTGACATGTAAGGGAAGTGGTTTGCTTTGTGCGTTCCTCGGGAATATGGAGGAGTCTGGTGATTCAACCCATGAAGGAGCTAGTGAAGCGGTCATATTTCTTTGCATGTGATTGTGTGTGCGTTTTTGTGTGTTGTTGGTATGCCTTTGCATGACTAGGGCAGGTGAAGGAACAAATAGGGAAAGAAGAAAGAAAAAAAAGCCAAGATTACTTTGGCTAAACTTTGTCATTTGTCCATGGGCCCACCACAGAGCAATGCCTCCACTAATAGGGCTAGCCAAGAAGGTACTAATGAGACCCTCGGCAAGGTCTTTTAAGGCCAAATCTTATTCTGGATGAGGTGCTACATTTGCACAATAAAGTGAAGCTCGGTTAGGTGAAGTGCAAATTTTCAAAATTGAGGGTAGCAAGGGAAAAATACTATTCACACGAAAAACAAAACACATACGTGCAACTGAATACAACTATTTGAAATGAAGAAGCATAAGATTACCCATTTATGAAGATTCCAAAATCCACTTCTCCTATCAGTGATGAAGAACAGTTCTCCTGCAGCAAAAACATTGCAAATTCGATTGACACGAAAACATGATGCCACAAGCTACTTGTAGCTCCAGATCAACAATGCAGTTGCATGTCGTTCAAGATGTCATGCTGGCTAAGCATGATGAATCAAAGTTATTGTGCTAAGAGTTGGGAATCAATAAATAAGTAAAAGATTCCCAAAACTCGAGAAAGGCTTCATTGCAGCGATCTCCTTAGTCGGCTAAAAAGCAAAAGCAGAATCAAAGGACCCATAAAAAGAAGACCATTAGTCAAAAGACTATACACCCAAGAAAGGGTCGTATAAATCTGACATAAAATTCAGAATAGAAATTCATATAGCTAATTACAACCTTTCCCTAAAATCAGAAGCATATTTGTATAAAACACAAAGTACATTTAGAGAGTAGAAACTTGAAGAACTTCACTTTAAGTTGATATATGCAATCATTTTAACGAGGCCATTTGTTCAGTGAAGGTTATAATCTCACACATATAAGTTGTATTTTGTCCTGGTCAGAAACAGTAGCTCCGAAGTACTTTGCCAGAAAACTAATATGTATTTTGTTATTGTAGCAAATATATGCACCTCTTTCATACATTTCCATGTGATACATGTCATAACCACTATAGTCAGCTTACAAGGCATATTAAGTTTTTAATACCAGATGAATAATTAGAAACATTCGGCGTTAATTAGCATTTGAACAAAACAAAGCAGGAGTTCAAACTATCTATGATTCTTAGTTGCAAATCAAACTAAAATCAAGAGTAGAGTTACCTTGAGAAGACCACTTTGGTTCAGTAGGAGACTCTACTAGCCTAAGATCACCACCAGCAACACAGATGCGTTCATGGATGTCTCTGCACAATGTCATCACTAGAGTAAGCAAAAACTGCAGAATGAAGTTACAACAGGTGCAGTAGAACATGAAAATTTGGCTGAGCAAAAAGGAATCTCATTGTTTATTAGAAGACAAGGAAGCACAAAATGCTGAAACTCTATAGCAAAAATCAAATGTTAGCTTCTGTATAGACCTTAGTAACTAGAGGGGGTAAGAAGAGCTGGAGTTGATAGGGAGTACAAGTGATAAGCCACAAAGTCCGAAAAAATTGGATAGGATGGTCTAACCATGAGGTACAAATATTGTGACTACAATGCTGACGGGAGAACAAGAAATGGAGAAGGGCAACCTTGTTTTCAAAGCTGGAAGAAGATCGATCAGTATTGTGGCATATGACATCACAGTCATCCTCTCAAATAACTAGATTAAACTGACTTAGAGATCAGAATGTACAGCTTAGCTAGCAATTGAAAAACATTTTTTTGTGCTAAAAGATAGAACAATGTCACTTAGGTCTTGCTGAGTGGAGGGTAATTTCACTACGTAAACAAAAAGGGGTGTACCCAACACCTGATGGTTAGGCTTTGCATAATATCGATTTCACAGTTTCCACGACCATCTCCATGTGTCTTAACCCATTATGCATTTACTTTATGCCCTCTCCTATGCATCCTGATATATTTCCTACTTCCACTCGAGAACTTCAGATAAATACAATCGGTGTATGTGTATGCAAGCGGCAGGGGGGGGGGGGGGGGGCGAGAGGGAGGGAGGGAGGGAGGAAGGGAGAGGGAGAGAGAGAGTTTTGTCCCATCAAAATGCACAAATTTACTTACAATTTTTTCATGCTCTGACAAGGCTTAGTTAAATTTGTTTTGCTTCAGCAATAACATTTTCAGATCCATTCAAGTACAAAGCAATAATCATGAAGATCCTAACTTGATTTAAATGCAAAATGAAATCACTGGAAATAATGAGTCATTTTAAACGGAAGATGTACTCACCCATTATCAGATATATACCCAACCCAGAGTTCTGATCTATCCCATGGCATGTTAGGGTGGCTCCACTCGATCCATGCTATCCGTTTCCCTTTGGCGTCCAGACGAGGAAAGGCGTAGAAGTCGCTTCCACCAACAAGTACTTTTGGTTCTGCAAGCCACATGATGTATGGTAAATGGGAGCCTACCCAATATACATTGTTTCCCAATAAATGGAAAAATGGAACTATAGCATAATCATGAAAAGTGCAAGTCACATCATGCATTCCAGCCATACAAGAAACTAATCAGGATACCTGGAATATTGTCATTGTTGAGATCAATTGATACAATAGTTGTGGCTGGGTTCAAGCTACTTTCACGACGATCTAACAAGATAAAACATAAGTAAGTCAACAAATAGATGAACAGAGCAGCTATTGAATGATTAACCTTATATCACTTATCTACCTTCTCTCACAGTGACATAACGACTAAAGTGAGTATCAAACACTCCATCTGCATAACTTACTAGAGGTCCACCATAATCCGGAGTAAGCGGAACAGAAGTAGAATCTGCAATGATAAAATCACACAATCGGCAAAGTAACCGTCAGGGCCCATGCTTATGGCACGATCTGGGGTTTAGCCGGAGCCCCAAGTGGGGCCCCATAGACCTAACAAACTGTACTAATTTCTCTTCATAAGTAAAATTGTCCAAGAATCAAGAATTTTTTATTCAAAGATTGACCTTTACATTCAATTGACTGCTTGTACAATCTTTGATCCTTGTAGTTCGAGAAAATTACAGTGTCTCCTGAAATTGTAAATGCACCACCACCATATTCTTGAGCCAGAGTCCGAACCGCAAACTCTTTTGGTGTGATATCAGTAGGTTCATCTCCCGCTTTATCCGGTCCTTTAACAAGGACGGACCGCCTGAACAACACAACAATTATTCTATGAAACTCCATCAATTTCATAACTCTGGTCCTCTTTGACTTTTTGCCAACTTAAAAGAGTAAACAATAAGTGAATTCGAAAACCCCCTCCGCCTTATAATTTTTTCACACTCAAACTTTTTGCGAAGCTTTACGATAGAATTCAAACATCTAAACATTGAACTCAAATACTCCTTCATTTCATTAAATTTTTCCCTTTTGACTTTTTGCCAAACCCTAGGACGTATTTTGCTTCATTTAAAGATCGAATTTAACTCAAATAGAAATCATAGATCAAATAAGAATTGTTTGACTATTCAATCTATGGGTGATAACAATGACTGATAGCATTCTTTCTTTGACTCACAAACTTTTTACATGTGAGTAGTTAATGTTCTTCGAAAGTAAAAGTCCATGCTTACGTTCCATCTTTTGCCCTTAAATCACAAGACCAAAAGTCACTTTTGCCCTTAAAAGTAGCAAGGTTATTTCCGGAAAAAGGGTGAACAATGTGCATTAACTAAGAGTGTGTTTGGAACCATGGAATTGATGGGATTTCATTTCAAATCCTCAACGTTTGTTGTTTGGAACATTAAAAAAAGGAATTGGATTTGGATTTCATTGGATTTGACTGGATTTGTTTCTATGGTGTGAAATCCGATGAAAAATAGTCGGATTTGATGGGATTTCGATTTACTTGAATTAAAAGTAATTATTTACTTATCCTACCCTTTTTCTGGACCCACCACCACTGTCTTCATTGCCGCTACCGCCACATCACTTTTACTACCACTACTGCCACCACCACCGCCCCCGCCACTAGTGCCGCCACCACCGTCGCCACCACCACTGCCACCATTACCGCCACCGCCGCCACTACTACTGCCACCATTACCGCCACCGCCGCCACTACTACTGCCACCACCATCATTACTGTCATCGTCACCGCCACCACCATCATTACTGTCATCGTCACCGCCACCACCATCACTACTGCCATCACCACCGCCGCCACTGCCGCCGCCACCACCACCACTGTCACCACTACTGCCATCACCACCACCGCCGCCGCCACCACTACTGCCACTACCACCGCTCTTGCCACCATTGCCACCACCACTACTGCAATTAGCACCACCACCACCTCTATCGCCACCACCACCACTACCACTGTCGACACCACTATCGCCACCGACGCTGCCACCATCACTACTGTCACCACTACCACCGTCGCCACCACTACTGCCACCACCACTGGCAGCACCACCACCATCGCCATCATTACTACCACCACCGCAATCGCAACCACTGCTGTCACCACCACCACACCACCACTACTGCCGCCACTATCAACATTGTCGCCACCACTACTACCACCGCCACCGACGCTGCCGGCGCCACTACCGCTGCCACCACTGCCATTACCATCATTTGACCACCCCACCATTACTGCCACCACTACCACTGCCATCGTCGCCACTGATATCACCGCCATCGCCGCCATAGCCGTCAGCACTACTGCCACCATGTCACTATTGGCGTCACTTTTTCACCGCCGGTTACACCTTGTTACACCTCAATACCACCACCATTACCATCACTTGACCACCCCCACCACTTCCACCGTCGATGCTGCTACCCCGTGTGGTGCTGCCACCACCACCACCACCATGTGGTGGCACTAGCACACTTAAAACTACTGACTGTAGTTTGTTTTTCATCGTAAGTTAAGGATATAATTGTCCAAAAAAATTTTACCTTTCCATTTCCTTTGTTCTCCAAACACAAAATAGGAATTCTGTGATTTGAATTCCCTTTTGTTCCAAACAAAAAAAAAGTGAATTGAATTTGAAATCCAATTCCGAATTTGAAATCCAATTCCTAAAAGAATTGGTTCCAAACAGACCGTAAATGTTCACAACTATTGTGGGATGGAAATATATTGTATTCCAAACATTTACTTTCAGAGGGTATGAGTAACAAAAAGGGAGTAGTAATTGTAGATGAAATAATTTTAGTAGTGCAAATACAATAGTTGAAGTCAACGTTAACGCGTTCAATTTGCAAGAAGTGAAAGGGGACAAAAAATATTCAATACAACATTCGATCGTTCAAACAAGGACAAAAACGATGAGCAAAATTACGCGCTCAAACTGACAAAATACATAAGAGGGAGGGAGTAATAGGTTTTATATAGGTAACGGATTGAAGCATTACTAGTATAGGTAGATGAATGAGTACCCTGATTCGGTGGGGCGGGATTCGAGCCAGAACAGGCGTCCGTGCGAGTCGACGGCAGAGCCGCCGAGGCGCTTTTCGGCGCCGGAGACGACGTCAGCGGTGATCGGAGAAGTCCAGGAGCCGTAGGGCGCGGTGAGCTTTTCTTTAGCAGCTTCACTTGTAGGTGAAGGTGAAGGTGAAGGTGGTATTGATGATGAAGCCATTCTCTTGCAGTACTGGTGGCGTTGAGTTGGAGCGTGTAAAGGGATGAACAGTCGGGTAATGAGGGTGAAGGAGGAGGAGGACAACGTCGTCGTGGAGCAGATGGTGTTGCGACTGAGAGTGGCTATGGCCGAAAGTGCCATTAGCTTCTATTTTGATTTTCTCTTATCCCCTTGTTTCCTTTTTCTTCCGTGATTTTTTTTTTTTTTTTTTTTTTTCTTGACTGTAGTTTAAAACGGTCGGACCGAACTTTTCTAAGTTGAAACCGTGAGGCACTTAGCGGACAAGCCCCTTGCTTGTGCTAAGTCAGCCTTCCACTCGGGCTGGACGATGCTAGGTGCGAACACACCAAGAAGAACACAAGAGAGAGAGTTTGGGAGAATGTATGCTTGTATTGCTTGTGTACAAGAATACTTGTGTGTTTTGGCCAAGTGAGGCCTCATATGTGAGATGCATACGAAGTAATCACGCTGTATGACAAGAGTTTAATCTATTCTAAGAGTTCCGAACACCTCCATTGCAGAAAAATGACATTACTAATTGAACGCCATAAATTTCCGTTTGACCTTCAAAGTTGTTACATAATACATATTTCAATGACGTTCGTAAAGCTTAATCAATAAAAAGACGTGGAGCTCAAATAATACCCTCTAAAAGAAAATAGTGCGCGACAAAAAAAAGGTCAAAATTTGCAGCTAAAAGCCTGTGTAAGATGCTAACCAATCATACTTGAGATCGATACTACTTTGTTTAAAACACACAGGTCTAACATATTAAACTTACACAAATCTGAAAGGTAAATATGTATTTATTAAGGACTTAGAACAAAAGTTATGCAAACTGGGCAATTTATGTGCAGATAATATGCGTCACGCATAATGCGTACATCCGACTACAGACTGCTGCTTTAAAATCAACACTGCCCAAGTTCCGGATGAAACAAACCAGAACAGTCGTCACCTCCAAGGGCAGTTACTAGAATCCCAGTTTGGGTAAGATGGCTGGTGTCATCCCATGTTTTTATGATCCACTCTTCGCCACACTAGTGAAATACGTTCCCAGATGCATTTAGTATCTTCCCCAGTACAATTGCTGTTGGAGCAGCTCGCTTGAAGCGCCCTCAGTACTCTGCCATGAGTAACCACTCACCACTATAACTCGCTCACCTGGAAGGGAAGAAAAGGATCAAGGTCATACAAATGTAGATTCTGATATTGGCATTGGCCAAAGCTGTCTCAAGTTTCAGGTTGTACTCACTATCTATTATCTAAGTTTCACCCATACTATTTTGTGGCATCTTAATAGCAGAATTACTAGACTGGGCATGATAATGTTCATGACTCAACGAAGGAGCGGTGTACAAATTACTTGTATTCATATATTAGCAACTTTCTTGGTCGCCACATAACATGGCCAAAACCTATCAGTCTGGATCCCTGCCCTGCTGCAGCAGAAGTGCAGCAGGGATGTCATTTGTCGATAAAGAGTCCTTAGCAGCTAAAGAGGCCTAGCACGGTCTCTCCAAAGTGATTCACTGTAATTTGAGACAGAAGTCAGAACTTTCATCGATTGAACCTCTTTGGCAACACTTCTTGGATAGCACCTGTGCTGTAACAGCAGGAATCCGGATAAAAATGTATACATGAAAAGAAATCTGCTGATGTTCATGCCCGTTACTCGATAATCAGAAATATAACCCATATGCGACCAAGAAGAATGCACTATGACCAAGAAGTAACTGCAAGATGCAATTTTTTTCACCAGTAGACATACGTTAGGACACTATACCCATATGCCTCATACCAATCCTCTGCAATGCAGATATGCAACGTTGATAAAGTTGGTCGAAACTTTCTCCACCTCCTTGAAAATATCGCACAAAGTCGAACTGTCAATCACCTCATTAAAATTGCTAAAAAAAAAAAATTTGAACTATTTAAAAAGGAACCAGAGTTCACGCAGGCACTATTTTAAGTTTATTAGTTCATCCAAAGTTTTTCAAAAGACTTTTTACAAAGGCAAGGATTCTCAAAATCTTTGAATCCAAGACAAACAGACGAAAAAAAAAAGTTCTCCCATGCTGTTTCAAAAACTTATGTTGAAAGTAAATGGAATTCTCAGATAGTTCGAAATTTGAATCCAAGATAGTTTGTAAAACTTCAGACAGATAAACACCACAGATAGCGCATTGCTGCTTACTGGGATTTCTTGATCTGTTCTTGAAGAAGAAAATTCTGGACGTATGTTCCCCTTAAGCTTGGCTACTTCATCTGATGTAAGACCCTGCAGTTCTCCAAGATGTCTTTCCCTAAGGTCTGGATCTTTTATTGCCTGAACAAATTAACGAATTAGTGGTTAGTAAATGCATAAGGCTGGCTCCAACAGCGCATACAATATAGTCAAAATTGTCTTTATGAGGAAGCAGGATTATAAACCAATTGCAGCTTTTGCCGGTAAGTAGGTAAGAAACCAGCTATACGGTCACAAGGAAACATGCCCATCTCATAGCATTAACAAAACAATGCTATAAACTTTTTCCTTCCAACAAAATTCTTCTGAATAACTATATGTTATTTACCTGACTTCAGAATTCAGCTTTCAAAATGGCTCAAACATCCGAAACTTTTCTCTTTGATGCTCTGTACATATTATCGAGGGAAGATGTGTTAGGCCTTTAGCTGCCCTAGGTGACTGCTTGCATTATTTCTGTGCTTTGTCCCTCCTATCCACCCAACCAAGTTTAATTAACTATAGTTAGTGTCTTCAGTGTACCAAGTTGATCCTTTCAAAGCTTGGATTTCGTTCGACTGACTCATATTAGCTTTCTGAAAATTCAAACATTCTATCAGAGGATCTGATGGATGCAACCATCAAGTTTGATGTCTTTTCTGAGAGCAATCCCAAGTCCCATAGACATTCTGGGTGTAGAAGTCATAATCCCCAACCCCAACCCCTCCACCCCACCCAGAAATAGAGAAAGAAAATTAACAAAAGCAGGCTCTCTAAGCTTTCATAAGATATAAAAGTTTTCATTTAACTTGACATCAAAGCTAAGATAAAGGGCGGCCCACGACAGAAGGCCTGGAAAACTACACAAGATGTGTTGTGTAAATAAGATCTGACTTTTGGTCAATTAAATTTTATGGCAAAAAGTGACCTTAATTCCTACTTCTTTTTTTCAGAATGAATTCAATGCACTCTGCAGTTGGCTTAGAATTATATATAGAGCAAAAAGGAGGTCTAGGAAAGCAAAGGTTTTCAGAAGATCAAACCTCTGGAACGCCACAGCTTCTTGCAATAATTTTAGCAGTTTCAACAGCTCGCTTCAGATCAGATGAGTACACTGCAGAAGTTGCTTTCTCCTTAGAATTCCGATCAGCCACCTTCAAAAATAGCGCACACTTTAGCAAGCATATGGGATCAACGAATACATATGTCATCCAGGTCATGTAAACTTACTGCAGCAGTTTGTTTCTTCCAAAGTCATTCAACTCAACATCCAGGTGTCCCTGCTTATTCGGCACAAATCCAGAATGAAATGGAATAAACAGAATTAAGAGATAATATAATGCATAATACAGTAATCCTCACAATAATATTGTTCATCAAACCATGAGGCATGCACAAGAAATACCAGCAATTCGAGTGTCCCGTAATTGTGATTGTGGCCATTACTTACAACTATTGATATCCCTTAAACACTAGTCGATGTGCAGAGAAACTATCCTTTATCCGGAAGGTCAACTAAAATGGAGAAAACTTTGTGATGTCACTGTCAGGTAAAGTGTATGAAAGAACTGTATCTTGTGGTTCACCATTTACAAGCACAGAAGAGACAACGTTACAGTACAACTGATTAGTAACACCAGTCAAATCCTTGAACATAGTATGACTCGAGTGAATGGAGGGAACGCCTTATGTAGCAGAGTAAATCAGCTTTGAATCGGGAGGAAGACTGCAATTTCCTTGTGCAGAATAGATGGTCAAGAATAAAGAAGCTAAACAAAGATGATAAGATTTGATTAACCACTTTGCAAAACAAGGATTTTGGAGTAAAAGGGTGTTCAATCTGCACAAGATTTAAAATAGAGAACTATTTAGCTTAATCTCCACAGAGCAGCAATGGCCTGTGATGCAAATAATAACTCATAAACAAACAGCAGATGGAGCAGTTGCAAACTGAACTAGAGTATTTGTCTTTAAGGCAATAGAAAGAGCATCATAATCATTTTGGAGCAAAAGGGTGATTTCTTTGGTCATGTAGGAAAGATAACAGGCAATGTCCCTCTGACTTCCTCTAAGCAGCGAGAAGATTGCATTCAGAAGTCTAATTTTCAGCAATGCATCATTTCACAAGAAACACATAAGGAGCAAATATTCACAGACTAAAATGGGTATCTGTGATCTTTAACCTTGTACTACATCCATTCTTTCATTGGCAAATTCTTTATTCTTTGGTGACCCTTGACCCCGCCCTTCCCTTTAAACGCCTTGTTATCACACCCCTGAGTTGACTTTGCCTATGATTGGCAGATGTAATTCAATCAGGTTAACCGAGAGACTACAGCGGTTCTAATTCAGTAGGGCAGAAATACACTTTTTAGATCCACTCTTACTACTACTCTTTAAACCTTCACCCTTGCACACCTCCTTTGCCTATATATCAAATCCTGCATTTCCTCTTTACTCATCCCTTTTGTATACAGAATCCACAGAACAAGAATTTGACAGAACAAACAGTTCCCCTGACCTAACCTTATTAGTCCTTTAACGGGTTCAATTAACTAGTCATATTTGTGTGATGTAGTTGACCTCTTACAGTCACAAGAACTGGAAACTTCATAGACTGATTCTTCCCTAAATCTTGCCCAACAAAGGGTTTGAGTCAATAGCATAGAATAAATTTACCTAATACATGTATTTATTCTATTAGAGCTGCACTAGTAGTTGCTTGCAACCCTTACAACAGGTACACTTACATGTGTTCACCCAACTAGGATTGAAACTCATAAAGCAAAATTGATAAAAAGTAACAAATACTCCATCTATTTCTTTGAATTTGACCTTTTCTCTAATTCCTATGATACCCATTTATACATATCAACATTGACTTGTCAAATGCTACTTATTTAATCAATTATTGCTTTTAAGGTTCAATTCAATGTTTACGTGTACCAAAGTCTATACTGAAATTTCTCAAAAAGTCCAAGCGTAAAATCAACTAAAACGGAATACCTGTATTCGCCCATCAGCATTCCATGCAGTTTCTCCATGACGCACCATGATGATCTCCGCATAACTAGCTGCCTCGGTGCTCGGTGCCCACGTCGTCATCACTATGCAGTTAAAACTATTATCGTTAGCCATATAAGTTCCCGTACTACAGAAAAGAGATGATCAGATAATACAACCTTGAATTGGCAATGGCAACGACCGGGTTGGCAGCCATGCTGAAACGGGGCGGACTACTCTGCAAGAGATTTACGTTCCAAATGCTGATAATTTGCACGGCGTGATTGTGTAACACTGTTGCGGACTCTATAAGCTACAAGTGGCTAGATCATGGCATATCCGGACCCGGATCCGGTTCCCGCTTTCTCGAGACATCTTCTATCAGCCTTAGCGGCGGCGGCGGCGCCAGCTATCATCATGTCTAAGGATTATTCTTGCAGTTCGCCACTAATATTGCTAATTTGTCGCTGAAACTTGTATTTTTAGCGACATAAAGACCTTTTATAGCAACAAATATCACCTTTATCGTTACTGAACGTGCCAACATTCATTCACGACAAATGATTGATATACATATACACGATGAGATGCAAGCAGAGGACATCATAGTATACAACTCATCCCATGTTTTCCCGACCACTGAGCTAACCTTGTGGGTTACCTAAGGATGGCTAAGTTGGTTGAAATTGTAGTGGCTAGTGAATGTTTCAACGAGTGGCAGAGTCCTCCATCGAGGCCCGTCAAATACCATATTTTAGTCTCTCAAGTGATTTTTTTCTGAAAAATGGAAAAAATATGTTTCTTACTTAAAAATGTGTGACGGGATGCTGAGACGAATAGATAAGGCATTCTTACTTTATAGCGAGAATATGTCAGGAAAGACAATGAAAAAAGCTAAAGACTATTTCTATTCAATGGTTTTTTACTCTTTTTGCTCTTAAAAATTTGCAGCGACTAGTGTTGACCTTTTGATAAATTTGCATATTAGGCTATGCGACTAGAGATTGATCCCTATCATCATCGAAGTTATATACTATGCGAACGGAAACATCTTAGTATCCAGGTACTAAACTAAAAAAATACTATTTCCAGAACTTATGAAAGCAAGGCAGTCATTGAACAACTCTGTTTCTGTTTCTATATTATTTGGTTTACTTTTAGGCCACGTTTGACGCAGTTTTTTTTTTCTCTTTTTTTTTTCAGTTTTGAAAATTGAAAAAAAAAATGCTTTTGGTAACCATTTTTTTTTTTCCTTCTCCAATTTAAAAAATCAGTTTTTAAACTAAAAAAAAAAAAAAAAACTCCAAAAACTGGTTTTTTTTTTCACTTTTGATTTTTTTTTTTAGACCACCACCACCACCCTCCCACCGCCGGCAGCCACCTCAGGCGACCACCGCCGGAGACTGCCGGCAGCCGCTGGCCACCACCATCGCTACGACCCACCACCACCACCGCAAACCACCAAAAAAAAAAAGTCAAAATAAAAAGAGTTACCAAACACCAAAAAAAAAAAAAAAACTCAAAAAAAAAGTTATCAAACACTCACTTGTTTTTGTAAAAAAAAAAAAATTAAGCTGCTCTTAAAAAACTGAAAACTAAAAAAAAAAATTTGTCAAACGAACCCTTAGTTTTTCTTGCCAATCTTCTCGTGTGAACATTGACTCATTTTTTAATCTCAATCGGGTGCCTTTTTCTTCGTCTTTAGTTGACATCTTGAGATCAAACTGGCTTACACTTTGTAACAAACATGCCATTGTTAACTCATTATCTTGTCAAGCAGTGGTGGGTCTTCACATGGATACTAAAGATCGCCAAACTTTGCTTCTTTCAACATCATGCTTTATGAAACTAAGCAGCAGCAGTTAAATGTTGACATCAGACTCCAAGAAAGCACAAGCATGTGAATTCTGACGCATCCCTGCGGGGACACAATAATTCCAAGGCTAACAGAGTGTATTGAACAATCATATTAAGCTGCTTAATATTAGCAATTAGGCCATGGTCCTTCCTAAGTTGGTCGTATTAACATGTTGTTTGTTCAAGCTTCTTCTTGTTTGTGGTTGGCGCTTGAAATGACTTTAATCGACTTAGAAACAGCGGAATGGTGCATTTCCAAAGAGGTCACTTGGATCGTGTGCGAGGGTCCATGAGGGAGGGTGTTTTTGGTCGATGATTTTTGAACATATCGCTTTGTCATATTCATGTTTATTTGATGAAAATGGTGCTTGGAACATATATTCGATCCTCTTTTTTGGTACATTCTTAGTGCTTATGTATGGAACTAAGAAAATCTAATTTTGTTTATGATTTGTAACGATATGCACATGAGATATTTTAACGTGACGACCCTCATAGTCAACAAAATTGCTCACTTATTATAAAAAACCAAAAGGTTTATTTTGGTGAACTATAACACGACTAAAATGATCGACGGCAAACCCCTCACCCCCCACCCCACACACACACACCGCACCACATGTGGTGGGGTTTGGGGGGTGGATTGGTGGGTGTGGAAGGGTTATTAATGACTAATCATTAGTGTGTCAAATATGAGGCTTTAGGCACCTAAACATAGTTTAAAGTCAATTGAATCATGTGTCATCTTAGCTTTATGTTGCATCACTCTGAGAACCCAACTCTTGCACAGCTCAAATAAAATGGTAACCAGCTTGTTTGTTGCTCTTGCACGCCAAATACGTTTATATGTCTAATAGCTTTTTGTTCAATTATTATTCACTAACATGTGATCTTCAAATTGATTTTCAAATACTTTTTCGTGTAACATTATCAGCCACCTGTTGTTATTGTCATGGTGTATGGCCCCTTTTCTGTGTTTAGAAGATGGACCAACATGTACCATGTGAAGCTTTATGTCATGAGTGCAATAACTTTGAGCAACCTCGGACCTAGACATGCAAACTTTGAGCTAAATTGCAGATACAAAACTGTCATTCCAGAGAAGGTACTAATATCTTAGCCGGCAAAGTCCGGTGATTGCTGTACACAATATGGGGAAAGCGAATCTGAAGACCCATTAAGACACTGTACAAATGTACGCTATAGTTACAAGTACAACATGTGATTTACGATGTACAACATTTTGATGTGCAACTACGCATGTCGTGTCTGTAGCAGCACAAATTCACTTTTCTATGATAGCGATAATAGTAGCAATAAATAATCTGGTTATGCAAACCGATTGTGGCTATGTAAACGCAAAGTAAACAGATAAATGGTCTGCCTAACCATAGATGCTTTAAATGTTATGCCAAGACATCTCTAGCAGGCCAGAACGAATTCAGTTTGTTAAACATCGGCCATAATGATGAACCCGACAGTGCATTCTCCTTTACATAAGTTCTCGGACAATCCAGGGACCTATCTTGGACCGCGACTAGCTTTTCTTTCGGCAATCATGCATAAATGACCAGGATTGCTTCCCAAATCTGTGAACACACCTCCATAGGCTGCTTCTTCATTGAGACTAACTCCCCTCCCCACCCCTGCAAAAAGAAATGGTGTGTGTGTGTGTGTGTTTTCT
Organism: Escallonia rubra; assembly: GCA_033065855.1. NCBI lineage: Eukaryota > Viridiplantae > Streptophyta > Magnoliopsida > Escalloniales > Escalloniaceae > Escallonia > Escallonia rubra. The sequence goes on from JAVXUO010000422.1 coordinate 464,046, forward strand.
TGTGTTGGGTGGTGGGGTTGGGGGGAAATTTGGAAGTCAATAATTGTTCAAAAAACTGTGAGCTCTCGAAAGCCTTACTGGAGCTCGGAAGCATGGAATGAAGCAAAAGCCACTTTGTTTCGCTAAAGAGCTAGTTTCTAATGCAGCTTGCTCAAAAACTCGCAAGATTTTTTCGAAACGTAATCTAATTGCTTTACTCGTTTGTAGAAATTTCATGAACCCTCTGTCGTCACGAAAGATATCAATTATTTGTTGTCCAGCATGTTGTCCTAATGGAATAAGGCCACCGTCTCAGAGAATGGGAAGCAAAAGATCTAGTCTAGTGTAGAAAGGGAGAGCCATTTGGCAAAGTATAAGTGGGCTCCCATTTGACAACAGGGAGATGTTTGGGAGGAAGAATATGAACTGCACCTACCGAGAGTTTGTGAATGGGATTGGAAAAGCATAAAGCCAACTGATGTTGATACCCCATGTAATGATCAGAAAGGCACATGATAAACCCCCATTACAAAGAGTACTTTTTCCATCTTTTTCTCTAAGTTTTTCCTTCCTCAACTCCCCCACAACTTGTGGTCCGACCCTCCACTCTTATCTTATCAGATTCAAGTTCCCCATAAGTTCATCACTTAACTTGGTCACATCATGCTTTACCCATTAACACCCACCCCCACACCCCCAACTCTTCCTAAAAGCGAAAGAAGTCCGAGCTGGGTTCCTCATTATGACACCATTCTAGTAAGGATTGAGCGAATGTACTCCTAAATCAGTTATGTAAGCCCAAAAAGCGTGAGGGGCTAATCATAGTCAGGAATAAACGAATGACTCAATGTCCCGAGCTCCAAGGCCTCTACCTTCTTGAGCTAGGTCCTCGGTTTTACAACTATTGTGGGGTTTGGGAAGAATTAGAACCGGTTGATTTCGTGTTTAGGACCTCTCGCATTCAAGTCACAGTACTGAGCCTCCCTTCCCCCAAACCCACCCAAAAACTTTTAATTTTATTTGAGGCTCTTTGTTTCTCTCTGTTAACCAACTTGGAGGGTCTCCTTCCCATCCCCACTTCAAAGATTCCCTGCTTCCTTTATCCTTTCATAGACTTTTCTATATATACTCAAACTTACTCTCATCACTCACCCCCAACAAACCCTTCCAATCCCTTCAATTTTGAAATCTTAACAAAGTCCTATAATGCCTCCTGTGCACTCTAGCCCTTTCCATCAAATGGAAAATCCAGCTTTACTATCATTGCTGCAGCGTACCACCCGCGAGAAGAGAACAAAAACAGGCGGGGGACTTTTTCGAATGTTCAAGCTTCTGCCGATGTTAACCTCAGGCTGCAAGATGGTTGCGCTGTTGGGCCGTCCTCGAAAGCCATTACTAGCAGACAGTGCCACCACAGGGACGCTTTTCGGCTACCGCAAGGGGAGAGTAAGCCTTGCCATACAAGAAGATCCTCATCGCATGCCAATCTTCGTCATAGAGCTACCGATGCTGACAAGCGCTTTCCAGAAAGAAATGGCGTCGGATATCGTTAGGCTCACGCTGGAAAGCGAGACGAAGACTCACAAGAAGAAGGTGCTGGAGGAGTTTGTGTGGGCTGTGTACTGTAATGGGAGGAAGTACGGTTACTGTATAAGGAGGAAGCAAATGAGTGATGATGAGCTTCATGTTATGCAACTATTGAGGGGTGTGTCAATGGGTGCAGGAGTTCTTCCGGGGCCGTCGGAGAAGGAAGCGGCCGTCGACGGCGAGTTGACGTACATGAGGGCAAGGTTTGATCGGGTGGTTGGATCAAAGGATTCTGAAGCATTATACATGATAAATCCAGATGGTGCCACAGGGCAAGAGTTGAGTATCTTCTTTGTGAGAGTCCATTAGAGAATGTATTAGCCAAGCTAGCTAGATGGTCTTAATGTAAATCAAATCTTTCCAAAGTTACACGAGACTGTTGACCTAAAGCTATCAATTTCTTGTTCAGTTGAAGAGAAGACTTGTGGAATGAAACGGATTCTCATAAAACAATTTTGTACGATTATGATTGACCTCCATTCACTTAGGCAACTTCAAGGGAACCCAGCCCACATATGCAGCATAAGTCATGGTCTCATGGTCAAATGCTAAAACGGTCTTTGTTTAGATATGACTTCAAATTGACAAAATAACAATTAACAACTCAACATATAAGCTCTGTGAGGCTCTATTCTCACTGTGAATTGGTTCGGAGTTAGATTTTTTACATGGTATTATAGAAATTAGCAACCTCATATCAAAACTCTCGTTGCGCAAATTTGCACTACGCTTGTGGTGGTGATGGTGCTTAACCTTAATTTATCTTTTATCAATTTGTCTCTCTACAAACAAGCTCGCGAGATAAATTATTAAGCATGATAATATAGTTAGGTTTATTAGTTGACAGTCTAAACGCCGTCCGCTACGGCGCTACAAGTTACTGCATTTAACAGTTGATACCTGTCGGCATGAACAGACTTGCATCAGGTGGTTGTAATGCATTTTGGTCACAAAAGATAGTTAAGATGGACCGACCCATATCTGGTTAAAGATGCATGGCCTTTGTCTGGGCTTCCTAAGCTGGGTCAGTTATGGGCCTGGGTATGCACCAAGAGACGTCATTGTTTTTCCACAGTTGCGGTCCATATGAAGCCCCAACAACAATATAAAGAGCCTCGCTTTCCTTCTATCCAAACTCACGCTTTCAAAAGCAAAAAAATTACTGTTGGCCAACACGTTATTTGTTCTATCAAAACTCTCATTTATGTTATTTGTTCTGAGGCCAGCATGTTGGCTTTAATTTTATTTTCTTTGTTGTATTATTTATCGGTTAGTTTTATATAAGGTTGCCTACAAGATAGGGTTGTCATCTGTGTATGTGCTTGTGCATGTCTTATTTGAAGCCTTTTATGGGCTTCATGTAAATTGACTACTTTTGCAGTTTCCAAATGTATATATTTCTATTGTTTTCCAAAAACAAAAAAAAAACAAAAATTTTAGCCGGAATTGGGGTTGTAAGAAGATTTTATGACCGTGTAATATATCAACGAATGATAACATCTAAATATACTTAGTAGTTTTTAACTAGTAATGCTAAAAAAAAGTATATTTAAGAATTGTCGTTAAAGATATCTGGAAAAAAAAAATCACTTACAATATTTAACGAGAATTAATGGTCATTATATAGGAATTGTTGGTAATCTTACTACCGGGTTGCGGCTAAATCTACAAACGAATTTTTGAGACAACGCAGGAAGAAATTACTTTTAATGTGGACATTTGAAGAGAGCTATAGATTTGGGTTGCATGTCGACGAAAAGCGGAAAAAAAAAACGAGCTTATAAAATAAAAATTACCTCCTCTCCTGCGGACTTTTTATTTTCTTTCCAACTTTTTCTTTTTTCACTCAACCGAAGATCTTTTCACGTCATACCTCCGATAATTGCACAATTAGAAGGTTTGAACCTACATGATTACACCCAGATATATATGCATAAACGCTCAAGTTCTTACGCACGGGACTCCTACGTAAAAGAAGTCCAATGTGGAGATTGTCACTATATTTATTTTATGTTTTTTTCTTACAAAATAAAATAGCTTTAGAGCCAAAGCATGATAAATTTTGTAAAAGCAATAATTACCATTAAGTATGTATACCAACCTCTTATAGCCGAATATATTACTCTATCAATCTTTACATATTTTTAATAAGGATTCCAATTAAGACTTGGAAAGCTAATTTTTATTTAATTTATTTGGATAAACCTAACAACATAATTTTAGATTTTTTGAGTAAAGATGTGCTATATATTACTCCGTAGTACTATTAACACGCACCGACCAATGGTTGGTAGGGAACACTGTGGGTCCCCCTGATTGCAACACATCTCGGGGCTCAACATTTGGTCCGAGACATAATGTTAGGCTGTTAGCATTCAATTTTGGATAGACCATATACATTCATCACATTTACTTTAAACTCGAACTATAGGGAGAATATTAATATTTCTCAAACTAATCGCAAATTATTCTCAATTTTTATTATAATTACGCGCACCTCATCTAAACAACAAATTTAACGGGATATTTTTTAGTATGATATGTAATGTTTGTGCGGAATCAATTTTTTTTTTTATAGCTGAAGTAATGAAAATATCATGCAAGCTCTTGTAGATATATAAGTACATAAAATTACATCGGTCCTCAAATTCATACGACCCAATCAATGCCTAAATATATCTTTCATCGTCTTGAATGGAAGAGAATTCAACATCGAGTTGAACAATCATTTAAATCCGACATCACATGAGTTAGAAATGGTGGATCAAAATTAAAATAGGGGTTAATTACAAAACTGTCTCCTGAGGTTTACACGTTTTTGCACTTTATTCCCCGTGTTTACAATTTTTGCAATAGTGTCCCCCGAGGTTGACAAAAACATTACAAACAGTTCCAAAATCGAACGGCCGTCCAAAATAATCGTTAAAGTAGTCATGTGCGTATCATGTGTCACGTTTTTACCTAAAGTGAAGGACAAAATTGTAACTTTAGTAAAAAAAAAACTTCATCATCATCATCTTCATTATGGGTGGCTCAGATGAAATTGCAGGGGAATTAGGGTTCATTTTGCAATAGAACTCTAATTGCCTCTTCCCCCACTGATTCAATCCCCACAAATGCAATTCCGATGAAATTGCAAGAGAGTTAGGGTTCATTTTGCAATAAAACCCTAATTTCCGATTCCTCCATTGATTCAATCCCCACAAATGCAACTCCAATGAAATTACAAGGGAATTAGGGTTCATTTTGCAATAGAACCCTAATTTTCCATTCCCCCATCGATTCAATCCCCACAAATGTAACCCCGGTTAAATTGCAGGGGAATTAGGGTCATTTTGCAATAAAATCCTAATTTCCCCTTCCCCCATGGATTCAATCCCCACAAATGCAACTCCGATGAAATTGCAGGGGAATTAGGGTTCATTTTGCAATAGAACCTTAATTCCTCCTCCCCTCATCGATTCAATTCCCACAAATACAACTCCGATGAAATTGCGACACAGAAGAGTGGCTCATCATCTACAACATTCGAATCCTAAATCAAGTTACCTATAGGTGCATCTAAACCCCCTTCCTCTATTCTTTCCACTGCATTTTCATGAACATCATCAATATTCTTGGATGGAGTTTCAGTCACTTGGTCCCTGTCAACTTGTTCATCAAAAGAATCAAGTTCTCTTGTGTGGAAAACAAGAGAATTATCAGTTTCTTCTATTTTCATGGATTCAAACACTGCAACTTTGTATTCCCCTACATTCTCATGTTCAGAAAGTATTGCCTCTCTCTCCACATGCAGATGAAGATGATGGAGTTTTTTTACTAAAGTTACAATTTTGCCCTTCACTTTAGTAAAAAAAGTGGCACATGATACGCACATGACTACTTTAACGATTATTTTGGACGGCCGTTCGATTTTGGAGCTATTTGCAATGGTTTGGTCAACCTCAGGGAACACTATTGCAAAAGTTATAAACACGAGGAGTAAAGTGCAAAACGTGTAAACCTCAGGGGACGGTTTTGTAATTAACTCTTAAAATAATGAAGAAATACCCGTGATACTTATGGACTATAATTTATTTTCTTAGGGAAGTTCCTACCCAGCTTCGTGTTGATGAATCGAATAGTTGTAATGTACATGATCAACATATGAATCCAACCACTTTTAGATTTTTAAAATTATAAATGGCGGGTGTAAGCTACAAAAAGATGGTTCCAAGCATATATTATAATCAAACCGTACTGAAGCGGTTCTATAGTTGAATCAAAATGGCACTCAACCCGTTGTGAGCCGAATGAACCAGCATTTTTTGGACCAAATCGGACATAAACCAGCGAGGTTAGCCGGTTCAAGGAACCCATTCAAACTAAGTGCCGATGCTAGGAGTCAAAGAAAGGCCGTCATAGAAAAACTCGCATGAACGCTAAACTAGAATCGATGCTTGTTTAGAAATTGCACAATATAAATGTAATACTATAAAATTAAAAATAATAAATAAGTTATTACCAAAATAGGGTTTTTTTTCTTTTTCCAAACAGATGATGAGTTGATATTGATAACAAAAAATTTATTCTTTTAACTATATAAGTAGCCATACTACTTTTTAAGAAGTTGAACTGTATGAAATCATCCAGCTCAAGATCAATTAACAATAACGAGAGAGGCCCGCCAGACTTATAAATTGTTATATTGACTGTTATTTTTTTTTATCTGAAATTATATCTCAACGTGTAATCTCACGTGTGACTAGACCTTTTTGAGTGAGTCAAAGACATATAAGAATAAAATTGGGCAATAGTAGATTTAGTTTCTAATTGCTTTGATTAACTTAAATTGACTCATTTTAATACAGTATGAAAGAGAAAATTCACAACACCTATATGTTGATATATATTAAGTGTGATTTACATCTTAACACATTGATTTAACAAAAAAAATTTGTATTAGTATATACTCCTAAATTTTTCTCAAAAAAAAAAAATAACTTATTTAACAGCTCGTGACGGACGGGGCGATGCCTGTTTCAGTTCGGATAACTATGGTCTATGGCCTCAATAATTAGAAGTTAGAAAAAGAATAATTCAGAAACGACAAGAGAAGTTACAGGATCCTTTTGTATGGTACCACAGAGGCAGGCAACAACTGACAGCAGACTGCAGAGAGAGAGCGCGAGAGCACTAAGCACCGTCGGATTGTCAAGAAAAGAGTGGAACTGAAAGAGTGAGGAGGTTTCGCGGTGTAGGTGGACTCAGCAGCAAGTCGGTCAGTTGCCAGCTGTTCTTTATTACACTGTTGTTTTGTCAAATCGAAAACGGCCCAACTGCCTCTTGCTGAAATTTACGTCACCGCCTGCTGTCTAATCTAATGTAATGACCCCCAAAATTCCTTTAAATTCTGACACGTTGGCGGCAGGCTTTGACAAGTTGTCGTGTTCACACCCACACACACGAGTGGTCATTTCTGGAGGGCCTGCTCTACATTCTCGGGTACATGATTACGAGTAGGGGTGAGCACGGTTCGGTTTGGGGGTCAAACCGTAAACCGAACCGATACCACTCGGTTTGAAAATTTGTGAACCGAACCAAACCAAACATCATCGGTTTGGTCGGTTTAAACGGTTCGATTTAGTCGGTTTGGATCGATTTGCCCACTTAAAGTGGTCGTTACTTTGCACACTACTAATTGAAGTTATATTTTGTTTTCTAAATTGCATATAATCTTATTTCATTCGATATATAAGTTCTTGTTGATGAATGAGAAAGAATGAGTAAATATAAACTAGATATTGGTCACAAATTTTTTGTGTTTTAAGTGTTGTTAATATTTTTGTTTCTTTTAACTTTCAAGATTTGTTTATTTTGGAGTTGCTTAGTACCTTATATATGTAATTATCAATATAATGTTACTAAAAATACATTAACATATCATAGGTCGGTTCGGTTCGGTTTGAAATCGGTTTCAAAGATGTGAACCGTGAACCAAACCGAACCAAGGTCGGTTTGGAAAATGTGAAACCAAACCGTTAAGATCTTTGGACGGTTCGGTTTGAACGGTTCGGATCGGTTTGAACGGTTTGATGCTCACCCCTAGTTATGAGGACTTTCTTATGTTAAAGGGTGTTTCATGTTTGTATGCAGCTGATATTCAATGACCAAACCTCTGTTAAAAGACATTCACGTGGAAAAAATGTACAATATACAAAGACATTGCTTCTCCTTGTGGTATAAATGGTTTTGTAAGTATTTCATAGATATATGGCTGTAAATGAACAGAGTTGTTGTTCGTTCTCTCAAAAAACACGTTTATGTTCGTTCTTGTAATAAGTGAATCGAACATGAATACAAATTTAATACTCGTTTATTAAACGAGCCGAGTTTGAATATAATGATGTTTGTTTATTTATGTTCGTAAACAAGAGGGCTCGTTTATTTAACGAACCGAACAAAATCGAGTTCTTTTATCTGTTCATTTACTATTTACAGTATATTAATACCTACACAAAAATATCTATGCATTGGGAAGTGGTGTTGGGACGTGGAAGCCTGTGGTCCATTCCCCTCTCTATCACCAGATGCGGGTTTCATTTCATCGGAGACTCCACATTTCACACCCATGCCCCCTCTCTCATCACTCATCACGTCGGTCATCACACAGTCACACCGCCGACCAGCCCACACCCCATGCCGCGCGGCCAGACCACCGCCCACACCGCCGGCCAAATCACAGCCCACGCCGATGCCAGACCACCGCCTACACCGCCTCCTTCTCTCAGATACTCGAACAATCAAACACCATCTGCCCCATCCCCTCTCTCACTCTCACTCACATATCGCGTTACTTGTCTTCACCGTCGTCATCTCCTTGTCGCCGGATTCAGCCTACGTCGCCAGATTCAACTTGCGACACCATGTGTTCCGAGCTGCAAATCTGCACAGCCACATCGCCATGTTTCCGAGCTGCAAATATACAAAGCCAGGGGCTGAAGAGCATCAACCCGTTGTATATCCTCACCGATCGATCGGGATCTATTTTTTACAGTGTTTTTATTTCGCATCTGACATTTGTATCTCCTATATGTGTACTGGATTTTTCTTAATTTCTCTTTTGTAACAAATTCTTGTTTTTGATTGCTTGAACAATTTGAGTAAATTAGGGATTCGATTGAGGTTGAACACGAACTCGAGTTCAGCTCGTATTGTTAAACGAGTTGAACGAGCCGAGCCCGAGTTTCACCTTCACGAACTCGAGCCGAGTTCGAACATGGATGGTTTGGCTTTTGACGAACTCGAGCCGAGCTTAAATATGCCAACATTTAAACAAACCGAGTTCGAACACACCCATGTTCGGCTCGAACTCGGTTCGTATACACCCCTATCCAGAGAACACTTAACAGGTGCTTAGAATGTCCTCAGTGATACGCAAAAAAACTTTTTACTATTCCAATGATATCTTAAACGTTACAAATTATTTTCAAAGATTGTTTACATTTACCACCACACCCAACGGCTGTCATCTCCACCCATCACCGTCATTAACTTGCCACCCTCAGTACCACCCACCCTTCCACCACCAACACCCATAATTGTTGCCACCCACATGACCCACCCACCCACCACCTCATCCGTAAACCACCACCGCAACACCCTATCTTTGCCAACCCTGACCACCAACTTATCGCATTCCCCCCATCACCCACGACCACTGCACCATCCTTTTAAACACACTTGCCATAAAAGTTTTATACATGTTTTAGCTTTTCTAAGATCATACCAAGACAAAACTTGTCATAAAATACTAGCAAAGTTTGATGTTGCTTTACATGTTTTAGCTTTTTTCTTAATATGATCATGCAACAGTGAAATGTAATACTAGCATAGCATAAAATATGTAATATTGAAGTAAGAGTACTTTCCCTTCCTGTCATCCCTATCGAAAAACATTCATTGTTATTATAGATAATACAGAAATATGCCTATACAAGATGGCCAAGGACCCCCCCCCCCCCCACCAAAAAAATTACTCTATTAACGGCAATTAAATACTAGAAAACGAAGAATAGTAAAAATCCTTTTTTGGAAAAGTAAGTCTCACGCTCCATAACGGCGAGTGGGACCAATAGCTATTCCTAAACAAAGGGGGAAAGTAGGGAATGACCCCCTCTACTTTACACGTTGTGCGATTTGCCCCCCTCCACTTCAAAGTTAAGCATTAAACCTCCCCACACTTATAGAAAATGGGCACGTTAGACGGAAACCGTTAAATATAACAGTGCGTGGTCAACACGTGCGTTGACTAACGATTTTTTTTGTAAATGACATTTTTGCCCATTGTCTCTTCTTAGAAAAGAAAATCAGAAAAAAAACCCTAATTCTAACCACCCCACCCCACCCCCCATCCCAAGTATGGCCGACGAAGCCAAGGCAAAGGGCAACGCCGCCTTCTCCGCCGGTGACTACCCCGCCGCCATCCGCCACTTCACAGCGGCGATCGAGTTCTCCCCGACCAACCACGTCCTCTACTCCAACCGATCCGCCGCCCACGCTTCGCTCAACCAGTACACCGAGGCCCTAGCTGATGCGGAGAAGACCGTTGAGCTCAAGCACGACTGGCCCAAGGGCTACTCCCGCCTCGGCGCGGCCCACATCGGGCTCCACAACTACCACGATGTCGTTTCAGCCTACAAGAAGGGCCTCGAATTCGATCCGAACAACGAAGCCCTTAAGTCCGGACTATCCGATGCACAGTCGGCCATGAACCGGGCACGGCCCCCACCGATGTCGTCCTCCAACCCCTTTGGCGATGCGTTTGGCCCTAAGATGTGGGCCAAGCTCACCGCCGATCCGGCCACCCGAAAATACCTCCAGCAGCCCGATTTTGTTCGTATGATGCAGGATTTACAGAAAAACCCTAGCAATTTGAATCTTTATTTGAAGGATCAGAGGGTTATGTAGTCATTGGGGGTATTGTTGAACATTAAGCTGTCGACGAGGTCGCCGGGAGAGGACGATGAGGTGCCGGATGGTGGGCCGAGAGAGGCTGCCGGCGGCGTGGGGTGAGGACGACGCTTGGGCTGCCGGCGGCGGGATCAGATCTGGACGAGGAGAAGAGAAACCCTAATTTAAAAATTAGGGTTTTGAAACCCTAATTTTAAGGTTTCAAAACCCTAATTTTTAAATCAGGGTTTCAAATTCTCTAATTTTAGTATTTCAAAAGCTTAATTTGCAAATTAGTTGCTAATCCTAACGGCAAGCGCGATTTTTTTTTTTTGTAACTCCCTGGTGGTCGGAGAAAAAGAGTAGTGGTTGTGCTCAGTGAATCACCAATTGTAGCGGAGTTGACCAGAGGAGGAGGGTCATGGACAAAAATTGTAATTTAAATTTGAGGGGGGAAAATTGCACATCGTGTATAGTACAGGGGGTCATTAGCTAATAAAGAAATAAGGGTATTTTGGTCATTTCACGCTATTCTTAACCGATCCGTCTAAGGTGCCCATTTTTTGTAACTGTGGGGGGGTTTAGTGCTTAACTTTGAAGTGGAGGGGGGCAAATCGCACAACGTATAAAGTAGAGGGGTCATTCTCTACTTTCCCCTAAACAAAGGCTCTAAAGTCAAGGCGATTCAAACTCGTAACACGTGAGATTCTTCCAGGCTGTTTGTGGGTCCAGCCTACGTGGAAGCCGTTGAAGTCATCCAGAAACTGTTATTTATATAGGCCCTCGCCGTATGTTAATCGTTTGGCTCCTTTTAAGACAGTCGATCGGAGCCGTTGATTCCCAGTGACCGGGGCTACTGGATTTGAACTCACAGCTGTAAAGACCAGCGAAAGTTAGTCAAAAGGCGGTGGGCCCCTCTGCAGCCGGGCCCTTCATTACATCTCCAATACTAAAACACACAGACTCCCCCGGCTTTGCTTTACTGTCATGTTTTAAACGCCGCTGAGCTCCCCTCCGTACGAGAATGATTTGTTTTAGTCAAATCTCGTATTTGCCCCTGGATCCATGTCTCGCGAGATGGGTTTCCGGCAAACAGTACTTCCCGAGAATACGACGTTTGCAGAACACAAAAAGTGAACACATTCAGTTCACTGTCCTGCCATAATTTTCCAAACAGGGTGTTGACTGAATATACGTATTTATGGAATGTACATTGCTTTTTGCATGTTTTTTCTGCCTTAAATAGCTTTTAAGGTTCAACATAAAGGTGGTATTTGTCGAGCTTGTATTTTCATTTTAGATGGGTTTTCTCATTCATGCTTGGTATCATCATTGGTTAGTCTCCATAATTCTGTGATGGAAACAATCCCAGAGGCCTACTTTGGCATTGCTTTAATTTAAGAGCCTCATAAATGCGTTACGATCTAGCATTTGACGATAACAAGTGCTTAGGCGTTTTGGAATTCAAAAGCGGAAATCAGCATTTTGGCATGAGTAGATGGACGATTGACCGACTTTGGCACAATTATTTTTGTCGCATCCCATCGTGCACAAATTATTATGGCATAAGCAACACCAAATTGACTCGTAATTTACTTGATCAAGAAAATTTGGATAGCACAACATAGTGATCATTTTGGTCTATATGTTGAAAACACCAACATCTAGTTACATTAAATTTACTTTCATTGGGAGTCATAATTTGGATAAAAGTTTGTTAAAAATAACAAGTCTATGATAAAAACACTGCATATATAAATTTATTTTCTTTCATGTACTTCTAATCATAACGCAAACATCAGTAGGACTTACAAGTCGTTAGTCTCATTTGTCTAACAAAGGACATTTGGACCACTAACATTTAATGCTGTGACAGAGACATAACAAAACCATATGATTTTGACCAAACCACTATGGATACTCTCGAAGACTGACTTTGTACAAATTGAGCTTCCAAAATACCTTCACGACCCATTACCAATTTCAAGTAAAAAAAAAGAATAAAATTTTATATATAAATCATTCACCTGGTGATATATACCGTACTTACAAAACGATATCAATTAACAAAAAAATTTGCACATTTCTAAGTTCAAAGTTCAGAAGCAAGATCAAGATGGGGACAAATACGGGCATGAAGGGAAGAGTTCATGTATGAACCTAGACCACAAGACAAACCATAACTGAACTGAGCTTAATGCTGCATTTTATGTTCAATGAACGCCTAACCAAACCTCCTCTTCTCACGGCCTAATTCACTCCCCTGCTTTCAGCAAGTATATCGAGCTGCCCCAAAACCGTCATTTCCCAAACCTAAGCCAGACAGACCGACAGGCCGCGACAAAATCTGCTCACAGAAACAAAATCCAAGATACCGTGTGAGTCCTTGAATTCATAATTGGGGTTACGGGACGTATTAACGGGTGCGCATCTACGCACCTGTTCTAGGTATAACCCCTACCAACTTTACAAAAGGCAGTTTCTCAGAACCAGCCCCCGGTCTCTTAACCCAAAAAGCCATAAAGCCAAGTTCATGCACCATGTAATCACTGCATCTATATATACACACTCGACATCACCTTCCTTTTGAAGTTCACTCATCACTCAAAACCCAATCTTTCTTCTTTCTCATATCACACAGTTAAAAGTGGACACACACGCATCCCTGTTTTCTTACTATGGAAGCATTCAACAGGTGTTCATCTGTCAGTTCTTCTTCTTCTGATTCGTCCTCGTCGGGTTCAGCGAGAGATGGGAACAAGCCGGAGAGGATTAAGGGTCCATGGAGTGCGGAGGAGGACAAGATCCTGACCCGGCTGGTGGAACGCTACGGCGCCCGAAACTGGTCCGTTATAAGTAAATACATAAGGGGTCGGTCAGGCAAGTCGTGCCGGTTGCGGTGGTGCAACCAGCTGAGCCCGAGCGTGCAGCACCGTCCGTTTACGGAGGTGGAAGATGAGACAATATTGGCCGCTCATGCTAGGTATGGTAACAGGTGGGCCACCATAGCCCGGTTGCTGCCAGGTCGGACCGATAATGCGGTTAAGAACCATTGGAACTCGACGTTGAAGAGGAGGCATGGTCAACGGCGACATGAAGAAGGTCAACGGGAGGAAATGGACGGCGGCGATCATGGGATGAATGGCGCATCGGGTTCTGCGCCGATGGTGGATGTGAATGTGGGGATAGAGGAGGACCCGATGACAGCGCTATCGCTGGCTCCGCCGGGGATGGGCGGTGGCGGGGTGGCAGAGCGGCGGTCGGAGAGTTTCCCGGCGGGGTTTTGGGATGCGATGAGGAATGTGATTGCGAGGGAGGTGAAGGAGTACGTGACGTCGTCGTTTCCCGAGAATTCGGGGTTTCAATAAATGACGTCCTTTTATTTTGTCTTTATATCTAGGATTTTGTTTTGTTATTAATATTTATGAGCCAGTTGCAAAATTATCAAGGCTTGTGCTCTAAGCATAAAATTGATAAGAAATTGTAAAACTTTTGTGCTCTGTAAGGAGGTGTCAAACGGGCCGGGCTTGGGCCGCCCGGCCCGGGCCCATCGGGCTTGAAGCGAGGCCGGGCCGGGCCGACTGAGGAGAAATGCTAGGCCCAGTCCAAGCTCTGGCCCTAGGCCCAATATTTAGGGCCGGGCCCGGGCCCAAATTTTTTTTTTTGTGTAATTTCTTTCTTTAATTGGCTATAATTATCCATCTTTACTCATAATGTTGTTTTATTAGAGATACCACTTCCTCATGAATTTATCTTGAATTGAGAAAAAAGAATTGGTTACTACATGAGTATTTCCTTTTAAATATGTCTAGTAACTTTTATTTTGTAACGCTAAAACAATTCTTAAAAGAACGTATGCAAAACGATTGTAATGCTAAAACAATTGTTAAAAGAATGCATGCAAAATGACACTAATAACATTTAGCGACAATGATCGTTATATAGAGCAAACTGTTGTAGGCTACTTTTACATTTAATAAATGTGTTCATAGGCCCTCCTCCTTTTATCTGGGCTTGGGACCGGCTGCTTGTAAACAAACAGGCGAAATTACCTATTTTTTTATATATACGAAAAAATATATATCTTGCTTGTAAAATTTTATTTTATATATATGGAAAAAAAGTATATTTTGTGAAAAATTTTATTCTTAAAACTTAAAGGAAAATAAAAAGAAATTACCTAATCATCCGGAAGTACTTCAATATCCGAGTCACTGCTCTTCCTATCATCAATTGGTTTATCTTGCTCGCGGTAATTCGCATCAAGATAATCCTTCCAACATACACATAGCTCGAGCGACTCGGGGTTAAGACGACTCCTCTTGTCATCCAAAACCCTCCCGCTGGCTGAAAATGCCGACTCTGAAGCAACCGTGGAGGCTTGCACTGGCAGTACATCCCGTGCAATTTGGGATAAAGTTTTATACATGTTTTGATTTTGTTTCCAAAAATTTAACAAATTAAAATTAACCTGTTCTTGCCTTAATAAATCAGAATAATGATCAGTATTTGAATATACACCAATCTCATTAAAAGAGGAAAAAGTATATGAACCTGCCGAATTAGAAGTACCTTCACCTGGTAGTTGTCTTGCTACAAGATGTTCAAAGCCCTGAAGGTATGGCGCATAATACCTCTCAGCAGTGGATGATGATGTAGCTCGCCCGCGCACGTCAGCAGAATTACGTTAGAGGTTGAACAAGTCCTCAAACCTTTTGCTCACTTTTGCTGTGAGTGCGGTTGTCTCATCTGCTGTGTAGCACATTAATTTCGATATCTCTTGTATCGAGGCGTTCACGCCATGCAACTTTAACCTATGATCTAAACAAGTAGCCACAACAAAAATAACAGGCAATTTCTTTCAATATTTATTAAATTTTTTATCCATCTATTTTACTATTTGTTGAAAGGGTCCTATATATGTCCATTTTGTTAACATTGTAGCCATCTTGAGAATTTCTATTACAGCGAGAGAAGAGGTGGGATAGTACGTACCAGACAATAAATTGGTAGACGTGTAGAATACCTTTAAAAATTCAGCTAGGTATGTGGCCATCTGCCATTCCTCTTGAGTTGGCAAGCCGGCTGGGAACTGGGTTAGTAGAAAATGCGTATAGACTTCTCGGTATGCCAGAATGTGTAAAAGCATGTGGTATGTAGAGTTCCACCTGTGGACCACATCTGTAACTGCTCTCCTGCGAGGCATATTATATTGAACACACAACGTTTTAAATTGTTGTGTTCTCAAACTCGAGCCATTAACATACGCTGTCATACCCCTCATTTTGAGCAGAATATCTCCTGCAGCAGCTAAACCATCTTGAACAATTAAATTAATAATGTGACAAACACAGCGAACATGAAATAATTCACCATGAAGTACAGGTTGAAGCGTGTCCTTTAAAGCTGCAACAGCAGCTTTATTATTAGAAGCATTATCAAAACTAACACTCATAATCTTATCCTTTATTTTAAATGTGGTACATGCTTTTAATATAAGAATAGCAATGTTCATTCCATCGTGCGGATAAGGAAAGTGCTCGAAAGCGATGATTCTCTTGTGCATAACCCAATCTGCATCAATCCAAAGAGCGGTCACACAAGAATAACTAACAAAAGTAAATGGAGATTGCCAAATATCATAAGTAAGACTAACTTTACCGTCAAATTTATCGAAATAATCGATAAGGCGTGCTTTGGCAGCATTGTACTGTCGGAGTGCATCGGATCTAGTTGTGTTTCTAGTAACTTTTTTGTACAAAGGTTGAACGTATGTGTTCATATATCTAGAGTACTTAGAATTATCGGCAAAAGAAAAGGCTTGTTCATCCTGAATAACAAATTCAGCGAGACCGTCTCTTTGCTCTCGCTGATTATAAACAAATAACTTACCGTCAAAAGATAACTGCGTTTGGGTAGGTTCGACGTGGCCTTGTCGAGGTGCACACTGAGGGTAATGCATGTTAAGATGTCCATTACCACTACCAGACGAAAATAATTTAGAGCAGTACTTACATCGAGCTTTTCGGATGCCGTCCACCGTAACTACATCGAAATGATTCCAACACTTGGCTTTCTTCTTTTTCCCCTTTTGGACTTCTGGCACGTTATCGGAGGCATTGCTCGGCCCTTCTTCATCATGACCAGGCATAGGGTTGAGATTATGCCACTGAGTAGTAGCTTCGCCAACCGAGCTGCGTCCTTGACTATAATGCGGGGGGTCTTCATCAGGCGTGTATTCAAAATCTGGAATGTTTTGATTGAACTCCCAATTGGCTTGGGTATCTATCATACAGCCTGTACTCATTCGTCCACGAACGAATGGTTGTGTTGGTGCTTCGATTGGTGTTTGTGATGGCCGTAGCGCTGGCGCTTGTGCTGGTGGTGGTGCTTGCGATGATGATGATGTTTTTCGTGATGACGATGCACGCCTCATTTTCTTCAATAATCCAGCCATATTTCACACTAAAAATTGTAAGAGTAACTAAATACACAAGTATAAGAGTAGTAATAAGAAATAACAATTAAAAGAATGAACGAGTAACAAATATTAATCACTGAGGGTAATTCTGATCCAATGTGGAGAGAGTTAGTAATTAAAAAGCATTTAGTAATAGTAATTAATAAATAAAAATTCACTAATTACTAATTACTAGACAAAAGAATTAGAGAGTAACAAATTAATAAGAGTAGTAGTTAGTAATTAGAATTTAGTAAGACTACTAATTAATAAACAAGAGTACTAATTAGTAAATACTAGTAGTAATTAGCAAGAGTAGTAATTGGAGAGGAAAATAGTAGCAAAGCTTGTAGAAATATAGAATGTTTAGGTAAGAGAGAGTAAGAAGATTGGTGTGAAAAATTAGAGAGAAATGGTGTGAATTTATAGATTTTAGAAACTTCACAAAAGATCAAAATACCCCTACAAACTATCCGTTTATAGTTGTTGGGGAGGGTAAGAGTGTAAAAACCTTTAAAGGAGTTGGAAAATTGAAGTTAGACTAAAATACCCCCCAAACTAGCCGTTATATTGCTGTCGGGGGGGTAAAAGTGGAATTTTGGAAAAGGGGGGGAAAACCAAAAAATTCAAACCAAGTGGTGGGGCCGAACCGGGCCAGAACCGGGCCGTTTCCGGGCCGGGCCGGGCATTTTCCCAGAATTCTTTGGCCTGGTCCAGGCCCTGGCCCTAAGCCCAAATCTGCTGGGCCGTTACTGTTCACCTTCAGGGCCGGGCCAGCCCGGGCCAGCCCGCGGGCCGCCCGGCCCTTTTGACAACTTTATCTATAAGCATAAAAATCGATAAGAAATTGGGAAACTGAATTTTGTTTTTCATTTTTGCATTTATGTACCATGAGCTTGGAATTTTAATAATTTTCTTTATCAAACAATAGCCGTAAAAGAGAGTTTTAAATTATCAATACTTTACTTAAACACCCAATTATGCTACTGAAATTGTATCTCAAATTAAGCGTAAAAAATACAGACTAATCAAACAAATTCCTACGTTTAACAAATTAAGAACGGAGCACTGAATCTACAGTGTGTTGACACTATGAGATTGATGATGGGAAAATTTGAGTTTTAGTTTAAATTGTATTATTACTCCATAAAAAGCTGACCATATTTGCCTGAAAGATACGAAATTTGGGAAACACCGTCAGGCTACAAAATTTAGATGTTTTTTTTTTGTTTTTGTTTTTTTTTTGTTGTAACGAGAACTGCATTCAGATACAAAATTTAGATGTTTAAGTTAGCATTCCTAATCAAATGCACGTCACACATTTTGGGTGACAATCAAATGCTACAAAATTCTTATGTAACTTATGCAACAATAAGAATCTTTGTATGTGTCTTAAGGTGTATTTGATAACACAATTAAATATTTAAAACTTAATGTCTTTAATGACTTTTATCCAATTGATAAAATTTAACCTTTGTTTTTTTGAGGTAAAATATGAGAATTGAATTAATAATTTAAAGTTACACGGTCGCTCTGTTGTTGAGCTTACAGATATTAAAGGTTACGACATTCTCGTGACTCTGTATACATGACTACAAAGATAAAAAACTAATAAGAAACCTAGCAACCTTAGACACATTACAATTAAGTTAAAGTAGAGCAGAGCATATCCTATAATTTAACTCAACTTAAAATACATGCAAACTTTACAAGACCAAAGTAACATAACAGAAAAATAATAAACAACAAACACAAGGTGGCACTAATAAAGCAAATTACGGAGAACTGCACGATCCAAAGGCAAACGCAACCATCGAAAGAGGCTCAACACACAACCTAAATTTTCAATACCGTAAATTTTATCCTTCGGCTATCACTTAACTTATCCAACCCAAATTCTCGCAATACATGGTGAAGGAACCACAAATCACACACCACAGTCCAACAAATCGACACCAAGGATGCTCAAAGCCAGAGGAAACACTAAGACCCCGAACCCCGACCCTCCCCCCCCCCCCCCCCAAAAAAAAAAGCACAGAAATACCCGCTAATCAGATCTTCCCCCCTACCCCAGGGTCCCGAATTCCCCTTCTTCTTTTTTCCCATAGAAATAACCCCCCACCCCACCCTCCCTCCGAAGACCCCACATATTCCTAAGGGCAAAACCCTATCCAAGGCTAACCCTCTACACCAAAGCACAACTGATTACTCAGTACACTGCCAACCATCCCCAAACCCACCCACCACTATTGGACAACTGGAGACAGATAAACAACAAAAGAAAATAAAATTGTGACTGATTTCCCAGAAATTACAATTGAAAAATGTCGGTGGAATTCTGGCTACCGCTGGTGAGTTTCCGGTCACCTCCGGGGAGTAGTGATCTGCAAAGATCACCCGAGATTGGAGATAAAACTTGACGTCGCCATTTCTGATCAGAATCTGGTGAGAAACATCGCCAATCGTCAGCCACCATTGGTGCCGCCAGCCACCCACTAATCACGCCGTAAAGGATACCACCACACAAGACGGGA
This sequence comes from Escallonia rubra, assembly GCA_033065855.1. Taxonomy (NCBI): domain Eukaryota; kingdom Viridiplantae; phylum Streptophyta; class Magnoliopsida; order Escalloniales; family Escalloniaceae; genus Escallonia; species Escallonia rubra. Next base: position 483,537 of record JAVXUO010000422.1, read on the forward strand.
TGGAAACTACATACTAAGTGCAAGAGCGACTGCCGCCCCACACGCGCGTTCATACTTGTCACTTAAAGTTCACCCCTTCTTCATGCCTTCATCTAAAGGAAATCTTGAGACGGTACTGCTCTGAATATGGCCAACAAATAAATCACGAGAAATTCTCTATTACTCTGAGCCCAAAAGCGACTCATAATGACGTCGACACCATTGCTCAGTGGATGGGATTTACAGCATATGGCAACTTTGGCACATATCTTGGCAGCACCCTAGATATAGTCCAAAATAAGAAAATATTCTTTCAAGAGCTCATCACTAAGCTGGAAAATAGATGTGCTGGTTGGAAAGGTTGCCTCCTCAATAAAGCCGGCAGAGCCACCCTTATTACCTCTGTGCTCACATCCTTTCTCATCTACCATATGCAGGTATTCCTTCTTCCTAAGTACGTTGTTAAAAAGATTAACTCGATTCTTGCAAGATTTTGGTGGTCAGGTGACGAATAGAAGAAATGAATTCACTGGATTAACTGGAATACTTTATGTGCCCCAAAACATTATGGCGGTTTGGGCTTCAAAGATATCTCAATCCTCAACCAGACCCTTTTAGGAAAAATTAGCTGGCGAATCTAGAATGAGCCAGAAAGTCTGCTAGCCCGTGTCATGCTGGGGAAATACTGCAATCACACATCTTTTTTTAATAGTCCAAAGAATGGTAAGTCCACTTGGGGATGGCGTAGTATTATGGCAGGAAAACAGGTCGTAAATAATGGACTAAGATGGCAAGTTGGTACGGGCTCAGAAATATCCGTATGGCAATATTTTTGGATCCCTAACTCTGACAGCAAACCCGAACCGAAAGCCGGCATTTACCTTGACCCAATGGAAAAAGTGCAAAACCTTATTACTAATGGCTCTTGTAATGAAAGCCGTCTCACTCACTTATTCCACCCTGAAATGGTACAAAAAATCAAGGCTATTCATATCTTTCCACACTTGATTGCTGACCAATAGGTTTGGAGGCACACAAAGACGGGTATTTACTCCACTAAGTCAGTTTATCAGAAACTACATCAAGCAAAAACGTTAGAGTTACTTGGCAAGGGAGCTATCATGGAAAACCCGCACTCAGAGAAAGCTTGGAACATAGTGTGGTCTCTGCCTATTCCCCTCAAGATAAGCTTCGTCATTTGTCAGGCCCTATGGAACCGACTTCCACTCCTCACAAAACTTTGTCAATTCACCTTGTCATCTACCAACCTTTGCCCTATGCCTCCATGCACCAGAATCTCTAGATCACTTATTCTTTCACTGCCCCAAAGTGCGAGCAGTTTGGTTTGGGGGCCCCACAGGGCTCAAGGTTGACACTATTCGGCGTCCGTTTCGCGAATGGCTAATTGCTTGGTTTGAATCTACTAGACTAAAAAACAAAGAACCTATAACAGTATTTCTAGCCATTTGTTTTGATAAAAACCTACTCAGAGCAGGTATATGGATCTCCTGCTTAAACCAATATGGCATTCGATGTGCTTCGGCGGCAATCACTATTCTAGCTTCTAATTGGATGGCTGCTCAAGTTAAGGGCATATTATCTATTACATCATGGGTTCACACAAAAAATATTACTCACCTCAAAATATGTACTGACTCAAAATTTCTTCTTTCCCAGATGACAAACAATGAAGACGTTGCCGACCAAGTGGCACCTGTATTATATGACTTATGTTACATTATGAACGATATGCACTTTTGTAGTATTGACGGGGCTCTAGCCCCACAGATGAAGGAGGCCAGATCACTCGCATCTTTTGCACGTCATGCCCGCATTACCATATACCAGGATTGTGCAAATGATGGTTTATTACGAGGAGATCTTAGTCCTTCCTGTTAATTTCTGTGTATTTACTACTGCTTTTGCTGGGGAACTTGTATATATTCGTATGCAACACTTTGGTTACTATCTGTAAAAGCCAGAATGGCTTATCTCCGAAAACCTTGTAACCTTTTGATTATCTATGCAATTCTCATTTTCTACAAAAAAATGAAGTAATTGAATAAAAGATTACGCACAAAAAATAATTATTACTATGATACCGTCACACTTAATTTGTTTGCAAGACTAGTTCCACCACAATCAATTTACTGGCAGTACAACCTCCACTATACTAAAGCCACTGTCATAACCTCTATGGTCGTTTTGCCAAAATTACTACAATTATCACAAACCTAGCTATGATCACTGCCACCACCACGTCACCATGGTCACCACCAACACATCCAATGCAGTTATGACGAATAAAAGATTATAAAATACATAAACAAATATATAATTATGTCACAATGCACTAATTTGTCATCTAAAACACTTTTTAACATTTGCTTTTTATTTACCAACGATATCATTTATTTTTCAACCATAAAAACTCAATCACTTAAAAATTTTAATTTTACAAATTTAATTAGCATGTTTAAATTTCAGTTTTACCGACACCACCGCAATCATCATCATCATCATCATCATCATTCTTCGACAGACAGGAAACCAGCCGAGTGCGGCCCAAATCATATTGTTTGAGACATGTCCAAGGTGGCCATTTTTATAAATAAAAATCAGGCAAAGCGGTGTGTTCCTTATTATTATAAAAAAAAAACGTGCGAATTGCTAAACGACCACAGGTGTGAGGTGTCTGGGAAGAAGTTTTCCGGCCATGGGGCCGCCCATTCTATGGAATTACGTAATAGCCCATAAGAAAAGTCGAACAATTAAGCCATAAATTTGCCTAAGGAATTAATTTTTTATTTTGCTGCTAATCTGGTATTAACTATTAAGATGAATGAAATGAGATGAGAAAAGGGGTTTAAATTATGGAGAATTGACCTCTATTCATATCACCTGCAAGTTGGGTCGGGTCTTGGATCTATTCTTAAGGGGGCCAAAGTACATATCTACCATAATAATTAAAATTCTTTGAAAATTACTAAAATTAAACCAAAATGTTCACATCAGCTGTACAATATTAGTGTATCAAATTAACACGTGTATATATACATATGTTATGACCAAAATGAACCAAGTTGCTATGGCATAGAAAATATGCATTAAATTGACTAATGTATATGTATGGGAAAAAATGAACCTACTTGTTATGACCAAAAAAAAAAAATTTAAATTCGTTTTACATTGCATTGAAAATAAAATTAACATTTGCATTCAAGTTCTTACTTAATTAGATAAAGTATGATTAAGAGATAAGGGAGCGACCTTTATAGGATATAGAATAGTTTATGGGCATACAAGTTATTTTACATACAAAACCCGCCGAATTATGTAATTAATGGAATCAATTAAGCCAATCACAAGACTTCCAAAAATGTTTGGGGGTGGCCACGGCCTCCGCTTATCGCCTCCTACGTTAGCCCGTGCCTGTAGAAGGCATTTTGATACCGAGTTTACTAATAAATTACGTATGAGACTTAATCCAAAAAAGTTGTTGATACCACTGCCCTTGCAGCTAGATATTGACATTTGGATGTATACTCTCTTTTTTTGAGTCTCTTGGCTTTAGCGTTGGAGAGCTCTTAGGTTGCTTTAATTTATTTGCCGACCAAAAAAATAAAAAAATAAAAGCCAAAAGACTGAATGTTGGTTGCATTTGAAACAAAATCTAATTCACTGACGGGCCTTAAAACTTAGTGAGCTCATTCTTCCAACTTAGAGCACTTTTCGACACGAAAAAAGTTCGATAAAGCATGCGTTCAGGCCCTGCTTTGCTCTCAAGTAAGCGTTTTGCACCAATATAATGTCCTTGGAACCTCTTCAGAACACAAAATCTAGTAATTTACTGGGTTTTATCAGTAATCTTTACATCACTATTTCCAGGGATACTAGCTCCTCTCGAGCTTTGTTCAAAGCCAGTTTCCTATAAACATTTACAGTCAGATAGCTCCTCAACATTCTTTGGTTTCTTAGAAGGCCTTCCTACTACCTCAAATCCCCCGGTAGTATATAGCTAAAGAGAACTTCTTAGATAGGAACCATATTGATTGGATCGGACGATGGATACCCGTGCTTAAATGTGTTTGAGCCCTGGAGAAGTTAATTGCAACTGATCTTTACAGGTCTAATGCTGCGTATGACACAAACGACTTAGGGCTCTTAGAGGGTATTTGAGATTGGTCAAAACTGATTAAATCTAGATTAAATCAGTTTTGAAGTGTTTGGCAAAAAAAAGTAAACTGATTAAATCTGTTCCAATGTACTCAAAACTGATTAAATTCACAATCCTCATTTTCTTGGATTAAGATTTAATCAGTTTTAGAGAATCAAGTTTGATCAAGATATTTACCAAATTATCCTTACATACATATAAACATCATTAAATGCTCAATTTTAGTTTGAATACACTATATGGTAATTTTGCTACATTAAATCTACTTTAATCTCTTTTTATCCAAACTCCTTCAACAACTTTTAATCTGTTAGGTCTAAAATGAATTAAAGTTGATTTTAGAAACTGATTCTAATTTAATCAAAATCTACTTTTAAGAATCAATCCCAAACGACCTCTTTTATTATAATTTGTTAAGCCAGTAGACGGCTTATATCCACACTCAAAATGCTTTATTTGCGGCAATAGCCTGTGGCATGCACCAAATGATGTTGTTTTCTTTTATAGTAAACAAAAGAAAACAACATCAAACAATGCTACTAAAAGTGCAGTTAGCTTTTGTGATTTTTATAACAAAATGAATATCAGCTACAAATAAGTAAAAAACAAATGCATACTATAATCTTATATACAAGAAGTTGATGTGCACGCATAGAGTTATTCTACTAGTCGCACATTGAGCAAGTGTGGACAGTTAGTTCGGCATACGTACCTGGATTGACTAAATTCTATTGATTTAAATTTTTTTTGGGCGAGCTAGACTTATCCTGTAGATGTGAGCCATCTTACTAGACACTAGGCTACCAGGACCCGAAGGAGAGCTTTGATGCTGGGTGGACTTACAAGTGAGGCATAAATTATTGATCTACAGGTATGAAGTTATATTATTCATACGTCAAATAAGTGTGAAAATTTAGTTGGGCATATTGTATACAAATTTGGATGGACGAAGCCATAATCTTTTAAATCCGGTTAGAGCTCATCCTATTCATGTGGGCCAACTTGCTGGAGAAATGACTCCCTTGTTATCTCCCCCCCCCCCCCCCCCCCCAACAAATGACATCATAGTTTGGTTTGTTATCTCGTTATGAAGCCGTTACTAGTAAGAGGTGCACAACTTTTCAAAACACAGGCACTAGGCCTTTTTGAATCTTTTGGGCTGCTACAAATTCATCAAAAAGAAATTCTAACCTGCGCGCATAGCACAAACGAGAAACATATGCAAAACTCGATAGAGTTATGATGAGGCAAAATATGTTATGATAGATACTGACCAAGTGTATCGTTTATGTAAAAGGGACCATGATTTAGAGACTAATCTGTGTAATATAAAGCTGAAACGACAGTTCACTGAGCCTCCAACAACAACGGTTTCGCATTGTTAGCTGCAAATATGCAAGAAATTGCAAGGAGGGCAAGTCCATGATTACAACTAAATACCGTATTTATTGTATCTAGCCAAAGAGTAAAGATGCAATGAGATGATGGCAATAAGTATACTTATTGGGGTTCATATATGTATGGGTTTATGGTGGCATATATGGTCCAAATGCTGACTGCTTAGAGATGCATTACTTCCTTAATTTGTTTGGCGTAATTGGAGAAAATAACCTGTAAACGCATTTGATTCTATGTTTGTTTTCAAAATATTCATGCTTGAGACTTGAGACTTCCACTGCTGTTTACCTAATTTTGTCTATGCAAGATTCAGACTCTTGCTTCTGGACTAGAAACTTTGTACCATAAGAGGGAAAGGATGAGCATTGACCTGCTACGTACTCGTCAATTTTCCATTAAGGCTAAGAATATGTTGGCACAGCTATGATTAAGTGCCACTAAATTCTCATAAACCAACTGAATTTGATAACATTGCTGACTTGAAATTCACAAACTTTGTGAAAATTCGTCGCCAAACAGTTTTGACCCAAGCCAATGCGGTCAATCTTTTTACTACGAATATTATAAGCAAGATTTTTTTTTTTTTTTTTTAAGTTTTAGCTAAGTAATTTAGCTGGTTGAATTTGATTCTAATCAAACTCGTCTAACGAATTTTAGCTAAGTAAGCGCAAATTGAGTTGATTCATAGACCCCTCCTGCAGAAATCAAAAGGTGAAGCTAGCCAACCATTTTGCTCAAAAAACAAAATATTTGTGGTGACAAAAGCTCAGAATTGATGAGGTCTCACTTGCGAAGTTATTCTAAGAATTCCACTCGACCAATTAATCATTCTTACTTTAAGGTTATAAATGAGCCGCCCGACCGACCCGAGCCATGTTTAAACTTGTTTATTGTGTGCTACAACGTGCGCTCAATCTTCACATTCAAAAATAAATAAATAAAAAATCGAGCAAGCTTGACTTATTTATCTCTTGAGTAAAACTTAATGAGTCAAAAGTCTAACCAGCGTGGTATATTTTTAAGCTATGCATTGGGTCAGCTTTGTGGCCAAGAGGAGTTCCAGAGACAATAGCCTTGCCGCTATCTAATCCAAGTGCTGGATAGTACATTGAAAGAGGGCTTTATGCTTTTGGTTCGATCTTTAGTTCATTAAACTTGCCTTTCTTATACTTGCATATGTAGGCTGAATAGGCTACTTCTGTAGAAGATCTACCCAGAAAACAGCTGAACATATTCAATATGTTTTATTTGCAGAAATGCAGTATTTTTTACAACAAACATATACTCGTCTCACACATCCAAAAAAAGAAAAGAAAAGTAACAATTGGTCTTTATTCATCAACCATGGTGCTGCTATATGATTGAGTTATTCGCCAACTAGATAACTGTGTTGTATAGTTGTATTGCTGTTTCCTCCTTCCTGCACGCACTCGCGCAGTTTGATCAAGGAAAGCGACGAGGCAAAGGAATGGCAAAGAACTTCATCATCCCATTTTTGCAGTCACTGTCCGCAGAGCTAGCAAAATAGTAAACCCTCCAGTTGCTCAGAACATACATGAAGCCTTCCCCACTTCCTTGGGTCGGATTTGCCAGTAGTGTTGCTCTGCTAAAATCGCATTTTATGAAGCTCCAGAGGTTTGGCAGCAAGTAGACATTGTGAGGTGGTTCATACTTGAACACTGACAATAACCAAAAATTATGTCAAAACAAGTATACAAGTCAGTCAAAACAAGTATACAAGTATGGGAAAACAAATAACTGGCACGGCACAATTTGATAGGTTAGATGCAACGCGTCTGAAAGATAATGTCGTTGCTTAACATTTAAAGCTCGATAGTTCTTTGTAATCTCAGCAAAAGAGGGCGTCATATGGTGCATGCCACAGGCAAAATGCAGCAGCAGTTTTGAATTGGCAAGTTGACAAATAAACAGTGATCTGGTATGAATGCATGCAACCTCTGTGATCACACAGAAGTGAATCTGTAGGAACTGCATTGCCGTATGTGAACGTGCAATGTCATGTGGTAAGGAGTGCATCACGTTTCATGTCGTGCTGTTATGGCCACTAACAAAATGTACACATCTAATGCATGACGCACAACTTTTCAAAGCACAGGCACAAGAGACTTCTTCAAGTGTACTTGGCTATTCACCAAGTTCATGAATGAGGTTAGCTCGTGCCCTTAGAACTACGTTGAGCACACGCCAGAGCTTCTAAATTACCAGAATGCAAGACCACAAAGCAATACGTACAAATTGAGTTTACTAACCAAGTGTATCGTTTATGTAAAAAGGGCCATGTTTGAGAGACCAATCAGTGTAATTGAAGCCGTAGCGCCAGTTCTCAGAGCCACCGACAACAACGGTTTCAGCATGGCTAACTGCAAACATGCAAGAGATTGCAATGAGAACAAATCCCTGAGCATAGCTGAGAGCCATCTTTAATTATCTGGAGTTGACAAAAGCTAGCTAAAGAGTGAAGATGCAATGAGATGGTGGCAATAAGCATGGACTGGCAAGGGTTTATATAGTTTTTTTTTTAGTGGAATGGTCCATGGTCCAAATACTGACTTTGTTTTCTTTACTTGTTTGGTGCAATTTTTACCTCAGCCTGCTATGCCTGTTTTCAGACTAGCAACCAAGAAAAGGGTGGTTATGACCGTAAGTTTGCAGATTAACAGTTGAGCTAAGTCATCTGGGATTTGGCAGTGTTCCATTGAAGGCAAGAATATGTTGGCATAGCTATGATTATGAGGCAGTAAAGTCAGTTAAGACAGCTGAATATGGGTTGATATGTATAGAGAGTTCTGCCGGTCTGAAAACGGCAACTGCTCTTCTCATCTGCAAGCTCTATCAAGCCTGAATTTTGTGAGTATCCGCAGGCCGAAACCCATTTTGACCAAGTAAAGGCGGATTTATTTTTTCCTATTGTCAACATTTTTCCTGAATTGTCATCATTATTCCGCGTTCTTGGCAAAGATTTCGCTTATTAACAGCGGCTTGACAAAATGTGATGTTTCACTTGCAATGCGCAGGCTTCACTTCTGAGGTTATTCTAGGATTTTATTGGTAAAACAATGATACTCGTTCATCGGCCTATTCCTTTGCCCTTTAAGTCGAGCTTGATTTATTTATCTCATTTGTTCAGCATATGTGAAAGGAGTTTGTAGAATGAGTAACCTGATTTTTTTTTTTTCGGATTTGTATTTTCTTGTAGAGCAAACATGATGTTAATGCTATCGTAAGATTGTCTATAGTTAAGAGGTTATTCTGTTACTTTTCCTAATCTAGAATATTCTTTAGGGATTTCCTAACCCTTGTAGAATACCATACTCATGTCTATATTACTGGTTTTTGCTTCTTTCTTGATACCTCTCTTATTTCCTCGAAAAGTAAGAAATAGCCCCTCACAGCTCATCTTAGTACAGAAGCAGAATATCGCGCACTAGCCGATACAACCTAGGAGCTTTTATGGTTGCATTGGCTACTTGAGAAGTTGCATATTCCACTGCTACACCACCTTTATATTGTGACAATCAATGTCGCTAAGATTGCTCAAAATAATTTGTTTCATAAGCGCACCAAGTATATTAAAATTGATTGTCATTTTGTGTGTCTGCATATTGTTCATGACACTATTTTCTTACATTCTGTGACTTCTCTTAATCAAACGGCACAAGTTTTCACTAAATCACATTTTTCAGGACGACTCCAATAGCTAGTTTCCAAACTCCAGTTGACTCGTTCTCTACCACCTTAAGTTTGAGGTGGTTGTTAATGTTACTGTAAAATTGTCTAAACTCAAGGATTATTCCGTTATCTATCTATATCTATATATATATATAAAAAGCTGAAACCTTCGCTTAGAATCGCGACACGTAGGATTTTTAAAACTCTATATTCACGCCACGTAGGACTTTTTAGGAACTTTCTCCTTTTGCCACATAAGCTTCAACTTTGCATGTGGTAGTCCCCTAACTTAATTGGTCTCTTTATTTAGAGTCCAACTCTTTTGAATTGGATATATATAATCAAGAATCCTATTTATTTTGGTATTCTTTTCCTTTTCTACTCTATTTAACTCTTTCTTATAATTTATTATTAAAAAATTCGTTGGTCTACTTTACCTTATATTTGTAAACTTTATAAAACTAAGAAACTAATTTTACACCTTCTAAAACTCTACCTAAATAATATACTCATATATTAGGCCTTAATTTTGATTATTAAAACCTCAAAAGTACTTTGAAATAACAATATAAAGCGCGAAAATCATACCCTACTTACTAATTCTTTTTGTAATTTTACAAAGTTCCATTCTAATCTATCATACAAATGTAGGCATAATCAATTAATTCGTAATTATTTTAACTTCATTTACGTGTAAAACTTTCTATATACAAGACTATGTCTTTTTTACAGTACATCAACTATCAACTTAAAAATTAGGTATTGCAACTACAACAATATGTACCATTTCTCTTTAAAATAAAGTTTGAAAAAATATTATTCTAATTTGACAATATTTTAGCACTTCGCATTATTAATTGGTTAACTTACTAGAATTTAATTTGATTAGTAGCACTTAAATAGACTTTTAATATGAAAAATATTTACAATCCTATTTCCTAAGTTTTTACAATGGTTTTTTCTAAACATTTTGGACTTCTATATTTGCGACAAGTAGGATTCAATGAGCTTTCTCTACTTGACAAATCAGCCTTTTAACTTTCATTGTAAGACTCTCCCAACTTATATGGACTCTCTAAAGTTCTACATTTAATTAGAGGCTTAAAGACTTCAGTCTCTCAACTTATATGGACTCTCTAAATTTCTACATCTAAAGGCTAAGAGACTTCTAATTAATAACAAAATCTCATAGACCAAAATCACCTCCCCTTTCCACGACCTCAGTTTATCTCCACGCTTCCACTGAACTTCACTATCTCCATAAGAGGTAAATATGCTCAGTTACATCTTTTTGCTTATTTTCCTCTTTCCTGTCTTTTATTTTGAATTACTTTTTGTAGCCATATTGACACGCCTTGGTCAATTTATCAAACTTAATGTTTTATCATATCACTGCCATACGTCTAACTTTGGTATGTGTTCTAACCTGAAGAACTGGTCATGCTTTTAGGGTTTACGAGTATCTAATAAATTGGAGAACCATTCCTATGAAGATGAACAAAAACCTTAGATGGGCAAATAACCCTGCTCCTTTTATTACCAGACAGCAACTTAATGGAGCATGTCAAACAGCCGAAGTTCTCCTGCATCAGTCTGTTGCACGCAAATATTTCAGGTAATATAGCAATTCTCTTTTTTCCGATAATTCAGGTTATAAGCATGGCAGAGACCAAAGAACACCCATACCCCCTATAGGTTGGACCTCGCACCTGCTGCTAAATTAAACCTGCTTATGTCCCATTAATTGAGAGACAAATAAAAACAAGACATTTTTTAGATTTGAATTAGAGAAGGATTTACACGATCAAACCGAAGAGAGAAACTAATTTGAAGTAGAAGAACCTGCTAGCGGCAAGCGTGAATATAAAAGCTGGAGAACTCTACTCAATAACCCACACAACTGTACTTAATACCCTCAGACTCACATACCTGTTGCAAAATTTACAGGCATAAAGTTCATCCAAATTGCCGATTTGTGCTAACAAATATTTCGTAATATTGCATATGATTAAGTAGTTGAACAAAACAAAAGTGCAATTTTTATCTATGTACCCAAGAAGCCCAAGGATGAAAAGTCTACCCAGCAATGATAGTAAATTGTATATTGCTATAGATACATAGTTATGCAAGTACATTATACAAGTATATGTTTTTTATCAGTGACGTCAAAGCGAAAGAAAGAATATTGGTAATTCGAGTTGTATAGCTGCTATATTATGTTTTACTTGTGTGTAAGTTGTTTTTGGTGGAGTAAGACGGTAATATTTTGCCCACTTTATGAATTTGAACGTTTCACGTCGCTTTTTTTTTTTTGGCTAGACACATTTTACAAGTCATATTATACTAAGCTTTATTTTCTCATTGCACAAAATTTTTAGCTTTAATCAGCTTGAAGTGGAACTTTACTCATACATCGTCCCAAGGTGAAGTCTTTTGAAGCTCAAGAATAAGACCATCTGTAACCCTTTCAAAAATATTTTCCCGTAAAATCTAAAACTCTAACTATACATTTTTTGTTAAAAAAAAGCTAGGATGGTGTATCTGGTCTAACCTTCTTTTTATTCTAAAAGTGGTAGTTGCATTTATATAGTTGAATCCAATAGTTAGTGTGTATATTTAGCCTATGAAATTTTGTTTTGTCTTCTTATTATTATTCTTTTTGTGTGACAACATAATAAGCTTATATGGACTTGATAGAAGCGGAAGTTCATACGTGCAGCATTGTGGGTCAACTCTTTTAAATCTCAGGAAATCGGACAACAATCCAAAGCTTCAGATAGAATTTTGTGTAAGACAATTTTTATCCTATTTACACACACTTTACGTTAAGAGTTATTCGCACTCATCTGAAACTTTCTCGCGATGCTATTTTTTGCTGCAAATAACCATGCATAAAAGAGTCAAATAATCTCGCAATTTTAAATGAGATACTATGACATTTCAGCTTAAGGTGATAACATGCAAAATTAATGATAACATGCAATTAGATGAATAATAGAGCAATTTTATTGATCCTTTGATAGCATTACAAGAAAGTTTGTCCAGTAGAGTTGATAAATGGCCCGATTTAATTTTATTATAAGTATTGTTGCAAAATTAATAAATATGTAACATAACCTTCAAAATCGGGATAACATTTTTTTTCCAATATATGTACTTATTTTCACTTTGAACCAACTTGGTAAATTATTCACATATTTTTTTGTTGTGTGACCTTTATATATAGTTTTCTGGGACATATAAAAGAACACCTTGAAACTCCAAGACAAATTAAAGTCGAGCATTATCTGCTCTATTAGATTCTTAAAGGTAAATTTTCAACAAATATTATTTATTTTCATAACTTTTACTCTTAGTCCACTTTTTTGCACCAACCATCTAAGAGTCATGTTACACATGGTATGAATGAATTATCTCTAAAGCTGGATCGCAAAAGAAAATTGGAAATTGTTAGAGAATAAGTTGCTTACAAGTTTGAGGAATGAATTTGGACAATAAAAAAAAATGAAAAGGTAAACAAGAGATGAAAATATTTTACCCTTAATTGACAACTAAAAGCACAACAAGTATTGTGGGGGCATGTTTTGGGGTTAGCTTGGGGGCCAATGGTGGTATTTATGGTGATGGTACCAGCAAGAAATAAGCGGTAGATGTGGTGGTGGTCTATGGTGACCGTAAAGGTTGTAGCGATTATGCACATGGCACTGGTAGTTATCGCAGTTGTAAATGTTTAGGTGGTAGTTGTTAGTGCTGGTTCATTTATTTATTTTTGACATAATCTTCAAGAGCTTTTCATGAATAACAATTTTTAACATAACGCAAACCTTATCAACTAACTGAGAAAAAAAAAATAACAAAAGAACATCTAAACCAATACTAAAGAAATGTAAGGGCACAGTACCGCAAACAATCACATAAATACAACCCATTCAACTGAGTCTGGACTGACGGTCGAATTGAAATGAAAAGGTGATGGAATAACCCATCATATTAAACAACATTTTGAGAAAATTAGAGAACGTCCCGTGCATTGCACGGGTTCCTTAACTAGTATTTCCTAATTCAAAATATTCCTTAGGGTTTCCTAATTCTTGTAGGATACTATATTTATGCCTATATAAAGACTTTGTTTTACATATTTTGATACACAAAAATATTATTATCTTCTATCTTATGACGTAATTAAATCAACAAACTTAATTAGTTGAAATTTCGTTTCGGCTATTTGGCAACCCAGCAAAATGACCGACAATGAACTATAGTAGTAATTCTAAAAATAAAAAACCTGTTAATCCTATAATTTTAGAATGAGGATTTGCAACATACATATGACAAGAAGGCATACTCTTCTTGGAAATTTATAAAAATTCAAAAAAATAAAAAAAGGCATATCGTAGAGACTTTCACGATAATTTCAAAAGTCACGAAAGTTTTTTTAATGATCTTAATCTTATATCTATCGTAAAACTCAACAGATACAAAAATGTGAACCTCAAATATTACTTTTGTTTTTGTTGCAATGAAATCTCATTAACCAGTTGGGTTAAATTAAAACGGGCTTTTTTTTTTTTGATCGAAACATAACTAGTTTTGCCCGAGCCTGTTTCTTGGTGGCGACTATATTCCCTGCAGTAGCTTTTGGCTTAGCAGTTTGCCTGAGTGATTCCACAACTGACTGTGAAAGTGGAAAGATCATATGGACTCTGTTCCTAAAAACCCCCTGTTCTGCCTAAAATGGCCGTGGGACATTAATCTCCACCAAAACCCAAAAAACCCCAACTCCTGCAATTTTGAAACTCCATGGCTATTCAAATCTGTACACAATCTTGGTTCTATAGCTTTCAATCTTTTCAGCACAATCCCAAAACCCACATACCCATTTGCCAAAAACCCACTTCAAATAAACGCTGGAGCCTCAAAGACTGTGACCAAGAAAATTAAATTGACTCGTGAGGAGCAAGGTGAGGCAGAGCAGAGAGCCCTAGCTTCTGCTCTTGCTAGCGGGAAAGAGGCTACAGTGCTGGAATTCTACTCGCCCAAGTGCAGACTATGCAATTCCTTGCTTGGGTTTTTGTTGGAAGTGGAGAATAGGAATGCTGGGTGGCTTAATATCGTCATGGCTGATGCAGAGAATGAAAAATGGTTGCCTGAGGTACTTAACACAATATTCCTTGTTGTCTTTTGTTTAATTCTAATTTGGAAATTTCATACAAAGTTTTCTACTTTCCCATTCTTTAATACTTGTTTCTCAAAAGCTCTATTTCTATGCTATCACTTTGTGTTGGTGTACGTTGATACATAGAAACAAGAATTTGGATGTAATGTGTATAGTACATGAGCCATTATGAATCTGGTGAGCCAACTTTATCGATTAAGGTTCCTTCCACTTATTCTGGTTCTAGGTTAACTGTTTGGGGCATTATGCCAGCTTCAACTGAAGGAGTGTCTTTTAAATGTTTCGAGAATTCTCTTATTAATGGTTAGTGTTATGTCATAAGGTTCCCGGTGTAGATCAATATTTTAACAGCGAAGGAAGCCTAAATTCCGAAGTTACCGGGGTGTCTAATGTTTATTGCTGATGGTTATTGGTCATGCTTCCCTAATTTTATGGCCGTTAGGGGCATTATAGAGGCATTGATTCTAACATTTCTTGTTCGCTGTCCTTTGGACGGCCCCAAAGAATGGAAACTCCAATATAGAATTTGGTTTGGAAACAAAGTTAAAACTTAATAAACAGGGTTTGCTCCGGATGATGTTTGCTGGTTGTGTCGACGAAGTCCCAAAACCATGTCACACCTTCTTTGGAGCTTCTGAAATTCTGTCCTTGGTAGAGATCTGCCGATCCGATCTGTAGGAGAATGGAAATATGAATTGAGTCAATTGGCTCTGGCTATAATAAGTTGCAGGGAGAGCATATGTAGACCAGATGAGGGCATTCTTCTTCTCATCTGCTGTCTGTGCCATATGGCTCTGAAGGAACAATAAACTATGTCAGAAATTGGCAAAAGGGATTGCTTAGAGGAATAGAGCCGATTTTACTAGTAACCTCTCACCAGACTACGCTATCCCTTGAACCTAGACCTAGTGATTGATGTGCTGTAATTGGTGTCGACTGAGATTGGAATGAGATAAGTGGTGTTACTCTATTTGAGGATGATGCAGGTAGTCTGGGGTGTCCTGCCTTTGAGTTGTGATGGCCGGGGGCACGCCTGTTTGCCGTTGTGCTTTATGTGTTCCAAATAGATTGCCTTTTACCCCGAAAGGGTGAGGCTGCAGGTGGTGGGGTGGGGTCTGACGTGACATGAACACCTGGCTACCCGTGTAGGATTTTGCTAAGCAATTCAAGAAGTTAAAATTCTACTTTAATTACCACATATGATGTATTCTCCCTACATGTAGATGATTATACCGCGTTTGACAACTTTACTTCTTTTTGCGTACTTGAACAAGTTAAATTTTAGGAGTACCTAAGATGGGTTGCTTTTGTAAGTCTTCGTGGTTCAGAAGGTTATGCAGGCTACCTAGTTTAAAGGCAGAGGAGATTCAAGTGACTCGGTCTATCCTCAGTGGGCCTAATTTCCCTGATCTGGGGCCTTAAAGTATAGGTAGCTCTGACTGCTCCGTTCATAAGCAAGCTTTTCTAATCACAAATACCACAAATGGCTTATGTTGCGGTGATGGGATGTCTCAGATGAGCCTGCAACTGAGGGAGGAGGAGATAGATTCGGAAATGTTTGCCCAGGCTTGAGCAGCTCTGTTTTACAAAGGCTTTCCCTGCAACTTTCAATAAGTACATCACAGTTTGAATTACTGTGTGTGAAAGCATTGCAGCTTTTCAAAGTACTTCCCTCGACTGAGCAACACACCATCCCGACCAAAGTAGAAGTAGTTTGGCTGATCTCACAACTGACGAGGCAAAGTCGGTGACATAGTTCAGACATTGCTAAACCTGACTCCGTTCCATAAGGCATTTCAAAAGTGGTCTCTGTCTCTATGTCCTTGAAGTATATGGTTAGTGTTGGGCTGTTATATTTAGAGCTTGTTTAGGATTGATTTTTTGTATGCTCAAGCCTGATGCCTGATTTAATCAGGTTGCTAGGTGTTTGGCAAACATTCAAAACTGATAAAATCAGCTTTCTGAAGCTAAAAAACTGATTGAATCTTAATCCAAGAAAATGAAGATTATGGATTAATCACTTTTCCATAATCAGGTTTGACCAAGTACCAAAGTATGTCTTTTGATTACAAAGACCTCTAGCACATTTTATTCAAGCACTAAATTTTGGTCTATTTCTCGTATTGAAACTGCATTTCGTACTTCTTATCCAAACACCATCCATTGATTAAGCTGATTTTGCTAAAAGTAAATTACAGCTGATTTTGAAAGTTGATTAAGATTTTAATTGAAATTTGCTTTTGAGAATCAGTCCCAAACAGGCTCTTACCTTGCTTGCTAGAAATTCCTTACATGGCCTCCACTCAGAATGCCAAATTTGAGGACCATACCACCTTCCAAAGTGGTGGATATGGCTGGTAGGCTGTGCTACATGAAGTGGATGCTTTTATATCTATGTTTCGGTGGTATTTGTGGTCTCCTAACTGGTAAGTGGTAACCATAGATGAAGGGGGAATTGTGCAGATTAAGCAACTGCACAGGCCAATAATAGAACAGCAGACAGGGTAACAGATAAAAAAATTGTAAATCTCGTGACTAAACCAAAGACGCCCTTTGTTTATGCTGCTGTGTCAGCTAACTAAAAGCAGTCAATGAACGCCTAACCCTTTACAGGTCCCATGGTTATAGATTCCATGTTTGTATAGCAGGATACTATAACTGACTGTCTTTAATCGTATCGATGCAGCTACTCCATTACGACATACAATATGTTCCTTGCTTTGTGCTACTGGACAAGAATGGGAGGGCACTGGCAAAGACGGGTGTCCCAAGCAGTCGGCTACATGTACTAGCAGGTGTTTCTCATCTTCTCAAGATGAAGCGGCCCCAGGAATATAAATGACAGGTCTTACGTATGTTTTTTGACCAGTAAGAAGCAAACTCTTACGGTTGCAAGTCTGTGGCGTTTTTAAGTCGCAGCACGTTATGTTTGTTTTAAATATACTGCCCTAGATTAGTTTCTGCTGTATACAAAGTTTGTGAAACTTGATTCTTCCTCAAGTGGGTACCTTAGAACTACATTCATCAAGTTGTTCAATTTAGTGTGGATTCAAAAAGAGGTGGTTGGTCTTGCTCTTCAACTGTGGTAATTGCATGAAATTCTCCAAACGGAGTAAAGATCTAGGATTTATTGCAGAAACCAGCCCACATACATAGCACAAAAAGGCGTCGCCATAGTTTACCACGATCAACTGGGTTAAAACCCGGGTTTCCACCCCAAATAGTAGTTGTATTGAATTTTCTCTAAAAAAAAGCTCAATAACACTTGTATTACACTGCAAAAGATGGCTCTCGCTCATATTTATAAATGCCAGGCTTTACCTATTCAACAGAAAGGGTATACATCGTACTGTATGCAACATCAGCTAACTGTTCAGGAGTTCTTCCATAACATTCCTTGCTTCAGCGAGGGCATTCGGGCGAAGAACCTCTGTAGCCCATACATTTTGCAATGGAGGCATTGTCAAGTCCAGTTTCATTAAGCGTCCCTCTAACCTCCCGAGAGCATCTGACTTCATCAGACTACCAACAACAGTCTGCCAAGATAAGGTAACATGAGCCACGTAAACCAATGTTCCAGACAGGGGAGAGAGAGGAAAAGGAAGGAAATAGAAGAAAGAAGAAAAAGGAGGAATTGATTGGATCCATGCGCCTTTGTGAACTTACCCAAAAGGTGCTGAAGCAAGCATTTAGAATCACCAACTTGAGGAATTCCTCATCTGAGCTACTAATTGCTAACTCTGAACCAACACATATCGTAAGGTCTTGGCACGAAGAATCGTACATGGATCCATAATTTTTTACTACAACCCTTCCATGCTGTTCTAGAATTTTATCTAGACGACTGCGAATGGAGCTGCCGGGCTGACCTATCATAGTCTTCTTTGTTCTTGAGATATTCCCCCCTGAAGCTTCACTTTGAGTTCCTTCATGTAGCCTTAGCAAGGTTGCCGCCCTCTCATCACCAGTCCAGCAGCAGCATGAAGATGACCCATCATCTACACAGAAAATTGAGAAACAAGTAAAATTAGTATATCCGTAAATCTGAGAAGGCGGCAAAAAAATGTACACTAGAAGACTGAGGTTTGCTGAAAAGTAAAAATTTCTTGAGAGAGACAATGGATTGTTTAAGGGAAATTTTATGCACAGTATGGGAAATGAACAAAGAGCCGTACGTGTCACGGAGCTTAATATATTACCCAGCGTCGTAATTTTCTATTATTGGTAAATTTCTATCGGGTTGATAATTCATTGCCCGTATTACTGTAACTTTGACTATTTGGCACTAAAATGGCTTGAACCAAGAGTTGACATGATCAACCCGACTAAATCTGCCAAGTTAAGCAACATCCCCAATCAAGCTTCTATCATACCTTAAACCATTCAGTGTCTACAATCATGAAATAAAAATACAAAGAGCATCATAGAGCATTCTGCCAAAGGCGATTCTGGATGTTTGTCACCCTGGAGGAGTCCAAAATATAGTAAAACAACAAACGGTAAGGGAGTGACAGCAGGACCCTCGGCTCTAGAGTATCATCGTTACAGCAGCATAACTTAGATTAACAAGTAGAGGGTTAGTTATATACAGGCAGACCCATAGGGACAAGAGAGTTGGGGGTGGGGCAAAAGGCCTGTACAGAAGATGAATAGGACAAAAAATATAACGGAAGGCATATAATAGAAGGCCATAGCAAGCTATATACCATTCTACTTCTCTTCTCAACAAAAAGTTTATCTATTCAGCAAATATGACTAGCGACGTTGAAAGTCCTCCTTGAGCCCAAAGAAAAGCAGACTCAAGAATTAGGACTGGAGCAGCTGAATAGTATAACTCCACAAATGTCTATTTCCAACACAGGCAAGAAACATACCCAATACAATACCAGCAAGTGGAATTTTAACCGCAGGTGATACTGAGGGAAGAAGTTGGTGGTGGGACACAACTTTTCTATTCTTCTCAAGTATCAGCATATAAACCGCAGCTACCTGTCAAAAAGTAGTACATTATAAGCCAGCACCCACAAATGCCATAACTTTTATGAGATAGATAGCTTGTAAAGCACATATTCAAGTAGATTAAGCGAGGCTTACCTTGCAATGCAACTGCATTTGCTTATGTTCCAAGCATTGTACTATTTCAGAAATCAAAGCTGTAGGGAGAGTTTCCAAGGCAACATTGTGCAAGCCTGAAGCAGCTGATGGACTATTGCACCCATCCCTGTATTGATTGTTGCTTACAATTATGGAGTTGATTACAACGAAAGATGCAGGAATCAGCATAATTTCATATCGCCTGTTGGAAAAGTGTGCAATCAGTGTGGATCAAATATGACAAGACGAAACATACAGCATAAACCACGAAATTCTAGAGCCAAACTGAGAGCTGGCACTGCCATGAGAAGTGCAGTCGAATCTGATGTATCATGAG
Organism: Escallonia rubra; assembly: GCA_033065855.1. NCBI lineage: Eukaryota > Viridiplantae > Streptophyta > Magnoliopsida > Escalloniales > Escalloniaceae > Escallonia > Escallonia rubra. The sequence continues at coordinate 503,388 of JAVXUO010000422.1, forward strand.
AACATACATTATAAGTTAGGAGTTCTGACCGCTAAAGTTTTGAAAGATCACAAGTTTCTCCCCTTGATTTTTAATATGCAAGTGAACATCACAACTTTCATCTTCAGACTTTACTACTGATATAAATTAGTATGGAGAAAATACCCTATAAATCCTGCTCTACTAAATAACTGTGAATGAATCATAAAAGACAAACAAGGATTCCGTACTTTTCTCTCAAAGGAAAAACCACCGTAGTAAGAGTCAGAAAACTCTCAATGCACTCTTAGTGCTTTCGTTCAATAATTCTTCTATAAAGGTTATTAATCGGTAAAATAAAGGAAAACATTGAGTATGTCTTTAACTAATGTAGTGTATACAACTAAGCGTATCAGAATATTTTCAACACATGCTCAGCTTTTTCAGATCATCCAACAGCTAATCATGGACTCATGGTAACAATTTCATAAAAAGTTAGAAAAAGGGAGTATGAGCATACAGCAAGAGATCAACCAGATGTAGTGAGAATTCAGCATACCCTAGTACAAGAACCCGGAAAAAGGTAGCAGTTACACCTGGTCCAAATCCGAGAGGATAAGCATGTTCTGGTAAGCTGCTAAAAATCCTTACCTAATTGATTGAAGCAATCATGTAAAAAAGTGCACTAAAATTGAAATATAGAACAACAGAATGCTAATAAAAACCAGATGAAGTAAGCTTTACAATATGATGGCCCATCAAAACATGGATACAGACACTGCGTCTTACTCCTTGAACAAAATTCAATGGATGAACATCAGCCAATCTTTCATGCTTTGAATGCAAAACAAGAGGACAGTTGTCATGATTATGGACATCCACCACCTGTCCGTGCACAGATATTAAATTTCCCTCAGGCAACAGGTGATCTGAGTCGGAAGAGCCACAAGATTGTGCTTCTGCAGTTATCCTAATCCCAGACGTGCTAGGCACGTCTTCAAGTGAGACAAGTGGTTTGATGTAAGCTTCTTCTAGCTCCTTAAGGTCAACCGCCAACAAATTCAAGACATCAGGAGAGAGTGTTATGTTTATGTCTGAACATAATTCAGGACATGCCCTCACAAATTTTGCGAGTGGAAGTTCAATTTGACGTGAATCTTCAGAAAGAGGGTCTTTATTGCTGACATATGAGTCATCGATGGGAATAATGGGTGATTGACCTTTATTCGAGAGAACCTCATCAGAAGAGAATGAAAAGCTCCATAGATGCGTTCTAGAGGTGATAAGTGCTGTATCACTGCTAGCATCATTAGGGTCCTCGTGACAAAATATATCATCCTTGTGGTGCTTTATTAAGTAATAACCACCAATTCTTGACAACTGCAATTACGATAAAGATGAACATAAAGCTTGTTACAATGTGGGTAACACCACTGTAGAGGATAACTATCAAACTAACATCAGGTGGTAATTTATAGAAACGTCACACCTCGTACTTGCAAAAACTTTCAGACTCAAACTCCAGCAATACTATCCGTCCACCTGGTTTGCACCTAGAACTAACCTCCAAATAAGTTCTATCGCGATGCAACAAGGTCCCTGAACTGATCAGGCAGTGACCATTAACACTACCACCATCAACTGCACAGGAAGTGTCAAGTGGATAACTCATAACACGAATTTTGCACTCCCCATAAGACTCATTGTAAGCACTAGACCCACTTGATGCTAGATCCACTTTAAATCTCTTAATACGTTTATGATGACTTCTACTGCCATAATTTTCCATCAAATCTCTCACACGATCTGCTGAAATTCTAGTCAAATTAGTATCTCCATCTTTCCCCGTAAGAAGCAAATCCCAAGGGAGAACTATAGCCTCAGCAACTATGCGTGACCTTTTGGAAATATCTTGATCATTCTGTAAAAGAGAGAATTTTTGTATAAATTAGAACATGATGGTAGGGAATTGCTACTACCGTTAAAATGATTGCAATAGAAACATACCTTTTGTAGAAATGGAAACTTATGTGTAATCTGAAGCATATGAAACCTTCCAGTTTCAAGCTCTTCAAAACATCCCTTCCTATCTATTCCAGGAAAAAGTGGAGGAAGTCTACATTTTTGGGTTCTCAAATGAAAGTAAAGATATATCACTAACTTTCCTTCTCTCAATAGTTGAAAATTGCTAAAAATACTTCTGCAAGAGAACGATTCATGGGATTGTGACCCTAAACAATCAGCTTGCTCAAGCATGCCTTCCACAACAACAGTGAAGTTGTTTACCTGAAAAAGAGCCAAAAGTGACAGGAAAGGCAAATATTTGCATGACAGAAATGCATTGCACATTTGCACGTTCAAACAAATCTCAAGCGAAAAGACCAAATTCAGCCAAAAAATAAAGCATATCCACCTCATATATGTTGGTCATGCTCCAAGTTGAAGGGAGGTCTGGAATAACAGTATCAATTTTACCAGTTGCATCGGTCAACTGCATTCTTCCAGAAGATTGGCAAACCTATATGAACACTACTAATCAAAATTAAATCTGTAGATCTTACTGTCTCTCCAAGAAGCTTTAATATGCTAAATACACAATATGCTTGAAAAACCTGTGAAATTCTCCAAGATTATTATCATACTACAAAGTGAAACACAACCATCCTTTTTTTCCTGATCAAGCCAAAACCAGAATAATTTTGCAATTGGTTTAGCTTTAATTTAATTCGGATATCGATTCCATTACATTTAATTGGCTATAACTCAGATCACACTTCTACCCTACTCCTTTCAACTTTCGGGCTCCTATCAAGTAGCCTTCATGTTTTAATTAGGCACACAAGCACATTGGACTAATGGTAGGTTCAGAGAACAGCCATCTATAAGGATTAGCTCCAAACCTTCAAACTTCCAATCAAAACAACACCAATATCTTCACTTTTCAAAATCTGTCTAAATGTCTGACCATGAGATTTCCCTTCACGTAATACAGGGCAAGTTTGATTTCCATTTTCCAGTATACCAGAATAAGTCTCCCGTTTTAACAGCATCTTTGCCCAGGTGTCCTCACAATGGTGGATAAAGCTAGAGAGCGGAACCACCTGAAAAGAAAACAAAAGCATCAACAGCTATTATAAAATTCATGAACAGGTCCAAATGTCGAATGCACATTTATAGGCAATGAAGTATGTCTTCCTAGTAATTGTAAAAAATTAATATTAACGCGGACTTACTAATTTCTGGTGACCATGATCTGGTTCATCGCCACAGCCACACAAGTCATGCTTGCAAAATTCTGTGAACACTCCATGCTGCAAAAGTGAACTCCTTATTCTATATGACAAAGGAACCCTAAACGCTTTTTCCTTAGACCAAGAGCACAGTAGCTAATTTACCCGAAATCGGAAGGCTGATAACGGTAAACCTGAACTAAAATATTTCTGAGCCAATCCTTCCTTCTGGTAACACCTTGGGACTGTCCATATCAGCTTAGCATAATACTCTATAACAGTGAAGATGAAAGACAAGAAAGAGAAGATTCATCCAAAATATGCTAAAATAAAAATCCCAAGTAAATTACATGTTTTGATCCCAAAATCTCCTTCTCAGACAAAATCCCAGCAAACTTTTTCCTGAAACACGAGATTAGTAGCACTGCCCTGAAACAAAGCATGTGGATTGATGAATAAGTTAGGAATTCTTTCCAATGATATCGGGAATCCACACCCCACCCCCCCCCCCCCCCCCGCCCCCTGCGGATTACAATACTCCCGCGCATATATATGAGCTTTATCTCGTATTTCCTTACCATAATCTCGCAGAGAATGCCAAGGAATTGATAAACTTCCCCAAAAGACTCTGAGAGTACGAATGGATACGGCACCTGCAGCATAAAGAATATGATTATCGACAGTCTCAAACCTAAAGATTTTGATCAGTAAAAAATTATATCAAAATTTCATACCCAGCTTCCATAGGGGAAAACGATTTTAAAATGATGCTCGTTCTGAAGCAAGCACCAAGTATGACTATTTTCATCCAAGAAAATTTAGGATTCACAAGATGGACATTTCTGGCAGATACCTTAAAAAAGCCAATCCAATAGAAAAAGGTAATATCAAATTCTCATGCATTGCAAACAAAAGCCACTTTCCCACGTATATATAACAAAGGCAAAAAAGGTACTGTACTTACAATGGCACCAATTCTCAAACTATGCGGCAGAATGAGTTGGTGATCTGTCAGTAACAGCAACACTTCTTGGTCCAACTCAACAACCATGCCTTGCATGTAAATGCCAGTGATTATGCCAGTATACACACCACATTTGCCATTCCCTTCAATACTAGCCTTCTGAAAGCGGTGGCATTGGTTACTAGACCGTGTGAGATGCAAGAAAGCTTTCTCCGTAGTCACATACATCAATTGGGACTCTTCTTTCCCTATAAAAACCAACTTCTTCTTTAACCCTGACAGCGAAACAACACTCCCAACCAGCCTTGTTATTACAGGATGCCAACAGGATCCGGACCCATAAAAGTACACAATCACAGGCTTCCTAAAACAATGGCTACCCTGTCTGTTGGTTAGATCTTGAATCTCCACTACTAAATTACTAGAACTACATAATGTGCATTCACAAACCAAAATTTGCGAAAGAAATCCACACAAATTACTTGTACCACAAGAATTTGACCCAATTGTACATGGAACAACTGAAACAGGGCTAATCGAATCTAATACACCGGTAATGATTTTTGTATTACGCGCATTGCCAATGCCCTTGCAATCAACATCAGAACCCGATAACAAAGAAAACGCATCGAGATTCGAATTAGTACACCTGGTGAGTCCACTTGAAGATTCTAAAAGACTCCACTTAATAATCTCTAACAACCCACTGCCGCTTTTAAAGGGTATATAATTCCAAGCAAGCACACGAATCTTTTTCCCAATAACTCGAACATCAAGGTGAAGAACATCGCAACAGACCACGGCGGAATCGTCGGAAAACAAGAAACAACCAGTAATTGGGCCATGCGTATCTGAATTCGAAGTGGAGGGGTTGTTTTGGTTGGGTAGGGCTAGGGTTCCGATGAGCACCGCCGGGTAATTTAGCGGTGTGAGAGCTCTAGGGTTAGGGTTTTGAGAAGAAGGGTTTGTGGGATTTGAGGGTTTAACCGGTTCACCTGATGGCTGAGGTTCGTTGTTAGAGATCGGACGACTGGGATTGAGAGACGAGGCGCCGGTGACGGGACGACGGCGTTTGACGAGGTCGGAAATGGAGAGAAGTTTAGCTGATTCGCCTTCCATTTCCATCACTTCACAGTTGAGGGGAGAAGCATGCGGGGCATTCAACTGGGTGTGATTGTGCGCGCGAGTGTGTGAGAGAGAATTGTAGCGAGCCGAGGACAAAGGAGGTCTGCGCGGGAAATGAACCGGGGTTTCTCCTTTGAAACGGATTTTGGTCCGGATGCACCCTGATGTGTGGCCCAGCCCAGTCTCGAAAAGCCCAATCCCGTGAATTTACTTGTATTAAGCCAGCCAACAATTTTTCGAAAATATATTTTTGATGGTAAAACCCAGGTTCAGTCAGTGATCGAGCAAGCCAATTCGATTTGTAACAATTCTACTGCCTCCGTATGAGCCAATTTAATGACTACCCATCGCCTCCGGCAAGAGAAATATTGTACTACCCTCCGCTCCCGCCTCCAGCAAGATAAATATAAGAATATTCATAGGCGAGTTTAATACTCGTCCAAGGAGTTTGAGACGATAAATTTAAGGTGGAAATGACCCATAACAGATATTTCTACCCTCTCAATGGAGACCGAGTCCTAGAACCCTTCAAAGGAGTTTGGGATGGTCAGTTTGAGGCGATATTAAACACATTCCCACCTTCTCAATTGAGACTGAGCCGTAGTACCCTTCATGACCAGCTACAACCAATATCTGTGTGGATCTTTTGACGGTTTTAAAGTTCTTAGCATCCTGAAACAAAGAGGGGATGACACAAGGCAGTTCTTCATGCTTCCAGATATGAAAAATGGACCGAAAAATCTACTAGAGAAGTTTGATTCGAGTTCTTGAACCAACCTTTCCAACTGGATAATGTGAAACTTGATGAATATTGGATATCAAAATTCAAGTTCACGTACAATATTGAAGCCTCTAGGGCCATGAAGGACATGGAACTTGCACTGCCGTTCAAGGATACATGCACCGAGCAAACATACATGGTTGAACTTTCAAAAACTAAAATTGAGTCGTACGTCTAAAAGATTATCCACAAAGTTGCAATAGAAATCGATGAGGAAGGCACGGAGGCTGCAACTTCCATGGTGGCTACTATGAGCAGCGCTGATGGTGCAGCACTTGTGCGCCCAAGACGGATAAGACGGATGAGGTTCGTAGCGGATCATATATCCTTTCGTGTTCATGATCGAGGAAGGGACAATCGGGGTTGTGTTTTTCGTTGGAGCTGTAACCAATCCCTTTAGTAATTCATTTTTGCCCAAGGAAGGATTTTGTTAGGCATTATAAGTTTATGAAAAAAAAATTGGGTATCTAGATTGTATAAGATAGCTACAACCCTCTGTATACCGACAATTAACAATTGTGCGCCCAAGACAAATGAGCTTCGCAGCGGATCATATGTTCATGATCAAGGAAGGGACAGTCGGGGCCGTGTTTTTCACTGGAGCTGTAACCAATCCACTTAGAGATTCATTTTTGCCCAAGGAAGGATTTTGATAGACATTATAAGTTTATGGAAAAAAATTTGGTATCTGGATTGTATAAGATAGCTACAGCCAGTTGTATACCGACAATTAACGATTGCTAAATATCTTAAGTGACTTTTTTTGGTGATGCTAAAAAAGTTTTGAAGTATTAGTAGAAATATAACTAACTATATTTAGTAACTATTAATTGTCACTACACAATAAGTTGTTGCTATCTTCTTACAACACAGGTAACCAGGGGCGGACCTCCCCCATGACCGGGGGGGGCCATGGCACCCCTCAAGATTTTTTGAACTCCTCTTTTAATTTTTGGGATAATGAATAAATATATAAAATATTTCTGAAAATGTCACATATTATAGCATTAATTTATTAAAATTTTATTTTGTCGTGTTTTTTACTCTTTGTACCTTGTCTTTGTCTTTTTCATTGTCATTTTCTTGCACTATTCTATATTCTAAATCTCCATATTACAAAAGGACAAGAATAGATTAAGGTTAATTATTTCTATTACTTTAAATTCTTATAATTTGTTAACTTATACATGATTAAAGTAGTCATGCAATTGATAATCACATTAGTAATATATCTATAGAGTAAGAGTTAAATTTTTTTTATGCAAAAGTGATAATTTATTATTGACCAACTTTAACAAGTTAAATATATCACTATGCATAGCAAAGATATATTATTAGTAGTCAAATTGAGCAATCTATTGTGTATTTAATGTACTTTATAGTGACGCTTTTATAATGTGTTTTTGATTATTCATATTTTATATGAACTCGAACCTTTTGAATTCTTTTATGTTAGTCACAATTAATTAAACTTTCTAAAACAACAAATATTATTCTTATTTATGGACCTTATAAGCGGGTAGTGCAACAGTTTATGATTTGATTCTTTTAAAGGTATCCTAATATAGAGAGAGAAGACAGTCTTGAAAAGATATGACTTTGTAGTTTCTCATATTTATTTTCTAGAGAGAAAATGGCAAAGTATCTGTCTTTGATTTTGGTCCAAATTAGTACCGGAATACGGCAGAGTACCGATGCGCCCTTTCTGAAATACTACAACCAATTGAGCACTAGTAAAAGTATGGTTTTATGCCTTATCATGCTTTCTCATACATTCATTAGTCGCTAAGAAGTGTATTAGAATAAATAATAAGTTTATTTAATTAGTAATAAATGAGATTTGAAAAAGTATATGAGAGTGTGAAGATAAATATTTTTAAACATTTAGGAGCTTATCGCATGGTTTATGTCAACCCAGAGGTCACACCGATCGGGACTATCCAAAACAACTTAGCCTTTAAACTCTATAGAGGAAAGAAAAGTTTCAAAAGTAGTACCGCAAAGAGAAGATTCATCCAAAATCATACTAAAAATTGCATTATTGGTCCTCATAGACGAATGCTCAAAAGTAAATACATCCCAACGAGTTACTCATTCAATAATTCAAATCGCACAAGATCAACTCCAATTGAATCCACCGAACCAGATAAAACCCATCTCACAACTACCAAACACTTTGTTTCGTTTAATCTTTAACAATGCAATGCGCAAGTATTGCGTTACCTATGACCTAACCAAAAGAAGAAAAAAAAAATTGAGTTGCGAGTAATTATTCTCTTAGGCTTTGTATTTAGTCTTTATAACGTGCCTTTTTCTTTCGGGAACTTATAATTGGTTGGGTAACAAGAATTAATCCGCCTTTTCAATTCGTAGATGGGGTGGGCTGGACTTGGTGGCCTGACCCGTGGCCAAGTATAAGTAGCACCCCACTCGATAAAAACCTTAAACCCCACTCTGTAAAACCCTACTTGACTCCATCAAACTTCCTCTCTCCTTTTAGGGTTTTTTTTCCGTCGACTCAGATGCTGAATATGCAGAAAGCGCGTTTGATTTGTTCAAGGTACCAAAGAAGCATGGGTTCCTACAGAGCTTGTTTTCCAGAACCGGTAAGATCTTTTTCTTGTCCGTAGTCTCTCCATCTGTTATCTCTGGTAAACAGTGAGCGTTTCACGTGGAAGATCACATGCAACGTAGCTACAGTTAGTGAGGTTTATGGTATAAAAGGCACAAAGGTAAGAATGACGCAGCCTACAATATTTCCTGAGTGAGTTTGCTCCTTGTTACAAGCATGTCTGTTAATCAGCATGTCTTTTCTTGATTGCTTGTTTCTTTTGGTGTATTCTGGGATTAAGGTTAGATGCTCCCATTTTGATAGATTTACATCCTTTCGATCTTTAGTGGGATGTGTTATCCGATTGATCTGATTTTGGTACTTGGTATTTACCTAGGTTTGATGGTTTGATCTGTACGGAATGATATATAGTTCGGTGTATTAATGCATGATCCAGCTTATGAAGGTTGGGCTAATGTTATTAGTTGAAAATTTCAATTGTTAATGCTATCAGCGCGTATCTGCACGAGACCATGACGAACATGAAATCAGAAGAGGTGAAGGTTATAATCCAGCAAAAAGATTCCGAGAAGAATTAGCCGTGCCTAAGATCAACATAGATATGAAACTCGCGGGGCATATCCTGTTAAAAGAGGCGAGCAAAAGCGAGAAAAACGTCGTGTGCTCTCCGTTATCGCTGGACGCCATGTTGAATATGGTCGCCGCTGGATCCAAAGGAGACACGTCAAAGCAACTGCTGCATTTTCTTGGATCAAGTAACTTGGAAGATGTCAATTCGAAGTCTTCAGGGATGATGAGAATCGCCTTGAACGAGAAATCCTTAGGGAGCCCTGATATCACTTTTGTCAATGGAGTCTGGGTGGATCAGCGATTCCCAGTAAAACCTTCTTACATGGAGGTTCTGAATGGCATCTACAAAGCCGAAACCAGAAATGTTGATTTTCTAAACAAGGTACGTGATCATCCACGAGTTATTTAAATCAATACTGTGGCTTATAAAGTAGTATACATTTCATAAAAAAAGTATGTCTCAATATGCGTTAAGGATCTATGTTTTGCAATGATGGTTTATGATCAGCTTCAAACTTGTTGCGTTTGCCATATTCTTTTAGTAATTGTCTAATAACTATTGTTACATGTATGTAGGCTGATCAAGCAACACGTGAGATTAACTCTTGGGCTGAAAATGCAACTAAAGGACTCATAAGAACTATGATTCCGCCTGGAACTCTCGATAGAGAGACAATGATTGTCCTTGCAAATGCACTGTACTTCAAAGGAGTTTGGGCATGTAAATTTGATTCAAGCATGACCCAAGAGAAAAAATTTCACCTCCTCAATGGAGAGAGTACTTCAGTTGCTTTCATGACCAGTGACTTGCGTGAAACTAGATACGCTTACGGAATGTTTGATGGTTTCAAAGTCCTAAAGATCCCGTACCAAGCCGGTCACAGCTTGATGAAATATTCCATGTATTTCATTCTTCCAAACAAGAAACAAGGGTTGCAAAATCTAATGGAAAAGTTCAAAGCTGATCCTGGGCTTTTTAATCAGCAGTTTCACCTTCAGAAGAAAACACTTGCTGAGCTATGGATTCCTAAGTTTAAGTTTTCACACGAATTTTCAGCTTCGAGATATATGACGGAACTGGGGTTAACGTTGCCTTTCGAGCCTGTGAAGGAGCTCACCGGAATAGTTGATTCTCCTCATGGTGATGAACTATTCATCTCAGATATACTACATAAGGCTTGCATTGAAATTGATGAAGAAGGGACAGAAGCTGCGGCAGTAACTTGCCCGCTTATGGGTGGATGTGCACGTGGGTACGTACCACCTCCTCCCCCAACTTTCGTAGCTGATCATCCCTTCATGTTCCTGATTAAGGAAGAGACGTCGGGTGCCATGCTTTTCGCGGGTGCTCTGCTCAATCCTGCTCCATAGGCTCGTCTCATGTGCTCAGCTGCTTCGCAGGAGTTGGAGTGAGAAAACTTTATTCTATTAGTATCAGCCTGCACTTGTTCAGCTCGAATGGTAGTTGTGTAATGGAAATAATTCGCCATCCATGATTTGCTAACTCTGCTGAATAACGAGTACTTTTCAGTCTATGTGTTTGCTAAATAAAAGGTAGCCGACCCCAAAATAAGAACCGCAGATTTACAGCCTTGATTAGAAACTACAACTTACATCACTTATTTATATCTTGAAACTAAGAAAAGTGGATTAATAGCTACGTGGAGGTACCACAGAGGATACAGTCCAAGTCAGTTGCCAGATTTACAAAATATGACACATTGAGGGTGAAGTAAGGGCAGAGAACAAGGTTTCCTAGACAGGCCGTGAGAAGTGGCAATGTTGTAGAGACAAGGCTGAGACGAACAGGGCCAACAGTCGACATTTCAAGTTAGGGTCCAACGTTGCGGTGCAATGTTGTGTTCAAGTTTATGTCCAATAGTGTTTCTCTCTCTAGAATTTAAGAGTTCTGGATTCTAGAGTGAGAAAGTGCTCTGTATTAAATGAGAAAGTTCTCCGCAAAATGAATTCTAAAGTCCACTATTTATCAACAAAAGTTAGCATGTGTCATCAGTTGCCACATGTCAAACCTGGGAGTGACGCATCACTAAGGGATCCATAAATATCGGTGCTCCTTTGGACAATCGGTTCACATATTCGTGTTGCCTTCTCCACACAGTGTCGTGATACTTGTCTGAAAAGACTGACCACACAGCGTTGGCATGATCAAAGTAAGCCCTTGCCCTAACCAGCGGTCCAAGCCCTTGCTGAATCCAACAGGGGTGCGTCAAGAGAAGCGGAGAGAACTTGATAGCGGTGAGGGAGGCTCCATGTGCACGATTGCCAGATGAACTAGCCGCGATGCCCTTCGAAGACCTGCTCCCATCTCGGAATGTCTGTGGGGTCATCGTCTTGGGGGCGGCGACGATCACCGGTAAGGTGAGTGCGACGTGGTCACAGCTCAGGCATGCGTAGTGTCATAAAAACTACCCCAAGCGCATATAGCTTCTGTGGTAGCGAGCCTATCCCACTGCGAAGGGTCCTTATGCCGGAGCACTACGAGCGCAGCCTCTTAGAATACTGCAAACTCCAGAGAGTGGGTCGAAGCATGTTCCACGTCCACGTCGGGGGCGCATGGTGTGGTGAACTGAAGGCGCTACTCGGGGGCACGTAACATGAGAGTGGTGCACGGGCGCTCTGCCAGCGGCATAAGACACGAGAGTGGCAGATGGGCGCGGTGCCAACGAAACGAGACATGAGAGTGGTGCATGGGCGAGGCTACATCTGTCGAGAGATAATATCTGATGCCATGGGAATATGTCATGAAAGTGCCACACAGGCGCGACAACATCTGTCGTGAGATTAGACCTGGTTCCAGGGACACATGTCATGAAAGTGGCGCAGCGCACGACGACATATGTCGCAGAAGTGGGAGTCGTGATGGGGGCACGTGAAGCATGAGCAGGGAGACGTCTGTCGCGGAAATGTGTGTCTTGTCGGGGGCACGTGATGCATGAGTGGCGCATGGGCACGAGGCGACTGGTGTCGCGAAAGTGGGCGTCGTGCCGGGGCACGTGACACATGAGTGGTGCATGGGCGGGATGAAGTCTGTCGCAGAAGTGGGCATTCTACCGGGGGCATGTGCGCATGACTCGCGCATGGGCAGTGGTGACTAGTGTTGCGGAGTGGGCTTCATGCCGGGGCACACGATGCATGAGCATCGCATGGGCACCAGCGATTGGTGTCGCGGAAATGGGCATCGTACCAGGGGCATGTGATGCAAGAGCGGCGCATGGGCGTGATCAACGGGTGTCGTAGAGGTAGGCATCGTGCCAGGGGCAAGTGACACATGAACAAAGCATGGGTGCATGAAATGGCTCTCGCGGAGGCAGCGCACGAACGAGCCGACTGGCATCGTGGAGATAGTGCGCGGGCGAGGGCGACATGCATTGCGAAAGTGGGCGTCGTGCCGGGGGCACGTGACGCATGAATGAGGCATGGCGTAGGTGAAGGCTGTCGCCGAGACGGTGCACTACCGCGGGCGATTGAGGGGATGTGCGTTGCGAAGTCGACGCGTGGGTGATGAGGGGCGTCGAGGAGATTGCACTTGACCGCAGTCCGCAGGTGACAGGCGTCGTGGAGTCAGCACGCTGGCGACAACGGGCGTTGCTGAGACCACGTGCGCGGCGGGGGTTGCGGACGACGCAAAGTCAAGGTGGAGAACAAGCATTGGGGGAAGGCAAGCCAACCCTTGAGGGAAGGCCAAGGCCAACCCTTAAGGGAAAGCCGAGGCCGACCCCTAAGGAAGGCCGAGGCCGACCCTCCAATGGTGGCTGAGTCGACGCCCAAAGGAAGGTCAAGGTTATTCCCTTAGGGAAATTTGGCAAGGTGCATTAAGGGTGGTGTGCGACGGCCGAGGCGCAATGAGGCATTGCTGTAAGTTGCACAAAAATGAATTTCTTAGTGAAATTATCGTATAAAAAGTGAAAAATGCACGTTTTGACCGGTTGGAAACGTCGAAAATTTAACCATTGACTGTATTGACATGTTGCGCAAAACGGGACGCGTAGTGGGCCCATGGTTGCGACTAAGATATGTTCAGAACATATCTTCCTTGATCCAAGCATATATCATGACAATATATGCTTCCTTTGTGTCATGATATTTAATATGGGACACAAAGGAAGCAGATATATCCTTTGTAACAATCAATTGTCTCTAAATGTTTCTAGTGACTTTTATTTAGCGACTCTAAAAAAGTGCCACTAATAATTGTTACTAAAAGTGTTAGAAGAAATGTCGCTTGAAACATCTAGCGACAATTAATTGTCACTATACATGGAGTTGAAGAAAAATTTCTACAACCCGGATAGGAGCCAAAGTTTATTTTGTCTCAGTAGTGTTTGTCTGTCATCATTTTTTTTCCTTGTATTCAATAGATGAAACCATATTCTATGTTTCTATAGGACAAAACTATTTCAATTCGTAGATGGAGTGGGCTGGACTTCTCGGCCTGAGCCGTGGGCGAGTATAAGTAGCACCCAACTCGAGAAAACCTTAAACCCCACTCTGTAAAACCCTACTTGACTTCATCTATATATTCCCTCTCTCTTTTAGGGCTTTTTTTTCTTTCAGAAAGCGTGTTTTCTTTGTTCAAGGTACCAAAGAAGCATGGGTTCCTACAGAGCTAGTTTTCCAGAGCGGGTAAGATCTTTTCCTTGTCTTTAGTCTCTCCATCTGTCATCTCTGGTAAACAGTGAGCGTTTCATGTGGAAGATCACAGGCAACGTAGCTACAGTTAGTAAGGTTTATGGTATAAGAGGCACAAACGTAAGAATGACGCAGCCTGCAATATTTCGTGAGTGAGTTTGCTCCTTGTTACAAGCATGTCAGTTAATCAGCATCTCTTTTCTAGATTATTTGTTTCTTTTGGTGTATTCTGGGATTAAGTTTTGATGCTCCCATTTTGATAGATTTATATCTTTGCGATCTTTACTGGGATGTCCTTTTTTTATCCGATTGATCTGATTTGGTTTTGATAGATTTATATCTTTTCGATCTTTACTGGGATGTCCTGTTTTTATCCGACTGATCTGATTTGGTACTTGGCAATTTACCTAGATTTGATGGTTTGATCGGTACAGAATGCTATAGGGATCTACGTGTGTATAGAACCTAGTTCTGTATTAATGCATAATCTAGCTTATGAAGGTTGGGCTGATGTTATTAGTTGAAAATTTCAATTGTTAATGCTATCAGCGCAAATCTGCAAGAGACCATGACGAACAAGAAATCAGAAGAGGTGAAGGTTATAATCCAGCAAAAAAATTCCGAGAAGAATTAGCCATGCCGAAGATTAACATAGATATGAAACTCGCGGGGCATATCCTGTTAAAAGAGGCGAGCAAAAGCGAGAAAAATGTCGTGTGCTCTCCGTTGTCGCTGGACGCCATGTTGAATATGGTCGCCGCTGGATCCAAAGGAGACACTTCAAAGCAACTGCTGCATTTTCTTGGATCGAGTAACTTGGAGGATGTCAATTCAAAGTCTTCAGGGATGATGAGAATCGCCGAGAAATCCTTAGGGAGCCCTGATATCACTTTTGTCAATGGAGTCTGGGTGGATCAACGATTCCCAATAAAACCTTCTTACATGGAGGTTCTTAATGGCATCTATAAAGCCAAAACCATAAATGTTGATTTTCTGAACAAGGTACGTGATCATCCACGAGTTCTTTAAATCAATATTGTGGCTTATAAAGTAGTATGCATTTCATAAAATAAGTATGTCTCAATTTGCGTTAAGGATCAAAGTTTCCATAGTTATATATGCTCCAAGTCTATGTTTTGCTATGATGGTTTATGATCAGCTGCGAACTTGTTGCGTTTGCCATATCCTCTTAAGTAATTGTCTAATAACTATTGTTACATGTATGTAGGCTGATCAAGCTACCCATGAGATTAACTCTTGGGCTGAAAATGCAACTAAAGGACTCATAAGAACTATGATACCACCTGGAGCTCTCAATAGAGAGACAATGATTGTCCTCGCAAATGCACTGTACTTCAAAGGAGCTTGGGCATGTAAATTTGATTCAAGCATGACCCAAGACAAAGATTTTCACCTCCTCAATGGAAAGAGAGTTTCAGTTCCTTTCATGACCAGTGACTTGCGTAAAACTAGATATGCTTATGGAATGTTTGATGGCTTCCAAGTCCTAAAGATCCCGTACCAAGCCGGTCAAAGCTTGATGAAGTACTCCATGTATTTCATTCTTCCAAACGAGAAAGAAGGGTTGCAAAATCTAATCGAAAAGTTCAATGCTGATCCTGGGCTTTTTGATCAGCAGTTTCACCTTCGGACAAAAAAACTTGCTGAGCTACGGATTCCTAAGTTTAAGTTTTCACACGAATTTTCAGCTTCAAAATTTATGACGGAATTGGGGTTAACGTTGCCTTTCGAGCCTGTGAAGGAGCTCACGGGAATAGTTGATTCTCCTCATGGTGATGTACTATTCATCTCAGCTATACTACATAAGGCTTGCATTGAAATTGATGAAGAAGGGACAGAAGCTGCGGCAGTTACTCGCTCGGTTATGTGTGGATGTGCACGTGGGTACGTACCACCTCCTCCCCCAACTTTCGTAGCTGATCATCCCTTCATGTTCCTGATTAAGGAAGAGACGTCGGGTGCCATGCTTTTTGCCGGTGCTCTGCTCAATCCTGCTCCATAAGCTCGTCTTATGTGCTCAGCTGCTTCGCAGGAGTTGGAGTTAGAAAACTTGTATCAGCCTGCACTTGTTCGATCAGTTCGAATGGTAGTTATTGGGTGATGGAATCAATTCGCCATCCCTGGTTTGCTAATAATAGAAATCTCTGCTGAACAATGAGTACTTTCCAGTCATTGCGTTTGCGAAACAAAAAGCCCTAAATAAGTACTATAGATTTACAGCCTTGATTAGAAAGTACAATCTACAGGACTTATTTATGTCTTCCTTGATCCAAGCATATATCAAAACAATATCTTCTTCCCTTGTGTCCGGAAAAACATTCACCTTCTTCATGAATCCTTTGTCTTGGTTCTTGATTTGTTACTTAGACAACAGATTATTATTTGGGTCTTTGTGGTGTTGTTTTATATGCGAAATTTGGTAAGGCTAACTAATTACACTAACAAGATGGTGCTCGACAAACAGCAGAGAAACCAGACCAACTCATGGCATCAACAGGAAGTCCCTTACTGTGTTGTCTTAGACAGGCAATGAGGCAAACGCTAAGTTTCAGTGTGAGCAACAAAACTCGGTATGCTTGAAAATTAGACTCCCAGTTTGATAGAGAACCAATATTTCAATGTTTGATGAAGACCACGCTGCAAACCAAACTCTAATTTCTTCCGTGCTAATCCGTCGGTCTGTAGTAATTGCTGCAATTGCTAGAGTTAATAGTTCTTTTCTGAGGTGCTCCCACCGCATTATTCATGCGATCTGAAGCAGTAGAGCCGAAGTGTCAATGTAAACAAAGTGGGAAGCGGGTGAACTTACCCAGTAAGAGTGCAAATATTTCTTGCGTGCTGACCAAATATGGCATCCGGCCATTGAACTAGTTCAGTCTCACGCTTCTTGAGTTTCCTGTCAATTAGTTCGCTAAGCATTTACAACCAGAAGCCATGTTGTCAAGCTTTCTAGCTATCGTGACATTACAAAATTACATAAAGCGAAAAGGGGTGATGTATTATGTATACATATTGAGATCTACATCAAATGTCTTACAAAAGGGGAGGAAGGTTAGTATTGCATATATCACACTGCAAAAGGTGCCAGTGATCAGACCTCCCTTAGTTGTGATAGTCTGGCCCTGTTAATACAGTTGAATCGTATGTTTTGTCATGATAACACTTGTATCAATTGTCAGGCTGTCGTTAAAGATTTTTGTGAAAAGACATGATTTGTCTTCCTACCGCCACAACTGTATCCTCTCTTGTCACTGCCTCCCTCTCCTTTCACTCCCGTATTAGGATCACCACAACCATGTATATCCTCCACCACTAACAACCACCACAGCACCACCTCATCTCTCTCTGGATCTGCCCCTTTCAATTCCAACGACCAACCATAATCACGAGACCACCCCAACACCACCAGTCACAACCACATCACCACCCCCAACAACACCAACCACCATGACGATGTCACAGACACCGCCACCACCACCACCAATATATCGCGCGCACTCACACATGTTGCGATACACACAAATTTGCACACCCCCCACCCCCGCACGCAAGCGTGCAAGTTGATTGAACACTCCTTCCTTTCACCATTTTACTCACAATCGCGCATACAAATTTGTGCGCGCACAGTCGTACACACACACAAAGACACGTACACGCACGCAAATTGATTGAACACTTCTTCCAGTGACCATTTTAGCCACAATCACACACAAAAATCTGCATCCGCACATACACGTCACACAAGCACACGGAGATGCACACATCACACATATATGGTTCAGACAACACACAAATGTAATGTGCACGTGTAGTCTATGTGTGTGTCTGCGCGTGTGCGCCTATGTGTTCTGCATATCCATGTGTGCTAGTGTGTGCGCATGTTGTGGAAGATCGGAAGAAAGTGAAGAGAAGATGGCATTTTTAAGATTTAAATATGCTCAAAGAAAGTTATACGTGTCGAAAGATTTAAGGTAGTATTAGTACATGAAATGGTCACGTCAGTTAAAATCGTTCGTTTGTATCACGGAACCCTAACATCGGGAAAATCTGATACAAGTTATCTTATCCATGGGAGTAGTGTCAAAGACCTCCTTTGTAATCTACGGGTGTTTTCTTTAACTTCGCAATCTTGGAAGCATAAAGATTTTACAGCGAAATCATGCATTGCAGGGAGGTTACATGACTCGAATTCATGTGGACCCGTTTTTGTCGCCTCAATTGCCGCGCACTTTGAGGAGATTGAGCTCTCTTAGAACGCCGTGGAAGATGGTAGCAATCGGATTAGTTGCTTGTGGAAAGGGACATATATTGGGTGGGCCGGGAGTTGGTGGTTGTAGAGGTGATTGCGCGTTCTCCGTCAAAGTGGTGGTTTCATTGAAGCGCCGATAGTCGAAAGCAGTGGATAATCTTCAAAACATAATTTTAGTTATTTTACCTCATATTCCTTGATTTAGACCATTCAACAATCAACAGTTCAAATGCATGACTTGAACGTTACTGTTAACACAATAAATATAATAGACTACAGTAAAACATTTTCTCAATAGTACATTGTTAAACCCCATAAATTAAGGACCGATGACATAACTTAGAATGGACCTTTTTGCCCCTCATTTTGACTAGCTAATGGTTCATATTCGCTATTTGGACTTGATTGTGAGTAAAAGTGAAGATAGTGGACTATTTCATAAATTGTGGACATTGAAACGCTACACGAAGGACCACTTGTGTAATTTAATCTACCTAATATATTTAACCTTTTTAACATTACAATAAGTTTGTCCCTTGTGTAGCCAAAGCCCTAAATAACATTTTTCTCTTCTTAAGGATGTGTCTCCACCTTCAATAATTCTCATTTTTTATGTTGGGATTTAGCCCATCCCAAGGTGAGTCCTACAATTGCCAAATTTTAAACGGCCACGTTCCAAGGCAACTTGGAGAACAAGTTAAAAAAAAAAAAAATCATCTTCCCTTTGATATAGTCACTTACCATCAATACTTCAATTTTCAACCCATTACACTCCCTCTCTAACCCAAGAGAGAAATCTAGCGGAGAAAAATGAACTTTTGTGTACCCATGGCAAAGCAGCACCTGCTAGAGGAGGTTCTTGATAAGGGTTTTGACAGGAACCTAGTGGTGTCTCCATTCTCGTTCAAACATGGTCGCTGCAGGATGTACGTTGGAGCAGATGCTGCAATTTCCCGAGTTGAGAAACGCGGACCAGATCAAATCAGTCTTCAATTATGATGGCAATTGCATAGCGTAGTGGATCTTATGTCATTCACGAGCGAGATTTTGGCGGATAAATGTTTCGCTCTAAAACCTTCTTATGAGAGACTTGGGTAATGTACATGGAATAAGGATCTTCTATTGTAACAGTTTTAGTAAAAAATAAAAAATCATCACTAAAAACGTTGTCATTGTTGATGAAATTTATAGTGACAATCTTTTACACTAAAAATGCATTAGCGACACTTTTCCGATGCCAGAGAGATACTGTACGGCAAAGAATCTAGTTCCATTTTTTGAGGGATGCATATAGAGCCTGAAACTAAAAAGTACACTCCCGAACTAGTAATAAATTATGATATGGTTCTTGATTTTCAAAAATATCTCAATTTAACTCAGACCTACTATAATTATTTATTTTCCTTTTGAGTTTCTGCCACATGCATTAAGAATCTACGTGAGAACTTGTTATGCCACAATTGTTCAAGGAGGTTTATTCAGAAATCGATTTCAACGTCGTTTGGCCTAAAATTATACAGAAATCTACAAGCACATCATAGCCCCTACCAGCCCCTTCCCCATTAACCACACAGCTTCACATCCTCGAGATAGATGGCACTCTGCGCCTAGATGGATATCTTTATCCCTCAATAGAGCTTACTAAACCTCCCAAGAGTTACCGGTTACGTATATCAGGAGTTTTACCTCTACCAGAAATGTGTAGTTACTAAGAACAAAGCATCCTGTAGTTCAATTACTTGTGTTGCTACAACCATTTTAACTGACTAATGTTCATGAAGGCTGCTGAGTGGTAAGGGAAGCTAACTTATGGACTAAGACTGCATCAGAAGGGCATATTACAGATTTCTTCAATCTGGAAGCATCTATTCGTGTTCAAAGAGTCATTCTTGGGAATGCACTCTACTTAAAGGAGCTTGGAGTGACAAATTCAAAATGACATAAAAGAGTGATTTTTACCTTCTCAGCGGGCACAAAGTTTCAGTTCCGCTCATGAGCAGCGTCATGAGATATCAATATGGTACATTTGACGGTTATAAAAGAGAGAGCAGGCAATTCTCCATGTATTTATTTCTTCCACAAGAGAGATGGATCGGACAACCTCTTGAAGCCAGTCAAATCTGATTCCAATTTCTTCCATCGAGATTTTGAGCTGGAAGAAGTGATATTCAAGTATTTCTCGGTGCCAAAATTCAAGTTCTCTTATGGGCTGGAAGCTTCGAGAAGATGCAGGAGATGGGACTAACAATAACATTCACAGAAGACTGCAAGGAACTCACACAGATAGCAGATATCCCCATTGAAGACCCTTTCTTCATCTCAAAGATAATTCAAAAAGCTTCTATAGAAATGGATGAGGAAGGCACGAATGCTGCATCTGATCATTCGTTGATAAAGCAGCAAATTTCCCGACAGCTGAAAGTTTTGTAGCCGACCATCCTTTCATGTTCATGATCAGGGAAGAGACCTCAGGTTTAGAGTTTTTTACGTGAGCTGTACTCAATCCTCGGCCCAAATAAACCCCTTGCTAGCTGGTCCCCGGACCGTGGAGGATGATGAACTCCAAGTTCCATCCTGAATCAAGTTGAAATATAGTAAGCTTAATATTTTGGAGGATATGTAACCTAATATTCATGCTGGTAAAAATTTGTCAACGTACCTGATATTTCATATACGCTCCCTTTGTAACCAGAACTTCAGCCTTGCCTGTCTAACTTCACATTTTCAGCATCAACTATGACCAAAAAACGAACAGTAGTTTGACTTATTCCTAGTACCATTCTAAGGAGGTCATAACCAATCCTGGATCAAAGGACCTCATACTGCAAGAAATTCTAAGGGGGCTTCATCAGTACACCGACCTTTTCAATATAACTAAGCTCTTCAAACCTGAATTATTTAATATAAGTGCAACTATCATCAAATTGTCATTTTCTACAATCAACCAAACTGCCTGGTATTTCCTCATGAAAATACCTCGGTTTCTTCATACGTTCTTTGATACAAAATAATGATGCTCAAATATTGCATAAAAACTTGACCTCAGACCATGAAGCTGAAATTCTGTCGTTAAACAAACTGTGCAATGAACTTAAAGCTCGTGCAGATACTAAGTTATGTGGTTGTTTGGAAGCTGTACAAGAAAAGAGCGAAAATACATATATTCACCACATGCTGCAGTATGGCATCATAAATAACCCTGACTCCACTCCTCTGTTCAAAAGGCCTTCCCCAATTTTGAAGTGACGGTATCAGAGCCAGGGGCTGTTATCAAATTCCCATTATCAGATATGTAGAAGTAGTTGAAGTTAATTCTAGTAACCAAATCCGCCAAATGAGGAAACTGCCCCACGTTGAGTTTAAAAGACAGAACCTGCATAGCCAGGAGAACAAGGAAATACTTATATAACAATATGCCACATAATTTGAGCATATGCACCTAGCCAATTACATACATCATTACAGTTTTCTATGTAGTGATGATGCCTGTAAAACTTCGTATTTTCAGCAAATGCATGTTGATGGAATTCCAAAAGTTGAGTAATGCAAAATAGATAGAAGACTACTCTGAGAAGGAAGGAGATGCAATCATCGAACTGTCTCTCTATCCGATCCACCTCCATTTCACATCTAGCTTTGATGGCAGAAACTGCTCCGCCACTACTAAGTGTCTGCTGTATGGAGTAAAAGTCGAGTGCTAGTCCAAGAATATTGTTGATGCGGCTGGCAATCAATGCCCACTGGAAAGAAAAGAGACCATCATCACTTCCATCATTCATTTCAGCTATAATTGAAGTACGGAACATGAAGATTGCAAAGAAGAGGAGACGAATGAAAACCAGCTTATCTGGCACGACAAAGCATTGCCGCTGAATTGACAACAAGTAGGCCTCATGTACTTCAATTACTTCATCCAGAGATCCAGCTGCTGCCATACCTTCGCATAGTTCACGCCATGCACTGTGATATACCTGCTTTACAAATCCTGATCAGAAATCCAAAATCTCAGATTCTTCAGCAGATAAAAAAACGTCTGATCACCCCCAAACCAACTACCATTCCACTTATTCTCAAATTCTCTGGAGTCTTGAGCAAAAGATAAAAAACAAAGATTCAGGAGAGTGAAGGAGCACTGTGTTATTTGCCTCATTTTGTCCAACAGATACTGAAGGTAAGCTTGAACTTTACGACTTAATAGCAAAAACTGCAGATAGACTTGTGTGTTCCTGTGTTACTCTTTTTCTTTCGGCAAATTAACAATATAGATTGTACAAAATAAAGTCTGGCGTATTATAAAATCCTAAGTGACTTAGTTGATTGCAATTAAAACATGGACAAAAGCTCAATGATTTTTTGTTATAATTACAGAGATGGAGATGATAAACGGAATACTTTAAAAAAGAGATATAAAGATGTGTCAACTTGTAATACATTTTAGATTGTCCTATGACCACCTTGCTGCACTTGTGTTGGGCAATAGGAGGCCAAATGCAATTGCCCAGGTGGTTCTTTGCACGTTATGAAGGTTGCATGGAAAAACTACGTGGTGAAAGAGAACGTCTCTGGGACAGTTCAGGGAGCGTATGCGCTCCCTCATAGGAAAAGCAGAACAGCTGGTGGTAAAATGTTTGATTTGAGCAAGTTCAGAAGGGCTATGCTCGAGAAATGGTAATGGGATGCATGAGTAGAATGATCATGTAGAAAGGAGGGTTTGTTTTCGGAAGCAACCAAAGATGTGTGTAGTTAACATCTAAGGGAAAGTTGACGATCATACAATTAGTATAATAGGAACGTTAGTAACAAGGTCCTTGAGGGAATGATTCTCTTCCCACAGAAGCTGATATTGAGGACTTCGGATCCCTATGGAAAAAACAGTACACACGCATCAACCCTTAAGATGCTAAGAAAAATTATTTATAACAAAGACACGGTGATGGATAGCACAAGATAATGTTGAGCCGGAGGGACAGATCAGTATGAAGAAACAGATCATTATGATACGACCAGTATAAGAAAGCGCCAGGGCAGACAGGGTTGTTATGCCTCCTGAGGCAATTTTAAACGCAATATTCATGTTACCACAAGCTATAGATAGAAACAAGTAACCACCAACAGAAAAGATACGTCTCAGAAGTTGAATAAATATTACTCTGTCCATCACATATTGGTGAAAGGCATCCACAAAATGGAGGAGTTTTTGTTCCACCAACCAGTGATGCTTCCGGTTAACTGTTGCAGTGCCTCGGTCCTGAAAATGGAAAGTATCAAAATGAAGAGCCCTTAAATTTTGAACTAAAAGGGGGAAATTTTAGTATCTAGTAAGAAAAATGGCATTAATTGCAGCTTGCATATGATGTTACTCTGATAACTGTTAAATTGCTATTGTCTCGATAAAAGAGATGTATATCAAGCTCCCTACATTCGCGCGGCACATACAAAAGAAGAATGGGGAAATAGCACTTGTAAAGAGACTTTAGTCCAATACCTCATGGAACCAAGTTTCTTGTACCAAGTTAAACTAATTAGTAACCTAAAAGCTTGAGTCCCTATAAATGGGGACGGAGTGTAAATGGAGCTCTGAACATGCACAACAAAAGCATTAAGAACAGATAAATGAGAAGACCACCTTCCACATCCACCTTCGAGCTTTATCAAGAGCAAATTTTGCACGCTTTACCTTCAACAAGAAACTCATCACCTACATGAAGGACATTAGGAACTGGCTATAGATAAACTGAAACAGTGGAATATTTAGTACAACCAAAGTGAAAGAGCTACCTGGTTATACTTCTAAAACAAATGGTACGACTGAAGTCAAAGAGCTACCTGGTTATACTTCTTAATTGCTTCGGTATTAGCAATAAGTTCAAGTGGCCAAGGAACCTATCAATTTAGTTGGAATTGAAAAAGAGATAAATATAAAGATGCCCTATGCATTTAAAAGCTTAGACGCAGGGTAAAAGAGAGAACAAAGCAGATAAATTTTGCAATAGACCTTGTATGTAAATTTCAGTGACTCAAGTCCATCGATTCCAGAACTATGCGCATGACTTTTACGGGGAGTTGAGATATGGATAGATGTGTCATGTTGCTCATCACCGTTGGAACCAGGACTCTTGGTAATAGACACAACCAATGAGTCAGGAGTGCTTAGTAATATGCCATCAGCAGAGTTTCTAATCGATTCCTGAGTCAGATAAGCAACAGTCATCACCCTGACCAAAGAGATATATTTGAAAAAATCACACTTCGAAACCAAGTATGCATGGAATGTTCACAGACTTCACAAGTATCTTCTCGCATGCTGTTAGGGACCATAAAGACACGTGTCCCAATAGGGACCTTGCCTCAACAAGCCCTTTCTCCAGCAGCGAGCATTATATACTCGAAGATCCCACAGCAGTCATGGAATGATCATGGACCTGCAACACCAAGCTTAGGGAACTCTATGTCCTGCTTAAGGTTGAGACTGCATGTTGGTGAAAGGGTGGTGTTATTTCTTGTTGAAGAGAGGTTATTTCATTTGTGGTTCGAGGGACCAGGTAGCCCAAAGATGTAATACTCTTTTTAGATTTATGGGTGCTCATGAGCAGCGCACTGGTCATCATGAACGAGGCTTAGCTTTCCCTATTCTTAAAGGTATGCTTGAGAAGGTGATACTAGTATCCATTGACCAATCTCAAGTCCGAGAAACATGGCCCTTGTGGAACAAACATCATGCTGCATGGCCCTCATTGGACACATCATGCTAAGATAGCCAGGTTTATTGCCCATAGAGCAGTGGTAGCAGCAAAGGATAGTGTTGGGTTGACTATGTGGCCCCAGGTAGAATGGATCCATGCAAGAGAAAGGTCCATCTGGCCTACTACCCAAAGCAGAATGGATCCAAGGAAAAGGTCTATACCACCCAGAAAAGAATAGTGTAGTTGGCTTGAAAATTGCACCTGTAACACAGTGTTCAGCTCAAAATCATCATCCCAGGATTCTCCTTTGTCCAACTTACTAAAAATTACTGTCAAAAAGTGCTGCAGCAGATCACCTGGAAACAGAACGGCAGCAAACCAATCAGCGAAATTTCCTGATTTACTAACTTACAAGAACAAATTTCAACATAGGCTGTATATACAATGTGGTGTATACCTGAACCTAACAAGTATATAGCACGCAACACTCCCAGCTCGTCCATCAATCTCCACTCATAAAGTAACTTCGATAATATACGACCGCCAATTGTTTCTACCTGCATTGTTTATAGGGTTAGATAGTAGTGCTTAAGCGTATAACTTTACTAGGGGTCATTGGCACACGCGACGCATGTGCAAATAACAAAAGGTTCACAAAAAGGAGTTCATCAAGAAAATGGAGACCAAGAAGGAAGGAGCAGTAGAAATGGAGTAAGAATGTCGGTTTAATATTTGGGGGGAGTGGTATGAATAATGGAAATGAAGAAGTAGTTTTAACTGTAGTCGGGTGGAGCTGTTATTCTTTAAATGTTAGGAAATTCCCACCAATGACCTTGATTAACTTTTCTTTGATTCAAACTTAGAGTATGCTTGGATGAGGTATTGAATCGGGAATTTCACTTTTAAAGAGAATTTAGAAATACATTGCACAAAATCCCTTGTTTGTATAAGATGGATTTACCAAATTTTAGGAGGGATTTGAAAAGGGGATTCGGTGTGCTAAAATCCCCTCTAGAAATAACAAGTCTAGACTAGTTTTTTGTCAAATCCTTTCCACAAACGTAGTTTTTTGTCAAATCCTCTCCATGATTTTAGCTACTTCTTCCATAAAAAAGGAAACTCTCTCTCATTAATATGTATCCATAGACTATCAAATTATCTAGGTACAATTTTTCAGATGGTAAATCCACATATAAAATACTTGCTTCTACAAAGTTGCTCAAACACTAGATTTACAAATCCATAAATTTGTAAATCAGCGAATTTCAAAATGAATGAATTTTGAAATGCAAGGTACATTGAAATTCTTCATCCAAATACATTCTTAGTGTATTATCAAGGGGTATGGTTGGAAGTTCATATAAGGCTTCACCATAAGGGTGCTGTCCCTAAATAATAGTATAGAAAATCAGAAAACGGACAAATATATCACCTGCTTCTTGATGTAGACAGAAAGGCATTCCTGCATGATAACCAGAGGATGTGGAGTACAATTAGGTTCAACACTTTCGATCCAGCTAAGGACTCTTGATGGTAGGGTGCTATTATTCTGGAAAGGCAACACCTCTGACATACGAAGGTCATCCTGTCTCAGAAATGGAAAAAGTACTTGAATCTAGCAAAAGCTGTATGAGCTGTAGCTACCTATTGAAACACTTCGATCTAGCAGTACCTGAAACGGAGGCAGAAGAGTTGGAAACGGAAACAACGCTTCCAACATATTTGTCTCTTCCTGTGAGCGAAGATAGTCAGACTCTCTAAACTGAAAACCAAAAGTAAAATTTGTTCCTTCAGCTGCCGAAAGTGGTCTGCTATTTCCTCCAAAGATGGCCATCCTTAAGCCGTCATCATTTAGTGGGGGAAGATGGAAGCTTCTGGATAACTTTAATGCGTTCCTAGCACCCCTGTTCTCATCAAGAAACCTACTAGACACCGTGACAGCTGGATTTTCTGGACAGCATGATCTAGTAAGGGGATAACCATCCAGACCACCTGCAGCTAGACTCTCTCCCTTCGGATCAACGAAGTCATTGGCATCCTTACGCACAGATGCTAAACTGATCTCCCTTTTCGAGGACAATGTATCAAACAAGAATTTAGGCCAAACCTTCTCCGAGTATGTTAAACTTGGCAAGCTCTCATCATGCCCTTCTTTATTATGTTTTCCAACGAAGTATTCAAGCGAAGAAACAATCTTGTCATCATGCCACAAGTAGTCAGAGACGTGATCACCATGGCCAACAAGAGCTGTTAAGGAGACACAAAAGACCTCTGACAAGGTTAATTTAGTTATGCTCTGGCCAATCTCCTGTTCACTGCCAGATACCGCTGAAGAAGTCATTGGATCATGTCGAATCAGCTGCAACGACTTACCAGCAGACATGATTGCCTTGGCTAGATCCTTAATAAACAAAGGACAGGTTCGAAGGTCCCTCTCAATGTGCTCTTTTCCTTTTGCAGAAATAGGCACGGAAATGGATTCTCTTCGTGCCACATCCTTCTTACCATCTCCTAAAGTGGGGAGTTCATGAGCCATATCCATCTCCTTATAATGACTTGGCCTAAACAGATAGCTTTTTTCCCAGAATTCAGCCTCATCTATTCCAATTTCTTTATTAGCATAAAAGAACAACTGCAAAATCACAAAGATAAACTGACTGTGGTAAAAGAACGTATACGAAAATCTACACTGTTATAGGCAATCACTAACATTGACAGAGCAGAGATTTGCAAAACATACACACCATCCTTCCCTAGATAAGTGCTCAGAATTCCTTTCTGGGCTGTCCCGAAAAGATGGCTCACTTTTTAAATTAAGAACCAAGTATTCTTGATTTCCCAATTACGCCCTTTGTCCCCTTCTCTCTCCTCTCTCCCGTTGTCCCTATCATGCATACTTTCTTTTCTCTCCCCCTCTCCTCTGTCAACTCAACCCAATTTTCTCTCTCCTCTCTTCCCCACAATCTGCACATTACCTTTGCACACCCAACCAACGATTCAATCCAGCCAATTCAAATGCTTGTTTAAATAGAAAAAGATACAGAATCATACAGAGGGAGGGAGGGAGGGAGAGGGGGAGAGGGAGAGAGAGAGAGAGAGAGAATTTTGTAAGTTGATTATTTAACAGTAAAAGTTATGGCCTAGAAAATTTCAAGGAATAGAGAGCAAGATCTAGACTTGTTCAAGGCACTTCATGGGTAAGATTGTCATGAATTCATAACATGTTTCATAAAAAAATATATGGCTTCATTAGGATAAATTTGGACCGACATACTTCGAATTTTGAGATATCGTAGATGAAATTTCAAAACCAGTTACCTCCTCAAAGGGATCATCCAAGGTTCCCTCAAAAAGCCAGGAATCAAGACCCTCAATCAATGGCAATAAGCATCCAACAAATGTATGAAGTACCATCCTATATGCGTCCTCCTGAAAAGAGCATTAAATCTCATTCCAAATACACGAATAAACAGACACGGAATTGGTTAATGAATAACAGTAGCAATAAAAAGTTTCCTAACCTCACCACCATGAACAAGACAAACTTCATTAAGCTTCTTATAAAGATAATTAAGAATATGAACAGCTATGTCAGCGGCCGAGAAAGGAGGATCAGGATCTAAATATACTTGAGGAATGGCTCCATGCACTATTTGCAACAAATACTCAGCTCCTGAGCAAAGACTAGTAAAAGAAGTTATCATCAGAGATATCCATAACAGAGAGAAAAAACCAAAGAAAGGATTACATCCCAAACCATGCTCCACTCATGAAAGGGCCAAAAGATTTGAGAGGGAAGCAATTTAACAAGGAAGGCTATATGCATAATGTTTCATTTGGTTTGCAAAATATAAAACGTGATAACCTCAAAGAATACCGATCAAGGTGCAGTTATTGGTGCCAGAACGAGGGTGAGACTTGACACAACAACAAAATTTCTCTATCACGACCCAGATAAAATCTTGAAACGCTGGTACAGCGTCTCTGCCCTAGCAGGGGTAAGGCTGCATGCATCTAACCCTCTCAGACCCCGCAATAGCAGGAGGGTTGTGACTTGACCAGCCCTTCCAGGCGCCCATATGCAAGATTACCACTGCACCAAGTACTATAGGGGTTTATGGGGGTGGCCATCAAGATCAAGTTCAATATATTTTTTAAAAAGTGGTTCCATGCCCCAATGATATCATGTACTCGTCTCGCGAGTACATGAAAATAGTATCGTCAGAGATAGTAACAACAGAAGGAAATCAAGTAAAGGGACGAGTCCCAGATTTGCTTTACACGCTACTAACAAGGAAGCTGACCTTTGTCATGTTTCTGATGTGAAAAAAAGTGTGCGAACCGAAAAACTCATCATAGAAAGAAATGTTGTTTTGAAAAAACCTAACAATACACAATGCAAGAATATGCCAGAGATGGAGGTGGGTAACTGTTTTGTCCCTGTTCCGGTCTTCCACTCCCTGCGACATTTTGTTGTGGAAGAGGGAGTGCACAGAGATGTATCCGGCAGCTATTTTTAATTTAACACATTTATGTATTGAGCCAAAAAAAAAAAAAAGAAAGATGGATTCCAATATGTAGGCGTACTAGTGTTCCTTACATCCAACAGCAAAACGAGAATAAGAAAAGCCTTGTTGGGACATTCTTGTTGCACAGGAAATTTGAAGTACATATGCAAAAGACCAAACCATCTTCAGTTTTCAAAGCCGACCTTAAGGCTCGTTGGAAAGGTTCGGCAAAATAGGAAGATTCAAATAAGACATGTATAATTGAGACACTCAAAGTTGAACAATCTTAACATGATACTATCTTCTGATCGGGTCAACAAAGGTGCAACTAATAAAAAATCCAGAAAACTACGCGCGAACTGTGGAAACCTTGATAAGGAACTTGTCAATCCCAATAGCGTTGGAGCAGTTCCACAGCTATAATTGCTTATCTTTACTTCCTCTTTCAAAGCAATATCCCGTAACATCTGCTCGAAAAAACAAGTTAGTTTGCAAATGTGTACCACAAAAAGATGATAACGTACTTGAGAGTATTACTCCAACACAGTGTACAACATACATACTCTGAGCCAAGCAGAAATGGAGCATGAAAATGCCCTGAGAGTAGGTGGAGGTGATCTCACAGAGACCTCCACCTTATTCACTACAACATCTACCAGTTGTAAACATGTTGCAGCATAAATAAATTGATCCAGTATGGCATGTAGACTCTTTCGGGAAAGGTGAGCTACGTATATCCCAGGTTTGGCACAATAAGTTTGCCCAATGTGGTTCCAGTAAAATACAGAACTGGAGGAACCTTGTAAAGCTTGTAGAACACCTTGCACCTGAAAACCCAAATTACCCAAAAGATAGAAAGAAGCAGATGGTTCAAAAAGTGGAAGCGTATAAAAAATAAGGAACCGAATTTCGCTAACGGACGAAGAAAACGAAGAATGTGCATACCAACTCAACTTCATCCGTTCTCAAAGAGGAGGCCGGCGTTGCAAAATGTAGGCCACCAGAGTAGCCGCTATAGATCTTGTCGATCAAACTTTCAGAAACTTCCATTATCGTTCCATTGGCTGAAAAAATACAGCCAAAACCAGATCAAAAACAAAAGTCAAAACATGGTGCAGCACTATTAGGAACCCTAATTACAGTCAGTCACACACAACAGTAACCACTACGCAGAAATACCTGATCTGTCTTCCTTCGTTGGCGCAGTAGGTTAGAGAAATTCCGCTTCTGCACTGAATTTCTCTCCGGCTTCTGGAAATTGAAAATATTGAGCGATCGGAGATGTATTAGCGCGAAAAAGAAATACGAATTTTGACAAGGCCAAATTGGGTTTTTTTTTTTTTTTGGTTATACAAAAGGCTGGACCGTAAGGCTCTAATCCAACCGACAGGGAGTATTGCGCCTCGGGGACCTACAAGGCCGCCACATACATCTGAGCCCCCGATTCCCGCACCTATGTCGGGGCCGAAGCGCACAAGGACCCGTGTGTGGAGCACAAGCAGGGGGACGTAAGTTTGCCACCAACAAATGCGGCGGGCAGGATTCGAACCCAGGTGAGAAACCTGAATTGGGATCCTGGGGACCGCTGAACCAACCCTTGTCGGCCAAATTGGGTTTGTGCAAAGAATAATGAAAGGGGCATTCCACTGTAAAGACGGAGTATTTGTCTTGGCACTCGAGTTAGCTTAGACAGATAGCAAAAGCCCAAATTTTGAGGGTGTTAGCATATGACAAAAACTTTTAAATGATTCAAAGTATCATTTTACTCTCCAATTTGTGTGGGCCCTCTCATTCACCGTCGCGTGCTACAATTAACGGATAAAGTTTTGTTAATTTTAGAAATACATTCAAATAAATTACCTCACTTATCGCGTGTTATTACGTATAAAATTTTACCGGTTGCAGATATGAGTAGAAATGAAGTTTTAGTAATTTTATTAGTTGGTTATATCACGTCAGATAGAGCAGTCACACTGAAAAAGATTTTTTGATCACACAATCTTAATTGGAGATTTAAGACTTTCGTTTACGAGACTACTTTGATATTGCAACGGAAACATACTAACTAAGAAAATGCCACATTAGCCGATATTTGACAAGTATAGATGTGTAGCTTGATATCTTAAATCAATTTCCTACCTTCATCGCTTTCTCCTTCTAACTCTAGCTGAACTTTTAAATGGTTTAATGTCACAAAATTGGATTACTTCATTTCGAAAAGGAGGAAATAAGCACATTACAAGTCTTGTGAATGAGAACAATCTATTTGGGGACGAAATCAACAAGCATTTCACACTAGAAGGAAGGAAGAAAAAAAAAAGCAGAAAAAGCGCTCTTCTTTCCCTCTCCCTATCGTAAGATTCGCAGTTCTACAAGCATCGATCATGATTGCAATTAACTATTTCATGTGCTCACTAAAGTCTGGTCTATTCAGTGGTGAAAAAAACAAAATAAGATCGAGCTGATTAACTGATATGTAAACCATATCCCAGAAAAAAAGTGCTAAAGAGCAAGACTTGAGAAGGGCTATTTGTATTTCCTTCTAGATATTCTCCTTTGCTGAACTACGCAGCCACATAACTTGTATGCTTACAAACAAGTTCCATAATGCACATGAAGAGAAAGTCAGAAAAGGGCCATCACATTCCCACTGAAAAACTAAACTAATCAATTAGTTCGATATATACAAAAACCTACACCCCATAGTTTTGTCACGCGTGTAAATTTGAGTATATCAAACATCTGTACTTTCTCCTTATTCTTTCTGTTAGTGACTACGTATCTTTCCTAAGCTGAGCATGGTGATCAATACAATACAGACACCGTTGATAAGCCCCCATAACTTCAAAAGCAGTATCAGCAGCATCAACTTAGAGCACCAAACATACTGCGGTGTTCATGGTGAAATCTGTTGCCTAGGCTCTCAAGCATGGCAGCATGTCTTGCTATTCTCTTCCTGGCTGTACACGAGAATTCTGCTTCCTTATCAATCTACAGTAAACAGATCTATAGGTGCGGGATTTCCCTTCCCAGAGTCCTCCAGAAAACAGAAGAATGTTTGTTTCCAGCTTCAAGGTGCAAACTGCCAAAAATATTTGAAGGGCTGACACTGCGAAGGCTGTAGTTGAGCTCTGGCGAGGATACAGTAGGAAGAATTTCAAGTGTAGAACGTGGAGAACGACGGGCGGCTGTTCCAGAGTCTGAACTGTCAGGATATGACTGTGAACTTTCACTAAAATCACAAAAAACATTTTGCATGAGCTAAAAGCGTTAAACATGCAAGTAAGAACCATTGATTACATATAGCTCTCTGGCCTACAGAGACCAAGGTATGCCTACCCATATGGCAGTTTTCCATGCTTGCTCCATGTGCCTGGTATAAGTGGCAATAAATCCTTATGTTTAGTCCAGTCTCTAGGGCTCTGTGCTGTATCCTGGAATAGTATGCAGTAGGAGCTGTTATAAATGATTATATCAACTCACATCTATTTGCATTTTTTAAGGGAAGAAAGAGAACGAGTGGAATTTAGTGGTAAATCGCTTCTATATGCCAGGGCCCACTAGTTATTTTGCAAACTTACATTCAATTTCATTGCAGAAAACTCTTGCATGCCAACTGAAATATTTTGACCGTGTGAATTCCGTAAGAAAGGATGCTCAAGTAGCATAACAGCTGTTGGCCGGTCTGCTGGATTTCTTTGAAAGCAGCCACGGAGAAAATCCTTTCCTTCTGAAGATAATGTTTCCGGTATAGGGGGAGATTTGTTCAAGACGCTGAACATAGCTTGCACCTAGTATATACACACAAATAAGCAACTTAAATTACCAATTAAATAAATAGCAAACAGACAAACACATTTGATAATGACTGAGAACTATATTTGACACATTCTGTTTATAAAGTCCATCTTGTAGCTGAAAGTCTTGTCTATCCTATCCGTGATGTATAATCTAAGAAGTGCACACTGCCTCACACCTCTTGTGACCTTGGGGAGATCTCTTCTCCCTTACGTGAAGTAAGGGGTGCAAATTGGGTTGGGTTGAAACCCAACCCAATTGAACCCATGTGCTATAGAAATTGAAACCAACCCAGGGAAAAAATGGATTGGTTGGATTGGGATGAATGGGTTGGTGGACAAAATGAGCCAAGGTTCTTTTTGTGTAAACAAAGAAAATAGTAATTGGTGGTGACGGGTAGTTGCCGGCAGAGGTTGCCGGAGGCAGTTGCTGGTGGCGGTGGTGTAGGGTGCTTGAGGTAGCCGGCGGCAGCGGAGGTGATGGTGGTGGGAAGTGGTGGCTGGTGACGGAGGCGGTGGTGGCGGAGGTGAATGTGATAAGGGCAGTGGTTGTGGCAAGCGACTGTGGGGACTATATCCAATGGTGAAAGCAATGCGGTTTTAACCACTAGAAACGAGTTTGGGGCTATATCCAGACAGAAAACTGGACCGCCTAGCGATTCTAGCAGTTGGACTAACCAGTCCCGTCCCGTTTCTGTACATTGCTTCTCGACTACCAAAAACCATTAAAACTTGTAGCCTAATTTTCTTTATTCCTTTTATGGACAATTCATACTTCTGAAACGCTTTATGGTATCGCTCTAAAGCCCAATAATCTGGGAATGCATACCAGAGCATGAACCCCAAATTTCATTGTATAACTAAGCCGCTCACACTAGTGAAGATCGAAAAAAGAACACAAAACATGATGACGCCTAAACCCTCTTGCAAAGCTGGACAAACTGGTTCATTGAAAAAACCAAACAGCCTGTCCAGAATAGCAAAAGTTAGTTTTCTCAAGTATACAATTACAGAACAAACATGTACAAGAAAATCATCAAACACCAGGAGGAAGAGGAGGAGATAAATCATATGAAATATAGTCGATAAGGAAAAACTTGAACCACCATACATGGTGGGATATGTAATGTTCAGTTAGACGCTTACCCCACTAATTTTACCCCAGGGAGGTTTTCCAGTCAGCATTTCAATGACAGTGCAACCCAAGCTCCATATGTCAACCGCAAATGCATGCTCCGAATCGGCATCTCTTCGCATCACAGCCTGCAAGACCTGTGGAGAAACCAAGGATAAGGATGCACAGCATAAGAAGCAAAGCCAGCTCCAACTTAAACGTAGACATGAGATACCTCTGGAGCCATCCAGTGTGGACTGCCCTTCAGTGAAAAATCAGCTGAAAGTCCCGTAAGCTGAAACAAGCACAACTGAAATATTAGGGAGAATAAAAGTAGAGGAAAGAACAACAGAACTGCATGAATAGGTTAAAATGTACTACAAGCAGATAATATTTTGAACAAGAAGCCGCCAAGGCTAGCAATTATAGTGACACTAAAAAATAATCCACTCACCAGTCAAGGGGTCCCTAAAAGATCCCTCATTTCAAATCAGCCATGAATGACTAAAGACCAAGAGGGCCACAAAGCTCTTTACTTCTTGGTGTTCGGTATTTTCCTTTTAGAGTTTTTTTTTGTTAATTATATCTATGGAACATTGTTGCAGCTACATCATTTAGAGCGCGCACTTGTTTTCTTAGAATGCAGCTCTTTGCGAATAAAAGAGTACTTTATGGAATGAATTTGGCGAATAATTTGAAAGTTTCTTTTGAACCCTTTTTACTGGCCATTCATCAAATCCTTGACATATTTCTCCAACTAGAACTTGTGGTCATACCTCCTCTAAACAGTAGAAAATTATTTATTTTTTGTACAATCCATTCCGAAACCAAAGTGATATGCCAGATGCATCAACAAGCAAATTTGAATTGTATTTCAAGATATTGATTTGATACTGCTGCATACATTGGATATAGTTGTAAACATTCCATTTCCAAGTAAGACCGCACTACACCCTACATGTGCCCGTGTGTGGTATACACCATAGACTCCAACTTTTTCTCTAAACAAGATAAAATATTCTTCATCTCTCCAATGGAAGAAAGTCTATTGTTGTAATTTAATCACTTTAACTTCTCAAATTTTCGTGAGAACACGTATCATCATAATTCGGCCATTGAATACAAGCACTATTGAAGTTGAAATTGTCATCTGACTCAACCCAGTATTATCATCTACTTGAATACAGAATGTAATTCACAGTGTTGAAGATTTCCAGTCTGCTAAATATGTTATGTGCAGTGAAAAAAATAGGCAAATATATGAAAAAAGGAATGCCTTAGGGACCATAAAGTGATAATAACAATAAAGTTCACATTAAAGAAAAGAAGCATTAACAAACTTGATCAGTGTTCAGAGAATCTTAGAGCTCACATGTTTTGCTAACCCGAAGTCAGCAAGCTTGACAACGCCAGATGCATCAACAAGCAAATTTGCTCCCTTTATGTCCCTAATTGACACAATCATCTAAGTCAATCAAAACTGTACATTTGAAGTTAGAAAAACAGATTAGCCGTGTTGAGCTTTCATCTTTTCCCACCACATGGGGAAACAAAATGGAAAGCTAAGAAATATCTTAGGCTATGTTCGGATAGCTTTTTCCTTGTTTACAAATTGGGGTTTCTGAAGATGAAAAAAACTCCTTTTCAGAAAAGACACATTAACATGTATGAGTTTGTTTGGATGCCATTTTTAGAAATTAAAAAATGAAAACAAAATAATGAGGTATTATGTCAAAACTTTTGAAAACAACTATATATTGCTTGGATGCCATTTTCTGACAGATTCCTATTTCACAACGGATGGAGTAGATTCTAAGAAGCGGTAATAATACATCTATAATAAGTTGATTAAAGGTAAACATGATGTTCTCAGAAACAGAAATTGAAAATAATAAACAAAACAGCTTTTGTAAAAACACAAAAACGAAAACAACGAAAAGGCTGCCCAAACATAGCCCTACTCATTGGCAACATGGCCATCCAAGAGATTATTTTTTTTCTTCCATGAAATTATGCTTAGAACGCAGCGATTTCTGGAGCAGCGCTTCATTTTCTAAAAATTAGCAATTATCCATTCTTATCAATCATAACTATTACCTGTGAACTGTCTTTGTGCTATGCAAGTAAGCCAACCCTGAGACGATATGGCGGGTGAAATTACGAACTACACACTCTGTCACAGCTTTACAATGTTCACGGACATAGTTATTGATGGACCCAGGATGAACATACTCCAAATATATGCAAAACCGATCCTCAAACTGCATAGGACACAGAGTTGTACGAGTTAACTAAATCTGTGAGAAGTCGATAGGCAGCAATGTTTGGCAGATACTATTTACCTGAAATCAAAGAAAGACTTACCACTTCACTGCCATAATACTGTACAATGTTTGGATGTTCCAAATTCTGGAGAACTTTAATTTCCTAAGAAACAGAAAAGCACAAGAAGAAAGCATGTCACTGTTAAGTTTGAGAAGCTGTACGTGAGTCTGCTAAATGCTACACAGAACTTTTTGTCAGTATATGTTGCTCACCCGCATGGTGAAACAGAAAAGAGCATGAACACAACAGCTGCAACTGCAGTTATATTACTGATGGGCCGAGTCCATATATCACAGCTCGCTTTAATGACATTGCATCCAATGCAGACATCTATATAACAACAAGCTTTTGGTGCTTCTTTTTTTAACTTGTTTGAGATGTCGTGGGTGATGCTGAGATCAGTCGGTGACTCTTTGTGGGGATGGAATGGGGCTAAGGTGCTGAGAGATTTAGGAGGTATATGGAGATAGCACCCTCAAGCCTTATCTGGTCCATATTGAGGGAAAGGAATCTTGCAGGCTTTGGAAGGAATCGAGTCTCCTGGCCCAAGATGCATTCTTCTTCTGAACCACGTGCTTCTTTTTTTTGGGAACAAAGACGAGTTCCCAGGATGATCTGATGCTACTTTAGCTCTTGCGGATGATTTTAATATAGGAACAGCTATTTGAAGTAGATCTGATGCGGAAGTGTGTTTTGTTTGGGTTATTGTTTGGCGAGGGATGGTTGCCCACCCTACACACCCCATCCCCTCTGGGGTCTCTTAAAAAATTTGGAGTTATCAAAAAATAATATAAGAGCATAAGCATGCCTGGCTTAAACTGTGAGCTTTCCTCCGCTAATAATCAGCAATTGATGTCACAAACTTTTAAAGTAGAATGTGGAACGTAAGTTAGGTAGCAGAATGCGCAGAGAATCTGTGATGGTAGACTATATTGAAAAATGGAACCAATCTGCACCTTCTGACCTCCAACTATGGTACTTTTCTTACTATTCAACGTAACTTTATGTCTTTTGCTACCAGTAAACAATCTGGTGGTGAACTACAAAATAATGTCATGCTAGAGTGTCAACACTAAGAAGGCCATGGAGAATAACCTGCTCCAGCTGCTTTATACATTCAGTTGATTTAGAGTCGTCAGGAATAATATCAACTTCTTTCATTGCACACGAAGCTCCAGTTTTGCTGTAAGACAAAAGAAATGTGAGGTTCAAGGGATAAGAAACATTAGCAAAAAAGCTTCAGCTCTGTCGGCGTACCGGTTGATCGCAACATATACACGGCCATATGTACCACTCCCTATTAGTTTTCCTTTTTGCCACTGACCTTTAATCGATGATACATCTGATTTATCCATACCATGGCAAATAGCATTTGATTGTGATGGCCTTGAAACTCCTGGTGGCAGGGGCAACGGATGGACATTGGTGTTATTACCTTCAGACCTTGCCACAGAACTTTCGGGGAGTGATTTATGCTGGGACTGCAGGGCAACACCAGTAGGACTTCTGGCACGGCATGGACTTAGTAATGTTGGGCTACGTAATGGAGAATGATTAGGGCTAGGTGTAAGTCTTAAAGGCAAAACTTGGGAAGCAGAACCAGCTAGTCTGTTGAAAACTGAAGCATCTAAAGCCGACGAGGAATTGAAAATATTCGCAGTGCCAAATCTTGGTGGGCTAAGAGAAGGACTGGTGAAACCACTCGTTGGAGCACTCCTAGCAGGAACATTCACCCTGAAGTTGCGATCAGCACTTTCAACATTTAAATTCTGATGGAAGCCCCTACGAAGATAGGTTGGAGATCTCGACGATTTCGTAGCAACCTGATCTATGGTCTTCCAAATAGTTTGATGCAAGAGATAGCTGCATTTTTACCATGGCAAACGCTTTAATTATGCAAGATCAACATTTTTAGTTGGACTTACACGGACTATAATCGAAGAAGACGACAAAAAGGCTAAGAAAATGACAGAAGCTTATGATGCAGCATGCTATGCACGTCATTTATTCTGCTACGAAACTGAAATCTGAGGCTCTGAGAGCATGAGTTAGTACCATATGTTAGACTTAACTTCTACACTACAAACGTTAAAAGCCCTCCAAAAGAAGAAGGATGACAAACTTTTGAATAGAAATTTCTAGCACTGTGATCTCATATATGACGCCCAGAGGTGGAGCACATCATGATTAACTGAATGCTCTATCGCTCGAATCAGCATAACATCATCTAACTGCGCAGTGTTATATTAAGGAAAACACTTTACATGTACAGTATGTGTGTATTTGAGCTGGTCATGCTGTTTGCTCTTGTAATGGACGAGCAGGGTCCAGTCTAGCACACACAAAAAATTGTAGTGGCCCCCATCCGCCGTCATTGCAAGACTAAACATCTTAACACTTTAACCAAGATTACCCAATTGACATGTTCAAGACATTTTTGGAATATAAAGCAAAATTCAGCTGCACAAAGCACCAAATCTCAGAAGTAATGGTACTCTACAATCATGTTCAAGACTTAAGTTGAACAAAATCACTACTGATCTTGTAGTGTGTCAGTAAAACACCGGCATACATATTTATAGCTTATCTACTACACATTACAGTATAATCATAATACAAAATTCTATAAAGTTTTCGAGAAAACATTTGATCATAGCAAGAAGCAAATCCATAATCTTACTGACTCCATTTCACTTGATTTGTCCCTTTGATTTTTTTGCAATTTGAACTCCAATATTAATTATAGATTGAATAAGTACCGTCAGCTAAAATGAAAATAGTGAGTAGAGTTGATGTTCACGTGTACTTGATTCATTCCAGAAATTGGCAAGAAGTCAAATAAAAAGCGAGTGCACCTTTCTGTGGCAGAGCTTGATGAACCCCCGTCCCTTCCATTTCCCTCCCCCCTACTCGTCCCTTCCCTCCGCAACGGCAAGTTATCGTTCCGCTTAAGAGGCGAATGCAACTCCGGCAGCGGCAGAGGCTGCGGCACCGCCGACATGGACCAGTGACCCGGAGACCGCGACCCGGAATCCAAACCCGATCCGGGCGAAGCCGGCAGAGACTTTGACCGGTCATTACCCGGCTTCAACCCCAGCTCCTCGCCACTGACGTGCCGGAGCTTACGCTGACGTGTCAGCCGCCGCGAATTCAAGGGCGAATCGGACGGCGACGATGACGAGGAAGTCGGCGACGTTGTTAGAGCATTCCTCAGAGAAGGCATCTGGTGGGTGTAAGCGAAAATCTAGGGAGCAACAAAGTCTGTTATTGATAGAACAACTAGGTGTTGACGACGATATGGGTCGTCGATCGGGCTTGGGCTCGGTCATCACGCACTTCCCTACGCATTTTTTCCCGTCAATGTTTTGAATTCGAGCTTTGGACCTCGTAAGTCAACTGAATTGAAGCGTGTGTGTGTGAACGCGGGGGGTGGAGTACGGGAACCGCAGTGAAATGAGTTTTCTTGTAAGTTGACGAGGGGGGGTGTGGGGATTGATGTTGACTGGTGCGCCAATGGCGTCTTGTCGTCACCTTGTTTGGAGTTGTGGATGGGGATTATCGTCACTTCCTGTGATTGCGGATGCTTTCATAGTCCGTTGAGGTACAGTTTTGTCTTGGGACTTTGTAGCCGTCCGGCCGCCCCGCCGGTTGTGCAACACAAGCTGCCAGGTATATATATTCATTAGAGCTGAAACATATGACTGTACTATGAAATAGTTTGCAGGTGGGAAAGAATTTGTTGCTAAAAAGGTTTGTACCGTAGCGAACTACTTTCAACTCTTTTGAAAGTTTGTCGAAACAAGTTTATTTAGCCCTCATTACGGATCATCGCTTCAAAGCGAAAACGTCCACGAACCGCAGTTAATGTGATAACAGTCACGACAGTTTGACATGCTCTTGTTGGAAAGAGGCGTGATGCTCTCTCAGCATGCATTTCTAAAAGAAATCGTCCTTCTGAGTCACTTGGAACAGAGTTTTAAAATTTTAATTCCCAATCTATCGCTTAAAAACAAAATCCAATGGACTAGTACCAAACTTAAATATTATAACGTGACACAGCTCATGTTGATCGGGAGAGCTCTTGGGACATAGGACCGAAGGGTGAGGTTGAGGTTGAGGTTTCCCAAGGACAAAGCGTATGCACACTTATTGGATGGTGCACCTCCAGGGCAAGGGGTAGAGCAAAGAGAGAAACGTCAAGGGAAGGAGAAACCAGGGATGACAATGGGGAGTAGGCTCCCATGTGAAGTCAAGTCTATGCACAAGGCCCATGTTGCAATTAAGGCATATGATTGAATTAATTGCAAGTCAGAATAAGATGGCTGATTGGACATTGATCACCTTACCAAATATGGCATGCAATACTAATGCGCGAGACTACCTCCCTTGAGCTTCATTGCTCCACAGGCTCTGTTACCGTGCTCCATTGATATCTTACTAAAATTTCCTTAACTCTGGCTCCTTTCACATTCCTTAAGTCTTACCTCTTTTGAGTTTTGATGGTGTGAGTCCGTGCACTAGAATTTTGGAGCTCCAAGCTAGACTACTTTGGCCTCCTTTTCCTTTAGAATTCTGTGATGTTGTGAAGTGTTACCAAAAGTACCACTTGTAAGTTACGGTGGGAGCAGTATTTTTCATACATTAAGCAACAAGTTTTAAGTCTTTGGGTGGTGCAAAACTACAACATATAACTCTCCTCAATTCTTGACATTGAGCATAAAGGTTTGGAGTGCCAAATAAGAAACTAGCGTTGAGTGTGGTCACCATGCAAACTATACCACGTAATCAAGCCGATACTATTATAGTACTAACCGTTACTTGGATTATCTACCCAACAATAAAAATAAACCCTACTAGTATAAATAAATTGGGTTACCTTATTTTGCCAGCTATAGGTTTTCGTCACGAACAAATATTATTTTTGTTTGATTAAAAAACTTACTTACTCGTGTAATGGCATTTGTGCGACAAATCAAACTGATTTTAGTCTTCACTCACATCCATACCTAAGTGGGGCAGGGTGGGGCTCCATACTGGAGTCATATTTCCCCAACTCTAAGAATCTTTCTTCTCGAGTAATTTTTTTATCGGGCACCTCGAACACGTCATCCATGCAGCCAACTCAAACAAGCAATATGATACTATATGAATATTGTCTATACTTGCACCTAAACCTAGGTGGCCATTCCATACTTGCATAGCCGATTTGCGCCAATACAAAAATTATTTAAGTTCTTACATTATAAAAATATTACGTATGTAACAATGACCAAATTATTTAGGATGACTTGCACACAGACCGCTTTGTGATTTGGATGAGTTGCAAAAAAACACACTTTCGCTTTCAATTTTTTGCAAAATGACCCCTTGTGTTGGTGATTCTTTTGCAACCGATATAAAAGTTCTTAAAATTTATAGGTTGTGAGCACTTTTGAAAATTATCTTTGACAAATTAACACATAAAACAATACAAAATCCTTTATATCTTTCTCTAACCCACTCATGTCCCAATCTCTACTTTATTCAAACTAAATCTAACCCTAGCCGCTACACTCACCAACCCTAGGCCCTTCCACCACCACCCCATGCATGTCTGTCATTTGTACCAATCCCCCCCCCCCAACCCTCGTTGGCCTCCACCACCAGCCCTAGCTCTAACCCATTGCTCCGTCAAACACCCGTAGCCAAGTCCCGTCCAACACCTATAGCCCCGCCGTGTCAACCCACAGTCTCCACCACCACTCACATCCACCAGCCCATTCCCGTCCACCCACCATTAGCCTAGCCCTATCCAACACCACCGCTCATGCCCACCATAAACTAAACCATGTCCACCACCATCACTATCTTCCACCAACCATCCAGTTTTGCCAACCACCACCACTCACATACACCATGGCTAGATGTGGTTCCATTTTGGCAATGGCCTGTTCAATTACTGCAGGCCTATAATTTCTTGTTGCCATGGCCAAATTTGATGTTATAGGATTCACATATCTTTAAGGTTTTCGAATGTCGTTGTAAGAGTAAATCAGACACTAATATATTATGTTTGAAAACCATTTCTGTTTTTTATTTCTGTTTTTAAAAAAGCCAAAACCTCTAAGAGTTTTCAGTATTTACAAAATTGATGGGTTGTTTGATAATGTTTTGCATAATTGGTTTATATATATATATATTTTCCTATTTTTCCTCTTTTCTCTTATCTTTAATTTTTCAATACTTGAGAGCTTTTTCTGAGATCTTATATTCAACAACAGAAGCGCCCCTACCACGACCAACACATCTTCTCTGCCGTCGTCCAACTACTGTAATGACAGTAACACATTACCTTGTAAATTAGGGCTTCATTGGTTTGATTAAGGCTTGATTGGGTGGATGATTTGATTGGTTTGGAATTTACCTACATAACTTGAAGATACTAGGGCTAAGCGATGGATAAAATCTTTTTCATGGTGTTTGTTGTAGGAACAATGATGGTCAATATGATGGTAATTTGGATTAAAAGGAGTGGTGGTGTCATAGTGGCGACTAATGTTAGAGGGTTTGGTGTTTGACGATATTAGTCAGTGGATGTGGTTGTGGTTTTGGTTTTGGTTATCAGTGGCTATGGTGGTTGGCGGTGTTGGTAAGGCGGTGTTTGGTTAAATTGGACTGTTTTGAAAATTTTCATTTTGGAGTTTTAATTTTTTTTTTTTTTAGATTCACCTTTCAACTTTTCTTGAAAGCATTTTATATCCCTTCTTTCCTTCAATCATCATCACCAACACCTATTACCTTAGAACACTAAATCACCAACTTTTGTCAACCACCATACCTATTGACCGCCACCACCACAACCAATGACCAATACCCCTTAACACTAAACTATAAACACTGCTAACCACCACAACCATTAACCGTCGATCTGCCACCACCACTAATCAACACACAGAACACCAAACTTATTGACCCCGCCAACCACTATTGTCACAGACTGTCGCCA
This sequence comes from Escallonia rubra, assembly GCA_033065855.1. Taxonomy (NCBI): domain Eukaryota; kingdom Viridiplantae; phylum Streptophyta; class Magnoliopsida; order Escalloniales; family Escalloniaceae; genus Escallonia; species Escallonia rubra. The sequence continues at coordinate 546,920 of JAVXUO010000422.1, forward strand.
CCACCACCAGTGACCAACACCCACAAATACTGCCAACAACCATAGCCACTAATAACCACCACCACCACAATCACTGACAAATATTGTCGAACATCAAACTCTCTAACATCAGTTACCACCACGGCACCACCACTCCTCTAAATCCAAATCACCAGACCATCATTTTTTCTATAACAAACACCAAGAAAAAAAATTATCGATCGATTAGCCCTAATATCTTTGATTTGAGCAGGTAAGTTACAAACCAATCGAAGCATTTATCCAATCAAACCCTAATCAAACCAATGAAGTCCTGATTCGCAAACTTATTACTATCATAGCAGTAGTCGGATGATGACAGAGGAGATGTGTTGATTGGAGCGCTTCTGATTGTTGAACCTTAGTTTCGATGTTTAACATGTGCAATATACAATAAACAGGGGCATATGCAAAGCATGACTCTTTGCAACTCATGAGGGCACGCAGAGGCGGACCTATGTTGTGGCAAGGGGGGGCTGAAGCACCCCCTCACTTCTGAAGACAAAAAAAAATTGGTTTTCAGGAATCGCACCACCTCGTTCCCGAGACGCCGTTCCCTCATCCCCGATACCCTGTTCCCTGAGACCACAACTCAGCGCTCTCTTTCTCTCTCTCTCACCGGTGGACAGTGGACGTAATGACCGGCGACTAGATCTGGCATATTGTCGGCAACGCCACGCGACTGAACGGTCTGAACCCACCTTGTAAATCTCCGACCGGCGACCAGATCTTGAAGAAACAACACTCCGCCGGCGACCAGATCTCCGAGTCTTTGTTCGGCGTCCAACCACGCAACCAGTCACCAGATCTGCTTGATGGAGTGCCACTGCTTGACACCGTCCGGCCACGCGACCAGATCTGCTTGACGAAGTGCCTCACCCAATCACCCTGCAGGCTGCCGGCGACCGCGAACTGCTGCACGGACGATTGCTGGGATTTGTTGCTAGGAATTTGTCTGTTGTATGTTGCTTCGTCCCAATTCGTGGTGGAGCTGCATCCAGCCGTGGTGAATTTGTTTGTTGTCTACTTGAGACTTGGGTGCTTGACGGTGTGACCCACTGCTTTGGTAAATTATCGTTAATTTATTGTTATTGTTTATTTTATACTTGTATGTCGATACTTATGCTACATATTTGAGTTATTTTGCATGTATATAAATGTCAATACAAATATATTTGTACATTAAAAGTATCATAAACCTAGAGTTTAATTCTAAAATTTTGAGTATCGAAACATTGGTATAGTTTAATTTCAATGATTATATAGAAATTTAGTAAAGTTCTTTAATTTCGTTTAATTCAGTGAAAAATCTCTATATAATATTTTTTTTTTGTGCATTCAATAGAATTTTTGGACTCCTAAAAAATATTTCTGGTTCCGCCCCGAGGGCACGAGGTTCTGTATGCAAATTACCCAATCATTTACCCTTTGTATAATTGTATCCCTCCAAGTCTTTGGGTGGGCTTTTTTCAGTTTGATCGAATTCGGTAACCTGACCCGCCGAAAGCTGATGATCTGAATCTCTAATGGAGGCGACCAGCCGCCTCCGTGCCTTATTCAAGCACCTATTCCCATATTCTTCCCAGCTTCACAAATTCCGACCATTCTCGTCGCCGGCCGCCACGGTTCGTAAAGTGTCTAGCCACTTCCCTGACGAGCCAGAGGCTGGCAGTCCGCTTTACCGGCACGCCCTCGAATCCCAGCGGCCGTCCACCATAAGATGGCGAAAGTCGCTGCAAAACTCCGTCAGCTTTATCGGAACAGTCGTCGGCCCTCTTCGAGGAGTCGGCGAATTTGGTCTTCAGACCAGGCTCCAGGTTAAAAATCATCACTTGTGGTGAGAACCATCATTTATCATCCCCTTCCCTTTTGAAGTAGTTTTATTAACACACGAAGATTGGACTCCCTATGTTTAATTGACTCTTTCCAAATTCGTATGACAGATATTAGTACGTGTAACCATCGAATCCAACTCGTTGGTCAAGTCAAGCTAGGATAAAAACATTAGTAAAAGTCCGTGCTTGTAATGGAACAGAAGGTGTATGCATTCTCATTTTAGTCAAAATCAACTATTAGGTTCTGAACGTTTAGTCATCTCAGATCTTGCTTTACTTTTTTTTATAGACCTTTTTGGTATATGTATACGCTGTTGACTCGAAAAAATAGTGAAACTGGACGAAATTGCGCTTTTGGTGTGGTAGGTAGGAATGACTTTTTTTTTTTTTAATGGACGACCCATGACCTAATAGCTTAATCTTTTTGGTCAAGTCGAGTGCTGAAGGTTCACCATGTGTCTTACTACATTAGATGCCACCATGATTCATGCCAATGTTTGTGATGTTATCGGGTTCTGCTAGTGACATTTAGTCATCCCTTGTTTTAAACAGCATTTTCATGCTTCCTTCCTCATTTTCTATTCACTTCTTGAGATTGAAAAGCCTGCCTATGAATAACTGGAAGCTCTTGTCTTGTTGTGTGCCCGTTTCTTGTTTCACTGGTTATGTAACTTCTGCACCTGGCAAGCTTACGCCTTTCAAATTGTGAACAGGATTACACTGCACATGTGGGGCGAGATGGCAGAGATATCCAAAGAGCATCTGAAACCAAAAGATTTTATTTATGTTTCAGGTCACTTGGGATCATTTGAAATAGTTGACGAGTATGGGAGGCACAGAATGTATTACAAGGTTTGAAATGCTGCGTTTCTTCTGATAGTTCTCAAATTTGTAGAGGTACTTGGTGATATGATGACTATCTATATCTACATATTGGGAGAAAATACTGCTCTCGCTATGAGAAAAATACTGTTTATTGCAATTCAATGTGGTCGAAATGGGAATGCCAATGCCTAACTCACCGAGGAATATCCATTTCGAGGATTTGGCAGTTTTTTTATATTTGTACCCCATGTCGTGTTCTATTGAGACTCTTAGGCTCTTAGTTATTGTTATCAGAAATTAGAAGCTTTTCCTAAATAATTAATTTTCTAGAACATGAATATTCAGAAAAGCACAAGGCAACCAGAAATAAAAGCAATTGCGGTCCCTACTTTCGACTCTCTTCCAGTTTAGAGAGGAGTCAAGCCTCCGGCTTGTGTGATATGGTCCTTATGGACAGCTGACTAAGAGATGGCACATGCCTCTCATGCAATTTCTTAAGGGTCTTAGGGGATGGAACTTAATAGCTTCAAGGAGGTTCGCAACATGGACCAGTGAGCCGTCTTAAACAAAGTTAGTGCGACCTTCTGCTGGCAAAACACGGCGTCCCCATAACAGCTTGGAAAGTACTTGCATCTTCAATCAATCAAAAGTATAAAGGTTGGAGATATTTCCACTCCTCTACTACCGCCTATTCATTCCACTTTGCTCCACTTTCTCCCTGATAGTGTCTACTCATATTAAAGTGCCCATGTTCACTTCCTATTAAGAAGAACTGACACCCATTCCATAGCTTATAATCGGATGTAGACCAAGTTCTGTCAGAGCTTGGATTGCTGAGCAGTGTGTAACTCTTTGAAAGAAGTGGAGAAAATGTTATGGAAATTGTGATAATGTTGTTGAGAAATTGTGACATGCAACTTAGATGCCTTAACGTACTTGAAATATATAGTGTGTGCCTTTTATTTCTTACCTTTTATGGTCCAGTCATTTTTGAAGTTGATCTTTGTGACCTCATTCTGTTAACTCCTTGCAATCCTCGACTGTTTACCTCAGCACTCAAAAAAGGAAGTACATTATCTGACAGTATCATCATTCATGGTTCTATCTCACAGCCCTAGAAGTTCTTCCATAATTATAATCCTTTGTTCATAAACGCCCAAGACCATTTTCAAAGTTTTGAGTTGCACTAGAAAGTGGCAGCAGTCCGTGCCAAAGCCCTATCACAACCCAAGAAGCAGACTGTTGCTTTAGTTTTTTTGCTGTTGCCTTTAGTTCTATAGCTTCTTCCTTTTGGAAAGAGCATGGTGGTAGAGAAAGATGATATATTATAGTAGCAGTAGTCCAAGCTGTTCGGATATGAAATGGGAAAGATGGAATCTGCCAGAAAGAGAAGTAAATTAAAACTGTGAAAACTGGAAAACCCCAGCTAGGAGCAGGGAGATGTTTCGCGCTGATTCCACCCGTAGATGCTCCATTATAAAATGTGACCTTTTCTTGGGAAATACAATGTGGTGGTTTTGTGTGTTTGCGTTTGGTATTGATAATAGGGTGAATTACACTAAACCCCCTGAGATTTACACCCGAGTCTCACAAAGGACCCTAAGGTTTCAATTTCAACAACTAACACCCCAACTTTGCATTTTCGATCCAATTGGACCCAAAATCGATTTTCCGTTACAAAAGTTGTGGATGGCCGTCGCCCATGAGGGGCATTTTCGGTAACCAACAAAAAGAAAGCATTTGGAGGGAAAATATGGTTGTTCTCGCCACTCTCTCTTCTGCACACACACACTGAAACACAGATCCAACCACACACGGTGGTGCCCCCATCCCCTCTAATCATGCACCCCCCAGCATCTTCCCTAATCACAAAGTGCACATACGCACACTACACACATAGAGGCATACACAGTCATGCACACAACCCATTCACACACAGAGTCACGCGCACATAATCTGGTGGCACGGGTCACCAGCGAAGCGCCGGGACAACGCCTCCACAACACAAGCTCATCAGAAGACGACCGGAGGAATTGGATGGAAGAAAACGAACTGCCGTGAGTGGGTGTACACGGGTGGACTGTCGTGAAAGTGGGTTTGGGGTGTGGAATAGGGCTGCAATGCAGCCATTAGTGTGAGTGTATAATAGATGAAGAGACGAGAATGATTTTAGTATGTGCTGTGGGTGATTGTATGGGTGGCTATGTATGTGTGGGTGCTTGGAAGAGAGATAGAGAGAGAGAGTGTGAAACCATTTGTCATGGGTGTATTGTGGTTGTGTTTGTGTGTGCTGTGTGCGTGCGTTTATGTATATATAAGTGTGTGCGTGAAGCTGCCAAGATGCAGGTGTGTGAGTTTGTGAGTTGTGTGCTTGATTGTGTATATATGTGTGTGATTCCATGAAAAATTTGTTCGTGGGAGCAGGGACGGCAGTGGGTTCAATTGGGTGACTGCCGTGAGTTAGTTTTGGTGTGTGTTGAGTGCCTGTGTGTGTATATAGGTGTGTTTGCATGACTCTGTGTGTGACTGATAGGTGCGCGAGTTTGTGTGAGTGTGAGTATGTGTTTGTGTGTTTATATATATGTGCATAAGTGTGTAAAGTGTGTTCAAAAAGAAGGGGGGAAAAAAACCCACTGCCGTGAGGTAGTGGGTGTGGGAGGGATGAGTTGTGTACAAGTGGGTGTGTGCGTGTGTTTATATATGTCTTGTGTGTGTATCACTGTGTGTCGTGAGACTGTACATTTGTGTGTATGTGTGTGTGTGTGAGTGAAATGTGCAGTGGTGTGTGTTGTGTAGAGATGAAGAATGAGTGAAGATGGAGAGAGGGAGAGACCACCAAATATTGGTTACCCAAAATGCCCCTCAAGGTGAACGGCCATCCACAGCTCTTGTAACGGAAAATCGATTTTGGGTCCAATTGGATCGAAAATGCAAAGTTGGGGTGTTAGTTGTTGAAATTGAAACCTTAGGGTCCTTTGTGAGACTTGGGTGTAAATCTCAGGGGGTTTAGTGTAATTCACCCTTGATAATATTTTATGTTATCTTCGGGCCAACTGGCCTTTTCCATATGAAGTACTCCTTTCTTAACTTTCAAATTTCAGATTTAGGTTGTTTGATTTACCCGTCATCGGAAGTTGCTTTCATATGAAAGTTTTGCATGTTTTCTAGATATGCTGGAAGGTGTATTTGTCAATGTCTCATCGTGGACAATTTCAGCAAGAACTTGTCTATTTACTGGTCAGTTGCAATTGCTCATTTTCCCCCTCTTTGTGTAGGTAAATGTGAAGGAGATAAATTATGTCATACAAGAGGATCGATATGTAGCCTGTCCCAAGTTCGAGCAATCAGAATCAAGAGGTAACTTGTGTTTCGAGATAGAAATATTTGTCTTGAAAAATTAGTTGAGTTTTGTAGACCTTGTTTATTGGGTCAGGTGGACCTTGTTTGGTTGGGTCATGGGCTGACAAATTACTGATTATTACCTTTTCCATGACTTGAGAGTTTCATTTCAGCGCCGTATGTGTAATTTGTTGTACTTACCTATATTTTCACCTTTTGTAAATCAGTAGAAACTCCTAAAGACAAGTGGAAGAATCGCCTTCACTTGTGGCAAGTGTTCTTCTCCAACCCAAATGAGTGGAGGGATAATAGAAAGAATAAGAAAAATCCGAAGCAGCCAGATTTTACGCACAAGGATACTGGCGAAGCTCTCTGGCTCGGTCGCTACGATCCTCCATGGGTTGAAAGACAACTTCAACTGCATGATGCTAGATTGGCGGGGAATAGCACTGAAGGACATGCACATTTTCATTCGCATCTGACTCCATTGATGTATGACGACTGGGAAGCAATCAAAGAGCTCGAATGAGAGAAGAATAAGAGGAATATGAAGCGTGGAAACAATCTTCTCATCTTTTTTGGCTGCTCTATCCTATAGAATGCCTCTAATTAAAGTTTTTGTGGACCTTGTAGCATCTAATGTAGGCAGAAAGTGCCCTTTGAACTGCTTAGGTTCTAGCAGCGACCCACTGGGATGATTCGCTTCTCTTGCGGTGGGTGTCTCACTGTACAGATCTATTGGAAAACACAGTTGACACTACATGATATCGTAGGTATAAATAGAAAGAGAGAGAAGGGATGCGCTCATGTTACAAATGCTCAAGTGTATTGCAATACTATTGGAGGACCATAAAGTTAACACGTACAGATGTTTGCATAGCTTCAATGGAGGAAACTTGCTCATTACTTCATGTTGTACTTTGCTGATAGTGGAAGAGAAAGATAGTTGGGCCTACTTAGATTCATACAGGTACACTTGACTTTGGTTCATTCTCGGGTAGCCCTTATTGGCTCGCATATACCTTAAGGAATATTAACCGACTTGATTCATTCTTGCGACCATGTAATATTTACTCTAGGAAAGATCAAGTGCAAGTATTATCATGATGTGAATCTTGTTGCAATTTTTAGTGGAAAAGTTTGTCTTTTGAATAGGCGTTGGGCTGTGGCAGGGTAAAGCCCTTAGAGGCATACCTTGTATTTGCATTGTATATGGCTGCTTGCCTGCTTCCAAGAATGCTTGCACGTAAATGGCTGCTTGCCTGCTTCGAAGAATGCTAGTATGCGAGAGACTTGAGTTACATCTCTTTTAAGTAAGGTTGACTATTCAAACCGATGGAACGAATCCAAGGCGGCATAATCAATCATTTTGTTTTACTATTAACAATTTGATTAAACAAATAACCGGTCGGTCTCTTATGTTTTAAGTTTTTTGAACGGACTAAAATCGAATCATACCATACCAAATCAAACCGAGCCATCCAACTTAACATATGTATATATACCTTTTAAAATAACTCAAATTCTAGCCCAACCACAACCTATCAATATTAATGGTTGTTATGAGGCCCAATTGTAAATTGAAAGGCCCAAAAAAATAGACCTGAACAAATAGGTACCCGCGAGTGAGTAGGCGTAACCCATCGCTAGTACGGGTTTGGTGGGTACGGGTAGAATTTACCTGCAGTTCTATGGGTGGCATTTTCTTGACCCATACCCAACCAACCTACCGGTGGGTAATCCAATGCTTTCCTCACCTTTGTTTTTTTTGCATTTCCTTTTTCCTTAACATAAGCACACACAAAACAAAATTAACAACGCACAAAACAAAATTAAGAACACACAAAACAATTGAGCACAAACATAGAATAAACAACTACACACACACAGAGCAAACACGCACACACAGACACAACAAAAAGACGCGCGCACACACACAGAGACACATCATACCCAGAATAAACAACACACATGCTTATACTGTTGGAGTTTCAAAGTCGTTGTATAGCTAAGTTAAAAAGATAAAATGACCGAGAGATTAAAAGTTAAAATCACAAGTATGATTTACCCGCTGGCATGTCCATGCCGAACCCATTCTTACCCGACCCATGCGGGTGCATGTAAAATTTACCCACAAATTTATGGGTAGATGAAACGAATGCCAATTGCGGGTCACGGTAGGCTTTGTTAGGTCTAAAAAAAAATCAAAATTAAAGTAAGCCGAATTGTCATCGGTCAAATCTTTGAAACCGAAATTGTTTAGCTCTTAGTTGGATTTTTTCCTCAAATCCATAACACATTCAAATTGAACCAACCAACCAACCAAACTCTACTCGTCCCTTCTTCAAGCCACCGAAACAAGTCCTACAAAAATGCATGGTTCGTGGAAAAGACCTCTCTAGGGCCTATTAACTTTTTTTTTGGCGGCATAAGCTTCATTGCGTAGTTATCACCATTAATATGCTAGTAACAGCTCTACTACCTTCCCTCTAGAACCAACCTAATGAACGGCCATAAATTTAATGCATCGTCTGGGATCGCATATTCTATGTCGCAACATAATTCCCAAATGTGAACTTGAAGCCCATTACGATGCACTTCTACAGTCGTATAATAGCTTACCAACTCTCGGGCAAATACACTCATCTCTCACCACCACTGGCTTCATCAGACAAAGCCCTCACTTGGGTGCTCGAATCCTCCTCAGATACACTAAATTCGGACACTCAGAAAAGGCCCGCCATCTGTTTGATAACATTCCCAATGGACCCAATTCTTTCCTTTGGAACACAATGCTTCGCGCCTATACAAATGGCAGCCACTTTTCACAAACGCTGGTGCTATATTCACTGATGCGGAAAACTGGCATTAAACCCAACAATTACACTTACCCGTTTGTGCTAAAAGCATGTGCTGCACAAGCATGCGTTGTAGAAGGGAATATGGTGCACTGTGACGTTATAAGAACTGGGTTCGATTCGGATGTGCATGTGGAAGCTGGTTTAGTTGACATGTATGCTAAATGCGGCGCAATCAATGAGGGTCGCAAGGTGTTTGATGAAATGTCAAGTAGGGATGTTGTATGCTGGACTGCTATGATCACGGCTTATGAGCAGGCGGAGCGGGCTGAGAGTGCGCTAAATTTGTTCTACAAGATGCAGCAAGAGGGTCTTTCGATGGACTCAATTACAGCTGTGACAGTTGCCTCTGCTGTTGGTCAGCTTGGAGATACTAAGAAGGCACTGACTGTTCATGGATACGTCATCCTTAGTGATTTGGTATGGGATGTTTGTGTTGGGAATTCGATCATAGCCATGTATGCGAAATGTGGGGAGGTTGAAAAGGCTCTATTAGTGTTTGATGACATGAGGGAGAGGGATGGCATAACATGGAATTCCATGCTGTCTTGTTACATCCATAACGGACTAGCTAGTGAAGCTCTCTTCCTTTTCGACAAAATGCAGGCTTCTGATGTTAAACCTAATCCTGTCACGGCATTGGTCATGGTTTCTGCTTGTGCTTTTTTGGGTTCTAAGAATGTTGGAAAGAAAATTCATGATTTTATTGTTACTAGTGACATGGAGATTGATGTGATGCTTCACAATGCAATTATGGACATGTATGCTAAGTGTGGGGATTTGGGAACTTGTCTTAAAATGTTTGACAGGACTCCCTCAAGTGAACTAAATGCTAGTTCTTGGAATGCATTGATCTCGGGATATGGCATGCACGGGCTTGGAAGAGAAGCACTTGAAATCTTTACACGAATGAAGGAGGAAGGTGTTGAGCCAAACCACATCACTTTCACATCTGTGCTTTCTGCTTGTAGTCACGTGGGACTTATTGATGAAGGTAGAAGGTGCTTCGCAGAAATGGAAAAGTCATCTGTGATACCAGAGGCAAAACATTATGCTTGCATGGTTGATATGCTTGGTCGAGCTGGGCGCTTGCATGAAACGTATGAATTGATAAAAAAGATGCCATCACAACCAAGTGATGCGGTATGGGGTGCATTGCTTTTGGCCTGCAGAATCCACGGATATACAGACTTGGGGAAAGTTGCTGCCAATCAACTTTTCCACCTTGAGCCAGAACATACTGGATACTATGTGCTGATGTCAAATATATATGCAGCATCAAGCAAGTGGCAAGAAGTTGGAAAGCTAAGACAATATATGAAGAACAAAGGACTAAGAAAGCCTGCAGCCTTCAGTGTGATTGAGTTTGGTGATGAGGTTTATGGTTTCCACACAGCAGACCAACTAAATCCCTTCAGAAGAGATGTTTATAGAAAGGTAGAGGCCTTGGCAGAGGAGATGAAGATGGCAGGCTATATGCCAGATCGGTCTTGTGTCCTGCACGATGTGGAAGAGGAAGACAAAGATCAAATCCTCAACTATCACTGTGAAAAGCTAGCTGTGGCTTTCGGCCTTATGAAGATTGAACCAGGATTAGATATTCACATTACCAAGAACCTTAGAGTTTGCAATGATTGCCATTCAGCTCTTAAGATCATTTCAAATATTTATGGAAGGAAAATCGTGGTGAGAGATGCAAATCGATTTCATCACTTTCAAGGTGGGTCATGTTCATGCAAAGATTACTGGTGAACTATCACGCTGCATGCAAGTGCTTTGCCGGTGATCCATAGTATACTTGAATTTGAGAGATGCTGTCAAATTCGTTGATTCAACAAAAGAAACATGATATGGCTCCAAGTAACATTCTGGGCAATGCTGCAAAACGACAATACAAGGACAGCAGGGGAGTGTATGAAGCAGGATAGCGGGCCACTTCTGGAAGTCATTCTTCCCGTTATGTAAGAAATATGTCCATCATCTGTGCAATAGGGGAGTTTATGAAGCACAGTTTGACGTTCAGAAAACTAGTAAACAAGCAGCCTATTGGAGCAGATCTTTGCCAGCTTTGCCCGAACCCATCTGTTAACCAAGCTTTGGTAGATTGGAATTTGGTGACTTTAATTGTGAAATCCTGCTGTGCTATAGGCGTGATGTGTTCGGGCAAAGCTTTGCCCGAACACATCTGTCAACCAGTGGATCGAATGAGCGATGTTATGCTGAAGAATTTTGGTTCGGCAACTTGGGTTCATTGAGTTGGGCACCATAGAGAAATGCAAACAAGAAAGAGAAGTTTAACAATGGCAATGCTTTCTAATCATAATGCATTTTGACTGGTTTTTTAGCGTATAAAAGAGCACACTAGAAAATGTACCGAGGATTTTGTGGGCTTTGATATCACCACCAATTTGACCCTCTCCTTATACCGCCTCCTGTTTGGTTTTGTTTGTGCATTATTCCGATCTATATCACTTGAAAATGACCCGTCGCTTAGCGGGTGCACTCCAATGCAACCATTCTAATCAAAAGTCTGATACCTGTGAACTCTTTAGCCTCACTCACACCAACGTACACAAAATCCCAGTCCCAGAACTCGAGCTCAAGTGGTGTTGTGGTTCCTCGTACGGCTTAATATTTACAGTTGATTTTGCGTCCGCCTTTAACTAGAGCCCAAATCTCACTCCCCCATATCTCTACTTTCACTGACCCTCCTCAGATCCCTTGTTTCCACAAGTGGCGCAAACTTTGTGTGTGAAAAAGGCCGCCATTTCTAGGATTCCAAGCAAACTGACGGTTTTTTTGTTTGTTGACAATGGCCATTTATGCAGATCCACGGACATGCACTAGCGTTTCTTAGACCGGTTTACAAGACATCCTTTGGATGTGTGTGTCATCCTTATGATATCGGTAGCTCGTAACAAGTGGCCGAGCTATGTACCCTCCACTTAATCATGTTTGTTATTTCTTGGATTACCACAAGGAGGAACTGGACCTCGGTTGGAACTTCTTTGAAGCCATAGGCAGTAAATAAGTGACATAACACTGCCGAGTGCCGACAATTGTACAGTTCGTCCTCTGAATTCAGGCCCTTAAACTTGTTGTATACTGCAAGAAAGCTTGGACATTAGATGCGCTGGAAATTAGTACAAGGAGACAACCAGAAGAGGTCATCTACTAGAGGCCCAAGTGGCTGCTAACTCAATTTGTCCGCCATGAGAATATTACGGTCATTTTACCCGTCAACGAGCGTCAGATATAGAGCACCGACGGAATCTTGAAACAGCATTTTCAAATCGTACGGACCAAAGTTGGTTTCATGCCTGAAAGACTTGACTTTTGAGGACACTCCGAGTCCATTTGGTTGGCTCCACTTCCACCACCAAACATTGATCATCTTCTATTCTTCCACTTCTAGGCCATTGTTGTACGTAGTGAAGTGGACCTTGTCAAGATCACAAACAAAATTATAATCTTGAGGGGGGGAGGCCATGGCGCCCATTTGTCCAAAGTGTAGTAGTGTTCCCTCCCTGGTCCAAGCACTAAAACAAAAAAAATGATGATCCAGTGTGCAGATGGCATTGTCTTGAACCTTTTTTTTTGGATTCCCAATAATCCTAACCGGAAGCACTTTTGCATTCCCCAAATTCAATACACTTGCGATAAGAGGCAAAAGCAACTGATCTACGAATCTAGAATCAGTTTCGAAGTTCCTCATCATAAATTAGTGGTGGAGCCAGGAATCATTCTTAAAGCTCGGCACCAAATATAGAATGAATTTATCACACAAAAAAAAAAAAAAATATATCGCTATTGGACACCAGAAGAGGAAAAGGAGAAAGCATGTGAGGTGTGTGGTGTAGCAATGCCGTTCTGCATTATGTGCAACGTATTGAATGTTAACTTCACATGTTTGGAGTTTGGACTTTTTTTTTTCTTTTTGTATATTTGTACAAGTTTAGCATTTAAAATGATAAAAAATACAAATATTTTTTTTAACTATCCCTAAAATATTTCGGTACTTTAACATGTAAAATGACCAAAAGACAAATCCTTCAAACACTTTTAAAATATTTAAGTAGGCATTTTTGTCATTGTGAGCTAAATATACCATATCAATGGAAAAAACGTTGGAGCAGCAGGTGGACATCGGCTCACCGGTGCCGACTACTAGCTCTGCCTCTGTGCAAACAGATTTGCTCATTCTTATGGGGCCTCTTAACGTGCGTCCAGCTGAGAACTCTAAACTGTACCACTTGAACAATTATTCCAATTACACCGGTAGCCGTCCGATCTTGCTTTCTAAATTAAAACTTATTCCTCCCAGGGATGGACCAACCCCACGAGCCGTTTGGGAGTACCCCCCAACTTATTTGGGATTTTTTTATTGGATAATGGATAAACAAATTTAAAATGTATACAAATGGGGTGAGAATTTAAACGTTTGAAACTGATCCAACCGTGAAAACCGAACCAACCAATCCGTCTATTTTCAAACCGATCTAAAAATCAATCGGTTTTTTTTTTCTTTCCCAAACCGTACATTCGGTTCGGTTTGAATTTTTTTGAAACTGCATAAACCGAACCAACCGTATATAATATAACATATCTATATTTTTACATAATCCTAGTTATTTTTTACTAATCTTCGTTATCTAACCACTCATATAAAATGTGATATCCTAAATCCCTTAACGTAACACACATTTTCATTTACCGTCTACATTTTACTTAGTGTTATTAATTATGATAAAAAAATTCAATTTTTTTGGAACTTATTAGTATGTATAAGTTATTGATTTTTGGGCCTAAACTTGCCAAAAATTGAGTTTGGCCCAAACCGATTAAACCGTCCAAACCGAACCGTTCAATTCGTTTAACCCGCAGAAACCGAACCGTTCAACTACGGTTCGGTTTTTTTTCCCCAAACCGAGGTTGGTCGGTTCGGTTTAGTATTCAGCTTCCAAACCGAACCAACCGAACCGTGCTCACCCCTTAATACAATATTGCCACTATATTGTAACATTAATTTATTAGGGCTTCATTTTAATGTGTTTTTTACTCTTTGTGCCATTGATTATCATAATCTTTGTCTTTCTCATTCCCTTGCTCTTTCTTCAACCTTCTACATTTCAAATTCTAAATATCCAGATTACAAAATAATAATACTAATAATAATAGATCAAGGTTGTTATTATTATTCTTTAGTTTATATTTTTATAGTATGTTAATTTATACGTGACTATTATACTCATACATTTTTTAATCGCATTAGTAATATATTTATACTATAAGAGTTAAGTTTCTTTCATGCAAGATTAATAATTTATTATTGACTAACCTTACCAAGTTAAATATGAATAGTAAAATTATACGTTTAGGAGACAGTGATGCTAATTGTAATATGTTTTCAATTATTCATATTTTATGTGAACTTTGAACCTATTTTTTTTGTGTTAGCCATCAATTTTTTTTAATGATTTCTTGACACTCCCTGATTAGACTTTCTGACTTTGCCCCAAATTTTTCCTAGCGAAATAAACACAAGCTTGCAGTGAAACTCTTGACAAGCCACAAGGTTTCAATGTAAAGGAGGGCTTCTTCATTTCATATTGCTGGTTGGTAGTAAAATATTCTCCGGAAATTTTCAGCTCTTCAGGTGGTGCAATTAATTCTGGCTAGATTGATGGACAAGTTTGACGTCGCAAAACTAGACCTGGCAATTTTTTGCCCATACCCGTGGGCTGATCCGTACCCGGTCAAAAGCCCCGGGTACGTACGGGTACATATATGTGATACCCGTGAAAATTAGACCCGTACTCGAACCTGACCGTATTTTTTAGGTTGGTTGACGGGTTACCCGGGTTTACCCGGTTATTGATATATAAATGTCCTTAACCATAAAACATCTGCCTTTTCTCTCTTCTTCTCCACTTCTGCTGCCCCCCACCCCCTCTCCTCACTCTCACCAAAAACCAGTCAATCAAAGATCTACTCTTTTAACATGAATCATGGATCCACTCTCTCCAACCAACAACAGTCACAGATCACGACCACACTACTTCACATCAAGTCCACGACGCCAAGTCCTTTCTCACAATCAGTTGCATAAAGATCTACCGTAGCTTTGCCGTCAGTCCTGTCGTCACTCCGTCACCGCGGCCATCGCTCGAGAAAGTAATCGGCGGCAGAGGCACCATGGCCACACCATCACCGACCGTTGCTATTGACCCCGATCGTGACCATATCTCGTTCGCTCCATCGATTACTCCGGCGCCGACTAGATCTTGTTCTTGAGAAGATATACACTCCATCGTCACTATTCTCTTGAAAATATGTTTTTTATTTTGTTAAATCGAGAAGTTCTAATCTTGATTTTCAGAGTTCTTGTTCTTGTGATATTAGTTGCGATTGTTGAATAAGTGATTTTGATTGTTGTGTAATGAATTATAATGCAGAAACTGAGAATGTGATGTTTGTAGTTTGGAATTTTCAAGTTGTTATTGTAATCTGGGCTGCTGGAGGTTAAAATGTGCCTAATTAAGTAATCAGTAGGTAATTAAAATATTTTTATTGAAAAAGAAAACAATTAATTAGAAATTGAAATTTACCCGCGGGTAATACTCTACCTGCAAGGGTAGGGTACGGATTCTCAAGCAGCATATCCAGGAAAATTGAGTAAAATATACTCGATCCATTTTTATCCCAACCCGACCAAGTATTACCTGTACCCGACGGGTATATACCTGTTTGCCAGGTCTACGCAAAACCATGAGATGGGCCAATTCGTATCACTGAAAGCTTCGGACTGACCCCCCACAGAGTCGCTCCATTTGCTGTCATTACTCACCCGTACATTAGTCTCCACACCTGCATCAAGAGATTATTGACCAAAAACAAAGAAATGTTTGTATTCAACAAGTGAATGATATGCTGAATGTGGAGATGACCGACAACCTAACGGGCTTCGATCGAAGTTGATTCACCTTCATTGCCAAAATTCCATTAAATTTATGTGTGCTGTGTCCTTATAAAGCCATGTGCCGGAGATTCAGGTGATTCAATTTTGAGCTGAAGTTGCATGCAAAAAATATTTTATTTCTAGGGGTTCAAACATGTCCTGAGACCTATATGCTGGAAAAAGTGATCAGACAATGAAATTATCTCATCAATTCAATTTTCTTTGAGAAGCCAATACAAGATTGACGTTCTTCTACAATCCACAATCGCTTTGAGTATACTTTGACATATAATATTGAAATAATCCACCCCTCCTTTGCACCTAAACAAAGGGGCTCAAGTTATCGAATGGAAAGAGTACGAGAAATTTCCTCCGTCGGGTGGCCTTTCATGGCCAAACGGCACAAACCCTTTGTCCCTTGGCTTCTACCCTTTCTATTGTGACCTTGATGTGATTTTTTATCGAACTCAAGGGTGACATGACAGGCCATGAAGAGCCCTAGCTGAACCAAGTCAAATGTTTGACAAAGAATCAGACAAGCAAAGAAAGGTCATACAGGAGTTCGTGTGGATATATCAGGTAAGTATACTGCTATTACATAAAAAGGGCCACATGATGGTCATTATGCCAAACTTCTGACCTAATGTTTCACTTAACTTGTAAAAATAGTCCGGCATTTTATTTGCTGGAAAAAGTACTTTGCAACAAATTAGTATTCAATTAGGTTAACCTTGTTGTTATCCGATTAATTAGGTCGAGCCATGTTTATTATCAGATAGATGGTAGCAGTTAGGCATGGTCGACGATCAAATTTGAAAACCTAAAGCACTTATTTCTACTTGGCCACCTTGCAATAAATTTGCCTAACAATATTGTCATGTTTCTAGAGTTGTGATCTATAAGTTTAAGTCACCATTCTGCACTGCCATGCCCTCATACCACCCAATTTCCACGCTCATGGAGTTCCTTAATTCGAATGCCACGGCTACGACAGCTGGAATTTTTGCTTTTCTGGTCTGTCTACACTTTGTGTTGCGGAAAAACAATGGTCGAAAGAATAGAGCTCCTGCAGCCGCTGGTGCATGGCCCTTAGTTGGTCACCTCCGTCTTTTACGTGGCCCTCAGCTGCCTCATGTAGTGTTAGGGTCCATGGCAGACAAGTACGGACCAATCTTCAGAATCAGGCTTGGTGTATTTCAAGCATTGGTCGTAAGCGACTGGAAGATAGCAAAAGAGTGCCTTACTACCAACGACAAGGCCTTTTCTAACCGTCCCAAGTCGGTAGCAGTGGAAGTTATGGGCTACAACTATGCCATGTTTGGTCTTGGCCCTTATGGAAGTTACTGGCGTCAAATGCGCAAGATAAGCATCCTTGAGCTTCTCTCCAACCATAGGGTTGGGATGCTTGAACAGGTTCGTGAATCAGAAGTGCAAGCATCCATCAAAGATATCTATGATACCTGGAAGAAGAATAAAGGTGCAACCAATATTCTAAAGATGGAAATGCAGCCATGGTTTGGGAGATTAGCGCTAAAAATGGCCGTTAGGATGCTTGCCGGGAAGCGATACTCATGCGATGAGCACACGAGCAATCAATCTCATGATGCCTTGAGGAAGTTTTTTGAATTATCAGGCACATTTACGGTAACTGATGCCATTCCTCATTTGAGATGGTTGGACATGGGAGGATATGAGAAGGCCATGACGAAGACTGCTAAAGAGATTGACTCCTTTCTTGGAAGTTGGTTGGAGCACAAAAGAAAGAGAGCTTCTGGTCAGGTAAAGGATGAACAAAAAGATTTCCTGGATGTTATGTTGTCCACTATTGAAGGTGCTGCCTCCAAAGATGACGGGGGCTTTGATGTAGACACCATTATCAAATCGACATGCTTGGTACGTACTTCTGTTACTATGTTTGTCTAGCTACCACCTTGAAATCTTTCCCTACTAGTGATTGAGCATATGAATCTTTAAGGGATTCCTAGCATTAGCCATCGTGGTTCATCTCGACTCAAGAGTAGTTGATATATTCTGTTGCCAAATTAAATGTTTTGCATTGTATTGCTAAACATAGACCTATATGCACCATTTGGCTGCCACCTAGAACCATGGAAATGTTATCTCAGTCTTGCCCCATTTCTCCATCTCTGTATGTTATCATTTCGAACAAACATTACTTCCCGTTGCATACAAAAACTACTGTTGCATTACAATCACCAAGGATATGGTTGCATAAACATATCTTCCAATACCATAAGTGCGAATGTCTTCAATGTCTCTTTGATTTTATTTTTCTGGTTGCTACTAACTAAATAGAGCTAAGGTTACCAGACTAGAACTTAGCTGTATACCAACCATATAACCAGGCGTAAGCTCGCTAGGTTGTTGAGCTACTCTATCCGAGTGCAATGGATGGCTAAAACATATAGTGAATAATATAGAGTTACACCTTTGAGTGGTATTATGCAAATTATACACAAAGCATCGTCATATCCTCTTTAGTGTGAAAACAACGCAGCAAAGACTCACCCGAATGAGAAACCGTCATTTTATTGGTTTGTGAGCGAGCTTTGGCTCTGCTTGGTTTTAGCAAATTTAATGGTCTAGAAATTGTTGATATATTATGACCATGGCAGTATCACATTTATGTGGATGTAAAAAAGAATCAATAAAAATCATCTAAAGATACGAGCTTTGGCTCTTCTTGTGCTTAACTCGCCTATTTACTCTTCTAAAGTTTTACGATTGAGATTGTATAATCTCCTAAAGAAATGGAAAATCCAATATATCTTGGACGCTGAGGTCTTGCAAACTCTGGATTAAGGCTTACTATGAATAGTCGGCAAGCCAGTTTGAATTAATCTGACCTTTTCATCAAAGAAAGTTTTGCTTTCTCGGTGGGTTGATCTACGCATGTGCTCAGTAATTGATTGGGAAAGAATATGCTTGGCAGGTACTCTTAGCAGGATCCTCTGACTCTTCAATGGTGACTTTGACATGGGCTCTGGCGTTGCTGCTTAACAACAATCATGTCCTGAAGAAGGCTCAAGCTGAACTAGACATCCACGTGGGAAGGAAGAGACAAGTGCAGGAGTCAGACCTGAAGAACTTAGTGTACCTGCAAGCGATCGTTAAGGAGGCACTGCGCTTATATCCCCCTACTGCTCTTATGCCAGCGCGCGAGTCCATGGAGGACTGCGTGGTGGGTGGCTACAACATCCCCAAGGGCACTCGCCTGGTGGTGAATCTTTGGAAGATTCATCGCGACCCTTCTGTGTGGCCGGATCCCTCTGAGTTTCGACCTGAGAGATTCTTGACAAGTCACAAGGATGTCGATGTCAGGGGGCAGCATTTTGAGTTGATTCCATTTGGTAGCGGTAGAAGAATCTGTCCCGGAATTTCACTCGGTCTCCGGGTCGTACACTTCACCCTGGCAAGTTTGATACACGGATTTGAGATTAAAAAACCATCAGATGAACCAGTGGATATGACTGGAAGCTTTGGACTGACGAACATGAAAGCCACCCCACTTCATGCCCTCCTCGCCCCACGCCTGTCTTTTAACCTGTATGAACAAATTACAGAATAAAATGCTCTTATCTGTTGCACTGGGTGCTGATATTAGTGTCAAGACGCACTACAAAACTACATAAAAAGGTCTTTAGGCCCTAATAACTTTGCCTTGTTACTTCGCAAGCATAATCAGGCTACCTTACAGGCTGCTTCGACGATTCTAAGAGTTCTAAGGCTTGTATTCTCTCCTGATTGCTTTTTTTTGGTCCAGGAATTGTTGTTTGAGGCTTTAAAATTTATGGTTTTGTTTGTGGTCTAATAAACTGCTACTTCACCCAAACAAAACTAACATCTTGAGAAACGCTCCTCAACGAGAGGTTTTCTTCTCCTCTAGGCTTAGTTATCATAAAATAGTAGTACGTTGTGCTCAGGTCAACCTGAACCCACATCCACTAAGCGTACAATATTGACCAGAGAATCAAAAGTTAACTAGCTACACCAAGGTGAGGTGCCCCATTGTTTCCTTCAGCTACCTTAGAAATTTATATCAGAAATACCAACTTAATAGTACTACATGCTGAGAAACAACCATGAGGGAATTTTTGCTTATCTGCCTCCATGCTCATGGCAGATAAGGGAGGGGGTGGAACCAGCCTAGCCACCCTTAACGAGAAACCCACAGTTGATCCTGAGAATCATACTCAAGAACGCGCATTAAGGTCTGATTAACAGGCAATTCCAAGTCGATCCTGTTTGAAGGTCTCCAAAAATGAAGCAAGAGCTTATAGAACTAGAAGCATTATCGGCAAGAGGATGAGCCTCAAGAACCATAATCAACAACTTATTGTAACCTTGTCTTTTCGTCGACCAGTTAGGTTGCAAGTGTGATGCACGATCAAATGCGACCTGCTTGAAAAATATTTGTCAAAGAACACTAGAATAGTAGAACTTTAAGGCGTTCTAAATGAATCATATGAATTTCTTCCCTTCATATGAAGTAACACCGGCCAATTATAACAAAGTAAGAGAAAACTATTAAAATCCATGATAATGTTTTCAATTTGATACAGAAGGATTGGGATACTTGATTGGTTCCATGTATAATGCTATGCAACTTGCAAGGGAGTTCTCTGTAAAGATACTTGATTGGTTCTCTATAGACTGCATATTTTTTTGAAAACCCCGTGAGTGTCGTTCGTGAGAGGTAGTCATTCGTTATAACATTTTCTAAGGTTTGGCTTTGCCGAGTAAGAGAACATTGCTTGCCTGGAAGGTGTAGTAATTGCAGGTCAATAAGAGTTGGGTAAATCTTGTTGTCCACATTACCTCTTGAGCTGATACTAACCTTGCATCTTGAAAATCCCTCTTTGCATGATAACCGTGTGAAGAACATGTTATCTTGCAAATATATAGTATTCCGCACTATAGTGCAAGATACAAAAACAATATTCGAATGAACAACATGTTATCATGTAAACGGGGTCTTCCAATAAGTCTAATACGACTTTAGATTGAGTTTAAGAATACATTTAGGAATTTTGCTCATTTGACCTTGAGATCAGCGATCTTCTTAGCGATGTGCATAGACATGAAGGAGTTCAAGGGTGATTGTATAAGCCTTTCATAGAAATTTTTATGTTTTATTTTTTGAGTAAAGTTAAAACAACATTTAACTCAAACAAAAGCTTATATTCTAATAGGGATATTCTACGGAAAGAAGTTTGATATTTTATGAGAAGTAAAAAACGCCCTTATTAATTTCTTGATAACACTCTAATCCAAAAAGAAATTTTCTATAGGAAAAAAAAGTTATATGTTAAAAATACCCTTAATCTTTTATGAAGACTTCAATTCAAAAGGGCATTTTAGGAGACAAAAGATTAGCAATGGTTAGCTCCACTTCCACCACCAAACATTGATCATCTCTACTTTTCCACTTCTAGGCCATTGTTGTACGTAGTGAAGTGGACCTCGTCAAGATTACAAACAAAATTATAATCTTGACGAGGTCCCGGAAGATTTTGGGGAGGCCATGGCGCAGCGCCCATTTATCCAAAGTGTAGTTCTCTCCCAGCTGGTCCAAGCACTAAGAGAAAAAATGACGATTCAGTGTGCAGATGGCATTGTCTGGAAACACTTGCATTCCCCAAATTCAATATACTTACAATATGAAGCAAAAGCAACTGATCTAGGAACCTAGAATCTGTTTACTCATCGTACATCAATGACAGAGCAAAGAATCATTCTTAAAGTGGGCACTAAATACAAAGTGAATTTGTCAAAAAAATAAAATAAAAAATGTTGTTGGACACCAGAAGAGGATCAAAGAGGAGAGAGCATGTGAGGTGTAGCGATGCCGTTTTGCATTGTGTGCGGTGTAATACTTCATCTCTTTGGAGTTTGGACTTTTTTTTTTTGGGTATATTTGTATAAGTTTAGCATTTAAAATGATCAAAAATATAATTTTTCTTTAACTATCCCTATAATAATAACTAGGTACTTTAACATGTAAAATGACCAAAAGACAAATCCTTCAAACATTTTAAAATTTTTAGGCAGACATTTTTGTCATAGTGAGCTAAATATACCATATTAATGGAAAAAAACGTTGGAGCAACAGGTGGGCATCAGCTCACCGGTACCAACTCCTAGCTCTGCCAGAGGAAGTTTACGTTGGTTAAAACCCCAATAGGTTGGAGTGAGCATAGTGAGAAGAGAAGAAAACCCTACCGTCTCTTTCTTTCAGAAAACTCTACCGCCGCCCTTTCCTCCTCTTCAGCTTCCATGGCTGTGAGGATGGAAGGGGAGGCCCTCCCTGTACTCCTTCTCCTTTTCTTCCTCTATATGGCATCCTCTCCTGCTCCCTCGGCACTCCATTTCTGCCGACTCGCGCCGTCGCCCATCATCGACTTCCTCATCGCGCCGATCATCCATTCCCCCACAGATCGGTACTCCTTCGGCCTCAAGGTTCCGCCCCCTCCTTCTGAAATCCTTAGATCTGAGATTTGTTCTTAGATCTGTCGTCATCGTTGTCGGATCTTTGATCCGGTTGGTTTGGTTAGATTCATCCGATGTTAATCAGAAATGGAGAACTTGTGGCTTGAAGATGCCGGATTTGCGAGAGTTGGAAGATGCATACTCTCTTCGAGCTGCGGATCGTTTCGATCCGGCCTTGGGAGGACCCTCCTTCAGCTGTTGGAGCTCCGATGAAAACCGCGGCAGTAATGTAAACTGCCATCTAAAGCGGCCTGCATGGCTCTCTCCCCTGTCTCAGTGGGAGCTAGGGATATGGTGCAAGAAATTGCATCTTCTCGTCTCTGGCTACCCCTTTAATTTGGTAACCCCAAATACGGGTAGCCCTTATGTTTACCGTGCTTTCCTCCAAGGCCATGTGGGCCATTTTCCAAGACCATCCGTTTGGATGCGTTGTCTTAGTTGTTCCAAGAATACCCGTTTGGGTTTCGCCTTAGGTTGTAATGAGTAACGTGTTTTAATCAAAATTGCTTGGAAAAAGAAAAAAAAAATCCTAGCTCTGCCTCTGTGCAAACAGAGTTGCTCATTTTATGGGGCCTCTTATCGTGCTTCTAGCTGAGAACTCTAAACTGCACCCATTGAATAATTACTCCAATTACACCAGTAGCCATCCGATCTTGCTTTCTAAATTAAAACTTCTATTCCTCCCAAGGACGGACCACCCCTGCAACCGCACCACCCAACTTTTTTGGGATTTTTTTTTGGATAATGGGTAAAATATTTAGAATGTAACAAGATTGCCACTATATTGTAACATTACTTTATTAGGGTTTCATTTTATTGTGTTTTTTTACTCTTTGTGCCACCGGCTGTCATAGTCTTCGGCTTTTTCATTCTGTTGCTCTATCTTCAACCTTTTGAATTTCAAATCCTAAATCTCCAGAATACAAAAAAAAAAAAAAAAGAATATATCAAAGTTAGTTTTTTTTTTTTAGTTTAGATTCTTATAGTATGTTAACTTATACGTGATTATTGTACTCATACAATTAATAATCACATTAGTAATGCATCTATACAACAAGAGTTAAGCTTCTTTTATGCAAGATTAGTAATTTATTGTTGACTAATCTTACCAAGTTAAATATAAATAGTAAAATTATATGTTTGGGAGATAGTGATGCTTATAATATGTTTTTGATTATTTATGTTTTATGTGAACTTTGAACCTTCTGAATTTTTTTATGTTAGCTATCAAATTTTTTTTAATGATTTTTGATACCCTCCTATTAGATTTTTTTTGGCTTCGCCCCTGATTTTTCCTAGCCAATTGCCACAGAGTAGTGACAGTAAACACAAGCTTGCCTGTTACAAGCTTCCCTAGTGAAACTTTTGACAAGCCACAAGGTTTAAATATAAAGGAGGCCTTCTTCATTTCCTACCGCTGGTTGGTAGTAAAATCTTCCCTGGAATTTTTTAGTTCTTGTTGGTGCAATTGATTCTGGCTAGACTGATGGAGAAGTTTGATGCCGCAAAACCATGAGATGAGCCAATTCGTATCACTGAAAGCTTCGGACTGACCCCCCCACCCCCCACAGAGTCGCTCCACTTGCTGTCATTACTCACGCCCACACTTGTCTCCACACCTGCATCAAGAGATTATCGACCAAAAACAAAGAAATGTGGAAGTATTGGACAAGTGAATGATATGCTGAATGTGCAGATGACCGACAATCTAACGGGCTTCGATCGAAGTTGATTCATCCTAATGGTTCATCAGCAATGTTTGATCATTGCCAAAATTCCATTAAGTTTATGTGTATTGTGTCCTTATAAAGCCATGTGCCGGAGATTCTGGTGGTTCAATTTTGAGCTGAAGTTGCATGCAAAAAATATTTTATTTCTAGGAGTTCAAACATGTCCTGAGACCTATATGCTGGAAAAAGTGATCAGACAATGAAATTATCTCATCAATTCAATTTTCTTTGAGAAGCCAATACTATATCAACTACTAGCAAGATCAACGCTCTTCTACGATCTACAATCGCCTTGAGTATACTTTGAGATATTATTGAAATAATCTACCCCTCCTTTGCGTCAGGTTGTCTTTCATGGCCAAATGGCATAAGCCCTTTATCCCTTGGCTTCTACCCTTTCTATTTTGACCTTGATGTGATTTATCGAACTCAAGGGTGAGATGACAGGCCATGGAGAGCCCTAGCTGAACCATGTCAATTGTTTGACAAAGAATCAGACAATTGCAAATAAAGTCATACAAGACGTTCGTGTGGATATATCAGGTAAGTATACTGCTATTACATAAAAATGGTCACATTACGCCAAATCTAGCTCTGACCTACGGTTTCACTTACCTTGTACAAAGAGTCCAGCATTTTATTAGCTGGAGAAAATACGTTGCAACAAATTAGCATCCAATTAGGTTAACCTTGTTGTTATCGAATTAGGTCGAGCCATGTTTATTATCAGATAGAAGATAGCAGTTAGGCATGGTCGACGATCAAATTTGAAAACCTAAAGCACTTATTTCTACTTGGCCACCTTGCAATAAATTTGCCTAACAATTGTCATGTTTCTAGAGTTGTGATCTATAAGTTTAAGTCACCATTCTGCACTGCCATTCCCCTATACCACCCAATTTCTAGAGTCATGGAGTTCCTTAATTCGTATGCCACGGCTACGACAGCTGGAAGTTTTGCTTTTCTGGTCTGTCTACACTATGTGCTATGGAGAAACATTAATGGTCGAAAGAAAAGAGCGCCTGCAGCCGCTGGTGCGTGGCCCTTAGTTGGCCATCTCCCTCTTTTAAGTGGCCCTCAGCTGCCTCATGTAGTGTTAGGGTCCATGGCAGACAAGTACGGACCAATCTTCAGAATCAAGCTTGGTGTACTTCAAGAATTGGTCGTGAGCGATTGGAAGATTGCAAAAGAGTGCTTTACCACCAACGACATGGCCTTTTCTAACCGTCCCAAGTCGGTAGCAGTGGAAGTTATGGGCTACAACTATGCCATGTTTGGTCTTGGCCCTTATGGAAGTTACTGGCGTCAAATGCGCAAGATAAGCATGCTTGAGCTTCTCTCCAACCACAGGGTTGGGATGCTTGTACACGTTCGTGAATCAGAAGTGCAAGCATCCATCAAAGATATCTATGATACCTGGAAGAAGAATGAAGGTGCAACCAATATTCTAAAGATGGAAATGAAGCCATGGTTTGGGAGATTAACCCTAAACATGGTCGTTAGGATGCTTGCCGGGAAGCAAAACTCATGCGATGAGCACGAGAGTGCTCGAACTCGTGAGGCCTTGAGGGGGTTTCTTGAATTAGCGGGCACATTTACAGTATCTGATGCGATTCCTTGTTTGAGATGGTTGGATATGGGAGGATATGAGAAAGCCATGAGGAAGAATGCTAAAGAGATTGACTACTTTCTTGAAGGTTGGTTGAAAGACCACAAAAGAAAGAGAGCTTCTGGTCAGGTAAAGGATGAACAAAAAGATTTCCTGGATGTTATGTTGTCCACTCTTGAAGGTGCTTCCTCAAAAGATGATGGGGGCTTTGATGTAGACACCATTATCAAATCTACATGCTTGGTACGTACTTCTATCTCTATGTTTTGTGTAGCTGCCAGCTTGAAATCTTTCCAACCAGTGATTGAGCATATTAACCTATGCGGGATCCTAGCATTAGCCATCGTGGTTCATCTTGACTGGGGAGATGTTAATATAATCTGTTGCCAAATGTTTTGCATTGTATTACTAACCAGAGACCTATTTGTCACCACTTGACGACAACCGTTTAGAACCGTGGAAACGTTCTATCCTCTTGCCCAATTTCTCCATCTCTGTATGCTACCATTCGATTGAAACCTCACCCGAATGAGAAACCGTCATTTTACTGGTTTGTGAGCGGAGCTTTGGCTCTGCTTGGTTTTAGCAAATTTCATGGTCTAGAAATTGTTGGCACATTATGACCATGGCATTATCACATTTATGTGAATGTAAAAAAGAATCAACAAAAATCATCTAAAGAAACGAGCTTTGGCTCTGCTTGCGCTTAACTCGCCTATTTACTTGTCTAAAGTTTCACGTCTGAGATCGTCTAATCTTCTAAAGAAATGGAAAATCTAATATTTCTTTGACGCTGATATTAGTTTTTTCCTATCTCCCAAAGATGTGAAGTTTCACTTGAACATTCCGAATTGAACATGTGAGGGGTGAAGATGTTTCAGTTCAATTAAAGCTCAGGTCAGTACTTGATTGGAAACTCTGTACATGATTGGCAGGTATTTTTAACAGGAGCCACCGACACTTCAACGGTGACTTTGACATGGGCTCTGGCGTTGCTGCTTAACCACAATCACGTCCTGGAGAAGGCTCAAGCTGAACTAGACAGCCACGTGGGAAGGAAGAGGCAAGTGCAGGAGTCAGACCTGAAGAACTTAGTGTACCTGCAAGCCATCATCAAGGAAACACTGCGCTTATATCCCCCTGCTGCACTTCTGCCAGCGCGCGAGTCCATGGAGGACTGCATGGTAGGAGGCTACAACATCCCCAAGGGCACTCGCCTGGTGGTAAATCTTTGGAAGATTCATCGCGACCCTTCTGTGTGGTCGGATCCCTGTGAGTTTCAACCGGAAAGATTCTTGAAAAGTCACAAGGATTTCGATGTCAGGGGCCAGCATTTTGAGTTGATTCCATTTGGTAGCGGTAGAAGAATCTGCCCCGGCATTACACTAGGCCTCCAGGTGGTACACTTTATCCTGGCTAGTTTGATTCACGGATTTGAGATCAAGAAACCATCAGATGAACCAGTGGACATGACTGAAAGCTTTGGAATGTCGAACATGAAAGCCACCCCACTTCATGTTGTTCTCGCCCCCCGCCTGTCTTCTTACCTGTATGAACAAATTACGGGGTAAAATGCTCTTTCATCGAGTAATAAAAAAGAACATCTGCTGTACTGGATGCTGATATTAGTGTTAAGACGCACTGCAACACTAGATAAAAGGTCTTCAGGCCCTAATTAATAACTTTGCTCTGTTACTTTGCAAGCATCAATTAGGCTACCTTCCAGTCTGCTTCCACAATTTTAAGAGTTTTATCAATAAATATTTTATGAAAATGCCACTAGTAGTTTTTTATTTCACTCAATGGTTATTACACAATCGAGGCCAAATTCTTCTCGTTGCCACTTTCTTTCTTGACAAGAGTATGTGCCACTCTTGTAACTTTTTAAATGAGGCTCCACTTATCTTCTCTTTCCCATCGTCGAAGAGATGAATGACAATTGCCTTTTCTAAAAATAATTTTCACTCGCATTATACATAACTTCCTTTGCATTAAGTACATGAATAGTGTCCCTAAAATTACAATAATTTTTTTTTGAAAATACTTTAATGGCAGAAATGAAGGGACTAAGATACAACCAAAACTGAAAAAAGGGGGGGGGGCGCTGGGCTTTGCTCAATTGGATATGTGACTGCCAAAAAGTTACATTTAAGACGTCAACGTCAGGGCTGCGATGGTCGGTTCCCCGGTCAACTAGCCGCCGTTGTGGGACAGCAGACACTTGGCCGTTAAATTCACTCCAAATTGACTTTCAAAGCTTTGATGTATCCCCCCCGCCTAACTTGTGCAATCTAGAGTGTGTTTGGAACGGATGAGATTTCATTTTAAATCTTCAAATTTCATTGTTTGAAATATTAAAAAAAGAAATTGGAATTGAATTTCATGGGATTTGACTGAATTTATTTTAATAGTGTGAGATCCGATGAAAAATGGTCGGATTTCATGGGATTTTGATTTACTCGAATTAAAAGTAATTATTTATATATCTTACCCTTTTTTTCTGAATCTTTCCAACAAATGAACCCACCACCACCATCTTCATTGCCGCTACCGCAACACCACTTTTACTACCACAACCGGCACCACTACTACCACCACTACTGCCACCATCACCGCCATCATTACTATCGCCACCACCACCGTCGTCGTCACCACCACTACCACTGTCGCTGCTGCCACAACCACCGCTAACACTACCGCCACCACCACCACAGCCACCACTACAACCACCACCACCGTCACTGCATCCTTTACCACCACCATCACTACCGCCACCACCAGTACTGCCACAACTACCGCCGCCGCCACCACTATTGCCACCACCACCACCGCCGCGAGCACTGCCACAACTACTACCGGCGCCACCACTACTGCCACCACCACTGCCACCACCACTGCTACCACAACCACCACCACCACCACAGTCGACGCCACAGCCACCGCCACCAATAATGCCACCACCACTACCGGCCCCACCACTATTGCCACCACCATTACCACTGCTACCACCACTGCCATCGCCGCCACCACCACCACTATTGCCACCATCACTACTGCTGCCACCACCACCACCACCAGCACCGTCGCCACCATCACTACTGCCACCACTGCTGCCAACATCACTATTGCCACCGCGCCGCCACTACTACTGCCACCGGCATCACTATTGGTGTCAGTTGTCGAGCACCAATTACACGTTGTTACACCTCAATACCACCACTACCATCATTACCATCACTTGACCACCCCACCACTTCCACCGTTGATGTTGCTACCCCGTGCAGTGTTGCCACCACCACCACCACCACCATGTGGTGGCACTAGCACACTTGAAATCACTTACCGTAATTTATTTTTCATCGTAAGTCAAGGATATAATTGTCTAAAAATTTATAACATTTCCATTTCCTCTGTTCTTCAAACACAAAATTGGAATTCCATGATTTGAATTCCCTTTCGTTCCAAACAAAAAAAAGTGAATTAAATTTCAAATCCAATTCCAAATATGAAATCCAATTCCTAAAAGAATTGGTTCCAAACGGGCCGTTAGCACATGTGTGTTACAACTTAAAAAGACCTTTCAGTAGGGCTTAGCACGATGGTTGAAACACTTTTTAGAACGATAACCATAAGATGAGGTATTGATGGACATCACTTTGTTGTAACCAAAAGAAATCAAAGGAAGAAATATTCTCCCAAATATGTGTTCATGCCCCCTAAAGATGAAATTTGGTGTCACGTTTGTTATTTTATGCGCTACAGATAAACTTTTACGGTTTTACTCTTGTCCCCATGTGACAAAACAAAGGAATACAAATTAGAGAAAAATAATTAAGGACAAATTTTAGCTTCAAGGGATGCAATCTTTTAATGTAAGACTAGTAAAGGATCACGTGCTTTGCATATTATATAGAGATTTAAAACAAAAAAATTATAAATCTTGATAAAAAAATACAATTAAAATTAACTATTACGATTATTATAATTACACCATAATAAGTAAATCAGTTATTAACTGTTAACTCAAGGCTCGAAGTATGAAAACTTATTTGCACAAAATATGATCTTACTTTCATACTTGAATTGTTAAGAAACTCTTGAATGTTGCATATTACATCTTGTTATCTATGGTACACGGGCATTGTATTGAGTTTCAAACTCTTTCACAAATATTTAATTCTCACGAAATACTGCATATTTTACATTAGAATAATAAGAGTAAAGAAAGTGTTTGAGAGACAATTAATGTCAAGTATATATATTGTATTGTCCAATTTATTGTAATATATTTCTATTGCATGTATATAAGTCTAAGAAGTAAAATTAAGAAAAAGTTGAATTGTAACTAATTGATATTAACGAAAGTTCAAAAATTAACTCAAAAATTGTCAGAAGTAAAGTGTTTAACGGAGAAAAGTTATGATTGATAAATTGTATAACAAAGTTTGTAAAATGAAAGGAGTTAATTAGGAGCTTAAATGTTGAATCTTTAAAACCAATAATCAAATAAACTCAAGGGATCTTGCATGTGACATATAAAAATTCAATTGCTTAGGCAACAAATCTAGTACTTGTAACTTTTAAGAATCGTTTTAAAGTTTTTCTATCTTTCACTTTTAGAATTTAACCATTTTTCCTATAAGCATTACCATTAAAATTCAAAATACCATCACCTACGACTCTCAGTATCATTTATTATCCATCTCGTTTCGTTCTGTCTAGTGATGGCGATTCTTGTAACCCCTGCATTTTATTTTCTTTTGTTAAAGATCTCGTCTATTATAAATTTCATGTATCTGTTATTTAAATATTAAAATACATAGCAAGTCCTTTTCAAAATTTTCTATCTTAACTTTCAAATTTTGATTACAATTTGTCTAAAACTATGTTTAATCGTAATGATACCTTCATTTTTCTACATTTTAGTAAAAAAAAAAAAAACTATAGTGTACTCTAAAGTTTCTCTTGATAGTGTACTCTAAAGTTCTCCTTTATTTTTACCTACCATGACTTTGTTATCTTAGTAGTACAATAAGGCTATTAACTTAGTTGTGCATGTAATTTTGCAGATAATTACCATAAGACTTTTATTTTTAAGACAAATATATATATATATCTATCTATATATATATATATATATATATATATATATATATATATATATATACGATAATACCACATCTATTCATCTTAAAAGTAAATATATAAATGCGCGCCTGTGTGTATCCTTTTGAAATGTATATCACAAAATGGGATCCAAATCCCCTGCTATAACCCATGGTTACAGCAGGGGTGCTATACTCATTTCTGTGAGAGAGGGGGGAGAGAGAGAGAGGTAAGAGAAAGAGTAACCATGGTTACAGCCCCCTCTCTATCTCCCCCCTCTCTCACAGAAATGGGTACAGCACCATGCTGTAACCCATGGTTACAGCAGGGAATCCCAATCCCACAAAATGACATATGACATATGACATTGATACTAGATAATAGTAATGAACGAAGTAATAACAATAATTTTTACAAATTTAAGTTTTTCACCCTATATACATAAGCATTATATTTATAAATATAAATACAAACTCAAGAAGAGTTCATCAAGGATAAGATCTAACCCAGATCATTCATCGGATAATAAAACATGTATCTTCCAAAAAAAGAAAGTAAAAAAAAATTACATAGGGGATAAGGTTTTGGGAGTAAAGAAAATTACAACAACCCACTATTTTACCAAACACAAAATAAATATAAGTTCGTCATAAAAGTTTAAAAAAAATAAAGCCTAGTCAAACTTGTAGATATTCTGACTCTATCCTGATAGATGTAAATTTGCAATTATATGCAAAAATTAGTTGATGCAATAGCAAGTCCACCTTAAAAAGTATATAAATAAAGATGATAATACATGTATTCAAGAAAAGTTCTCTAAGAAGTAGGAGAATAAATGTGTTCATTTTATCGACTTTGACGTTGTTAAGCTTTAAGTTAGGTTTTCACAATGTTTTCTTTAAAGGTAAACATAAATTTTGCATCATATTTATAGGATTAGGCTAGATCCACTCCCGCTTTGGTTGAATCCAGTTCTCTTGTAACTAAACGATACATTTAAGCCCTTCAGCGACTAAATGTTTACCTAGAAATGTTTAACCTTTTCAGTAATCAGAGAGCATGCATGAATTCAAGGGTAATTCTACGGGATTTTCTTAGGATTTCTTTAATTTGTTTTTAGTAAAAGTCAAAAAAACTCTTAACTCTAGCAAAAGCTTATGTTCCAATAAAAGGTATTTGAAGAAAAAATGCTTGATATACTAATAGAAGTCAAAAGTACTCTTACTTTTTAATAACATTCTAATTCAAAATGGATATTTAATGAAAAAAAAAGTTTTAAGTTAAAAACACATTTAACCACCATTAATCTTATACAAAGATTTCAATTAAAAAGCTAGGACATCTTAAGGTGGGGGGCGGGGAATGAAATAAAAAATAAAAAAAAAAGAGTTTCTGGTAAAAATGTTCAATTTAGTTTGGGTATATTATATTATTCCTTAAAGGCGGTTTTTTCTTTTTGTTTAAAAAGAAGCCAAAACAAACAAATTAACAAAATCGTATATTCCAATAGGGGTAATTAAAGAAAAAAATATTTAATATCTTATGAGAAGTCAAAACACCCTTATTTTTTAGTAACACTCTTATTTACAATTGCGTGATAAATGAAAAACATTAAATCAAAAGTCAAAATAACTCTTAAATCTAACAAAAGCATAGATTTCAATAAGGGTATCTTAAGGAAAGAGACTTGACATCTTATTAGAAGTCAAAAATACCTTCATTTAAAAAAAACACTATATATTCAAAAAGGAAATTTAATGGAAAAGAAAATGTTAAGTAAAAAACATCCCTAATTACCTTTAATCTTATAAGAAGACTTCAATTTAAGAAGAATATCTTAAGGAAAAAAAGATTAGTCATTTAAGCTCATCCGTGCTTTTATATATGTACGTATATATATAGATAAAGATATAGATAACGAATAATTGTTGAATGAAATTAGTAATATTTTTATTAAATTTTTAACAATGAATATTAGCGGCACTTTGTCTTGAAATTAACACGACTACCTCAAGTGAACGAAATGCTAGTTCTTCGAACGCATTGATCTCGGGCTATGGCATGCACGGGCTTGGAAGAGAAGCACTTGAAATCTTTACACGAAAGAAAGAGGAAGGTGTTGAGCCAAACCACATCACTTTCACGTATGTGCTTTCTGCTTGTAGTCACGCGGGACTTATTAATGAAGGTAATAATGAAGCAAGTGAATAATGTTTGGGAAGGCATATCAATCAAGATTAGGAAATTAGATATAACGATCAGCAGTATCACTTATCTGCCATCATTTCTTCCTATATATACCCTTTAGTTGTGGCATATTGCTACAGGTAGAAGGTGATTCGCAGAATTGGAATAGTCATCTGTGATACCAGAGGCAAAACATTATGCTGCATGGTTGATATGCTTGGTCGAGCTGGGCGCTTGCATGAAACTTATGAATTGATAAAAGAGATGCCATCACAACCATATGATGCGGTATGGGGTTCATTGCTTTTGGCCTGCAGGATATACAGACTTGGGGAAAGTTGCAGCCAATGAACTTTTCCACCTTGAGCCAGAAAATACTGGATACTATGTGCTAATGTCAAATATATATGCAGCATCAAGCAAGTGGAAAGAAGTTGGAAAGCTAAGACAATATATGAAGAACAAAGGACTGAGAAAGCCTGCAGCCTTCAGTGTGATTGAGTTTGGTGATGAGGTTTATTGTTTCCACACAGCAGACCAATTAAATCCCTTCAGAAGAGATATTTATGTAAAGGCAGGCTATATGCCAGATCGGTCTTGTGTCCTGCACGATGTGGAAGAGGAAGACAAAGATCAAATCCTCATCTGTCACTGTGAAAAGCTAGCTGTGGCTTTCGGCCTTATGCAGATTGAACCAGGATTAGATATTCAGATAACCAAGAACCTTAGAGTTTCAATGATTGCCATTCAGCTCTTAAGATCATTTCAAATATTTATGGAAGGAAAATCGTGGTGAGAGATGCAAATCGATTTCATCACTTTCAAGGTGGGTCGTGTTCATGCAAAGATTACTGGTGAACTATCACGCTGCATGCAAGTGCTTTGCCGGTGATTCATAGTATAATTGAATTTGAGAGATGCTGTCAAATTCGTTGATTCAACAAAAGATGCATGATATGGCTCCAAGAAATTAAC
Source organism: Escallonia rubra (assembly GCA_033065855.1). Classification (NCBI taxonomy): domain Eukaryota; kingdom Viridiplantae; phylum Streptophyta; class Magnoliopsida; order Escalloniales; family Escalloniaceae; genus Escallonia; species Escallonia rubra. The sequence continues at coordinate 580,870 of JAVXUO010000422.1, forward strand.
ATTCTGGGCAATGCTGCAAAACAACAATCCAAGGACAGCAGGGGAGTATACGAGGCACGGTAGTAGGCGACTTCTGGAAGTCATATTCTTTCCGACATGTAATATTATGTTCACCATCTGCGCAAAAGGGGAGTAAATGAAGCACGGTTTGACGTTCAGAAAACTAGTAAACAAGCAGCTTATTGGAGCAGACCTTTGTCAGCTTTGCCCGAAAACATCTGTCAACCAAACTTTGGTAGATTGGAATTTGGAGACTTTAATTGTGAAATCTGGCTGTGTTAGAGGCGTGATTCCAATGTCAGTTGATCGAATGAGTGATTTTATGCTGGAGAATTTGGTTCGTCAACTTGGGTTCATGGAGTTGAGTTGGGCACGATAGAGAAATACGAACATGACAAAGAAATTTAACCACAACAATGCTTTCTAATCATAATGCATTTGACTGGTTTTTCTGCGTATAAAAGAGCACATTAGAAAATCTTTTATGGTTCTTTTATAAGTTAAACGTCATCATTCTTAGACGTACTGAAGATTTTGTGGGCTTTGATATCACCACCAACTTGACCATCTATTTAAACCGCCTCCCGTTCGGTTTTGTTTGTGCATGATTCCGATCAGTATCACTTGAAAACAACGCTTCGCTTGTCGGGTGCACCCTAATGCAACCATTAAAAGTCCGATAACTCTTGAGCCTCACTCGCACCAACATAGAAAAACTCCCAGTACCAGAACTCGAGGGCAAGTGGTGTTGTGGCTCCTCGTGGGGCTAACTATTTACAGTTGATTATGTGTCCGGCAAAATATAGATCAGTTAAATCCTTTAACTAGAGCCCAAATCTCACTCCCACATATCTCTACTTTCACTGACCCTTCTCAGATCCCTTGTTTCCACAAGAGGCACAAATTTTCGTGTGTCAAAAAGGCCGCCATTTCAAGGATTCCAATTAAGCAAAAGCCATAGTTTTTTTTTATTTTTTATTTTTAGCAATGGCCATTTATGCAGATCCATACACACTAGCGTTTCGTAGATGAGGATGTAAGTTTCATCTTTAAGATATCGTTGGCTCGTAACGAGTGGCCGAGCTATGATTAATTAGTTACAACCCTCCACTTAATCATGTTTCCTATTTCTTAGATTACCACAAGAGGGACTACTGGACTTCGGTTCGAACATCCTTCTACTTCTTTGAAGCCATAGGCAGTAAATAGGTGACATAACACTGCTAACACTCGCACACAGTTTGTCCTCGAAATTCAGGCCCTTAAACTCACTCAATGTATACTACAAGAAAGCTTGGACATCAGATGCCCTCGGAGTTAGTCTAAGGACACAACCAGAAAAGTCTTCTACGGGAAGCCTGATTTCAACATAGAGATATTATTACAAAGGAGGAATAATAACAGAGGGAAGGAACAATATCAGATGCCCTCGCTCTAGGATTTTTTCATGTATATGCATCTTCAGGTTTGGAGGATATATAGAGATAAAACAATAACAGAGAGAAGGGGCTAGAGTTTTTGGTTGTAAATACTGCTTAATAGTAAAACCAAAGTTTGTCATATTATAAAGACGTAACTTTTATTTATTTCTCTCGCTCTCGCTCTGCGATGTATTACTTCATTGTTGGTGAATTTCGTAACAAAAATGTTATCTACAAGGCCCAGGTAGCTACTAACTCATTTTTGTCCGTCAACATTGACGGAATCTTGAAACAGCATTTTCAGATCGTACGGACTAAAGTTGGTTTAATGCATGAAAGACTTGACTTTTGAGGACTCTCCGAGTCCATTTGGTTGGCTCCACTTCCACGACCAAACATTAATCTTCCACTTTTAGGCCATTGTTGTACGTATTGAAGTGGACCTAGTCAAGATTATCAGCAAAATTATAATCTTGACGAGGTCCACGAAGATGTTAGGGGAGGCCATGGCGCCCATTTGTCCAAGTGTAGTTCCCTCCCTGGTCCAAGCACTAAAAGAAAAAATGATGATTCAGCGTGCAGATGGCATTGTCTGGAACCTTCTTTTTTGGTTCTCAATAGTTCTAACAGGAAACACTTGCAGTCCCCAAATTCAATATACTTACAATATGAAGCAAAAGCAACTGATCTAGGAACCTAGGATCTGTTTATAAGTTCCTCATTGTAAATAAGTGGCGGAGTCAGAATCATTCTTAAAGTGGGCACCAAATACAGAGTGAATTTATCAACAAAAAAAAAAAAAAAAGTTGTTGGACGCCGAAAAGAAGAAGAGAAAACATGTTGAGTATGTGATGTAGCGATGTCGTGCTGAATTATGTGCAACATGTTGAATGTTAGCTTCATATGTTTGGAGTTTGGACATTTTTGGAATTTTTTTTTTTTTTGGATAACGGATAGACATATTTAAAATGTATACATGACTCCCACTATATTGTTACATTAATTTATTAGGGTTTCATTTTATTGTATTTATTACTCTTTGTGCCACCGACTGTCATAGTTTTTGTCTTTCTCATTCCCTTGCTCTATCTTTATTCTTCCACATTTCAAAATCTCTAGATTACAAAAAAAAAGAGTATATCAAGGTTATTATTATTATTTCTTTTTAGTTTATATTCTTATAGTATGTTAACTTATTCGTGACTATTGTACTTATACAATTGATAATCACGTTAGTAATACATCCGTACTATAAGAGTTAAGCTTCTTTCATGCAAGATTAGTATAATTTGTTATTGGCTAACCTTACCAAGTTAAATATGAATAATAAAACTATTTGTTTAGGAGATAGTGATGCTAATTATAATATGTTTTCAATTATTCATATTTTATGGAACTTTGAACCTTCTGAAAGTATTTATGTTAGCCATCATTTTTTTTTTATAATTTTTTAACACTCCCAATTAGACTTTCCAGATTCGCCCCTATTTTTCCTAGCCAAATAAAAACAAGCTTGCCCACTGAAACTCCTGGCAAGCCACAAGGTTTAAATGTAAAGGAGGGCTTCTTCATTTCGTACCGCTGGTTGGTAGTAAAATCTTCCCTGTAATTTTTTAGCTCTTCAGGTGGTGCAATTGATTCTGGCTAGAATATTGATGGACAAGTTTGACGTGGCAAAAGCATGAGATGAGCCAATTCGTATCACTGAATGTGGAGATGACCGACAGTCTAACGGGCTTCGATCGTAGTTGATTCACCGTAATGGTTCTTCAGCAATGTTTGGTCATTGCCAAAATTCCCATTAAATTTATGTGTATTATGTCCTTATAAAGCCATGTGCCGGAGATTCTGGTGGTTTAATTTTGAGCTGAAGTTGCATGCAAAAAAAAAAAAAAATCTTTCTAGGAGTTCAAACATGTCCTGAGACCTCTGTGCTGGAAAAAGTGATCAGACAATGAAATTATCTCATCAATTCAATTTTCTTTGAGAAGCCAAATTCTATATCAACTACTAGCAAGATCGACGTTCTTCTACGATCCACAATCCCTTTGAGTATACTTTGATATAATATTGGAAGGAGTACAAATAATTTGCTCCGTCAGGTGGCCTTTCATGGCCAAACGGCACAAACCCTTTGTCCCTTGGCTTTTACCCTTTCTATTGTGACCTTGATGTGATTTTTTATCGAACCGTCACAAATCATGTCAAATGTTTGACAAAGAATCAGACAAGCAAATAAAGGTCATGCGGGAGTTCGTGTGGATACATCAGGTAAGTATCCTGCTATTACATAAAAAAAGGCCACATGATGGTCATTATGCCAAATCTCTTACCTAAGGTTTCACTTACCTTGTACAAATAGTCCGGCATATTATTTGCCGGAAAAAGTACGTTGCAACAAATTAGTATTCAATTAGGTTAACCTTGTTATCCGATCAATTAGGTCGAGCCATGTTTATTATCAGATAGAAGATAGCAGTTAGGCATGGTCGACGATAAAATTTGAAAACCTAAATCACTTATTTCTACTTGGCCACCTTGCAATAAATTTGCCTAACAATTGTCATGTTTCTAGAGTTGTGATCTATAAGTTTAAGTCACCATTCTGCACTGCCATGCCCTCATACCACCCAATTTCCACGCTCATGGAGTTCCTTAATTCGAATGCCACGGCTACGACAGCTGGAATTTTTGCTTTTCTGGTCTGTCTACACTTTGTGTTACGGAAAAACAATGGTCGAAAGAATAGAGCTCCTGCAGCCGCTGGTGCATGGCCCTTAGTTGGTCACCTCCGTCTTTTACGTGGCCCTCAGCTGCCTCATGTAGTGTTAGGGTCCATGGCAGACAAGTACGGACCAATCTTCAGAATCAGGCTTGGTGTACTTCAAGCATTGGTCGTGAGCGATTGGAAGATAGCAAAAGAGTGCTATACTACCAACGACAAGGCCTTTTTGAACCGTCCCAAGTCGGTAGCAATGGAAGTTATGGGCTACAACTATGCCATGTTTGGTCTTGGCCCTTTTGGAAGTTACTGGCGTAAAATGCGCAAGATAAGCACGCTTGAGCTTCTCTCGAACCATAGGGTTGGGATGCTTGAACAGGTTCGTGAATCAGAAGTGCAAGCATCCATCAAAGAATTGTATGGTACCTGGAAGAAGAATAAAGGTGCAACCAATATTCTAAAGATGGAAATGAAGCCATGGTTTGGGAGATTAGCGCTAAAAATGGCCGTTAGGATGCTTACCGGGAAGCGATACTCATGCGATGAGCATGAGAGCGGTCGAACTCGTGATGTCTTGAGGAAGTTTCTTGAATTAGCAGGCACATTTACGGTATCTGATGCCTTTCCTCATTTGAGATGGTTGGACATGGGAGGATATGAGACGGCCATGAGGAAGACTGCTAAAGAGATTGACTACTTTCTTGAAAGTTGGATGGAGGAGCACAAAAGAAAGATAGCTTCTGGTCAGGTAAAGGATGAACAACAAGATTTCCTGGATGCTATGTTCTCCACTCTTGAAGGTGCTTCCTCCAAAGATTATGGGGGCTATGATATAGAGACCATTGTCAAATCTACATGCTTGGTACGTACTTCTATCACTATATTTTGTGTAGCTGCCACTGTTAATGTTAAATTGTTATGTATATATAGCTCCATAGGTCCTAGATAAGCTAGGCTCTTCCTCTCCACCCAATCCCCTCATTCTGCTCTCTTCTGCTCTCTAAATAGAGCTTTGTATCCACCATTTCTATTACACCAAGAAATGCATCCTTCTCTTCCTCTCTAATATCATGTAACATGGTATCAGGTGGTCTCTTGGAATCGGGCCACCACCAGTCACCACCGGTCCACTTACCTGACACCACCAGTTCTCACCTAGACCACCGGACCACCATGCCCACCACCGATAGTCTCACCAACCACCACCAACTCAAATTTGAAACTCTTTGTCTCAATCACCAAAATCAACACCTGTAACAACCACCCACAACCTCCATTACCGTGCCACCAAAACCTGTAAGAACCATAAACCCACCATCTGTTCTCACCAACACCTGTACGTACTGGCGACACCACCGCTATCTAACCGACGGCCTCAAAATTCTGGCCCACGACCCAACATCTGAAAACAACCAACCAATCTGCCACGATTTGCCGCCGTGTCACTGCCGAACCACCTGCATCCAGATCGATCACCAACCGTCGATCATCACCGGTGCATCTACCAACCGTCACAGTGTCCAGATCAATCACCTACCGAAAATTGCCGGCGCCGGTCTCATCACAGTACCGCCGGCGTCTCTGTCGCCACCGTAACACCGGCTTCAACACCAAATCACCACAACCCCACGGCTACCCAGCACCGCCGCACTGGTCACTCACGACCACCACTTCGCCGCCTGACCCACCGGCGTAGACCATTGCCGACCACCACTAGATCGGCATCACCACCGACCAATCTGTCTTGGTGCCGATCTGACCTCGCCGTTGTGATCTCATCGATTACTGCTGGCGCTGAGATGGACTAACGGTGCATCTCCACCCCAGATCGGGCCTCTGTTGTCCACCGTCAGAATCACCACCGGCACTAACCCATGGCCAAACTTTTCCTCCTATCAAAAACTGAAGTAGAGAGATATTTCACCGACCTGACAGAGATATCTAGATATCTTTATATTAACTCTGCTTCCATTTGGCCAGTCACTAACAAAAAAAAAAAAAATTCCCAAAATATAACAAAGGAATTTTGACGGAAGATAAAGTCAAACCACGGTCAATGTAATCCTTTCACCTCTGCTTAACATAGCGCACACGATCTGTCGATATGCTATTTTGAATATCGTTTCCGCTATTGACCGTGACTTGTCACCATCGGCAATCACTCATCCTTGTCCCCTGTTATGACTTTCTCGACGCCATCGTCAAGCCAACGACGACTGTCTCTCCTATTGCCGAACATCAAGACACCATACTTGTTGTGCCTGTCAAACCACCATAACTCCACATCACTACCAAATTGGGCCCACATCACCGCCACCATGACTCTGTACCAAATTGGACCCACATCACTATCACTTGCCTCGCATGGTCATAACCTCTCTTGTCGCCTTTTGCCATCTCCCCATCTTTGGCATTATCGCCAACTTGTTGTTCATCCAACTTCTTCCTTGTATCAATTGAACGAACAAGGGAGAGAAAGGTTAGACAAAAATTGTTCGGGGGGTGAAAAGTGAGAGAGGAGAAGAGCGAGGATAGAGAGATACAAGAGATATCCGAGAGCAATGTTCACCAAGGTAGTTAGACCTCAACCCCAGGATACCGGGAATCATGCCAAGACCGTCACTCACCCTAGTCGTTGGATCTCAATCCCGAGATCACCAGGAATCATGCCAAGACCCTAACTAATCATAGTTGTTGGATCAATCATCGGTGATCATGCCAAGATCCTCACTTTACTGTGGTCGTTGGAACTCAACCCCTGAATCAACGGGAATCATGCCAAGACCCTAATTCACTATGGTTGTTGGAACTCAACCCCGGGATTGCTGGGAATCGTGCCAAGACCTTCATCTATGATCTTCAGGTCACAGTCGTCAGATTTCTCATATGGGATTACTGGACATCATCAGCCCAAGATTTTAGGTCTTTTGGTTACCAGACCTTACTTGGAATTTTTAGAATTTACTTCTGGACCTTCATTTAGTTGGGTCACTCGAAATCTTTGTTACCAGAAATCGCCCTAGGACCTCCAATCCCTTGGTCGCTGGACCTGTCCTCTCGGATCACTGGAAATCGCCCCAGGACCTCTTGTCCCTTGGTCGCTGGATCTATCCTCTAGGTTCACCAACCGCCCCAGGACCTCTTATTGGTCACTGGATTTGTCCTCAAGGATTATCAGAAATCGCCCCAGGACCTCCAATCACTTGGTCGCTGGATCTGTATTCTGGGTTCACCAATAGCCGCGTCAGGAACATTGATTTACTCAGGTATCACTTGGATCATTTGTGTTACTTCAGGATACTACATTTTCAATGCCATGAAGAGTCGCCATTCATATCACCGATCATTAACCTTCAAACTTAAGTTGGTTTCATGTCCACCACCTTAAGTTTGAGGGGGGGTGTTAATGTTAAATTGTTATGTATATATAGCTCCATAGGTCCTAGATAAGCTAGGCTCTTCCTCTCCACTCAATCCCCTCATTCTGCTCTATAAATAGAGCTTTGTATCCACCATTTCTATTAAACCAAGAAATGCAAGATGTTTCTCATTTCTCTCATCCTTCTCTTCCTCTATAATATCATGTAACACCATGAAATCTATCCAACCGGTGATACTTCGATTGAGCGCATGAACGTTATGCGAATTCCTAGAATTAACCATTGTGGTTCATCTTGACTCGGGAGATGTTAATGTAATCTGTTGCCAAATGTTTTGCATTGTATTACTAACCAGAGACCTATTTTTGTCACCATTTGACAACCACCGTTTAGAACTGTGCTATCATGCCTAACGAACATTAGGGCTTCCACTTTCTTGTATGAAAAGCTCACCCGAATGAGAAACTTCAGTTCATTGCTTTGTGGGCCGAGCTTTGGCTCTGCTTGGTCTTAGCAAATTTCATGGTCTACAATTTGTTGGCACATTATGGCCATGGCATTATCACATTTATGTGAATGTAAAAAAAAAAATCAACAAAAATCTTCTAAAAAAACAAGCTTTGTGTCACGGACCGAACTTCCCTAAGTCGAAACCGTGCGGCACTTAGCTAGATCAAGCCCCCGCTTGCTCGCTAAGTCAGCCTAACAGTAGAGCTGGGCGAAGTTGGAAACAAATATGTAGCGGAACACAAGAGGTTAGGGAAATGATTCCCAATACACTACTTGGAGAAAGCTTATAATACTCGAATACAAAGATGTCTTGGATGCCTTGGCCAAGTGAGGCCTTGGCTTTATATACTACTCCACCTCCTCAACGGACGGTGGAGATTACATGCAATCCTACAGTGTGCATTATCCCTCTAGAACCTTCTAGACTATTTACAAGCTTCTCTAATATTCTAGACTATTCAAGAATATTCTCCTACCTTTCTAGAGCTATCATCACTACTCACTACTCTAGAATATTCACACATGTACAAGATAGAATAGTGTAGAGAAGTCCGGAACCTTCCGGAAGCCTTGCCTTCTAATCGCCAAGTAAGTGTCCACGAAGCGTCCCGTAAGCGCCTAATAAGCGCCCGCATGGCGTAACCTCTAAAAATCAGCCTCCTTAGCAAACGGTCCGTGACATTTGGCTCTGCTTGCTTTTAACTCTCCTATTTACTAGTCTAAATTTTCACATTTGAGATTGTCTAATCTTCTAAAGAAATGGAAAATCCAATATATCTTTGACGCTGGTATTACTTTTTCCTATCTCCCAAAGATGTAAAGTTTCACTTGGATATTCCAAATTTCTGAATGTTTGGGGGGTGAAGATTTTTCAGTTCAACTAAAGCTCAGGTCAGTACTTGATTGAGAAAAGAATATTTTTGGCAGGTATTTTTAACAGGAATCACTGACACTTTAACGGTGACTTTGACATGGGCTCTGGCGTTGCTGCTTAGCAACAATCACGTCCTGAAGAAGGCTCAAGCTGAATTAGACATCCACGTGGGAAGGAAGAGACAAGTGCAGGAATCAGACCTGAAGAACTTGGTGTACCTGCAAGCCATCATCAAGGAAACACTGCGCTTACATCCCCCTTCTGTACTTCTGCCAGCGCGCGAGTCCATGGAGGACTGCGTGGTGGGTGGCTACAACATCCCCAAGGGCACTCGCCTGGTGGTGAATCTTTGGAAGATTCATCGCGACCCTTCTGTGTGGCCGGATCCCTGTGAGTTTCAACCTGAGAGATTCTTGACAAGCCACAAGGATGTCGATGTCATGGGGCAGCATTTTGAGTTGATTCCATTTGGTAGCGGTAGAAGAATCTGCCCCGGCATTACACTATCCCTCCAGGTTGTACACTTTATTCTGGCTAGTTTGATACACGGATTTGAGATTACAAAACCATCAGACGAACCAGTGGACATGACTGAAAGCTTTGGACTGTCGAACTCGAAAGCCATCCCATTTCGTGTTCTTCTCGCCCCACGCCTGTCTTCTTACCTGTATGAGCAAATTACGGAATAAAATGCTCTTTCATCGAGCATGAAAAAGAACATCTGCGGCACTGGATGCTGATATTAGTGCTAAGACGCACTATAGTACTACTATATATAAAAGGTCTTTAGGCCCTAATAACTTTGCTCTGTTACTTCGCAAGCATAACACAGCGACCTTCCAGGCCGCTTCGACGATTCTAAGAGTTCTAAGGCTTGTATTCTGGCCTGATAGCTTCTTTCTTGCCCAGGAATGGTTGTTTGAGGCTTCAAAATTTATGGTTTTGTTTGTGGTCAAATAAACTGCTTGCTACTTCACTCAAACAAAACTAACATCTTGAAAAACACTCCTCAACGAGAGATTTTCTTCTCCTCTGGGCTTAGTTATCATAAAAATAGTACGTCGTGCTCATGTCAACCTGAACCCACATCCACTGAACGTACATTGCCCAGAGAATCAAGAGTTACACTCGCTACACCAAAGTGCCCCATTGTTTCTTTCAGCTACCTTAGAAATTTTTATCAGAAATAACAACTTAATATAGAGTACTACATGTTGAGAAACAACCATGAGAGGAATTTTTGCTTCTCTGCCTGCATGCTCATGGCAGATGGTCCGAAGAACATGGTTCTACTAACTGCAGGGAGGGGGTGGAACCAGCCTAGCCACCCTTGAAGAGAAACCTGTAGTTGATCCTGAGAATCATACTCAAGAACGCGCATTAAGGCCTGATTAACAGGCAATTTCAAGTTGATCCTGTTTGAAGGCCTCCAAAATGCAGCAAGAGCTTATAGAACTAAGAAGCATTATGGGGAAGGTGATGAGCCTCAAGAACCACAAACTTCTATAATCGTCAGCTAATTGTAACCTCATATTTTGCTGACTAGTTAGGTTGCATGTGAGATTCACATTGGAAAGTGTTCCCAACCTATCTTGGCTACACCTATAGGCTCACTCGGGTTCAAATTCTCATGACACGTCAGCACATTCAACGGTCAACTTTTCAACGCTCACAGGCCGGTCAAAGCGACACATACTCAAGTCACGTGAATTGCTCGTGAAGCAACCTTGGTGTGCCTTGCCCCTTAAGGGGGTCTGCCACCTTGGGGGGCTCGGCCACCTTAAGGGGGTCGGCCACCTTGGGGGGTGGGCCACCTACCTTCCCGACCAAAGACCATCACTCGCGGTCGAGTGCCGTAGTCTCATTGTCGTTCGCCGCCACGCTCCGTCACCGCAACGACTGTCGCTCGCGGTCGTGCTCTGTCGCCGCAATGACCATCGCTCGCGGCTGCGCGCTGTCCATACAATGTTGGCCACCGCCTGCTCGTCATCTTCGTGACACCCGTCGCCCACGCGCCAGCTCCGCGACTCCCATGCCGGCGCCCGCGTGTCGTCTCTGCGACTTTCGTCGCTGTGACAACTTTGAGACTCCTGTCGCCCGCGCCCGGGTGCCGTCTTCACGACGACTGTTGCCCATGCACTGTCTCCAACACTCCGTCGTGCCCATGCGCCACGCCGCTGATACAGCCGTGCCCCCGGGCTCTCTGTCACATGTCGTGCCCTCAGCACCATACGCACTCCGCCGCACCCGCGCGCCATTTTCATGATACGTGCCCCAGGCACCAGGTATCGTCTCCACGACGTTCGTCGCCGTGCTTGTGCGCCACTTTCATAAACACGTGCCCCAGGCACTAAGTATTGTCTCGCAACGTTCGTCGCTGCACCCGCGCGCAACTTCCACAATACGTGCCCCTGGCACGAGTATTGTTCCGCGACGTTCGTCGCCGCTCTTCTGCGCCATTTTCATGATACGTGCTCTGGCACCAGGTATTGTCTCGCGACAGCAATCGTCGCGCCCATGCGCCACAATCATATTTCATGCTTCCGGGGGGACTCCGCTCGTAGTGCTCCGACACAAGGACCCTCCGTAGCGGGATAGGCTCGTTACCACAAAGCCATCGCCGTCATGGGATGGGCTCATTGCCATAAAGCCATCATCGTCTTCATTCCAGGGGGCTTCGCTCGTAGTGTTCTGGCACGAGGACCCTCCGCAGCGAGATGGGCTCGTTACCACAAAGCCATCGCCGTCTTTATTCCGGGGGGCTCCGCTCGTAGTGCTCCGACACGAGGACCCTCCGCAGCGGGATAGGCTCGTTACCACAAAGCCATCGCCGCCACGGCATGGGCTCGTTACCACAAAGCCATCGCCGTCTTCATTCCGGGGGGCTCCGCTCGTAGTGCTTCTGCACGAAGACCCTCCGCAGCGGGATGGGCTCGTTACCACAAAGCCATCGCCATCTTTAGTCAAAGGGGCTCCGCTCGTAGTACTCCGACACGAGAATCCTCCATAGCGGGATGGGCTTGTTACCACAAAGCCATCATCGCCATGGGATGGGCTCGTTACCACAAAGCCAACACCGTCTTCATTCCGGGAGGCTCCGCTCATAGTGCTTTGGCACGAGGACCCTCCGCAGCGGGATGGGCTCGTTACCACAAAGCCATCGCCGCCACGTGATGGGCTCATTACCACGAAGCTATCGCCGTCTGGGGTGACTTGCATGACACTAGGTACTAGCTAAGCTGCGACCATGTTCACTCACATTACTAGTGATCATTAGCGTCCCCAGGACGATGACCCACGGGTCACTCCGGGACGGGAGCAGGTCCTTGGAGGGAATCGCTCCTAGTCCGCCTGGCAGTTGGCTACAGGGGCAACCCTCACCGCTGTCAGGTTCTTTACGCGTCTCTTGACGCACCTTGTGGGATTTAGTAAGGGCTTGGATCGGTGGCAGGGGCAACGGGCTTACTCTGATCATGCTGTCATGGTGTGTTCAGTCTTCTCAGACAGGTAGAGAGATGTTATGTGAGGCAAGGCAGCACGAATTCGGGGACCAGTAGTCCAACGGAGAATCGGTACTTTGGGACCCCTGGTGACGTGTCACTCCCAAGGGACGACACATGTCGGCCAATGACACCATGATGACACATGCACACTTTTCCTTATAAATAGGGGACTTTGGGACTCATTTGGAGGATTCTCTCTCATTTGACATTTTCACTTTCTCTCTCTGAAAACTCATTCTCTCTAAAATTCTAGAGTGAAAAACACATTTAGACTTTTGACAGCGGACCCCTGATGCTACATCCCTGACTTGGACCTTGATTTGGACTGTCAACTGTCGGCCCTGTTCGTCGTCGCCCTGTCTGCGCAGCACTGCTAGCCCTCGCGGCCTGTCTGGGGAGCCTTACTCTCTGCCCTTACTCCGCCCTCACCGTCTCTCACTTTGCATACTTGGAAGCTGACTCGGATTGCAGCCTTTGTGGCACCTTCACGTAGGTACGAACTCACTTTCCTTGGCATCAGAAAGTGACCTACTTAAAAATATATTTGTCAAAGTACATTAAGACAGTAAACTTCTAAGCATTCTCATTCAATCATCTGAATTTCTTCCTTTTATAAAAAGTAACACCGATTATAGCAAAGTATAATAAAACTAATTAAAATCCATGATAACGTCTCTAATTTAATACAAAAGGAACGAGATACTTGATTTGTTCCACGTATATATTTTGAAAAACTATATGAGCATCGTCTTTGAGAGGTTGTCATTGGTTATAACATTTTCTAAGCCTTGTTTTGGCTAGTAAGAGAACGTTGATTTCTTGAAAGGTGTAGTTCAAGCTAATAACAGCCGGGTAAATCTCATTCTCCACATCGCCTCTTAAGTTGATACCAACCTTGCATCTTGGAAACCCTATTTCCACGATAACCGTGTGAAGAACATGTTATAATGCAAATATATGTCACACGGTTATGATACAAATATATGGTATTCTGGAATACAATGCACAATACAAAGACAATATTCATATGAACATCATGTTATCATGTTACTTAGGATATTCCAATAAGTTTAATATGAATTTAGAGTTTAAAGAATACGTTTGGGATTTTTGCTCCTTTGACCTTGGAATCAGCAATCTTTTTGAATAATTTTCAGATAGCATGAAGGAGTTCAAGCGTGATTGTGTAGTTTTTTCTTAGGATTTTTTATGTTATGTCTTTTGAGTAAAAGTAAACACAACACTTAATTCTGACAAAAGCTTATATTCTAATAGGGATATTTTAAAGAAAGAATCGTAATATTCTATTAAAGGTAAAAAAAACACCATTATTTTTTAACAACACTCTAAACCAAAAAGGGTTTTTTTATAGGAAAAAAAAGTTTTAAGTTAAAAAAATCCTTAACCTTTTAACCTCATCTATGCTTTTATATATAGCATAGATGAGGATTCGATTTTTCTAAGTTACAGCAATTGTAGTTGCTTTTAAGAGCCTCAAGAGTAGTTGTTTGACACAGACGTTTAACTATGAACCTATTAGGGATTTATTTTTTAAAAATAAAATTTAGATTAAATCACAAAGGCAATTCAAAATCTTTCTCAAACTATTTTTAGCAAAGTCGGATGGGGGAGTAAAAATAGTTTCAACATAGCAAAATGACAAAGAAATTTTAATGTCTTATTAAAATATGCTAAATGTTTTTTGTGTAATTAGTAGGGGTACTTTGGTACTTTACTTTATCTAATTTGATTATGAAACAATAAATAATCAAATAATTCTTTTTTTTTTTTTTTTTTTGGAACATGGTTAATTCAATTTTGCATCCTTGTCAAATACTTCAATATCAAATCATGTTCAGCTACACACACACACACATTCACACTGCTTTTGGGTTGAGCTTTTCAAAAGCACATGTACGGAAGAGCAACCAGTCAAACATTCATATATTGAAATATAATCAATTTTGAACTCACCTTTAGAAATTCGAAAATCCGAGCATCTTGACTTCACCCCACTTACGGATCCTCCTTTTGGTAATTGACCGTCTGTAAGGGGTTGCTACTGAAAATCTTTTGACTGCAGCACCCATTGTCATAAGAGCCTATAATCTTCTTATACAACGACAAATAATTATTATCAAATAAGTTTAATGACTTTTTATCAATGGTGCTAAAAAAGTACGGGTAGAAATAATTGATAAATATGTTAGCAAAAATACTACTAGCGGTATTTAGCGACACTTATTGTGCTGAAAAGTTACAGGTTGTTTCTACGCTAGAGTTAAGAGTTGAGACCAACTTCTTTCGTTGCCACTTTCTTTCTTGAGGAGAATATGTGTTACTCTTGTAACTTTTCACGTACGACTCCCATTTTTCTTATCAAATAGATGAATAGAAATTGCCTTCTCCAAAAATGATTTTCACTTCCACCGTAAATAACTTTCCCTGCCTTGAGAACACGAATATAATGAAGCTTTGCTGAAAATACTTTAATGGCATATATAAGAGTTTTTGTCCTAAATAATGCAATTTTAATACTTAATTACCTATTTACCGTATTTTGAAATTTATTTACCAACATACCACAATTTTTCGAAATCTGAGAGATTTCAAAGAAGAAAACATAATTTCGAATCACGTTTTCATTTCCTTTTTTATTTTCACCATAATTTATATAAATCAAGTTTTCTTATTTGAAATCTCCGTTTGAAACAGAGATTTTTAAAAAATACTAAATAAGTTTCAAAATTAAGTATTGAAATTGTATTATTTAAGGCAAAAACTCCATATATAAAGGGACTAAGATGCCACTAAATTGAAAAAGAAAAGGTTTTGCTCAACTATAAATATGTGACAGCCCAAAAGTTATTTAAAACGTCAACCTCAAGGGTACGAAGGTCATTTCTCCGGTCAACAAGCCGGCGTTGTGAGACAGCAGACACTTGGCCCTTAACTTCACTCCAAAATGACTTTCAAAGCTTTGATTGATGTATCCCCCCTGCCTAACTTTGTGCAGCCCCTCAAATATTCTTTATCAATTCAGTGCAATTTAGCACATGTATGTTACAATTTAAAAAGACCTTTCAGTCACCTCAACAATAACAACAAAAAAAAAATTTATCTTCACAATGAAACTTGAGATATAAAATTTTTTAGAACGATAACAATAAGATAAGGTATTAATGGATATCATTTTTTGGTCTCGGTATTATGTATTGTAATCAAAAGAAATTAAAGGAAGATATTTATGTGTACAACGTCTCCTAAAGATGAAAATTGGTGTCACATTTGTTACTTTGGGCGCTACAGATAAACTTTTACGGTTTTACCCCTATCCCCACGTGACAAAACAAAGCAATACAATTTAGAGAAAAATAAATAAGGACGAATTTTAGTTTCAAGGGATGCAATAATCTTCTAATGTAAGATAACGAATAATTGTTAAATGAAATTAGTAATATTTTTGTTAAATTTTTAAGAATGAATATTTGCGGCAGTTTGTGCATTACTAATTAATTATTTCTGTTGCCTCCAACAAATAATAAAATTAGTAAATTTTACCAATTAGCCAACAAAATAGTGAACTGAGCATCAAAGCACAGCCGTCCTGTCAGTTACTATCAAAATCTTCTACTTAAAACAGAGACCCTCTCTGTCCCAAGCCAAAATCAACCGGAGGAGATGGCCGTGACGGATTTCTTCGCCGGCGAGATCGCCACCGAGCTCCTCAAAATGCTCATCGCCATATCAAGAAAGGCTTGCCTCTGCAAGTCCACCGCCGACGATCTCATCTCCTCCATCGAGCAGCTGCTGCCCATCATCCAAGAAATCAAGTACTCCGGCGTGGAGCTTCAGTCGACCCGCCAGAGACAGCTCGACGACCTATCCGAGATGCTCCGCGGCGGCCTCGAGCTGGCCGGAAAAGTTCTCAACTCCGGCAGGTGGAACGTGTACAAGAACCTCCAGCTGGCTAGGAGGATGGAGAAGCTTGAGAAGCGGGTCTCGAGGTTCATCCAGGGCCCCATGCAGGCGCACGTGCTGGCCGACGTGCACCACATGCGGTTCGAGTCGGCCGGGCGGTTCGACCGGCTGGAGAGGCAGCTAGGGAGCATGAAGATCGGGGTGGGGCCGGAGATTGGTGAGGGGGTGGGGTGGTTAGACTTGGAGGGGGCGGTGAAGAGGGTGGATGAGGAAGCGAGGCTGGAGGGCAGTTTGGTGAATTTGGGTGCTGGGATGGAGTTTGGGAAGAGGAAGGTGAAGGAGATGGTGATTGGGAGGGACTCTTTGGGTGTTGTTGGGATTTGTGGGATTGGTGGCAGCGGGAAGACTACCTTGGCTGGAGAGATTTGCAGAGATGCTGAAGTTCACAGTATGTGTTTCTCTGCCAAGTGCATATCGCTAAAACTTCAAAACTTAGTTTAAAATTTTGATGATAGTGTGTGAAAGATTCAAAAAAACAAGGAACTTTCGTATGATTTCATCAAAGAATGCAGTTATATAAATAGTAAAATGCTAGATATTGAGTGTATGTGCTCAATTTGATTGATTGACCGTGTCTTTGCTCTTAACAGGTTACTTCAATAACCGAATACTATTCGAGACGGTGTCTCAATCTCCAGATGTGGAGCAACTGAGGCTGAAGATTAGGAGAATGGTGTCAGGGACTAGCTTCAATGGCGGTACTGATACGGTTTCCCAGTGGAGTCCAGAATGCGAGTGGAAATATGTCGCTCGAACCCTGGTAGTTCTCGATGATGTTTGGTCGCTCACGGTGCTCGAGCAGCTTCTGTTTAGATACCCTGGCTGCAAAATACTCGTGGTCTCGCGATTCAAGTTCCCATCGGTTCTTAACTGCACATATGAGCTGGATTTACTAAGGGAAGATGAGGCAATGTCCCTGTTTTGCCACTCTGCTTTTGGAATGAAGTCGATTCCTCCTGGCACTAACGTGAAATTGGTTACTCAGGTACAAATATTGTCATTAGAGCTCTGTGAATTTCTGTTCTATAGTGTTTTTTTATGCTTAATGGAATGCCTTAATTAATTGGATAGGTTGTGGACGAGTGTAAGGGGCTTCCGTTGGCTCTTAAAGTTGTTGGAGCTTCACTAAGGGACCAGCCTGAAATGATATGGAGCAGTGCAAAGAGTAGACTATCTCGAGGACAGCCTATTAGCGAGTCCCATGAAATCCAGTTGCTTGAGCGGATGAAGTTGAGTATTGATTGCTTGCCCGAGAAAGTTAGGGAGTGCTTCTTGGACTTGGGTGCCTTCCCGGAAGATAAGAAAATTCCTCTTGATGTTCTTATCAACATATGGGTGGAAATACATGATATTCCTGAAGCAGAAGCTTTTGCCATCCTCGTGGAGCTCTCAAACAAGAATCTCCTCAACCTGGTGAAAGATGCAAGGTATTTGGATTCAAATTCCGCAAACAGTGAATTTGCAGCCTTGAACTGACTTGCGCCTTTAGGGTCACAGTAGGAGCATGAACATTTGTTGATGCTCATACGACATTTCCACTCTAAAAGCCTTAGATTTTTTGATTTGGCAGGGCTGGGGATATGTATAGTAGCTACTATGACATCTCAGTCTCCCAGCATGACGTGCTGAGGGACCTTGCTCTTCACCTGAGCAACTCTGCTGACATAAATCAGCGTAGGCGATTGCTGATGCCAAGGAGAGAAACTGGAATCCCAAAAGAATGGGAGAGGAATATTGATCGGCCATTCAATGCGCAGATTCTTTCAGTGCATACAGGTACCCTCCCACATGGATTGATTTTGCATAGTAGTGCGTTTTTGTCTTATGATGTATCCATTAAAGTACCTTTTCATTGTCAATTTTGTTAGAAAATGCTCACGTGAACTACTGCTTCGCGATATAGGTGAAATGAGAGAGATGGACTGGTGCAGTATGGATTTTCCCAAGGCTGAAGTTCTCATCTTGAATTTTGCCTCCAGTGAATTTTTCCTGCCTCCCTTCATTGCTAGCATGCCTAAGCTAAGAGCGCTGATCTTAATAAACTATAGCACCTCAAATGCAGTCATCCACAACCTATCAGCCTTCACTAATATGAGCAACTTGAGAAGCCTCTGGTTCGAAAAAGTAGTCGTCCCTCGTTTACCTGAAACCACAGTACCCCTCAAGAACTTGAGAAAGATATCATTGGTTCTCTGCAAGATGAACAACAGCCTTGACGGGTCTGTGTTAGACATGCCCCATCTCTTTCCTTGCCTCTCAGAGCTCACTATGGATCACTGCATCAACTTGAATGAACTGCCATCAAGCATTTGTCGGTTGTACACACTCACGAGCTTCAGTGTCACCAACTGTGACAGCCTCGTAGAACTTCCAGCTGACATGGGTAGATTGTCTTATCTCCAAATATTGCGGATATATGCTTGTCCTAACCTCAAAAAGCTTCCACCCGGAATTGGTAACCTGCTTTGGTTAAAGTACATTGACATCTCCCAATGTGTTAATCTGGGATATCTCCCCGAGAGCATTGTTGGTTGTTCAAGTCTGGAGAAGATCGATATGAGAGAGTGTCCACATATAAAGAATCTGCCGAGGTCTGCAGGCTCTTTGCGATCCTTGCGTCGTGTAATTTGTGATGATCAGGTCTCGTGGCAATGGCAGCAGATTGCCAAGGTCATACCAGATCTCCATATTCAAGTTGCAGAGGAGTGCTTTAATCTTGACTGGCTTGTTGAGTGAATATAGTAGCTAGGTCCTGTTCTTTTAAGGATACTCCCTCTGTTGTAAATAAAAACACAAATCAGAGTGGCCTAATACGCGAGATTCTCGCTAATGTCAGGTCCAGAGAGGAGTAGATTTCCTGAGCCTTAACCCCGCGTTCCTCGTAAAGAGGCTGTTGTATATGTAAATTGTTTGTGGGAAATGGGAATTGTTCATCTCTAGCTATAGTTCCATGATCATTTCTCTAGCTGCTCCTTGGATTAATGTCATTCATCAGATGATCTATCTCTGGCCATGTTTTCTTAATGTCAAACACCTAATTATGCTAGTGAATATGCTAGAATCCTACATGCATCGAACCTAGAATGTAGTCAACCAAGGTTTTTCGATTGAGATGAGGATATGGGAACACCCAAAGAGGAGTTGGTTGGCAATCAGTACCAGTACCTTTCATTAGCCACTGACTTTGAAAATGTTAAAGGCATTCACGCGTTTCTTTGTCCTGATTTGTGAAGACCGAGGAGTCAAACAAGCAATGTAAGACGGAGTATCTCACGTAGTTCTCACTAAGCCGTGTCCAGCCCCTCCCCAACCTTAAGTAGAGTTGTCAAAAGGGCCGGGGGCCCCGCGGGCCGGCCCGTTTTGGCCCGGGCTGGCCCGGCCCTCCAAAGGAACAGTAGAAGCCCGAAAAAGGGGGCCAAGGGCCTGGGCTTGGACCAGGCCGCGATCTGGAGAAAAAATGGCCCGGCCCGGCCCGAATTGGCCCGGGTTTGGCCCGGCCCGATGGCCCGGTTTCGGCCCGATTTCGGCCCGGTTTCTGGCCCGGGTTTGGCCCGGTTTTGGCCCGGGCTATCTGGCCCGGTTTCTGGCCCCACTTGCTTTTTCAAATTTTAACTTTTCCCCCCCTTTCTTCCACCCCTTTTCCAAAATTCCACTTTTACCCCCCCAACAGCTATATAACGGCTAGTTTGGGGGGTATTTTAGTCTAACCAATTTTTTCACTCCTTTACACTTTTACCCTCCCCAACAACTATAAACGGATAGTTTGTAGGGGTATTTTGGTCTTTTGTGAAGTTTCTAAAATCTATAAATTCACACCATTTCTCTCTAATTTTTCACACCAATCTTCTTTCTCTCTTCTTACTCTCACAACAAGCTTTGCTACTATTTTCCTCTCCAATTACTACTCTTGCTAATTACTACTAATTAGTATTCTTGTTATTTACTAATTGCAAATTTCTCTCTACTCTTGATAATTACTATACTAGTCTTGCTAATTTTTTTTTAATTACTAACTCTCTAATATTTGTTACTCGTTCATTCTTTTAATTGTTATTTCTTATTACTACTCTTATACTTGTGTATTTAGTTACTCTTACAAAGTTTAGCGTGAAATATGGCTGGATTATTGAAGAAAATGAGGCGTGCATCGTCATCACGAAAAACGTCATCATCGTCGCAAGCACCACCACCAGCACAAGCGCCAGCGCCACGGCCAGCACAAACACCAGTCCAAGCACCAACACAACCATTCGTTCCTGGACGAATGAGTACAGGCTGTATGATAGATACCCAAGCCAATTGGGAGTTCAATCAGAACATTCCAGATTTTACATACACGCCTGATGAAGACCCCCCGCATTATAGTCAAGGACGCAGCTCGGTTGGCGAAGCTACTACTCCGTGGCCTAATCCCAACCCTACCTCCAGTCATGATGAAGAAGGGCCGAGCAATGCCTCCGACAACGTTCCAGACGTCCAAAGGGGGCAAAAAAGAAAGCCGAGTGTTGGAATCATTTCGACGAAGTTACGGTGGACGGCATCCGAAAAGCTCGATGTAAGTACTGTCTTAAATTATTTTCAGCTGGTAGTGGTAATGGACATCTTAACAGGCATTACCCTCAGTGTGCACCTCGACAAGGCCACGTCGAACCTACCCAAACCCAGTTATCTTTTGACGGTAGGTTATTTGTCTATAATCAGCGAGAGCAAAGAGACGGTCTCGCTGAATTTGTTATTCACGATGAACAACCCTTTTCTTTTGCCGATAATCCAAGGCACTCTAGATATATGAACTCCTACGTTCAACCTTTGTACAAAAAGGTTCATAGAAACACAACGAGGTCCGATGCACTCCGACAGTACAAGGCTGCCAAAGCACGCCTTATCGATTATTTCGATAACTTTGACGGTAAAGTTAGTCTTACTTCTGATATTTGGCAATCTCCTTATACTTTTGTTAGTTATTCTTGTGTGACCGCTCATTGGATTGATGCAGATTGGGTTATGCACAAGAGAATCATCGCTTTCAAGCACTTCCCTTATCCGCACGATGGAATGAATATTGCTACTCTTATATTACAAGCATGCACAACATTTAAAATTCTTAATAAGATTATGAGTGTTAGTTTTGATAATGCTTCTAACAATAAAGTTGCTGTTGCGGCTTTAAAGGAGACGCTTCAACCTGTACTTCAGGGTGAATTATTTCATACACGCTGTGTTTGCCACATTATTAATTTAATTGTTCAAGATGGTTTAGCTGCTGCAGGAGATATTCTTCAGAAAATGAGGGGTATGACAGCGTATGTCAATAGCTCGAGTCCGAGAACACAACAATTTAAAGCGTTGTGTGTTCAATATAATATGCCTCGCAGGAGAGCGGTTACAGATGTGGTCCACAGGTGGAACTCTACGTACCACATGCTTTTACACATTCTGGCATACCGAGAAGTCTATACGCATTTTCTACTAACTCAGTTCCCATCCGGCTTGCCAACTCAAGAGGAATGGCAGATGGCCATATACCTAGCTGAATTTTTGGAGGTATTCTACACGTCTACCAATTTATTGTCTGGTACGTACTATCCTACCTCTCCTCTCGCTTTAATAGAAATTCTGAAGATGGCTACAATGCTAACAAAATGGAGATATATAGGACCATTTAAGGATATAGTAAAAGTGATGGATGCAAAGTTCAATAAATATTGGAAGAAACTGCCTGCTATTTTTACTGTTGCTACTTGTTTAGATCCTAGGTTAAAGTTGCATGGCGTGAACGCCTCGATACATGAGATATCGAAATTAATGTCCTACAAAGCAGATGACACAACCGCACTCACAGCGAAAGTGAGCGGGAGGTTTGAGGAGTTGTTCAACCTCTATCGTAATTCTGCTGACATGCGCGGCCGAGCTACATCATCATCAACTTCTGAGAGGTATTATGCGCCATACCTTCAAGGCTTTGAACATCTAGTAGCAAGACAACTACCAGGTGAAGGTACTTCTAATTCGGGAGGTTCGTTTAATTTTTCCTCTTTTAATGAGATTGGTTTATATGCAAATACTGATCATTATTCTGATTTATCAAGGCAAGAACAGGTTAATTTTAACTTGTTAAATTTTTGGAAACAAAATCAAAACATGTATAAAACTTTATCCCAAATTGCACGGGATGTACTGCCAGTGCAAGCCTCCACGGTTGCTTCAGAGTCGGCATTTTCAGCAAGCGGGAGGGTTTTGGATGACAGGAGGAGTCGTCTTAACCCCGAGTCGCTCGAGCTATGTGTATGTTGGAAGGATTATCTTGATGCGAAATACCGCGAGCAAGATAAACCGATTGATGATAGGAAGAGCAGTGACTCGGATATTGAAGCACTTCCGGATGATTAGGTAAATTGTTTTTATTTTCCTCTTTTCATCCTTTTGGTTGACGCTGCAGATTTCTTGATCTTTGATTGCTGATATTTTGGATAGACATACATTATTATTTTGATTGTTAGAGTTTTAAGAATAATTTTTTTTCATATATATAAAATAAATTTTTACAAGCAAAAAATATATATTTTCATATATATAAAAAAATAGGTAACTTCGCCTGTTTGTTTACAAGCAGCCGGTCCCAAGCCCGGATAAAAGGAGGAGGGCCTATGCATATTTATTATTTTTCTATGTAAATTAGTATGTGTTAAAATTGAATAACATGAGAAAAAAAAAAAAGGGCCTGGGCCCAGGCCCGGCCCAAGCCCGGCCCTAAATATTGGGCTTAGGGCCTGGGCCTGGACCAGGCCTAGGATTCACTGCGCCAGGCCCGGCCCGACCCGTTTCCACCTTCCCTTGGCCCGGCCCGTTTGCAGGCCCGATGGGCTTGGGCTGGGCCGGCCCAAGCCCGGCCCTTTGACATCTCTAACCTAAGTCCTCTCATCTCCATCTATCTTATCTTTAGCCAACAAGGGTTGGTTCAGCGGTTCTCAGGATCCCAATCCAGATTTTTCACCTGGGTTCAAATCATGCTCGCCGCACTTGTTGGTGGCAAACTTCGTCCTCGCCCTGCTTCCTTGTGCGCTTCGGCCCCAACATAGGTGCGAGAATCGGGGGCTCAGATGTATGTGGCGGCCTTGTAGGTTCTCGAGGCGCAATACTCCCTGTCGGTTGGATTAGACCCTTATAGTCCAGCATTTTTTACACCCAAAAAATAAATAAATAATAATCTGCCTTATCCTCATATTGCTCTGTCTTTGCTTTAATGTGTCCCTTTCCCTCATCTCATTTAGATTCAACTTATCTCATGTAACTCAATTCAATATGGGTTAACATGCCTTATCCTCGTATTGCTCAGTCTTTGCTTTAATGTGCCCCGCTCCTCTCATCTCATTTAGATTCAACCCGTATCATGTAACTTGATTCAATATGTGTTAACCTGATTTTGTTTTTTCATTCTTTTTGGTTTAAACTAGTTATATATTTTAAAAAGAAATTTCTTCTTACTCCGGTTGCTGGCAGCAATGGCCGGAGGCAGCTACTGGAGTTGGCCGGTACATCGAGATGGCAATCAAGTCCCACCTCATCTTGATGATGTAGAAAATCAACGTCACATGCCGTAATATGCTTTTTTTTTTTTTTTGGGAATATTGAGAACTATATTACATCAAAAGATGGAGTACAAAAGTTAGGTTACAAGCTGTTGCCGAGGAAAGTTGGTTCGCATGCCACGTGAGGTGCCACAAAGGATGCAGTCTGCGTTGGCTTCCAGGTAGACGAAGTGGGAGACAGCAAGGATGGAGTAAGGGCTGAGAGCAAGGCTCCCCAGGCAGGTCGTGAGGGCTGGCAGTGCCGTGTAAGCAGGGAGACGACGAATAGGGGCGACAGTCAACAGCCGACAGTCTGCGTCAAGGGTGCAGCGTCAAGAGTCCGATGACAGGAGTCCAAATGTCTTTCTCTCACTAGAAATCCAGAGAGAATGAGCTTTAGAGAGAGAAAGTGAAATGTCCAAAATGAGAGAGAAGTCCTTGAATAAGCTCCAGAATCCACTATATATAGGCCCAAATATGCGCGTGTCATCAGCCGACACGTGTCGTCCTCCGGGAGTGACACATCGCCGTAGGGGGTCCTGCGGTATTGATCGTTCGTCGGATATGCCGGCCCCCGAGTTCATGCCGCCCTGCCCTTGCAGCGTCCCTCTGCCTGTCTGAGGAGACTGACCACACCGCGGTAGCATGGTCAGAGCAGCCCATTGCCCCAGCCTCCAGTCCAAGCCCTTATTGAATCCCACCAGATGCGTCATGAGACGCGCAGTGATCCTGGCAGCGGTGAGGGTTGCCCCTGCAGCCAACTACCAGGCGGGCCAGACGCGATGCCCTCCGAGGACCTGCTCCCGTCCCGGAGTGACCCGCGGTTCATTGCCCTGACGACGTCGATGATCAACGGTGATATGAGCGCGCATGTTCATGGCTTGATGCTCGGAGTTAGCGGTGGGTCCTCGTGCCGGGGCATTACGAGCGGAGCCCCCTGAAGCCCGTCGGGTGATTGTGCCGACGATGGCCTTAGGGTCGTGAGCCCATCCCCGTTGTGAAGGCCGGAGCCTCCGGTTGATTGTGCCCGCGAGGGCCGGAGCCCGTCGGTTGATTGAGCCGGCGAGGGCTTAAGAGTTGCGAGCCCGTCCCGCCGCGAGTTTGATTGAGCCGGCAACAATGAGCGTCGCAGTACTGAAGATAGCGGGGGTGTGTTGTTGGAGTGAGAAGTTAGTGCCGTGCAGCAGGTTCCCCCCTTCGCGCGGTAATGGAGGCCGACCCCCTTGGGGTGGCCGACCCTATTTGGGGGGACCACACCTTTGATCGCCGTCCGGATGCTCGAGGCGCGGAGTACTTTGACCGAGCAATCTTGTTGAGCGATGTTGACCGCCAAATGGGTGACGTGTCACGCCACTAGGATCTCTTAGCGGGCCCCGGGGTGCGGTCCAGAATAGGTTGTGAACATAAGCCCCCTGCGTGCGGGGTGCGCGGAGGGGCAACCCGAGCGGGCGCCGCACGCATAGACGGTGTTGGATGCACTTGGCATGGTTGCCGCTCAGTGCTTAGAGCCCGCTGCGAGGGTCGGAGCCCCCGGTTGATTGAGCGGACAAGGGCCGGAGCCCGTCAGTTGATTGAGACGGCGATGGCTTCAAGGTTGCGAGCCCATCCCGGTGCGAGGGCCGGAGCCCGTCGCTTTGATTGAGACAGCGATGGCTATAAGGTTGAGAGCCCATCCCGGATGCGAGGGCCAGAGCCCCGTCGCTTTGATTGAGACGGCGATGGCTTCAAGGTTGCGAGCCCATCCCGGATGCGAGGGCCGGAGCCCCGTCGCATTGATTGAGACGGCGATGGCTTCAAGGTTGCGAGCCCATCCCGGTGCGAGAACAACTATGGTCGACAGAACCAACCAAAAACACCAAAAAGGAAAAGTCAAAAACTAAAATGAGGCGACAAAAATCAAGGAGGTGAGCTCAGGATTTCAAAGCGCATCAGATAAGGCAAAAGGCACAGCAACCTGTACATCATCAAACCAGTGCTGCTGAAAACCAACCATGTGACGTAAACCAAAAGAAGCCAAAACTGAAGCCAAGCCCAGAACTCGATCTATACCCCTCCCGATGTGCACTGAGTGCAATAATCTGTAGTTAACTGACGAAGCAAACTGCAAGGCCAAACATTGTACACGTTGTGCAAACAAACCATAAGGACGAAGATCACGGCCTGGAAGCTGCCCAATGACAAGTGAAGGGTCAATCAAGATAATAATGTGAGAGCAGGGTGCGTAATATGTCATTTGTATCGATGTGCAAATTAAATGGCAAAGAATAGTATATTAAAAGGCAATGGGCCTTCACACTGCAAAATAGTGATGGCAATATGGGGCGTGCCGGCCCATCCCAAGTTGTACCATCCCCATTTGCACTATCCTTATATTACCCCATCTTTGATTTACTCGCTTCGGCCCATCCCATTTAGATCCATCCCGAGCCGATAATCAGATTCTATGTAGGTAAAGTGGTTTTTTTTTTTTTTAGTTCTTTTTGTTACAAGTTAGTCACATTTTTTTTTTATAACAAAATGCTACTTTCTTCTCTCCGGTTGTGGCGACCGGCGAAAGTAGCACACACACTTGGACGACAATCGGCGACAGCCGACAATGGCCAACAACTGGTTGGAGGCGGCAACTAGCGATGGAAGGCGGCCGACGATAGCTACCAGAAAGTCACTAGCGGCGGCAATGGCGGGGTAAATGTTGGGTTGGGTGGCAGCGGTCGATGACGGCTGCCAACCAAAGGCTTGGGAGGTGTGTGTGTGTGAGAGAGAGAGAGAGAGAGCAGGTAAATGGGTTATGTTTTGAAAATCTGTTTGGGTAAACGGAAAAAAGGCAAAATCCAAGTAGCCCCCTTATTTCTGCGATATCCGTTTAATATTTGTTTCAAAAGGATATTTTGTTGAACGGAACGAAACTCCAATTAGGCTCCTAAATTGCCATCCCTAATTCCAAATGCATGACTTCACACTCCAAATGAGATTTTGCAGGACTTAAAAGACGATCATCGGGGCATCCATGAAGCCAAGATGCAGTTCTCCTCCAGTCTAGCGTCTTTCAGCACAGGAAAACAAAAATTGGTTACCATGTCACCCCCATACACAGATTTGCAAGGAATTAACCCCTTGCGGCGTGGCCCCAATGAAACTCTGGCGACTCGAGCCGAAGCCCTCCAAAATGAATACCAAGATCTTTACCAGCTGATCTACCCTCTTCAGCTATAAGGTAATTAAATCCATAAACAAAACAGACAGTTTGCCTAACATGGTTTCCTTTGGTTGGTTGTATACAGAAATCAAACTTCACCGTTTCATGCCCAAGAAACAAAATCAGAAAAGAAACAACAATAAGCCATCAATTCTAACAGTGATGTTTTTGTATAATTAGCACAGGCACTGCAAGTGCACACGAAAGATACGTCACAGTTTGCCCCTACCTACCATATATTTAACATAACGCGGGAGAAAACAACGTTTCTATTTAAGCAACTCATCTAGAAGAGCTTCTAGTTGACTAGAAAATCTATCTTTGACAATAGAAAGGTACATTTTACAACAAAACCAAAAGAAAAGCAAATTTTAATCACATGTAATGTACAGGCATGTGAAGTATTTCAGAGAAATCTGCTTGGCATGTACCCATGCATCCTGAGAGGGTAACTGTAGAACTCCTCATTTCTGCTATCTCCTTTCTTGTGCTGGAAGGGAACCCACCAGGGAATACCTCTTTCTTCCCTTGTGTGCCTCGCATCTAGCGTGTTGTCCAAAAGTGTAGCGACTATCATTGCTACGGCGGGTGGCGATGAGAATATCGTATTAAATATATCATTGAACTGCAAGCATCAGATAACAACATATGTAGAACATCAGACATTTGAGATCTTCTGGAGCAGGTCCAAGTATCTCTTGTTTGCTGCAATATCATTCAATCATACTTCGGCAACTTTATTTATTTCTCAATTATTTACTTTCTCTGGTTTATAAATGAGATGGCAAAAGATGGTTTTGCTAGGCTTTGATATTTTCAAGTTGGAGAGCTTGTCCAACGATTGAAAGATTCGTAGGGGTACAATAAGTGGAAAAAGAGCTGAATATGGATAACGATAAGGCAATTGTGAAAAGACTCATCAGTGCGCGAACACTTCTTGCAAAACATGATCTCCTTTCTTCGACATCACCCTTCTCAATGTAATGTACCGCGAATTAGGACAAGTCCTCTCAAACCTCCAACATGATCTCCTTTCTTCGACATCACCCTTTTCAATGTAATGTACTACGAATTAGGATAAGTCCTGTCAAACCTTCAATGTCAGCTCTCACCATTGGAAGCATCTACTCAGTGAACAAGCACACTACTTGTGTCATTAGGCTTGGTTTGCTAGACAAAACAGTGGTGACCAAAGGGAGCTACACTGAATAAAGACTTTCACACTCTTGGATAATCTTATATGTATCTGGCTGCATATTCTTGCAAAGTACCTTGCATGTCCTGCAATACGCATTCCCAACAAGCTTCTTGACGAGGATACAAGCAGACAGTTCTGCAAAATGACATATTTGGATTCAAGTGTAAGATCCTGAGGATATGAGCAAACAATTCTCCAGAGGGAATATTGCCATATGGCCCTGCCACGAGAGAGTGGAAATCTTCAACAGAACATTTCCGTAGTCACCAAGTGCCACAATTTGGTCCCAACAACCTCTACCAGAGGATCGGATTAAATGCGAATCTAACAGGAAGAATAACTGATTGATTTACTTCTCTTTCAGTTTCTGCCAACAACATCAGGCTCTGACATCAGCAGTGCCAAAGAAGTTCTCCTCCCACAGCCTCAGAACTGAAATAAATCCCTCCCTCCCCCCCCCCCCTTCCCCCACCCTCCCTCCCTCCCCTCCCCCCCCCCCTCCCCTCTCCCTCCCCCCCTCCCTCCCTCCCTCCCTCCCTCTCTGCATTGTCTAAGCGCTCTCTCAAAGGTCCACCTGAAGCATGTTACACCTCCCAGATCTTACAGGCAACCTCCCCACCTATGACGACATGTAACGTCTGAGGGAAGCCAGAGCAATTACCGCTAACTCAAGGACAGCCAGAACAAAGTCGAAGTGGAGAGAAAAATGATGGCTTGTGATCTATCAAAAGAACCTACCTACTTCCCCTCTCAAAATGTGCCTCCCCAGTAAGCTGAATTGTGCACGAAAAATAATTTATCAAAACCAAGTAAAGGAGATTTTACTCTTGCAGCTACGTTAATGTTATGAGTTTCTTCCCGCGTTCGACATTATGGTAACTACAAAAAGGATTCACTTTAAGTTGGCTCTACAAGGGCTAAAAAATGCCAAAACGGATGAGGGCAGCAGCATTACGCCCTAATTGTAATTGGACTTCGCAGGTCTACCCAGACAGCTCACTAAAAATGAGGTTAAGGGTTATGAATTTGGTAGCCCGCTAAACAGAACCATCTATAGTAATATGGGCAAAAGCTACTATTATTGAAGCATCTCCAGTTCGAACATCAGCTCCCACGATCAAATCGATTGGCGAGGGCGACAGACACATCTTTTTTCTTCGTGAATGCTTACTTTCCTCTTTCCAGTAAAGCTAAGCTATCTTTACTTCACACCAAGCAAGTACCGATGCCTAATCTCGAGATAGAAAGGGAGAATTCTTCTTATCCGAACGGATCGCTTTGCCCAATCTACCTATATTCATGGGAAGCAACCCCCTCAGCTGCGAGCAGTGAGCCCCACTAACAATGCTCTTCTAAACCCTTAGAGAGTGTCCCCCAAGCCAATCGATTCCCAAGTTTGACAAGAGGAGGACTAGGTCATCTTAGGTGTCATTCTCAAAAAACTAGTGCAGCAATTTGCATTAACATGTTGTGCACTTCAACATGGTACACTTCAATTTTTTTTGGTTGATTGGAAAGCTTTTAGATGGTAACTTATGTAAGGATAACCTCAACACCAAAAAACGTGGAATAATAATTTAATAACGAAGGGAAGAACAACATTAATATGCTTACCCATCGGCCACCGGTTTTAACAGGTCCATTGCCAGCTAGATCGGTGTTCATAACAAAATATTGTGGAATTGATATCCCAAGGAACAGAGAGAGGCCCAGTATGTATATGTTTCGCATGGAATTGTTGTTCGTGAATTGAATGAATGTTATACCAATAGCAGCTGCAGAAAAAAATAAGAGGCAATTTTCCATGAGAAAGAAGTAAAACAAGGTTAAACTGGGCGTTTGGCAGAGAGACTCACCAACAATTCCATACAACACGCAGTATACGGCAGCAAATATTGGCAATGGAATTTGTGCAAAGAAGGCCCCAAACTTTCCTGTAAATAGGTCTTCAGAATTAGAAAACTACGGGGAAAGAAGGCAGAATCAAATCTGATGGAGGGAAGATTTAAACCAAATATGGAGAAGAAGATCATGAAAGCAGTGGATATCTGCACCACTCTTCTGCTTCCAACATGCGTTAATCCAAGAAGGCCAACATTTTCGCTGCACTTGTCATTATGGTAATATATCAGTAAGAAAAACTACAAAAACCCCTCACGTGCGAAATTATAGAAGATCTCCTATTCTCCATTTGGCAATCACTACTTAACAAATGTTTAGACAATGTCCGGGATCTACGAACAAAGGCAGAGGGTGTGGGGAAGGAAAGGAAATGGCCTACTAGGGTCTAAACAATTTGTATTCTGATACAACACAAATAAAGGTGAGCTTTAAAGTTGGTAAGCTCAAGAGTCAAGGGTGATACCAGGACAAGAAGAAAAGAATGAATAAACCCAACGCTCACAAAGCTCTATACATGACTCATTAGGCATCTAATGTATCATTTGAAATAAAATTGTCAGTTTGTCTTTCAGCAGTAAACCGGTAATATCTCAAGGTGCCCTCAATTACATTCTCTGGTTTACTCTTGCATATGAATGTGCCACATTCTTCCTAAGTAGGGTTCTTCTAAGCAGCAAAGACTGAAACAGACACAAATTCCCACATGAATACAGGAGAGCCCTATGAGTTGAACCAGGCAAAACAGGATGCATATAACGAATCAAAGAGCATCAACTCCTTACACTGATGCCGTAGTACCAACAAGAGCACCAAATATCCCATCAAGTAGCTGGCCAACACCCTGCAGTCCCGAACGAAAGCTAATAAGAAATGTGTCAACATTACACTGGTGTATTTTTAAACTGAATGAAAAGCTCATAGAGAAGGATTTGCAAAGTGGTAGAAAATGGACAAGTGTTTTAGTCTGCGCATGAACCTGAAGACCAATGCTTCGGCTAAGCACATGTGCTGGAGGAGGAGTAGCCCCAGCAAGCCTTGCAGCTGCAAAGAAGGTTCCAGTGGACTGCACTACGAATTGATATAATCATCATGAAGACAATCAAACAGGAGGTTCGCAAATACCTTTTCAGTTTTTGCACCCAGTTTAATGTGGATTTGAGCAAAACATAGTTTTTTTTTTTTTCGAACCTGAACTTCTAAGTTTCTTATCCAAAGTTTAATTTGAATCAAATTTTAAGTTAAATTTGAATAACACCATAAACTTTGAAGTTGTGTCACCAAATATTTGTGTGGCGTCATTTTAACCGACTGGGGCCAAGCCAAGGGATCCCCTTAAGAACAATTGAGCTAAAAGGAGAGTAATATATCTCGATAGTTACTGCATGAAAATATAGAGGGTGATTTATTTTGAATTTACTGCAGGTAGATTTTAAAAAAAAAATGCTATCTCTACATTCCTTCAAGAAACCAGAATCATGCAAGTCAAGAAAACAAGATCTAAGGCCGCAAAGGAAAAAAAAGGACCTCAAAATGAGATCAAAAAACAAAAATCAGGAGAAAACGCCTTACAGTGGCATAGCAACTATACCTCTGCTGACGAAACAAGTGCAGCCCCAATCATCCCGAAGACATGGCTTGCCCTGAATATAGGTGCACCCCACTGGAATGGATATGGAACTTTGATCCTACATTAAAGCAAGACCATGAGGAAATCCGGTTTGATTAAATCAAATGCAACTTGAGAAAAACCTCTACTCAATAGGGAATACCATGGAGCAGAAGACAAAAGGAAGGAACGATCTACACGGCAACTCATTTTAGTTTGCCCCTTGGCATTGTTGTAAGCACCAGATGCGGTAAGGATAGCAGCAAATGCCCAGGCAAGCCCGATACAGAAGAGCAAAGCAAACCTCTCCATTATCGAATGAGAGATTGGGTGAATGTGTTTCAGATACTGCAGCAAAACAAAAAAAAATTACAAATATAGTAGGGTATGGAAAATGAAGTTAACAAGGAAATAGTACCTGTTGGCCGACAACCAATAAAACTAGCATGGGGAGCCCAATCTCCACACAGTTGGCAAGCTGTAAAGGACACATGAGAATCATTAAAGGTCTTGCATTAATAAATTTTGGAGCCTATTTGCAGCGGAATATTCAAGGAGGAAGCACTACCTGTGGGAAGCCCCTCCCAAACAAACCAAGACCCACCACACAAACTACTGGTACAATGATAACAGGACTGAAGAGCCTGCAAGAGATATAATACTAATCATATTCCGATAATTAAGAAATCAGCAAATGAAATTTCTAAACACTTGACGCCACAACAGATGAGTGATTAAAGGTTCTGATACTGCTGACTCCAAATCTGTTACCTAGTTAAGTTTCCCCATGCCCTACTAAATCCGAGTATGATATTGATGAAGGAAGATACGATCAGGGATCCTTGAATAGCTCTCATTGTATGGACAAATCTCTACAAGCACCACACAGAAGCCATTGATAAGAGCATTCACATGAAATATAAGATTACCAACAATTCAGGAAAAAGAAAGAGATATAAATGTTAGGAAACGGCAACCTTATGTCATAAGAATTATAGCAAACAATGAAACCAATATCCTCTAAAGGAAAATGACTGAGAGCAGGTAGCCAGCAAACAAAAATGAGAAAGTTGAGGATTGAGATGACCCTTGACCACAGAGGACCAAAGAAGGGACAGCCATCTAAGATACCTGGTATGGCCACACGTGATGATGACCATTGATTGCATCAGTGAGCATGATTGGAACTGAAAGCGATTTAAGAACAAAGAAAGCTAGGAAAAACCATTGCTTTATAGTGCCGGAAAAAAAGACAGCTAAAGCTAAACAGTGGAAGATGATATTGTTTCACACAGAGTAAATAGTTGGGTTTTAAGGCCTCGTACAACTAAAGTGAGAAAGCAGAATCAGAAAGTGCCAAAAGGGAAAAACCGCGAGGAATTCTAGCACCCCGAGAAAACATAAAACTAAAATCTGTTCATGCAGAGGTGCTGTTAAGTGTCCTGTGACATTAAACATAAGTCGTACTGAAGAAAAGACTAACTAATGCATGTAAAAACCATAACATAAGAGCTCCTATCCGAATTTTGAATAT
Organism: Escallonia rubra; assembly: GCA_033065855.1. Lineage (NCBI taxonomy): Eukaryota > Viridiplantae > Streptophyta > Magnoliopsida > Escalloniales > Escalloniaceae > Escallonia > Escallonia rubra. Next base: position 614,265 of record JAVXUO010000422.1, read on the forward strand.
TAGATCGCTAGCAACAAGTTTGTTACCTGGTGCTCGCTTGTGAAGTTACTGTCGGAGAAATCATTGATGACTGACAACACTGAGATGACATAAGCAAACGACGGCCCCATCACGGTAGGAAGTCTTGTCCCAAGAAAGGTTTGCAGAAGTGTATTTAATCCCGACATGAATAGCAATGCTTGGATCACACGGGCTTTATCACCCTAACAATAGGGAAAACACGAAACAACTAAAAATTGAAAGACTTTGCGACGTCTGTTCTAGACGCTTGATACAGATGGTACGGTGAGATTACTTACATGACTCCCACCCATTCGAGGGACAAGCATGGTGGCAATCATAACCGTAGTTCCAAGCATTACAATGTAGTGCTGGAATGCCAGTATAACAGTTTGCGCTGTCAATTAGTTAAACGACGATTAAATAGCTGCAAGAGAGAGGTAACTGCAAGACGTAGAGTGCCCTCAAGAATTTTGCCCATCCATATTGGGCCAAACACGTTGTATCATGAAAAATCAACAATTTTTATTTGCAACTGCTATGTCATTGCAGCGCACGCACAAAACGCAGTTGTATACGCCCGGAAAAGCCAAGAGGTCTCAAGCAGCTAAAATTGACTAGGAGGTAAAATTATTAAAAGCAGCTATATCTCAAGAAACTAGAGTGAAAAGCAATTTTTGTAATTGCACGAATCCAACAACTGCAAAAGGCCCCCTTAGACGTAATCAAATTGACATGCATACAAGCAGAGACAAATTACAAAAAAGAACAGACGACTGCAAAAAAGTGAAAGAAAAGGGGGGTGGAAATCACAAAGCACAAAGAGAGTAATGAATCAAAGAATACTAACGCCAAGAAGGGTTGGAGTGGATGCAGTACTGAAGCTGAACCAGCTGCTCGGAAGGAGGAAAAACCGGGCCCCTGGCTGAACCAAAGGGCGGCGGGGGTGGCGGAGCCACCTGAGCCGGCGGTGGCTGGTGCTGGTGCTGGTGCTGGTGGTTCCCCGTCTCTACCATCACTTTTTTTTGCTTTCTGATTCACACCCTTTTCTCCGAAAACCGTGAGATTAGGCAAAGGGCCAAGATTAATGTGGAAGTGAAGAGGGCTTTGCCGGTGGCCTTCCAAGAAAATTAAGTGATGGTGATATTACAGGGAAGTAATAATAAATTAGTACAGATCAGATCCTTAACATGTTCAAGCATTAATAAAAACTTCCCAGAATCTGACCGGGCAGAGAAAGATGGAGACTTTACTTTTAAGAATCTAAGACAAGAAAAGTACTAGAGAGTGTGTGTATGTGTATGTGTTTGAGAGAGAGAGAGACAGAGAGGAGGGCTTATGGGATTACGTTAAAGATTGTGAATATCGAGGAAGGGGGGGAGGGGGGAAGCATAACGCGTGGCATGGGCTAGCCGCGTGGGTGCACGGACTTTGGACGTGTAATTTTGTCGACCCATTAAGGACTAACATGATATGATAGGAAGAAGTCGGTAGATATATTTTAACGAAACAATATTACCAAAAGTTGTAGAAAAGTGTCGCTAGATATAGTTTAATGACACAATATTAGTGTTATAGATCTTAACAAAGTTATGAAAGTTATTTCAATGGCAATCTCTAATTACTGAAACTGTTAGGAGAGGATCCTAATATATTAATTGACAATTACTAGATACTTAAGGTATTAATTACATACAGTTTTGCTCCTTTTTTTGGGTTAGTATTGAATTATGGGTTTCTTGCCGCTATTTTCCATTTTCGATCGGTTTGTGTATCTTGTTATTTAATGTTTGTTTAGGAACATTATCTATTGATAATATTTCGTCTATCTAAAGGGTTTTATACCGTTATTAATTGGGAGTCAATACATAATCTTTTGATATCAAGTTCTAATGAACATTAATAGCGCACATTTCGTTCTGGTGAGATGTATTCGATTTCACGGTTCTAAGGCCTACTGAGTAGATTGCGCATATTTATAGGGATGTTAGATTAGGGGTCATTAGGACCAGCTTCATCCAGCATTTTGACTGCTAGCAATGAGGGTGTCTTTACGATCACCTTCTCATAACGTCTTCCATCATGCTTTTTCTAGCCCATTTTTTAGAGCCCCCGGTTTTAAATTTCATTACCAGAAAAACCAGCAACAATTAACTCTCATTATGTTCACGAACAAGTCCTCCAAACCCATCAACCAATCTTCTTCAGAATGACATACACCGGATCCAACGGCAGACCGAAGAATTTTTGTTGACAGGTTAAATTTTCTTCTTTTGGGACTTAAAAAATTGAAGGTTCCAAAAGGCCGTAAGAGTTCTCACTAAGAACTTCTCTCGTTGGACCTGTAGAAGGACTACTATGCATCATCACCTCTCCAAAATTTAAGTTGTTGTCTGGACTGATATGTCTTTGTAAGGTTAGCACCAAAATAACACAGTGCATGTACAACCAAAGAGAAATCTAAGTGACAAACACTTGAATTATTATGGCAAATGGTGTTTTGGAAACTTCTTCTACTTTTGTTATCAAGAGGGGATGCATGATTTTCTTAATTATATGTGAATTTGACTTTACCTTTTTTGTTTCGGAAGTAACTGTGCGACGAGCGGAAGTCGTCATGAAGGGTTTCGGTCTCGAAAGTCATGCAAGGATGAACGGGATACAGACAGTTCTAATATTGAGTAGGTTGCATTTATGAAATTTGGTATGTGTTTGGCGTTGTAAACTGTGGCAGTAAATTGTTTTCATTATTGTAGACGTAAAAAAAAGTGTTGGCTAGTCAACATTTTTAGCTTTTGAAAGTGAGATCTCCATAATAAACATAAAGTTTCTATATGAAAGCGTGAAAGCATTTTATTCTTGGTCCTTAATCTAGCTAGTAGTATGAAGGCATACTTTTTAGTTTTCGCGAGTACACAGTGCATGTTATGAGCTTCTTTCCTAAATTCACTTCTTTCACTTATCATCGTCTCTGTCATCTTTTTTCCAAGCTAGTTGAAGTCAACACGTTTTTTCATTCGTGGTTCATAAATGTCGACGGATTCTTATAACTAGTAACATGCACCACATACGATGCGATGCACACGATGAAGAAAACACATCGCATGTATAAAAAGAAAGAAATAAAAGTGGTAATCATACTTTAAAATGCAATTAAAAAGAACCCACCTCATCTATAGCTTTCTATATCTACTAAGGTAGCATTTGCTATAGAAAGCACGTTCATGATTATCAAACTTATCACTGATACGGGTGACTATTGAGAGGGATCAAACGATTTTGTCCAAGGAATGTTTAAAGAAAAGATTAATACATGCTCAAATAGAAGAGTTTTTCATTTAACGGATAAGAATACAATACTTCTGTTGTAACATTTTTAATAACAAAAGATTCTAACTAAGATTGATTTACCGCCTTTGCGAAATTTGTAGTGACAATATATTGTTACGAAAAATACATATAACAACATTTTTGAATCACAACGAAACAGCAATATAGTAGAAGCAAAGGACTAGTCCTTCAAAATGTAACCATATCCAGCATCGATGCATTTTAAGGATAATAATCACTAAATCCCATGAGGGTAGAGTATGATTACACAAGTGTCCATCGATTATTGAAAATATCTTCTACGTTCTTTGGCTAGATGGTATATAAATGAGGTACCATATTACACAAAATGACTCGTTTACCTTCTTTGTTTGCTTTGAATTGTCCTTTCACACACCACTTTTTCCCTTTCTTTACAACTCCACCCCCTAGGTTGCCGACGACCACCACCACCGCCACTCAAAACCGTAAATGCTCACAACTACTACTTACTCCGCCACAATCACCGACACGAACACACACACACACTCACTTGCGCACATTTATGCGAGTGTATGTGTGTGTGCGTGTGTGTACGCACATCAACGTGATAGGTTATCGTGGACTCTCTAGTGTTTAGTGTAAAGGGTTCTTGGTCAGATTGCCATGACTAACGACGTAGCTGGCAAACAGAAAGTTGTTGCTCGCTTTGATTGCCATGGCCGGCACTTTGATGAAGGTGCAAAGAGCAAAAAAGAGAGTGTGATTTGCAACGGTGGTGCTTGTGAGGGAAGGGAAATGTGCGGTTGTAGCACCCATTCCACTCGATTGTGTGGTTGTGGGGTGTGGTTGTTGGGGGGGGGGGGGGGGGGGATGTGCGGCAATATGGGTGATTTGGGATGAATTTGGGTTGTGGTTTGACTTTTGTGTCCGATCTGCACGTTGTGGTGGTGGTGGCGACGACGGTGTAAGAAGTTGTGCAAATTATCAAGGTCCATATGCAGAGCTACCAAAACTCAAGATCTGCATTATTGGTTTGCTTGAATTTGTAGAGGGAAAAGGTATGGTGGGTGTGTTAGGCTGAAGTGTAAGGGGTGAATTATAAAGTGTCGTGTTGACATTTTAGAATATGATATGTTCATGTAAACAAAAAAACGTATATAAATATGTGTTACGAATCTTTAAAATTCTGATCCGATAAATAACATTTGAGAAGTCGATTGAGTTGACTATAATTATCACCTAACCTCAAACCGTTCAGTGATAGTTTTCCTAAATCTTTCCCTCGCTAGTGTTTCATCTTGTGCTAACGCCAATTGAACTCATCTAAACACTTTATAGTATCTCTTTTAAGCAAATTACGAAAACCAAAAAAAAATATTAGAAGAGCGAGCTTACGTGATAAAGATATTTTGCACGGTTACTCCATGATGGACACTACCTTTCCATTTTGTTTTCAAATGTCCGAATCATAACAAAGCCATTAAAAAAAAATTGATAAAGCAAAAAGGAATAAAAAGTTAGGTGATCCATTCTATCGCCAAGTCTACGTCAGCCAATTTGAGCCCAAGAAATCTAGCTTTCAACTTCTCAATAATATTGTCTTCCATTAGCGTATGCAAACATTTTAATCATATCTTAATTTTGGACTCTGATCCATAGTTATCAGAATTGAATAGGACATTGACCTGAGAAAACGATTCACAACAAATCGGGCGTCAATCTGTCAAGAAACCCGGCTCACAGTTTAGTGACTCAACCAAATTTAGCAATAACATATTTATAAATCAGCTTTTATTATACTGTGGCATTTTTAAACAAGCAAAGCTATTAATTCTATGGTCAACATGTGATTCATAGTGATGACTTGAGTTCAACTTCAATCATTCGCACTTACTTTTTTAAAATGACTAACTAACGCTCCATGGAACTGTTAACCTTTCCGATTTAGCCCCAAAAAAATGTGTCGGATCATGCGGGTGGATTGCAATCCCGGTCCAAGTATAGAACCAAACCAGTGCAGCAACCGGTTCACAATCAAACCGATTCTACCGGCCGATCCGGTTTGATTCCGATAACTATGTTCTAATCTTCGGGTTATTTGTGACTAATTCCTAACCCTCATAAAGCAGAACTTGCAGTAAGATAAATTATTTTTTTTTGGGTACAACGGAAAGGTAATTAAATTAACTGTGTAACATTACAATCATCCATTGTCTAAACCTGCAGCATCTGTCGCAATCAATGGTACAAGTCCTTCCGAGGGGTGTTCCAACAACTCAAAATCTTTCCCTTGATTGGCTCCTATTCTAGCCAGGTAGTCTGCGCATTTGTTCCCTTCCTTCAGAACGTGCAGTATAGAAGTTTTGGTTGCTCTCATAAGATACATGCAGTCCGTGATGAGATTTGCCAGGGGGTGAACGATGTTAGCCCCTTTTGTCATCACTTCCTTTGCTGTGAGAGAATCTGTCTCCACCACTGCTTCTTCAATACTGTGTTATCCTTGATCCAGATCAGTCCTTTTAGAATTCCATGGATTTCAGCTTCCAGAACATTACATATAGCTAAGTGTCCAATAAATCCTCCCATCCATTCTCCTTTGTTGTTTCTTATGATGCCACCAAACCCTCCTGATTCCCCTAGTCTCACACTTCCATATGTATTTATCTTCAAGAGACCTGCAGAAGGGAAAGACCATAGTATTAGTTCAGTCTTCAAGCTATTTGGGGGTTTCCTTTTGGTAGAAGCAGTCTGCATTTCTTTTGTTGTGTTCTTCCAAGATAGATCACTATTGATTATTGTCCCTTCAATGCTTTCCTTGATTCTATCCTTCCATAGGTTAGCAAAAAAAACATACTTCCAAGGAATATCACAAAATATAACATTGTCATCTTTTTTAATATTTTCCTGTAGCCAATCCTTGATGATTTGGTTGACCATTAAGTGCCATTGATTTCTAGTCATTCTCTTCCACATGTTAGCTGCTTTCGGCCAGTCTCTCAAGATATGGATAGTAGTTTCTATCTCCTTTTGGTACCTTTGACAAATACCATCATTTGTTATCTTCCTTTTCAACCTCAGATTAATCGACAAAACTCTATCCCTCAAACAAAGCCAAATGAACAATATAATTTTCTGAGGGATGTTTAATTTCCAAATCCACCTCCAGTTGTACCCTTGAGACCTCTCTCCTGATTAGTATTATTAGTAATGAGATCGAACGCACTAGCCATAGAGAAGATGCCATTCCCAGCTGGGTTGATCCTCATTCCTATTCTCAAAAGGAAGGTGTAATCTATTTATGGTCTGCATCTCAGTGTTAGTAACACATTGCCTTAGCATATTTTGATTCCAGCTATTGTTAGTAACAAAACAAGCCACTTTAATTCCACCAAACTGGTTGCTGCGCTTATTAACCAGAGTTCCTTACCAACCCACCAATCTTCCCTAAAATCAACTTCTTCACCATTACCTATGATCCATTTGGTACCTTTCGTTAGATAAGGTAAACCAAGCAGGATACTTCTCCCCGTTTGGGAACCCCTTTTGCAATTGTTCCAATCTGTCAGCTTTTTGTTTTTGATGTATTTCTCCTTTATAACTTTGACCCAAAGTATATTACCAAAAAAAAAACTTTGACCCAAAGTAACTTATCCTGAATGAGCAATTTCCAACCTAATTTAACAAGATTAGCAAGGTTGTTGTTCCTAGCTTTCCTTAGACCAAGACCTCCCGAGCTTTTAGGTTGGCAAACTTTATCCCAATTCACAAGATGGATTTTCTTTTTTGTCTCCGTGTCTCCCCATAAGAAAGCTCTATTAAATTTATCAATTTTATCGCAAACGGCTTTAGGGAGAGCTTGAACTTGCATGGCATAAGAAAGTATGGCAGAAGTGACAGATTGTGCAAGGGTGGTTCTTCCCGCAAGAGAAAATAAATTTATCTTCCAACCTGCAAGTCCGTTTAGTACCTTTTGAACAATGTTAGTATAGAGGTTCTTAGAAAGCCTTTTATGAATCAAAGCGATGCCTTATCCGTAAGAGGTATTTTGCATCTCGAGCTATAATTCATCTATAATTCATCGCTTTCGACTTCGATATATTTCTAGAAACAAAAAGTTCGGACTTGCTATGGTTTATAGATCGGCCAGAGTCCAGACATGGAACAAAATTTGGTCAGAATTTTCATCACTTTATCCCACTCTTTTTCACCGTCCATCACTTTATCACACTCTTTTTCACCATCACGACAAAACAAAATAAGATCATCCGCATAGAAAAAATGAGAAATGAAAGGGCCGCTTTTGGAAGCTCTTAGACCAAGGCACTCTTTTTTCCTATTACAATCATTTATCATTTGAGATAGCTTCTCTATACAAAAAACAAAAATATAGGGGGATAACGGATCCCCTTGTCTAATACCTCTTTTAGGACTAAAGGGAGGAAGAGGTTTACCATTAAAAAGGATGGACATGGAGGAACAGTAGTGAGGTTCATTATAAGATTTATCCACTTAATAGGAAATTTGAAATCTTCTAAAGTGTATTTAATGAAATTCCAATCAAGCTTATTATAAGCCTTTTCCAAATCTATTTTGAAAATCATTCCTCCACCACCCCCCCACCCCCCCACCCCCTACCTTTTTTGTTTTTGAGTCACAATAGCATTATCTATGGTGGACCTTCCAAGTATAAAACTGCTCTGGGCGGGACTAATAAGCTTGATGAGAAGGGGTCTCAGTCTATCAACAAGGATTTTTGATGGGGCTCTATAATTGGGATCTGGATCCCCTGCTGTAACCATGCAGGGGTGCTGTCCCCATTGCTGAGAGAGAGGGAGGGGGATCCAAACCATGGTTACTCTCTCTCTTCCCTCTCTTTCCCCTCCCTCTCTCTCAGCAATATGGACATCACTCCTGCTGTAACCCACATCCCTATAATTGACATTTAAAAGGCTTACAGGTCTAAATTGAGAAATAGTCTCGAGGGTTCTCCACTTTAGGTATGAGAGTAACAAAAGCCATATTATTTCTAGTGGGCATTTTGTTCACTCTCAGAACATTTCCTCACAAAATCACAGCAAGAAGGGCCCACCACATCCCAATAATTATGATAAAATTGACCATTCAGCCCGTCGGGGCCAGGAGCTTTAAAGGCTTTGACACTGAAACAGAGCACGACTGAGTTTGGCGCACAGTTTCAATCTCTTCTTGTTCTGAATCCCCTTACAATTTGATTTGGGCACCATTGTGTTTTATTTTGCAAAAGAACAAAAGTAACTTGGTTTGGAAAATAAATGGCTGGCAAGCGTCAATAAAAGAAGATATTCGGTAGTTTTGGGTCATTGCATGCACCTGTGCAGTGAGGAGCACTGCTTGTTAGACGTAGTATGATTAAAAGCATATAAATAGGTTAGATATACAATTAGATAACACCAGAAATCCAAAAGGCATAACAGAGTGAACAAGTTCTTTAATCATCTAGTCATAGGATGGGAAAACATCAAGCACGACTAGCACATACCCCCCAAAAGACTGCTTAGGAGTGACTAAAAGAATCCAGTCACACCATTTACCATGTTTAAACATATCCTATATTGCTCCAGTCACACCATTTACCATGGTGTGAAGAAAGATAAACATCCAGTATCCCCAGCAACATACGGGTACAGTTAGAAACATGGAAATTCGTGTTAGCGGGCCTTTGTCTACCTGAGAAAACTTACACCGCAGCAAGTCAAGCAGCAAGGGGATTAAGAACTTGTCCGATAAACAACACAACTCCAGTCATGTTCTCTCTGATGAGGAACAGGAATGGGTGGTCGGCGACGAAGTCCATCTTGTCAGAAAATCGCGGCAGACTACATGTCATTATCACACAGGCAGAAGCAGCCGCAGCTTCTGTGCCTTCTTCGTTAACTTCAATAAACGACTTATGAAAAATGCTTGACACGTAGAGATTCTGGCCTGCCGGGGAGTCAACCATCTCAGTGAGACCTTCTTCACCAGAGAAAGGCAACACTAGTCCCAACTCCTTCAATACTTCAGAAGCTTCAAACCCATAGGAGAATTTAAATTTTGGGATCCGGAACTCCCCCATCTCCACTTTTCGGTTTGGGATGTGACGCTCTAAGAATCCAGGTTCAGACCCCACTTTCTCCACCAGAGCTGGCAGCCCATCTTTTGCATCTGGGAGGAAGAAGTACAAGGAAAAACCACGTTTATCCTCACCTTGTTCATACGGAAGCCCCAGTACTTTGAAACCATCAAAGGCAGTAACAAATTGCTTTTTCTTGCTAGTCATGAAAGGTGCTCGAACTGAGCTCCCATTAAGGAGGTGGAAGTCATGGTCTTTGGTTGATGACGAGTCAAACTTTTCATTCCAGGCTCCTTTAAAATAGAGTGCATTAGCAAAGACGAGCCTAGTAGAGGCATCAACTGCACCGGAAGGAAGGATCTCTTTGACAAGGCCGTAGGTCTTTTTTTCAGCCCATAGATTCACTTCATTTGTCACCTCGACAGCCTAAACCATCAAAACCGAAAGAGAGATATGAGCTACATGAGATTTATAATTATAAAATAAAATGATTGCCATGACAAAATACATGGGTGACGTTCTGCAGCAATGGATTTAGAGTAAGGTAATGGAATTGACTTCATCAAAAGAAAAGTACGTCAAAGTACACTGGCTCATACTCGACGTAGTTGGATTTGACGGAACATTACTGGAGAATTAGAACAGTAGAAAAAGCAGCCAAACCGTCTCCCAGAGAGCTTTATTGTTATGTTCACATGCTCCCTACACGGATTTTTTAAAGGCGCACTGCACAACAAGTTCCATAAGATGCCCAACCACCCCAATATTCTAGACGAAACAACTTTATGTTGCATAGTCTGGATTGGTCAGGATCAACCCATAAAAGGAAGTCTCTCCCTCATATTCATTTCAACTACTAATTCTAGCCATACAATCACACCTTAGTCTCAGGGATCCAGCAAAGAGGACAGGATTGGGTGGCACAACAAGAACTCCAAACAAAATAAATACCAGATAAAAAAGCAGTACAAGCATATGCTAATAGTACTCTTGAAGTCAATCCACTCCTGCACAAATGCAAATGCTCTATCACCATATAAATTATAAGTGAAGAGGTAAATGGTTGAGCAGTGTCCTAGTGGAACTTTAACTTCGTAGCATAATTTGCTAACAAATGGAAGTTTGGCTTAACCATCAACAGACAATACTCAATGACAGTTTTGAGAGAGAAATTAGCACCAATTTTTGTTAGTGTCTGAATCTAAAAAGACTTTTCATCCTATTGGGTGGAAATGTTAGAAAATTTGCTTGCTCAGTAGGTGAGCAAGAGATTATTGGCACTGGATATTCCCCAGTTGACACCCATGAATGGTAAGACTACATGAGGGGGCAAGTTTTTCTCATGGACGAAGAACATAGAAGGAAAACAGATAGGCATGGCATAATCATATAATGACTGCTTTTGTTTGTAAGGATTAATAGAAACAGTAACAGGCAAACAACACACCCACTTTTTCAGGACTAAAATAAACGGAGAAACAGGGCTATTGCCCGGTAGAAAGCTAATATTATATCTCTATTTGTAGCGACCCGGTCCACAACCCCACCATAGTAACGCCTCCTAAGAAGGGCTAGCAAAGTAGGTTTATGAGTTCATGGGTATGGTCTTGTAAATCCAATCACAAACTATTTCATGTGAGATATCAAAATCTTCCCTTCTTAAACCTTAGCATTTCTACTAAAGTCCAATCTCAACCTTAAATGCACAGCCTAGAATATCCCTCTCTAGCCATAGTTGGATAATACCAGCAACCCAATCGTATTAGCCTGACACCATCTGCAACGACACGGTCCACGGCCGCACCATAGAGTAGTGCCCTCCTCAAAAGGGCTAGCCACTTAGGTAATTATGAGTTCATTAATAGGGTTGGGTCTTATAAGGTCATTCAGAAAAACTCTCACATCTGATGTGGGATATCACCATGTGTTTGACTTTCTTTTCATCGTAACCCAATTTAAATCTAAGTCCACCTATGTTTGGAACAAAAAACGCGTCATGAACCGTTCAAGTGTATTACACTAAAGTACTATGATCAAGTTAAAGGTTTAAAACTGTATCAAAGGGTTCTCATTTGACTAACCAGCCTCAGAACTTGGGCCACCACCAAACTCCTCACCATTCAAAGAAAAATTATGTAGTTGAAGAGGGGGCACTTATCTTGCCTAGAACGAATCATTAATCCAAAGCATTTCCTAATCTTGCACATTCGTGTCCTAGCAAACTTGAAACTCCTAAACATCAAATCAGCATTCCCAATACGTATTTCAGAATTAAAATCCCTAATTCACTATTAGCAAAACATTAACCTCTTTTAGCAGCAAAATAAGGTATTGACCTGTAGCGTATATGCGACAGTAAGGTCCTAAGCATCAAATAAACGTAACATTTGTATATCCAAATCCGCACCCGGTTATCCTTTTTTCACACGCCAGAAACTGTATTTGCGATAGATCATTAACCGTACCGGAACAAATCTATACTACTTATTAAGCCAAAACATGGTTTGGTGTAACACCTTTTTAGTATTACATAACTACCAACCTACAATGATGACAAGTGGCACAGCAACAGAATTTTTAAGAAATGACAATAAAAATCTTAATCGGTAAGCAACTACCTATATAATTATGTTTAGTTTTTACAAATTAAAATTCATCAAAAAATAGAATTAAATGTAAAATTTAGGTCAGGTTTGATATGATAAATTTTTTGGCTAACTTATGTTTGGACACGTATGACTAACTTATTTTTCAGTAATTTAAGATTCATTTTACTGGATAAGACATAAACACGATTTTTTTTTATAACAAAATTTGTACTATTAATTTTATTTTCGTTAAAATAAAGCGTGAACAAACAAGCAGGCACATGAATAGATCGCGAGCGGACCTTGGTCTGGAAATCAACGTGACTGGAAGCGGCCTTGTACACATTGTCCACCACCCGTTTGAAAGAAGGCTTGACAGGGAGAGACCGGTCAATCCACACTCCATTGACAAACGACAACTTCGGGCCACCGACTGGGCTTGCGTCGGCAAAGACAAGCGCCACGAGCTGGGACGACAAGGAATTGAGATTTTCTGTCGACTGGGTCTTGAGAAATGAGAGCAGCTGGTCCAGGGTCCGGCCTTTGGAACCGGCGGCGATCAGGCTCAGAATAACGTGGACCGATAGGGGCGAGCACACGACGTTGGCGTGTTGGGCCTTGCGTGAGAGCAGGTGCTTTGCGATTGTGGAGGTGACGTCGTTTTGGGCGGCGATTGATTGTCTGAGATCCATTTTGCGGTGGTTTCACTGGAAAATTTTTGATATTTCAGGGAAGTAATTCTGAAATACGTATCGGGAATGCTGATTTGATGTTTAGGAGTTTCAAGTTTAATAGGACTTGAATGTGCAAGATTAGGAAATGCCGTTATATATATTTATCATTGATAATTACTAGGTGCTTGAGGTATTAAGTACATTTTTTTGGATTCGTATTGAATTATGGATTTCTTGCAGCAACTAATTTTGACCATCGAGAACACACACATTTCATTCCGATGAACCGTTATTGCTTGAGTGTTTTACACCGATGAACACACACTAGGTGTTTAGGAATATTATATATATTATTTTTCGTCTATTTAAAGGGTTTTATACCGTTATTACTTGAGAGTCGATGCATAATCTTTTGATATCAAGTTTCGATAAACCGTTGATACTAATTTTGACCATCGATAACACACGCATTCCATTCTGGTGAGATGTACTCGACTTCACGGCCCCTAGGCCTACTGAGTAGATTGCTCATCTTCGTAGGGATGTTAGATTCCTCCTTGCTTTCTTCATAATAACATACACCGGATCCAAAGGCGAATTTTTGTTGATAGGTTAGATTTTCTTCTTTTGGGACTTGAAAATTTGAGGTTCCAAAAGGCCGTAAGAGTTCGTAGTAAGACCTTCTCTTGTTGGACATACAGGAGGACTACTACTGCATTATCACCTCTCCAAAATTTAAGAAGTTGTGAGATTGATATGTCTTTGTAAGGTTAGTACCAAAATAACACGGTGCATGTACAACCAAAGAGAAATCTAGGTTACAAACACTTAAATTATTTTGGCAAATGGTGTTTTGGAAATTTTGGTAGCGTTTGAAATCAATTCCAGTTTTTATTTTCTGTTTCTAGAAAAATCAAAACCAGTTTAGTTTTTTATTTTTTACAAAAACAAATGGGTGTTTGATTACTCAATTTTTATTTTGAGTTTTTTCTTTGGTGGTGGTTTGCGGTGGCGGTGGTGGGGCGTAGAGGTGGCCGGGCGGTCGCGGGGGGTTGCCGGCAGTAGCGGGCGGTGGGAGGGTGGTGGTGGTCTCAAAATAAAAACCAAAACCCAAAACTCCTAAATGAGAGTTTCAAAAACAGCCTTGTTTTAAAAACTAATTATCAAAACTGAAGAAAAAAAAACGAAAAACTGTTTGTCTAACGCGTTTTTTATTTTTTCAAATAGAGACTTTGAGTTGTGTTACCAAGAGGAGATGTAGGATTTTCTTAATTATATGTGAATTTGTCTTTTTTTATTTTTTTGGTTTCTGAAGTAACTGTGAAATGAGCGGAAGTCATCATAAAGAGTTTCGGTCTTAGAAGACATGCAAGGATGAACGGGATACGAACAGTTCCAATGAGTAGGTTGCATTTATGAAATTTGGTATGTGTTTGGCATTGTAAAATGTGGCAGTGAATTGTTTTCGTTATTGGAGCTGTAAAAAAAAGTGTTTGCAAGTCAACATTTTTAGCTTTTGAAAGTGAGATCTCCATAATAAACATAAAGTTTCTATATGAAACAAAAGCATTCTAATCTTGGTGCTTAATCTAGAAGTATGAAAGCATACTTTTCAATTGTCACAAGTACACGGTGCATGTTATCGACTTCTTTCCTAAATTCACTTCTTTCACTTATCATTCGTTGTCGTCTTTTTTCCAAACTAGTTGAAGTGAACACATTTTTTTCATTCGTGGTTCATAAATGTCGACGGATTCTTATAACTAGTAACATGCACCACACACAATGCGATGCATACGATGAAGAAAACACACCGCATGTATAAAAAGAAGAGAAATAAAAGTGGTAGACATACTTTAAAATGCAATTAAAAAAAACCCACCTCATCTGTAGCTTTCTATATCTTCTAAGGAATCATTTGCTATAGAAAGCAGGTTCATGGTTATCAAACTTAACACTGATATGGGTGACTAATGAGAGGGATCAAATGATTTTGTCCAAGGAATGTTTAAAGAAAAGAAAAGATTAGTACGTGCTCAAATAGAAGTGTTTTTCACTTAACGGATAAGAATACAATACTTCTGTTGTGTAACGGTTTTAATAACAAAAGATTCCAACTAAGATTAATTCACCGCCTTTGCAAAATTTGCAGTGACAATATTTTGTTGTGAAAAATACATATAGCAACATTTTTTAATCACCGCGAAACAACAGTATAGTAGAAGCAGAGGATCCTAATCCTTGTTTAACATGCTCTTTAGATGTAACCATATCCAGCATCGATGCTTTTTAAGGATAATATCACAAAATCCCATGAGACGAGAGCATGATTACACTAGT
Source organism: Escallonia rubra (assembly GCA_033065855.1). Classification (NCBI taxonomy): domain Eukaryota; kingdom Viridiplantae; phylum Streptophyta; class Magnoliopsida; order Escalloniales; family Escalloniaceae; genus Escallonia; species Escallonia rubra. Next base: position 629,270 of record JAVXUO010000422.1, read on the forward strand.
GTCCGTCAATTATTGGAAATATCAAGTATGTTCTTTGACCAGATTATATATAAATGAGGTAACGTATTTCACAAAATGACTTGCTTACCTTCTTTGTTTGCTTTGAAATTCCCTTTCACATGCCATTTTTTCCCTCTCAACACCACCCCCCCCCCCCCCCACCCCACACAGGTTGCCGACCACCACCACCACCACTCTCGCCATCGTAAATGCTCACAACTACTACTTACTCCGCCACAATCACCGACGCGAATACACACACTTGCACACATCTATGCGAGTATTATTGTGTGTGTACCCAGATCAACGCGATAGGTTACCGTGGACTCTCTCGTGCTTAGTATAAGGGGGTCTTGGTCTGATTGTCATGGCCAATGACGTAGCTGGCAAACAAAAGGCTATTGCTGGTTTGGATTGCCATGGCCGGCACTTTGATGAAGGTGCAAAGAGCAAAAAGAGAATGTGATTTGCAGTGGTAATGCTAGTGAGGGAAGGGAGATGTGCGGTTGCTGCACCCATTCCACTGAACTGTGCGCGATATGCAGAGCTACCAAAACTCAAGATCAACACTATTTTAGTTGAAGCATTGATTTGCTTAAATTTGTAGAGAGGGAAAAGGTGGGGTTGGTGTGTTAGGTTGAGGCGTAAGGCGTGAATTACAGAGGATCTTATTGGCATTTTTAGAAAGCGATGTGTTGATGTAAACAAAACAAAACAAAACAATATATAAATATGTGTTACGAATCTTTAAAAATCTGATCCGATAAATAACATTTGAGAATAAGATGGAGTTGATTATAATTATCAGCTAACCTCTAAGGGTGTGTTTGGATGTAAGATTTTAAAATACTGGGTATTTCTAAATGTCCTCATTTCGAAATTCCTTGATTTACAAATTCTATAATTTTGAAATATCTTGTTTGGAAGAAAGGTAGCAAAATGTTGTTAAAAAGAGTGGGAGGCAAGATTCTTAAAAAATAGGGAACTAGTTATTGTGGGTTTGTAAATTACTGATTGGAATGGATTTGACAAATAACTAGTTCAAACTAGTTATTTGAACTGTGGATTTGGGATCACTTCGAAATTTCAAAAATTTCTTTTTGAACTATCCAAACAAGATATTTTGTCCAAGTGATTTACAAATACACTACCAAAGTCAAATTCTCAGTTCAAATTCTATATCCAAACACACCTTAAGAGTTCAATGATAGTTTTCCTAAATTTTATCTTTCCCTCAACAGTGTGTCATCTTGTGCTAACACCAATTAAACTCATCTAAACACTTTATAGTATTTCTTTTAAACAAATTATGAAAACCAAAAAAAAAAAAAAAACTTTCCATCTTGTTCTCAAATGTCCGAATCATAGCAAAGCGATTAAAACAAAATTGATAAAGCAAAAAGGAATCAAAAGTTAGGTGGTCCATTCTATCGCAACAAGTCTACATCAGCCGATTTGAGCCCAAGAAATCTAGCTTACAACTTCTCAATAATATTTTCCTCCATTAGCATATGCAAACATTATAGTCATATGTCAATTTTGGTCTCGGATTCATAGTTATCAGAATCGGATAGGGCATTGACCTCAAAGAACGATTCGCAACAAATCGAGCATCGATGGTTGGAGTTGAACTCTTTAGTCATCACTATGGACTCACATATTGACCATAGAATTAATAGCTTTGCTTGTTTAAAAATGCCACATTATTATAAGTAAATGCATACAATACTGCAACCCACCAACCCCACCCAAAAAAAAAAACACAAAGTTTCCTTGAAAATTCCTTTGACTCATTAAATACCTTCTAAGCATTTTGGTCAAAATCACTGTCCGGACGACTTTTTTTTTTTTTACGTTAGATCTAATCCGTCAATTCACTATGGATAAACGGCCAAATCCCGCAGGCAACTTATTTAATTAAGTTGCCTGAGGGGGCAAAGGAATCACGACCCTTAGATAACACCAGAAATCCAAAAAGCATAAATGAGTGAACAAATCCAAATAGCATAACAGAGTGAACAAGTTCTTTAATCATCTAGTCATAGGATGGGAAAACATGAAGCACGACTAGCACATGCACACAAAAGACCGCTTACGAGTGACTAAAAGAATCCAGTCACACATTTACCATGTTTAGATATATCCTATCTTGCTCAGAATCAAAGTCTATAGCATCTTTCAAGGCTACACTAATAGCTATATTATTGGAAAGCATAAAGATATCAGAACCATAATGTGAAGAAAGTTAAACATCCAGTATCCCCAGCACTGGGTCATTCGGCATGTTACAGACATACAGGTACAGTTAGAAAAAAAGAAATTCGTGTTAGCCGGCCTTTGTCTACTTGAGAAAACTTACACTGCAGCAAGTCAAGCAGCAAGGGGGTTAAGAACTTGTCCGATAAACAACACAACTCCAGTCATGTTCTCTCTGATGAGGAACAGGAATGGGTGGTCGGCGACGAAGTCCATCTTGTCAGAAAATTGCAGACTCCTTAACTTTATCACACCGGCAGAAGCAGCCGCAGCTTCTGTGCCCTCTTCATTAACTTCAATAAACGACTTATGAAAAATGCTTGACACGTAGAGTTTCTGGCCTGCCGGGGAGTCAACCATCTCAGTGAGACCTTCTTCACCAGAGAAAGGCAACACTAGTCCCAACTCCTTCAATACTTCAGAAGCTTCAAACCCATAGGAGACTTTAAATTTTGGGATCTGGAACTCCCCCATCTCCACTTGTTGGTTTGGGATGTGACGCTCTAAGAATCCAGGTTCAGACCCTACTTTCTCCACCAGAGCTGGCAACCCATCTTTTGCATCTGGGAGGAAGAAGTACAAGGAGAAACCACGCTTATCCTCACCTTGTTTATAAGGAAGCCCCAATACTTTGAAACCATCAAAGGCAGTAACAAATTGCTTCTTCTTGCTAGTCATGAAAGGCGCTCGAACTGAGGTCCCATTAAGGAGGTGGAAGTCATGGTCTTTGGTTGATGACGAGTCAAACTTTTCCTTCCAGGCTCCTTTGAAATAGAGTGCATTAGCAAAGATGAGCCTAGTGGAGGCATCAACTGCACTGGAAGGAAGAATCTCTTTGACAAGGCCATAGGTCTCTTTTTCAGCCCATATGTTCACTTCATTTGTCACCTCGACAGCCTAAACCATCAAAACCGAAAGAGAGAGATGAGCTACAAGAGATTTAAAATTATAAAATAAAATGAATGCCATGACAAAATTCACAGGTGACATTCTGCAGCAACGGATTTATGGTTAAGGTACTGGAATTGACTTCATCAAAAGAAAAGTACGTCAAGTACACTGGCTCATACTCAAAGGTAGTTGGATTTACGTAACATTATTACAGTATTAAATCAATAGAAAAAACAGCCAACCCGTTTCCCAGATAGCTTTATTGTTGCGTTTACATGCTCCCTACATGCGACTTTTTGAAGGCACACTGCACACCAAGTTCCTTACGATGCTCAACCACACGAAAATTCTATAAGAAACAAGTTTATGCTGCATAGTCTGGATTGGTCAGGATCAGCTCACAAAAGGAAGTCTCTCCCTCTATTTCATTTCCAACGACTAATTCTAGCCATACCATCACACCTTAGTCTCAGGGATCCAGCAAAGAGGGGAGCGATTGGGAGGCACAACAAGAACTCCAAACAACATAAATACCCAACAAAAAAGCAGTAACAGCATTACGCTAATATTACTCTTGAAGTCAATCCACTCCTGCACAATGCAAATGCTCTATCACCATCTAAATTATAAGTGAAGAGGTAAATGGTTGAGCAGTGTCATACTGCAACTTTAACTTCGCACTTTGTAGCGTAATTTGCTATCAAATGGAAGTTTGGTTGACACGTAATTAATCCTATTGGGTGGAAATGTTAGAAAATTTGCTTCCACAGTAGGGGATCAAGAGATTGTCCACAGTGGATACTCCCCAGTGGACACCCATTAATGGTAAGACTACATGAGGCGGCAAGGTTTTCTCATGGACGGAGAACATAGAAGGAAAACATATAGGCGTGGCATAATCATAAAATGACTGCCTCTGTCTGGAAGGACTAATTGAAACAATAACAGGCAAACACAACAAACCCACTTGTTCAGGACTAAAACAAATGGAAAAACAGGCTATTGCACGATAGAAAGTTAAGATTACGTTTGTGTTTGTAACGACCCGGTCCACAGCCCCACCATAGTAACGCCTCCCTAAAAAGGGCTAGCCAAGTTTAGGTTTATGAGTTCATGGGTATGGTCTTGTTAAGCCATACCCATAAACTCATAAACCGTAAACACTGAGGTATTAACAACATATGTAAGTATAACGATACGAGACATCACAATCTCCCCTCCTTAAACCTTAGCGTTTCCACCGAAATCCAATCTCAACCTCAAACACATAGCCTAGAATATCCCTATAAATCCATTGTTGGATAATAGCAGCAACACAATTGTATTAGCCTAACACCATCTGTAACGACACGGTCCACTGCCCTACTATAGAGTAGTGCCCTCCTCAAAAGGGCTAGCCACTTAGGTAATTATGAGTTCATTAACTGGGGTGGGATATCACCCTGTGTTTGACTTTCTTCCCATCGTAACCCAATTTAAATCTAAGTCCACAAATGTTTGGAACAAAAAAAATGTCATAAACCGTTGAAGTGTACTACACTAAAGAACTATTATCAAGTTAGAGGTTTAAAACTGTATCCAAGGGTTCACACTTGACTAACCAGCCTCAGAACTTGGGGCACAGAACATCTTCACCATTAAAAAAAAAAATTATATAGTTAAAGAGGCGGCACTTATCTTGCCTAGAACGAATTCATTAATCCAAAGCATTTCCTACTCTTGCACATTCATGTCCTAGCAAACTTGAAACTCCTAAACATCAAATCAGCATGGCCAATACATATTTCAGAATGCAAATCCCTAATTCACTAGTAGCAAAACATTAACCTCTTTTAGCAGCAAAATAAGGTATCGACCTGTAGTGTATATGCTACATTAAGGTCCTAGGCATCAAATTAACGTAACATTTATACGTCCAAATCCGCAAACGGTTATCCTTTTTTCCGCACACTAAAAACTGTATTGGCCGTAGAATATCAACCATACTGGAACAAATTAAAAAATAAAGCGTGCATAAACAAGCAGGCACGTAGATAGATCGCGAGCCGACCTTGGTCTAGAAATCAACGTGACTGGAAGCGGCCTGGTACACATTGTCCACCACCTGTTTGAAAGAAGGCTTGAGAGGGAGAGACCGGTCAATCCACACGCCATTGACAAACAACAACTTTGGGCCACCGGCGGGGCTTGCATCGGCAAGACAAGCGCCACGAGCTGAGACGAGAACGAATTGAGATTTTCAGTGGACTGGGCCTTGAGAAATGAGAGCAGACTCAGAACAACGTGGACCGAAAGGGGCGAGCACACGAGGTTGTCGTGCTGGGCTTTGCGTAAGAGCAGGTGCTTCGCGATCGTGGAGGTGACGTCGTTTTGGGCGGCGATTGATTGCCTGAGATCCATTTTGCGGTGGTTTCACTGGAAGATGTTTGCTCATTCGACGGAAGTTGGATTTGACGGAACAATATTGGACTATTAGATCAATAGGAAAAATAGCCAACCCGTTTCCCAGAGAGCTTTATTATTACGTTTACATGTTCCCTACACACGACTTTTTGAGGCACACTGCACACCAAGTTCCATAAGAAGCCCAACCACCCCAAAATTCTACAAGAAACAACTTTATGTTGCATAGTCTAAATTGGTCACGATCAACTTACAAAAGGAAGTCTCTCACTCTCTTTCATTTCGCATGACTAATTCTAGCCATAGCATCACGCATTAGTCTAAGGGATATGGCAAAGAGGAGAGGGAATGGATGGCACAACAAGAATTCCAAACAAGATAAATACCCAACAAAAAAGCAGTAACAGCATTATGCTAATATTACTCTTGAAGTCAATCCCCTCCTGCATGCAAATGCTCTATCACCACCTAAATTGTAAGTGAAGAGGTAAATGGTTGAGCAGTGTCATAATGCAACTCTAACTTCGTAGCATAATTTGCCATCAAATGGACGTTTGGCTTAACCATCAATTAGACAATACTCAATGACAGTTTCGAGCGAGAAATTAGCACCAACTGTTGTTAGTGTCTGAATATCAAAAGACTTAACACGTATTTCATCCTATTGGGTGGAAATGTTAAAAAATTTGCTTGCACAGTAGGTGATCAAGAGATTATCTGCAGTGGATACTCCCCAATCGACGCCCATGAATGGTAAGACTACATGAGAGGACATGGTTTTTCTCATGGAAGAAGAACGTAGAAGGAAAACATATAGGCATGGCATAATCATACTGCCTTGTTTGTAACGACTAATAGAAACAGTAACAGGCAAACACAACACACCCTCTTATTCAGGATTAGAACAAACTGAGAAACAGGGCTATTGCACGATATAAAGCTGAGACTATGTTTCTGTTTGTAGCGACCCGGTCCACAATCCCACCATAGTAATGCCTCCCTATAAAGGGCTAGCCAGGTAAGATTTATGAGTTTATGAGCATGGCCTTGTAAAGCCAATCACAAATCTCAACCTTAAACACACAGCCCAGAATATCCCTCTCTAGCAATTGTTGGATAAAACCAGCAACCCAATTGTACTAGCCTGACACCATCTGTAACGGCACGGTCCATGACACCACCATAGAGCACTTCGTTCCTCATAAGGGCTAGCCACTTAGGTAATTATGAGTTCATTAATTGGGTCTTATAAGGTCATTCACGAAAACACTCACATCTGACGTGGGATATCACCTTTTGTTTGACTTTCTTCCCATTGTAACCCATTGAAATATAAGTACACCAATGTTTTGGAACAAAAAAGATGTCATAAGCCGTTCAAGTGTACTATACTAAAGTACTATGATCAACTTAGAGGTTTAAAACTTTATCCAAGGGTTCTCACTTGACTAACCACCCTCAGAACTTGGGGCACCGAACATCCTCACCATTCAAAAAACATTATATAGTTGAGGAGGCAGCACTTATCTTGCCTAGAACGAATCATTAATCCAAAGCCTTTCCTACTCTTGCACATTCACGTCCTAGCAATCTTGAAACTCCTAAACGTCAAATCAGCATTCCCAATACGTATTTCAGAATTCAAATCCGTAATTCACTAGTAGCAAAACATTAACCTCTTTAGCAACAAAAGAAGGTATCGACCTGTAGTGTATATGCCACAGTAAGGTCCTAAGCATCAAATTAACGTAACATTTATAAGTCCAAATCCGCAAACGGTTATCCTTTTTTCCGCACGCTAAAAACTGTATTAGCGATAGAACATTAACCGTACTGGCACCAATTAAAATAAAGCGTTAACAAACAAGCAGGCACATGAATAGATCGCGAGCCGACCTTGGTCTGGAAATCAACTTGACTGGAAGCGGCCTTGTACACATTGTCCACCACCTGTTTGAAAGAAGGCTTGAGAGGGAGAGACCGGTCAATCCACACTCCATTGACAAACGACAACTTCGGGCCACCGGCAGGGCTTGCATCGGCAAAGACAAGCGCCACGAGCTGGGACGACAAGGAATTGAGATTTTCGGCCGACTGGGCCTTGAGAAACGAGAGCAGCTGGTCCAGGGTCCGGCCCTTCGAACCGGCCGCGATCAGGCTCAGAACAACGTGGACCGAAAGGGGCGAGCACACGAGGTTGTCGTGCTGGGCCTTCCGTGAGAGAAGGTGCTTCGCGATGGTGGTGGTGACGTCGTTTTGGGCGGCGATTGATTTTCTGAGATCCATTTTGCGGTGGTTTCACTGGAAAATGTTTGCTCGTTCGACGAAGATGAAGTGGGTTGGGTTTATAGTAAATGAAGTTGAAGGAAAGCTGAGCATGTTTTGCTTAACAATTAAGCGAGGGATATATGAAAGTACAGGTGGCTCTCGGCGATTGACTTTGACTTTGACGTGGCTCAATCATCTTTGCTCGTATGATGACACTATGATCTTTATCTTTGAATAAATAAATTAATCTCATACATGCTTATGCTTTCCTTCACTTGTATGTCGTATATAAAACATTAGTAGAAATAATCACTTTACATTTTTGTTTCATTTATTTAATGACGTTAAAAATATTGTTCCCTACCTACTTTGGTCACACCCAAGGGTCCACCAGATGTTCAGTTTTACGTGACACGTCACATATTCAATGGTCATTTTTTCAACGCTTTCAACCGATCAAAATGCGCACGCTCAAGCCACGTGCATTCTTTATTGGCTTTTCGTTCATGACTAAATTTATTTTTGTTGACAACATAGCGATTTTGGAGCCACCAAGACTTAGAAAAATGTGCAAAAGTAGATTTGGCGCGACCCCCACCTTAAGGGGGTCGGCCCCCTCCCTTGACCACGGGGGGGGGGGTGGATGGAGGGGGGCTCGCTACCACTTTTTTCCTTCACTCATTCGAGCACCATGTCCGCAAATGCTCACCCATCACCCGCAACCGCACGACGTTCGTTGTTACTCACGCGCCGTCTTCGCGCACCGGCTTCGCAGCGCCCGTCGCTTGCGCGCTGACTCCACGGTGCCCATCGCCCGTGGTCGCGCGACGCCCACTATCGCCCGCGCGCCCACATTTCGACGCTCGTCACTTGCGGCCAGGCACCGTCTTCGTGACACCCACTATTGCCCTCGGCCGACTACACGACGCCCTTCGCCCATGGTCACGCGCCGTCTCCGCGACGCCTGATGTTGCCCGCGGGCCAACTTCGCGGCGCTCGTCGCCTGCCGCCGGTAGCATTCCGTCTCCGTGACGCCCGTCGTTGCCTGCGCGCCGACTTCAAGGCGCCCATCGTCTGTGGTCAATTGCAACCCCCGTCGCCCGTGTACCGTCTCCGCGACACCTGTCACCCGCTCCCGCGTGCCGTTTCCAACACTCTGTCTCGCCCATGCACCGCGCCACTGATACATTCGTGCCCCCAGGCTCTCTATCACACTATCGTACCCCTGGCACCATACACACTCCACTGCGCCGCTAATACAGTCGCGCCCCTAGCTCTTTATCACACTACCACGCACCTTTCGTTGGTCCATCCGTTCACCACACCATGCGCACCTTGCCTTGGTCGTGGAACATGCTTTGACCCACTCTCCGACGTGTGCAGCATCCTGCGGGGATAGGCGACTCCTCCGGGACACTATCTCCGCCAAGGAGCTCTAAATACTCCAGCATGAAGACTCTCCTTCCACCAGGTAGATGGCTCCTCCGGGATGCTACCTCGGCCCGTTGGGTAGACGGCTCCTCCGAGATGCTACTTTGACGCTCTTCGACTACCCCAGCACAAGGGCTCACCCACGGGATAGGTGACTCCTTTGAGACAGTATCTCCGCCAGGGAGCTTTTTAACTCCCTTTCCACCAGGTAGACCGCTCCTCCGAGATGCTACCTTGACGCGCTCCAAATGCTCCAGCACAAAGACTCACCCACTGGGATAGGCGACTATTCCGGGAGCTTTTTAACTCTCTTTCCGCTAGGTAGACGGCTCCTCCGGGATGCTACCTCGGCCCGTCGGGTAGACGGCTCCTTCGGGATGCTACCTTGACGCGTTCCGAGTGCTCTGACAGAAGGACTTGCCTCTCAGGGATAGGGTCGCTCTTGAAGACACTATCTCTGCTAGGGAGCTTTAAGTGCTCCGGCACGAAGACTCCCCTTCCACCAAGTAGACGGCTCTTCCGAGATGCTACCTCGACCCGCGGGATAGGCCACTCCTCTGGGACACTATCTCCTCCAGGGTGTCTGCGTAACTGGTCTACATGCTCCGGCACTGGGGGCTTTATCAGCACCCTTAGGGACTATAACCCCCGGGTCACTCCGAGACGGGAACAGGTTTTCCAAGGGCATCACGCCTAGTCCGCCTGGCAGTTGGGCATTTGGTCTTCCCCACCGCTATCTGGCGTGTGGGACTCTGCAAGGGCCTTGGATTGGTGGCCACACCAACGCTGTGGGAGCCAGTCTTTCCAGACAGACAAAGCGACACTGTGAGGAACATGCCGGTGAATATGCGATCCGACAGTCCGCGGGGAACCAGTATTTTTGGACCTCCTGGTGAATTGTCACTCCTAGGGGATGACACATGTCAGCTGATAACGCGAGTACATTTTTCATATAAATAGTGGACTTTGGATTTCATTTTCAACATAATTCTCTCATTTGATAATTTCACTTTCTCACTCTAGAATCCAAATCCTTTGGAATTCTAGAGAGAGAAACATAGTTGGACCCTGACATTAGACCCTGACGTTGGACCTAAGTATCGGACTGTGACTGTCGTCATATATTCACCCTGCGCCATCACCCTTGCTACACTGCCACCCTCAGGCTCTATCTGAGAAGCCCTTGGTCTCTGCCCTTGCTCTACCGTTGATGTGTCCCACATCAGCACACTTGGCGTCTGACTCCGACTACATTCCTTGTGGCACCTCCACGTCGACTGCGAACCCACTTCCTTGGCATCAAATACGTTATTAGTTGTTGTACATTTTAGTAATAAAAATGTCATTAATCATACATATGGACTCATAGTTGTCGCTTCATGCGGGATAGTAGTCGCCTTTCTGGTAACCTGGGTAGCTACCCAAAATTAATCGTAATGATTTCTTCCACGTGTCCTAGAATTATCATCACGAATCGCTTGCTAATTTTGCAGAACGAACACAGCCCTTCCTAGTGGGAAAGTATTGTGCCAAGAAATTGATCGGGACCGAACGAGCGTCGGTTGGGACCAAACAAGCATCCGAGCAGACCTGCGAAGCATAACACGAGCAAACGGTGACGTGCCAGAACCCCCGGAGGGGGAGTCTCCGATACTTAACTCATAAATATGATTCTGAAATATAGAAAAAGCATGTAGGAGTGAAGAAGAGTTGAGAGAATATACGAGTATATTTGGTGTTGTGAACCTACCTTCCTCCAGATCTTCTTCTCTTTATATGTGTAGGAGGCTTCCTATTTTTAAGGGTCTATTATCATTTTTAGTGAGAGAGTGGGAGTTATCACTTTTGAATAAGAGTGTGGGGAGTTATCACTCTTAATGGGAGAATGATAGAGTGCTGCCTCCACTTCTCGGAGAAAGGTGGCACGAATAAAAGTCCTTTGACGAGGACACGCGTGAGTTGCTAAAGGGTGCTGTAGTTTTTCCACATCAGAGACTATTCTTTAAGGAGTCATCGTCAACGATATTTTGCTTATGCATAACAACATTCATTATCGCTTGATGGCTGAACCAAGCCAAGTGAAAGTCCAATGAAAGTCATTTGTGGCCAAAATGAGTAGTTATAAAATGGATTGGTTAATGAAATGGTAAAAAATCCAAGTAAATCCTAGGTGGAATATATATAGGGTTAATGACAATAATGTTCCACGTAATTTATATATTTCGCAGGTTTCTTCCTGTATTAGCAACTTTTGCAATATTATACCTATAATTCACAAAAGATGACAACTGTCTATTTTTTGGGTGTTAAGTGGGAATGTGCGCTACACATGATTTTCTTCGGGGCAAATCAGTGCAATCACCACCACCCCTTGAGACTACTGCGACCATAACCCATGCAAGCTGCCTATCCACCCACACATGCCCCCTATACCCTCCCTGGTTTTTCCCTTTACTCAAACTTTTTCCAGCCCACCATCACATCACCGCCAGCCCATCACCATGTTCCCCCACCGTTGAACCCTGCTGTCCACACACCAATTCCCCATCATCAGGACCCCGCTACCAAACCCCACGACCTCACAACCCACATACGACCATAACCCGTAAATCCATTTAGCCTCTGCTATATATGGACAGCCCGCAACTACCACCACTATCCACCACCTCACGATTCACCTACGACCAACACCCAACATGACTCATCACCACATAATTTTGATATCTATCCGGCATTATCATCTTGATCTCCATCCCATGCACAGATCTCGATCTCCACCATATTTAGATATGGATATGGTGTCGATAATGGTGTAGGTTGTCGTTTAGATTGGGGGCTTAGAGCACGACCTAATGGTGTTGGTGGTAGTGGTGAGTGGCCGTGTTGCAGGTGATGGTATTTTGATGGTCTTGCTAGTGGTGGTTTTGGTGGTGTTGCAGGTAATAATGTGGGTGGATAGGTGTGCGCGATGTGCCATGTGTGCCATGTGTGTGGGCGTATGGGCATGTGTGGTGGTAGGCGAGTAGCTCAGACGAATCCGTCTGTGACAATGGCGACATGTGCTTCTTTTTCGACGACGTGTGTGGATCGGTATATGTGTATGTCGTGTGTAGATGGTGTCTACAAAGGTCATCAGTGCTTCTCATTTAGCGACAACATCAATTGATCTCGTCGGAGAAGTTGGTGATTGGTGGTGGTCAGCAGTGATGGTTGTGGTAGTGGTGATTAGGTATGGGTGCAGGAGGGGGGAGGTGCATGGTAGGGTGTTGATTGGGCTGCGATTATGGTGTGGTTGTGGGTTGATGATCGGTGTGGATTTTACCAATTTGCCTATGAGAAATGGTATGTGTTGTGCACGTGCACACTTAACGCTACAAAGTGAATGGTCGTCAGCTTTTAGAATCATTTGCAAAGCTTCTGTGAATTATAGGGTGTATTATTGTAACAGTTACAAATACAGAAATAGACTTGCGAAAACGTGTAAATCACATGAACAATTTTGTCACAAATCAATATATATATATATATATATATATATATATATATATATATATATATATAAAGCGACACAAAATTTTTACAAAATTTTCTTTACATTACATAGAATGTACATAGGTCATGGACATTAGCTAGGAAAATAAACTTAAGTTTTGTCATCAACCCGTATGTATAGCGATCCAAAAAATTTACCAAATTTTCTTCATAGCACGTAGAATCTAGGTTGATTGCTGTTTTAGATCGTCATCTTTTCGAGAGTGATATTTGAGTTCAATTTTTTGAATTTGAACTTCATAAGCACTGTTAAAATGTTGATTTAGCGACACTTCATATATCGTTAACGACAAAAGTAGAGTTATTATATATGAATTCCCTATTTTTTTATGACCTTGTTTGGGTCCTTGGGCTTTGTGCCCTACACGGTACTAAGCACGCTTATTATGCTCTAGCCTCTTTATTGTTAATGTTGTTTCCTACGTCTCCAAGACTCCTAGCTGTATTGCTGGTTCAGTGTGGTAGCTGCCTAGGGAAATGGAGCGTCTGTTTTTTTTTTTGAGTCGAAACGGAACTTGCATTAATCTAAAGTACAAAGTACAACTTAAAGAGCACACACAAATGTTTGGCTCTGGAAAGAAAGTACCAAATGGTACAAGCAAAAAGAGTACAAGCAGAAGCTTGACCCAGTAATACAAATTGGCCAACATGGCCTTGACGGAAATTGGAAAGTATAAGTATTACCATCGTTGGATTTATAAAATCCAAATCAAATGGTAAGATAGTAGAAGAGTTGCATTGAGGCATCAATTCCAAGGGCCGCTTGAAGTAGCAGTTTAGATTACTGTCACGGTTATCTTCGGATCCAAGGGAAGTGGAGCGATTTCCCAAGGCCGGATCTGATTGATCCGAAGCTCGAAGGGAGTCAGAATCCTCCATCTCGTGTAGATCCGTCCTCTTCCCGCCATAATCCCGCCATATCGGACCAGAAATGGAGCGTCTGTTACTACGCTTATGATCTAGTAGTTGCCACATGGAAGAACGCGTTCCAGATAAAGACTGCAGATCATGTTGGTACAGTGTTTGCCATGGCTCACTACTATACATGCGTATGAGCCTCTAAAGTTGCCATATGATGTGGTTTCAACTGTTTGTCCTAAAGATGTTCACGCAATGGACACAGTCCTGCACAAGTCTTTCATTAGGAAATGAATAAGAATAACCACGGTGAGTCTGTTTTCTGTAACTTATTCTCAAACAAGACTAACCATATTCAAATTGTGCAAGCCTAGATCTGAGGGTGGCTTTGGTGTTAAGACCCTAGCTAGTGGACAAGAAGAAAGATTTCTTCTGATATCTATATTGTGAAAGGACGGACATGTGGCTGTGGGGGGAGATCACATGCCTATCCCTGCTGAGTCTTCTTGGACCATCTCCAAGATTTTGCAACTGAGGCTTGTGATCAAATGCCACATCAATGGAAAAAAAAAAGTCATAAAATGGTTATGCTAGAATTGGCATTCTTTGGGGCCTTTTGAATGCCCTTCTGGAGAAAAAGTTGTGTATGATACTGCCATTGGCCTCAAGCTTATGGTAGCTACTATTTTCTCTGCCAACGCATGGACTGCTTTCCATCCTGCTTCTGAGGAAGGTGTCGAAGTTTGCAGGCTGCCTGAAAAACATGAGAACTTTTACAGCAGACATCATTCTCCAACACTAAGCTCGAAGAAATTGATTTGGCGCAGCGAAAATATTGGTCATTTGACAGCAAGCCATCCAGGCTCATGGAAAATGGGCTGCTGACTAATGGCATATGTGTATCCCCGAAGAACACTTCATTGGCATTTGTGGCGCTTACAATTTCCTCCCATGAACAGACAACAGAAGCTTTAAGATGAGTGATGCAGTGTCTTAAAAACTGAAAGTGTCAACTCTTTCAAGCCCCCTCCCTTTTAGGTAGATCCATCTGACGGGCCTAACTATAGGTAGGGCCTTAAGGTTTTAGCAAACAGTAACCATTTCTCGTGGACCAGCAAAAATAATTGGTTTACTACCATTTGTTAAGATCAATTGTCTGTGTACAAAGTTAGCCCTCTCTTGTTATACTTTATTATACGTCGTCATCTGGTAGATTAGATGCTAGCATGAACTTGCACTTACATGTGAGGGACACTCCCACAACTTTATGAGAGTTTTTCTTTCTCGCTACCCCACACTCCAAACATTTTTTATTTGCACCCAATAAATAGTAGACTTGTGCACTTACGGTTGAATAAACCATGTTCTTGTTTTGCCCTAAATGTTTCTTTAAGAGCCAAAAATCAATTCAAGTAAACAGCCTTTGTGCCAACTTTGTTCGATCTAATTGCTAAACGCCGTCTAGATAATGAAAATAAGTTGAAGTAATACTTTATGGTTATATACCAGGTCATTCTGGGCCGTTAACCAATTTTAAAAAAAGAATTTTCAGCAAAGGACAAGGAGAATGTGCTAAATAAAACTCCATTCTCATGCTAAATAATGTTCGTTGACCTAGATTTGTCCCTTTAGCTAGAACACTGAGTTTAATTACTTCCAAGAACCTTATGTTTTGTCCAAAGTCTTACCTCCCACTCAGGCCTCAGCATAGTTGTAATGATACTGTTGTCTTACTAACATAATCAATTGCCATCGAACTGCTTGACTAGTTCATGGACTATAGGCTAAGCCATCTTCAATAGTCGGACTTATATAATTTTGTCACGATACTTCTGTTTGTGAAGATACTTGTATGAACAGATCCATTTACAGAGATGATTCACAGAGTATTATTTGGCTATCCCTCAATCTAGAATAGAGCTTAACACCATCTTTGTTTGATGTTTACGAGAAATACGTCGCTCTGAAAGAACCTTCAAAAAACGAACCATTCACGTAGCGAGAGTTCGGAGACTGCAATTATTTAACATTAATGTGACAGGCGTAACTGTAATAACGTCACCCAAGCACGCCTTCAGACCTCAACAACCAGGTAGACTTGAACCAAGAAACAGCACATACGATTATGATAATCCGTCCAACCGCTGACAATACAATTCGTGAGAGAAGTTTTCTATGCTGCAGATACCCAATGAACGTGCCCAATTATTGTAATACTGCACCCCAACTATCCTCCCAGTACCAAACTGATTTGGAGGGGGGTCATGTTTAAGCATATTAAGCCCCTGAGGCGGCCACTCCTCTGAAGTGCCTTTAGCGACAAAATATTCGACCGCAACTTATTTAGACTGCTGCGGAAGTGACCCTTAATGTCGAACACTCAACTGAACTGTGCTTTTATGCACCTGAGGTGCTCTATGGTAACTTTTGTTCAAGATTTAACTTGTGTAGTTCTTCAACAATGACAGACAGAGTACCCAAACTATGTCATTTTCCTGCTGACTGACATGTCCCAACACAGGGCCTCAGCTAATCTGCTTGTATATGGTGTGTCAACTACTAATAAAGTCAAAAACATATACATCGCCTATTATGTACTGTATATTTTATGGGAGAGAGGTTCCAAGTTCATCATAAGAAACCAAAAAAGAACCCACAGACCTACCAAGTTTATTCAAATGCAGAGATGCCATTTGATTCCTTTTGGCCTTCCTTGTCAGTTGTGAGTAGGAAAGACAGCTTCGGCCCCTATATAAACAAACGGGTATGAACTTCAATCCCTACCAGCTGCATTTGACTCTAAAGTGACATTCATAGTTTTGCGTTGCAGCCGGAGAAGGAAGCTCGCAACAAAAATGGTAAACTTAAAATATTACTGCATAGAAAAGGCGACAGTGATTGCCACCTTTCTCCGGTCATCTCAAGCTTACTCAACATGCAAAGATAGTGCAATGCATGTTCTTTACATATTGATGTTTACTTTCGTGTCTTACCAATGACCAGGGCAATCAGAAAGATGGTAAAATCCAACCTCAACAGCCAAAACTGGGAGGAACGAGAGCTTCTCTATATGTATATG
This sequence comes from Escallonia rubra, assembly GCA_033065855.1. NCBI lineage: Eukaryota > Viridiplantae > Streptophyta > Magnoliopsida > Escalloniales > Escalloniaceae > Escallonia > Escallonia rubra. Next base: position 646,008 of record JAVXUO010000422.1, read on the forward strand.
GTAAATATATAGGAATGGCCAGTCTATTCCTGCCCTTTCTTTCCTTTGTAGTGGGAACAGTTTTCTGATAATTGGTGATTCATGCAGCTATGGCGGCGCTTGAGAACATGGCATTCATATCCAATGCTGTCAGTTTGGTAACTTACTTCTATGGGTACATGAACTTCAGCTTGACAAAATCTGCCACCACCCTAACAAACTTCATGGGGACTGCTTTCCTGCTATCATTATTTGGAGGATTTATCTGCGACACTTATTTGCCTAGATTCAAGGCCTGCATTCTGTTTGGACTAATAGAAGTTGTGGTATGTTAATTTTTAGTTTCCAACCATCAGCAAGATACATATCTGTTTCATTACTTAAACGAGTCAATTTTTGGAACTTTTCAACTTCGATGCTATGAAGTGTGTAGTCTGAGGGTCGCCTACCTCAGTAGGTAAAATTTCTTACCGTCACAGTGAGACCATTGCAACATGTCCCCAACCACAGTATGCATGACCTCTGCATGCTATTCTTCGAGTGAAACTCGAGATTTGTTTGGTGTATGAATCCTAGAAGGGCTAAATTCACGTCAACTAGTGATTAAGGTAATTGTGCAAAAAGAAAAAGGGAAACGTATTTTGCATGACTATGTGATTACCTTCTAGTAATGAATAAGGTATGTAAGCATGCTATCAGTAGTGCAAATGATTAATGCACATTATTGTTGTCATGTTATAAACAGCTAGGATTTAGAGAGAGATGGCGGTAACACTAGTTGAATAACAAGACAATAATTCATTGACTTTGGAAGATGCAGATAATACTTCAGATGGAATCTTAATCAATCATGCTTTGACAATGAACCAACCATGACATATGATAATAACAAACTATACAAAGCAGTAACAAATATGATGTTGCACCTAACAGCCAGGCTTCTGGGACAGAAGGAATCTGTGTAGGCTAGCCTTCTCTTGATTTTCAATGCATCTAAATGTGATAGCTATTGCCAAAGCAGGAAAAGCTTTTGCCAATGCAATCACGCAATCATGCAACTGAGTAATCACTTTGGCGATAGTTTCCGCCCTTTAGCTAGATTAAGGGAAATCCTACTGCCACCCTCTTTTCTTAAACCTTCTCTTGGTGAATGAGTTTAGCCAAATCAGTTAGTCCCTCCCACTGATAGTCAAGCTGAACCAACTAGTTCCAAGACAAAACAGACCCTCGCGTATCATAGTCAGTAGAGAACATCAGATATGCCCGAACATGCAGAACCTATCTAGGGACTTACAGCAGGAGGGGTCAAAAAGGCCCAAAAGCTACAATTTTATGACATTCAGAACTTGATGGTAACTCTGAATAAAAAGGAAAATCATCAACAGTTTACGAGCACCGAGCAAGTGAATGTCATGACTTGGGCAAATTTTAATTTCAATCTTTTGGTGGATAAGACATTATCCAAGTTGACTCTGTATATAAATGGATTGCAGGGTTATGCACTGCTAACAGTACAAGCACACTTCCAAGTGCTGAGACCCTTTCCTTGCAAGGATGTTACCCCAAGCAAAATGAATCAATGTGAGGCTGCAGATAGTAGCCAAGCTGCACTTTTATTTACAGGCCTCTACCTAGTTGCATTCGGGACCAGTGGGGTTAAAGCAGCTCTACCATCTTTGGGAGCAGATCAATTTGATGGGAGGGACCCTAAGGAGGCAGATTTGCTTTCGAGCTTTTTCAACTGGTTGCTGTTCAGCATCACAATTGGAGCTATGTTTGGTGTCACTTTTGTGGTGTGGATAAGTGACAACCAAGGTTGGGACTGGGGATTTGGTCTCTCAGCTGTAGCTGTGCTAATGGCAGTAATCTTCCTCTGCATGGGGAAATCAATGTATCGACATAATATCCCTGCCGGAAGCCCGTTCATCCGTATAATGCAGGTATATAATCAAGTTTTTCAGTTAAACCACCAAAAAATGGAAGTTGAAATTGTGTAGGTCTAACAAAAATGTCCTTCTCGGTTAAGGTTTTCGTGGCTGCTATTAGAAACAGAAACCTTCCAGCACCAACGATGGTCGGGGAGTTACATGAGATCCATGGCAAGGAATCTGGAATAGAAACCGAGATTCTTGAAAGAACTGATCAATTCAAGTACGCTTCCACCAAAAATTATTTCAATTAACATTTCTCTGTATAATCTACAACAGTCACGAGTACTGTCAAAGTTACTTACTCTACAATCCTTGGCAGATTTTTGGACCGTGCAGCAATTGTTAGGAGCGTAGATAATGCACTCCAATCGAGTACTCGAGGGTCATGGAACATGTGCACAGTGACACAAGTCGAGGAAACCAAAATATTGGTTCGTATGCTTCCGATTATATTGAGTACTGTCTTCATGAACACGTGCTTGGCTCAACTCCAAACTTTCAGCATCCAACAAAGCAATACCATGGACAGAAGTCTCCTTGGTTTCCAAGTGCCTGGCCCTTCAATTCCACTAATCCCCCTAGCATTCATGTTCATTCTAATCCCACTGTACGACCGCATCTTTGTTCCAGTAGTGCGGAAGTTCACAGGAATTCCAACAGGGATTCGACACCTCCAACGCATTGGAGTCGGACTGGTGCTCTCAGCTATCTCCATGACTGTAGCTGGTATCGTAGAAACCCACCGCAAATCTGTGGCTACTCAGCATAACATGGTTGACTCAGCCGGTCCTTTGCCAATTAGTGTCTTCTGGCTGGGGATCCAGTATGCTATATTCGGAATGGCTGATATGTTTACATTGGTGGGGCTGCTAGAATTTTTCTATGCAGAGAGCTCAGCAGGCATGAAATCGCTGAGTACAGCCATCTCATGGTGTTCATTGGCATTCGGATACTTCTTGAGCTCAGTGATGGTGGAGTTGGTTAACAAGGTGAGTGGTGGATGGTTGGGTAGTAACAATCTGAACAGGGATAAGCTGAACTACTTTTATTGGTTATTAGCAGGGCTAAGTATAGTTAATTTTGGGGCTTATTTGGCTTGTGCATCCTGGTATAGATATAAAAAGGTGGAAATGAAGCAAGTTAACTGTAATGATGCTGAAAGAAAGATCGAAATGGGGCAAGCGTAAGATTATGCCTTAGAGATGCCCTCCTTTGCTTACCAACGTTCTTTTACTAGAGCATTCTGTGTACTCTTTGTTCACTTGTATCAAATATATAGCAATTAGCAAGCAATATATAGCATACACATGAGGAAGTATAACCTTCGTATTGTTCCACAAGTAAGGATCAAAGGTCGGCTGACAAGCCATATACATAAAGGTATTTGTGTTAAACAAAGATGGTTTAAGCCGAAAAGACAACAGAAGAAAGAAAAGAACTAGTTGGTTTTAAGCAATGCCGCCAGCGCATACACAATCGGAACTGTGTCCACAAAAGTCTTCACTTTAAACTACAATGACTGAGGTCTAGTTTTGAAACTGAGACGTGGAGAAGACCCAAAAAGAAAGCCCCGAACCTAAGTCTTCAACAAACTGTAGTGCGAAAATAAGTTAGAATGTCACGCCTCAGACCATTCCTTCTTTTCAGCGCCTTAGAGATTCTAGGCAAGAATGCAAGATAAAAAGCATTTCTCTGCCTCTACCACCCTCTCATCTTCTGGTGAAAAAGTTTGAATCAAGTTTATTCGATTGAATTATGCTCAGCATGGGGGGGATGGGGTTCATCAGCTCATCCAAAGTTCAAACTTTGAAGCAAGTCCTAGGGATTTTATCCAGGGATAACTCATGGCTCCGGTGTCCTGAATTTCTTCAAGATAATCTGAAAATTTAGATTGCTGAGTAAAGGCTCGTTGGTTCTGCATGACATCAATTAGCACGGCAATCATGGTTGTCCTTATAACTAATTGTCAAATGTATCGGTTTAATTCAGTCTTGTCCTTCTCCTTAGGCAGTGCAAATCACCGGACAACTTATGTATAGTATAGGATACGGCCAACTCTATAGTTGTCCTTGGTGTTACAATTGACTAAGTTTGTAAAAATACTAAGCATCTAAATTAGTAAGTCGTATGTTATTCGAAAGTTATATTCTAAGTTTGTATCTAATCTATGCGATAACTTATTAGGACTTTATTTGAATTATTATGTTTAAAAAAACTTCTCTAACATGAAATAATTACCTACAAAACATAAAAACAAATCAAGAGATTTAATAGGAAAAATTAAATAAGTATTTTAAGTTCATATTCAAAATTTATAACCTGATAGTGTATGAATCATGAACAAATTTTTTTATAACTTTAAGGTGGGCCAGTGACCTCCACTCTTTGTAGAGGTCAGTGGCCCACCAATTAATACTAACCTCTACAAAGAGTAGTGGTTAGCTTATTGGTGGTGGGCCATTAACCTCCACTCTTTGTAGAGGTTAGCATCAAATGGTGGGCCACTAACCTCCACAAAGAGTGGCGGTTAGCTTGCTGGTGGTGGGCCATTAACCTCCACTCTTTGTAGAGGTTATTGGATTTTACATTGCAAAGGGCAATTTTGGCTTTTATCCTAACCACCCATAAGAGTGGCGGTTAGCACTTTAGGCAGAAAGAAAAAAAAAAGACAAATCTGGGTCATCCACAGGTACACGTGGACGGTCAGATATGTAGTGGAGAAATTGTTATTTCTCCACCGGTAAACAGGGATCGGCTATATAAATATATATGGCAGCTGATAAAATGATAGCGCTAGCAACTTAACTCAAGTTGCTAGCGCGATCTGGCCGTCCACGGGCGAGAATGGACGGCTAGATCGAGCGCCACAACAACGAATTTTTCACCTTCCGCTACATCAGTTATATATATATATATATATATATATATATATATATATATATATATATATATATATATATATATATGGGAGCTGATCCCTTGACCGCGTAGGCAAAATAGGATATCTTGCCAGCGCGATCTGGCCGTCCATCCCGAAGGGATGGACGGTCCAGATCACTTTTTTTGCGGCGCTGTCAGTCGTCCGCTACACTGTGTAGCGGACGGATCTTTTTACCTTTTTGCCCCTCCGCCCCGTCCGCTACACTGTATCGCGGACGGACTTTTTTTTAATTTTTTTTAAGCTCGTCCGCTACATTATGTAGCGGACAAGTTTTTCTAACATAAATGACAGTCTGTTACGTCCGCTACATTATGTAGCGGACAAGTTTTCAGTTCATTTTTCTCATTCTTCCATTAATTTTCCTGACATCTCTGTCTCTCTTTATCATCAATTTATGACTCTTTGACTCTTACTCTGTCTCTCTCCTTCCCATCTCTTTTCTCTGCCTCACCGAATTGAGCTTCAGCGACTCGAGCTGCTTGAACTGGCGCCAGAGACGAGCCGGCGTCACCGTGTAGCACAGCGCGATTCCGGCGTCATCGACTCGCGTTCCGCTCCTCCATTCGCGGGAGAGTAACGACGACCACGCTGCGAAGCTGAATGGAAAAAAGAAATTCAGTAGAAGAGTCAAAGAGACGGAGGACCGAATTCCTAGGGGATCGAGTCTGAAAATTCCTGGGGGATCAAGTTCCTTGGCCCGATTCTCTGGCCGGTAGTAACCGGTGACCGGATCTGGCACCCAAGGCGTGTAGGCGTTCGAAGTTCTGTCATTTGGCTCCTCGTAACTTCTGTCATTTTGCTCCTTTAGAGGTTTTGAAGTGTTGCTGATCTCCGCGAGTTCCCGACAATGGGACGGTAGCTGGGCCCCACTATGCCTTGTTTCCTAAAGTGTCGCTGGATTTTCCATGGAACCCAGAAAATGGAATGCAGAGGTTTTGAGAGGAAGAGTAGAAGCAGAACTGGCGGGAGGGAGGGAAGATGCACCAACTTTTATAGGGACCACATGGTTTGATTGTGTGAGCTAATCTGAGACGAGGCCGTGGTCGCCTCCGCCGGGTGGATCATGGGGAGGTGCAGCGGCATGAGATTATATGTATATGTAAGAGAAAGGACAGTGAGAGAAACGAGAGAGAGAGAGAGAGATGTCATAAGGACAATGAGAGAAAGGACCGAAAAAGAGGAAGAAAAAGTATTGTCTGTCTACTTGTCCGCTACATAATGTAGCGGACGTAACAGACTGTCATTTATGTTAGAAAAACTTGTCCGCTACATAATGTAGCGGACGAGCTTAAAAAATTAAAAAAAAGTCCGTCCGCGATACAGTGTAGCGGACGGGGCGGAGGGGCAAAAAGGTAAAAACCGCTACACAGTGTAGCGGACGACTGACAGCGCGACTGATAGCGACCGTCCATCCCTCGGATCGGCCAGATCCGCTGGCAAGATACGGCTAGATCGCGCTACAAGGGAATCAGCTCCCTATATATATATATATATATATATATATATATATATATATATATATATATATATATCAGTAGCGAATCAAAGAAACCTGGCTCTTACCATGGTACAAGACTAGCATTAAGATATACTAGTAGCCAAGCAAAGAATATAAACAAACAGGGAGCTTTTACCATGGTACAAGACTAGCATTTCTTTAAAGGCCCTTTATGTTGCCTTTCAATGCAATTTAAGCCAACTGGATCTGTTGTCGCGTTTAAAAGGTAATCAATTGTTCAACTGCTCAAGGCAGGGAGTACTACAATGCTATGAATAGTCCAATATTTTATTTTTATTTTTTTTCAATTTTCATTATGGTACAGTTTTATCTTGTCTCCTACGATTAGACCTGGCAAAAATGGACCCGGACCCACGGGTAGATCCGCACCCGGGTAAAAACCCCAGATACGGATACATCTTTTGAAGCCCCGCCAAAAACAGACTCGTACCCGAACCGACCCGTAAATATCGGATAAATCCAGGTCGGGTACGGATTACCCGGATTTTTTACTATAAAAGATGCTAGGGTTTCATGTTCACTCATTTTCTTTTCTCCCTTCTCCTCTTTGCCGCTCCTCCCGTCCTCTCTGATCTCTCTCTCGTCACGATGTCGCTCTCTCACTTCAACTCGACGCCGACGTCACTCGATCTTGCAAGTTACATCAACTCGACGTCGATATGCATGTCCTTCAGTCTCTGCCGTTAGATCCACCGCAAATCTGCGATGCTCCGCCCCCGGTATCTCCGATCAGATCCGCTACAGCCACAGCTCCGCGCCACTGTCTCCGATCAGGCTAGAGTGAGGTACGAGAGTTACAGCAGTCCAAATCAAGTGACCTCCGAATCCGATCGTGGTCTGCAATCGCCTTTGATAGCTTTGTTAACACTCATTTTATTTTTTGTTTACCAGATAATCTTTTTCAGATCTACTTGTATTGTTTCATTTTGTGTCAATTTTTTGTATGTATTTAAGTGTTTTGGTAGTATTGTGGTTATTACGTTCAGTTGAAATGGTTGTGTCGTGGATTTGAGAACCGAAATGATCGGATTGATCGCTGAGCAGTAATTGTAGGAATTAAATTACTCAGTGAAATTTTTTTTTGGGTAATAAATTACACAGTGATTGTTGTAGTAACAAAAAAGAACGAAAAAATTCTCTTAAAAGAAAAGTCTGTGTAAATAAATTAACAATTTACCCGCGGGTAAAACTTTACCCGCAAGGGTAGGGTACGGTTCCAGAAAAACCTTACTCGAAAAAACCCGGGTAAAAATTACCCGACCCGTTTATACCCGGACCCGATCGGATTTTATCTGGACCCGGCGGGTATACCTGTTTGCCAGGTCTACCTACGATGTACATTTTCTTTTTTGTGAAAGACAACAAATATTTCTGCTCCAATATGATTCCTCCTCTCGTTTTTACATAATTATAATAATTGTCAATCTAAAGTGGATTGGTTAACCCTGACGCTGGACTTTAACTCTGGACTCGAGCATCACATTATGACTGTCATCGTGTATTCACCCAGGATTTTCGCTCTCGCAGCACTATCACTTCTCAGGCTCTGTATGATAAGCTTTAGTTTCTGCACTTCTTTTGTCCTTACTCTGTCCAACATCAGCATATTTGTCACCTGACTCGAACTGCATTCTTTATGACACTTTCACGTATACTACGAACTCGCTTCCTTATCATCAAGGACTTTCTTAAGCATGAGAAAATTTTAAATACCAATATGATATGGTGTAAAGTAAGGGTGAGATCTAACGCGATAAACTAGCTTTAAGTGACATGTGACTTAAATTTTCAAGTTCTTTATCATGTAAATATGTCCACGTCTTATTGATCATGCTAGAATTTTCATCTCATATGGATCTAATGAGATAGATAGATTTTAAAAAACTAGAAAATACGAAAATTATTATCTTATTTGTTGATTTTGTCATGTCATATCTATTACCGTTATATTTTAATTTTTTTTAGACATGAAAGCTTTTGTCAAACTCTATACCGAGTTCAATTGACTCTTACAATTGTAATTCAAACAATTGTTAATATAATATGTTAACATATTGTGCGGCCGTTTCGAAACTTTCAATAATACAATATGTTAATACACTAACTCTAAATTAAAGTTAACTAAGGTTATTATTGAAAAACTTAAAGCTTCGCTCTAGTACAATTAGGACATCTTCTCCAACCTCATTATTCCAACCACGCCAACCAAACATTCAACATTTTTACTCATTCTTATTTTTCATTTCCTCTTGATCTCCATTTTCATGATAGACTCATATATATATTTTTTTGTGTGCTGAGAATGCTAGTTTTCCTTATACCTCAATCGTAAAACTATTTTAAATGATTTGCACTAATTATTTACATCCTAAAAGCACACTTAGTTTTCATTATTTTAATTTGAGTGTTTCTTATTCTTGATACTATCATATATAGTGACATCGTGACACTGATAATGCTTCTCACATGTTATTCGGTCATTGATTGATAATGCTTCTTTCCTGTTATATCTGTTACTTTTATCTCGTCATATCAATCACTGTCATCGTCAAACATTTCTTTGTAGATAAAGACCCTCGTCCAACTTTTGACCAAGTTAAATCGACTCTCATACTTCTAATTTAAACAACAGAGCCATTATTGCCCTTCACACGTCTAAGAGCATCATCGGCTGGCTATGGTCAACCCACGTGGATGTCGAAGTTGTGTGTTTGGGGGACACAAAATTCATCATTCACCTAATAAAAGAAGCTAATGATGTTTGAGCTTACGTAAGCATTTCCAAAACTCTTACGGAAACATTTGACTAAAACGATTAGTGCAGACGATAAGCAAAGCTTACCTATATACTACTATTATTAAGGAACGGTAAAGTCTCGATTATACTCTTTATTAAAGAATTAAAACTAAATTAAAACAAGTTAATCAGGATTATTAATAAAAACTTTTAGACATCTAATATGTTCTCGCTCCGTCCCGTTACGGTTAAAACTTCTTCTTTATTTCCATTCTTTCAACTACTCCAACTACACATCCAACACCCTTTATCATTTTGGGATCCAGATCCCCTGCTGTAACCCATGATTACAGTAGGGTGCTGTACCCATTTCTGTGAAAGAGGGGGGAGAGAGAGAGGGCATAGAATCCCCCTCTCTCTCTCTTCTCTCACATAAATGAGTACAACACCTTGGTTTCCAATCTCATGGTAAACTCATTCTTTGTTATACGTAGTTTTTAGTATTTGTATCATTTTGGTTTATGTATTCTTCTTGTTGATTGCACATGGATCGCACGAGCCTAGAGTGTTTTTTTGTACATTTCTTTCGCATAGTTATTCCAAACTATCTGCCCACTTGTATATGTTTGTTTCGTTTTAAACCACCTGCCTAACTGTCCAACAATTTAGTGAAATGATTGAATAACTTAGGAGTTTCTTGTTCCCGATGGTATCACATGCATGACATTAATGATGCTTTTCACCCGTTATTTATATTCGAACATTATTGTAAACTAATTAAAGTACTACAACACACGGCGTTCTAGAAGAAACGCCGACAACGAAAGGTTAGCAAGCCTTTTATTACCGACAAACTGGCACGATGTCCTCAAATTGAATCGAGATATAATTAGGAGCATGAAAAACAAACATAAACTTGACAAAATAGGCACGAGGAACCTGCTACTTTTAACCGACGCAAATTACGATAGAGCACACAAACGATGCATATATATACACTTAAAAATTAACCCTTTTGTCAGTTTATTTCACACGTACATTCAATTTTTGTGTGGATTTTAACAGTTGCTTGTTAGAAGCATTTGCTCTTTATTGATTAATAATTTAATATATAAACTCACCAAAAAGGAGATGACAATGACAAAGAAGTGAAGAAGGAAGGTTGAAGGAAAGAAAGCCCGTATCACAATTATTATGCTCCTGGTCAAAGTCAGCAGAAGTAACTGAAAGTGGAAGTGACCAAATGCCCAGACTCTTGAACAATATTGCGATAATGCCCCTCCACTGTCTATCCCAGCTGTGTTCAAATTTGTTTCTTCTTTGTTGCAACTATTTCTAGCTTTGTTATGATGATGAATTTATTTATGGTGTCTTCTTTCCTATTAAAATCTAAAGAAAAAAAGAAAATTCACACCTTCCGCTTGCTAAAACCAATTATGAGAAGAGTTAGTACGTAGATTGTGTATGATGCAAAGTTACACTTTTAGTTATAGATAAAAGTGTCATCAACTGATACCATCATAAGAAAATTACACGGTGTAATGAAAAACGGTGTCTTAACTTACATCATTCATGTCAGTGCATACTTGTTGCTGAAAGATTTTGCTAGTAGTTTAAGTATTGGCAAAATGAGACGTGACAACCGAAAAGAATAATGGCTTGTGAATTTAAAGTTTTCAAACAATGAAAACACGTCTAAGTTTTACTTAAAGCAATGAAATCCGAGATAGTTTGAGACTCCTTGAAATTTTCCTAGAATACAATGTTTTGACTTTGTAAATTATTGGCCTAAAAATTATACGTTAAAAAAAAAGATAATACCCTTATGTTGAATACCTTATAACTAGAAAAGTTTGAATTCACATATCGAAATGCATTTGAGCATCGCTTGATCGTCAAAAAAGAAGATCTGTAAATAATGGCTCTCTTTAGTAGCATTAAGTGAGCGAAAAATTATATATGCGCTCATTCAGATATATATTTTGGATATTAATTCTGAAAAAAAGGCTTAATTTCAAATGCACCGTCATAAAAATAAAAAGTCAATAAAAAAATTAATAACCAATGAGGGTTGAAACAGGAACTTAATAGCCAAATAATAATTTTGTTCGTGTATACGCTGCACTTTTGACATTTTTTTAATGTTCTTTAGTGGGTCTCTTGGAATATTCTACGATGTGATATTGTTGTAAATTATCCAAGAAACATGGGCATATGCGGTATCCAAAGTGTAGCCGCCAACCAATAACCTCCAAACTCCCGCGGCCCTTTCCCTATTCCGTTTCAATCTCAAAATTGCAAAAAATTTTCCTGAGCCAAGAGCTCAGGCCATCGTCTAGGGTTTGCAATCCCCTGCAAGTTCCCCCAATATTCCGGCCGTTCATTCCACAGAACTCGCCTTTCATTTCACCCCGGTTTAGCTCAACTCTCCAATTCATCGCCTCCTTCTCCAACTCATCCAACTATTGACCTTTTATGGCTTATCTCGACTTATAGAGTTTGCCTTACTACCCTCGCCGTCGACCTTACACACCAACCTGTACCAGTTCTTGATCAGTCTAATCCAATTAGTGATTATGGCGATCCGATTTACCGTCACCTACTCCGGCTACCTGGCCCAAAACCTGGCCTCCACCGCCTCCGGAAAAGTCGGGACCTGCAGGCTGATCCAGGAATGCACGGTCCTCTCCCGCCTCTTCTGCCCGCCCGACACCGCCGCCGCCGCCGTCAACCACCGTTACCAGCCCGATTTCAGGCGGCAGAAGTCAAACTGCTGGGCGAAGCGTCCGATGTCCACCTACGTAACCCTCGCCTCTGAAATCCTCGGCGACGATTGTAAATCCGGCATCGCTGTGGGGCTGACGTCACTGCTGGCGTCAGCCGCCGGGGCTCCGTTGACGGGGACCATGGCGATCTCGTCGTTTAAGCCATCCTCGATTGTTCCTTTTCTACAAGGGTCGAAGTGGCTGCCGAGCAACGACGTGGTTGTGGGTTCGAAGAGTACTGCGGTGGACAAAGGAGGGACGCGCCCGAGTGAGAGCGTGATTAGCGGTAGCAGAGTGGAGGATGTGGTGAAGGAGTTTAGTGGGAAGGGGTTTGAGAGGAGGAATTGGCTGTCAAGAGTGTTGGGGTTTTGTTCGGAGGATGCCAAAGCAGTCTTTACGGCTCTGAGTGTTAGTATACTGTTTAGATCATCGTTGGCAGAGCCGAGGTCTATTCCCACTACTTCTATGTACCCGACCTTGGATGTGGGTGACCGGATTTTGGCTGAGAAGGTACATATTTCGCCAATGAGTTGTTACTTGATTACCATCTTTTTTATAGATTGTACATTTCTATTATCTATATGGCTTTAAATAGGAGTCCATTTTGAAGTCGAATATATACTTTGTGGTTAAATTCTGTGTTGGAGGCTCTGTGATTAGATTATTATGTGAAATGAGAAGCATATGGGGTTTGGGGGTTGACATTGAAGTTGAAGTTTCCTTGATACATATAACCACTTGAATCAGTTAATAGATCAAGTTATGTACCTTGATAATATCTGATCAAGGTATCAAATCCTGATGTCCAAGTTGCTTAACATGAAACGAGTGCGTGTGCGAAAATGAAATTAATAGTACAAATTTTGTTATAAAAAAAAAATCACGTATACGTGTTTATTGTCATATTCAGTAAAATGAATCTTAAATTACTGAAAATAAGTTAGTCATACGTGTCCAAACAAACATAAGTTAACAAAATATTATTATCATATTAAACTGGACCTTTAAAGTTTACTTTAACTCTATGTATAGATGAATTTTAATTTGTGAAAACTAAACATAATTATATAGGTAGTTACTTACCAATTAAGATTTTTATTTTGTGTCATTTCTTAGAAATGTTGTTGGGATGCCACTTGTCATCATTGTAGGTTGGTAGTTATGTACACCAAAAAGGTGTTACACCAAACAATGTTTTGGCTTAATAAGTAGTATAAATATAAATACGAGGGTGAATTGGGCATGGTCCCATGGATTAATGTGAGAGCAGCATGCGGGCAGATTTGAGGAAACAAGCGGCTTGAATTTTAAGTAAAGTCCAATTTTTAATAAGGGAAATCGTTATTGAAGAAGCACCTCATATCCTTGATTTTTCACATTGTTGGTATTGTGAAGTTGAAATCCAAATTGTATCACACTTTTGACAGTTCTCTTCTAATATATTGGCTACCGTATTACTTTATCGTATGATAGGTGTTGCTAGATAGTTGCTCCTGGTCAAAGGGGATATTATACTCCACTTATGTTAATGCTGCATTTTCAGTGAAAATTTTGATAAGCTCTGCTTTGCCAATAGTATTTACTGGGTTTTTTTCTGCTGTCACCTATGATGTTTGATGGCTAGATCGGCTTCAAGTACGGGTCTGCCTGATTTTTTCTGTTTCACGAAACACGGGGATATAGCATGGTCATAAGTATAAGTAACTATAGAAGTAATAATCTTTGGGTTTCAGACACGAGACTTATTATTCTTGTAACAGAGTGAGCTGATTCATTTATGCGCACATATTTTGTTTCAGGTTTCATATGTTTTCAGAAACCCTGAAGTTTCAGACATAGTGATCTTCAAGGCGCCTCCAGTTCTTCAGGTATTATTTGATTTACAAAGTGCCGCATGTGATTACTTTTAGGAATTTCTACATGCATCATGTATGGGAACTAATTTTTATTCTGATAACTGTTCTGGTTTTTAGGAAATTGGTTACAGTTCTGGCGACGTCTTTATAAAACGAATTGTTGCAAAGGCTGGGGACCATGTGGAAGTAAGCCCTGCAGCTCTTTGAATGGTTTTTAGATAATACATTACATGAGTCGATGTTGACTAATTCTTCAATCAAACTTTTCTGATAGGTTCGTGATGGTAAATTATTGGTGAATGGTGTTGTTCAAGATGAGGAGTTCATTTTAGAGCCACTTGCATACGAAATGGATCCTATGGTAATATTTGATGCATTATTGCCAATTGGCTTGCTCCTTACTGATATTTTTAGCTGTCATCATTGTTAAGACTTGGACCTCGCTAGCCGTAGAAACTTTGGTTGATTGTTTTTTCCTTCTATTTACAGGTTGTGCCTGAAGGTTATGTATTTGTAATGGGGGACAACCGCAATAACAGTTTTGACTCCCATAACTGGTATGTTGAAGTTTGAGTCTTTTCTGATGTTTCATTTGCAAACCTTCTTGGGTCATGGAACGGCAGTATTATTCTGAGATATACGTTCTGACACGTTTCTCTCTTGCTCTTTTCAGGGGTCCACTTCCTATCAATAGCATTGTTGGTAGATCGGTATTTCGGTATTGGCCTCCATCCAAAGTATCCGACACCATATATGATCAGAATTTAGGAAAAAAAACCTTTGCAGTTTCCTGATCCCCTTAGGTCTCTGCTTCCAGAGGGATGGATTCAGTTAACATTTTACATCCAGATAAATATTTCACCAACCAATCTGCTCGTTTGGCTCGTTATTGAGCTGCTGTGGATATCTTTACCTTGGGTTCTTTTATTTGACGGGCGAGTCCCTGCATATTTGAAGTTACTCCTGCTCGATTATGACATCCATCAGTGTGTTATAATCAGTGTTGATGGCCGAACTGGGGATGGTTTTTGCATTCTTATTTGTAATGACATTCAAAATCATTAAGGACGGAGAGGTGGAAAGAAATGAAATGAGTTCTATGAACAAATTGTAATTACCGTTCTCAGTCACGATCTTTTACTAATAGGTTTGCGAACATCGCGTTCTTGATGGGACAATGGCTGAGAGGTGATGGTGTCGAATGTGATGCGACTGAAGTAGTGTACACTGAAGAAGGCATCCGCGCTGTGAATAGTGTCTCCTTAGTTGATGCATGGCTGGTACTGCGAGGCCCGAATGAGGGAAATGCGTTCTGCCTAAACTTCTATGGCAGGGACTGTTTTTGTATATGCCTATCTATTTAGCTGAGCATGTGCTTTGGATGAGTCAACCTCTCGATTTTGTGTGATTTTGCTAATTTTAGCCGATAAACGCTATTAATATTGTACCGAGAAACATGTCATTGATTCTCGGCATGTGCATCCTCCAGTTCGTAGCCCCAGATCTAAGTTGTTTTGGACGGACTAAACATGAAAACTTGTTCATTTTTGCCCTGTACTACTTGGGAAGTATTTGGTCGTTGGTCTCCCAATGAAGAAACAGTTAGTTGATCTTCTAGTTTTGGTCTCTGTGAATGATAAAAGTCTTATAGGCCTCCAAATGGTGTAAGATTCCGATGATTCGATCCCCGGGGCTTGTGAATTTGGACACCGAGGATGATCTTGCAATCCTAAAGAGCTTACTTTCCACTGTCATCTGTTCATGGTGGCCATTTCTGTCCATCAAGGACCAGAAGCCCAATCGTATACCTCGACACTGCCAGATTTGTCACATCGATTCGGCCCCTATGGCCTCGATCCTTTGCTGACTTCGCATGTCACCTCATCGATGTTATACAACCATGTTTGTAGCACAAACAAGGCCTCCACGACGCTCTTTAACGACAGCACAGAGGTTTAACTAAAATTGGTTTCTTTCATCGTTTGCATTTAAATTGGGGAAGTCACGCAATGCCTCGCGTTAAAAAACTGAAAAAATTCGCCCCATGCAGAAATGCCACCAAAGAGTTCCGAAAGCGCAAATTCCCGAGTGCAGAAGTGGCACTGAATAGTATTAGTGACAAATTGTTAACATCGGTGATCCTATGGAGCTAAATTAACCCAGATCCAATGAGAACCGTCCATTGCAACGACCTCGCTCCGCTTGGACGGTGAGGATCACAGCGGTTCCAACGTACATAAACTGAATGGCTGTTAATATCGTTTGCCCATCACCGGTGTCGGTTGGACGCAGCCCCGTTGACGAAGAGAACCGCCGCAATGATCTCACGCTTCACTTTCTCTCTCCTCCTCCTCCTCCTCCTTCCCCAAACCCTAACGACATTAACTCTCGCAACTACTACTTCAGCCCGTCCCTTTAACATCTCTCACTACCTTTACCCCAAGATTAGCGACGAATTTCGCCCTCAACCGTCCCTTTTCCTAAAGGTTTGTATTACACTGTTATCGCTTCCATTTCGTAGTTTTTACTCTCTTCCGGCTTTATGAACCTGATTTATACGAAATTGCCTGTTGGTGTGTTATGTTTTCTTGAATCAGGATGTGTTGGAGGCGATTTCGGAAAGGGAGAAGTGGAATTTGGAGCAAATTAGGGTTTCGGAAGTGGATGTAGGGAAGGTTAAGTATGGGAACCTGCAGAGGTACGAGATTAGGGTTCCGTTTGGGAAGAGCGAATTGGTTTTTGAGTTGTGGGACGAGGTGTCGAATTGGAAGAGATTTAAGGAAGGAGGCGATCTTGAGGCTTTGGTCAATCGGGTGGGTCCGAGGGCAGTGCTCGACAGCTTTGAGATCAGAGGGCCTGTTGAACTGCGTGTGGGCGGCGGTCATGAGCTCTCTCTTAAGTTGCCGGTATGCTTTTATTCTTCCATAACGCCACTTATTTCTTGTTTAGTACTCTGTGTGTGATTTCATTTTTATCTGCTTTGACATCTTTTTGCGTGGTTTGACGTAACAAACAATACCCTGTTTGATCTGAAGCTAACACTTAGTTCGCTTCAATGTTTAGATGTCCAAATAACCTGTCGTGGGAAGTTGCAAGTAGTAAAAGGGGCAAATGTTATGAAACAGAGTGCATATGTTTTCATGTGTTTCCTTATCGATAGTTACCTTCTGATCAACAAGTTAGGAAAAAAAAAAGTTCCTTAGTTACATGTGTCTTAGTGGGTGACTTTCTACTAGATTTAATGGAAGCTAAAACAAAAACTCCAAAATCCCTTTCAGTGGCACTTTTAAATCTCGCTCTATCAATTAGTATTGACGAAATTGAGTAGCCTCTAAATGTTTAGTGGGAATTTCAATACCCTTTTTCCTCATGCTTCCAAGTGTATTCCAGTAGTGACTCCTACACCAATTAGTTTTCAGGATGTTGAAATTGTATGGTGGAATATATACTAGTCTCAGATTTGTGAAAAACATTATGGGATGAAATAAATGACTTGTGCTTCGAATTTTTGGAAAGTTTGAAAGAACAATATGTTAGGCTTAGGCTTGTGCTTGGCGATCAGTGGTGTGATACGCATCAATTAGACAGCTGGAGAGGTATTGAGGAGAAAAAAAGATACTCCCTATGTCCATTGGATTTCTGCGCTTCGACTCTCTGCGAATTCTTAGGGAAGGCTCGGTACATGTAACTCATTAGTTTTGTCGTAGCTTGCTTTCCAAATGACACCTTCAATCAATTATTGCTATTTTGGGTGCAAACAATTCAAAGGGGAAAACCCAACAGAAAGGAGTGAGTATGATTTTGGGATTGGTTGAAAATGCACGTGGTTGGATTTCTAGTGATTTAATAAGGTGGGTCAGAAGGAAGCAGCTGTTTGGTAATCTATAGATTCCTTTTTATTGTAGGCTAACGGGCCTTTAAATCTTATCTCTATACTTACATAAGGACAACGTGACATATTCCAGATGAGGTCCGGTGGTGTATGTTATCTGCTGTTGAGATTGTAATTACATAGTTTATATAATAATGGCAGTAAGTCACACAGAGATGGTGGTGATACTATATACATACTTCTTGGAGAAAAACAAGAATACTGGTACCATTTTGTGAAAACGAAAAGAGAAACCTCTGTTTTATTTACTTGTAAATGGAAAGTGAAAATTGTTTGACCTTCAAGGAGATAGGGAAACAAGCCTTTCCATTGATCTTTGTTTGAAGGTCTGGGGGGGGGGGGGGGGGGCGGGGGGTGAAGAAAAAAAATACTTGAATTGGTATAAAATTAAGGAGTGGAACGAGATTACAAAGTTTCTTTGGCGCTGAAAGTATTTGGTACATGACTCCTTGTTTGAAGATATATCTGGGGATCTAGCATATTGGCTTTAAGTATTTGGAAGGTCCCAAACGAGGAGGAGGAAGTAATGTCTTTTTTTCTCTTTTTGGAGGGTTTTTTTGTGTGTGTTGGAGGGGGGATTTTTTTTTTGGCGGGCGGGGGGCGGGGGGGGGGGGGGGAGGAGTTGTCTATGTTCACTAGAACTACATGAACTCATATAAGAGAAAAGAATAAGGCTCAGGATGTTTGGAATTATGTGAATCTTTTTAAGAGCTTATCCTCTATTGGCAATCGTTATTTTCAATCTTTATGTCAAATTTTCTTTTTCACTTCATTTAGCAGTATTTGAAGTTTAGCCTTGGTTGTATTGCTGGAGAATGTGTTTCTTGTCCTGGAAGGACAGAACTGTTTATCAAGCCGAGGGTTAATAATCCTTTCCTTAAAAATGTTTTCAACAGCCTTAAGGCCTGATGTTAATTTTCTTACAAAATCTCACACTCAGCTGGTTTATTAGTAGGCTATGCCAAAAGTTCACTAGTTGGTAGAAATATAGCTTCGTGGAGCCAACAACTGTACTTTCTTTTGTCCCTCCTGCTTGTAGCGTTATATCTTTTTCTGTTTGTCAGCTGGTTTATTATCAGGTAGAAGCACTGTTTTATGTTTTTCTGTTTCACATGAGATTTTGTGATCACAGTTCATGCAGATTATCTTCCTTTTTTTATGGTGACATGTGTTTCTAGTTGATAGTCTTCTAGGTGAGACCAAATATATGCTCATGCCAGTAAAAAGTAGAAAGTACGAACTCCGGAAATATTCTTCTTCCAAATGTTTTTACTTCCCTTCTAGTGGCCTTGTTGCTTCTAAGTATAGCCCAAGATATTCGCCAATATGCTTTACCTATATATGAATTACTACAACATTCCTTGTTCTTTAGATTGCTAAACTATGAAGCACGGGTGCAGCATTTTGGCCGACCCACCAGCACCAGCTGCGGATTGCGGATCGGGTGGGGTGCGTGTCCATAATTATCTATTTTTCTATTGGGCTAATTACACCTATGTCCCTGAGGTTAGGGGGTAATTACAGGTAAGGACAATAGTTTGGACAAATTACACTTATGTCCGTTGACCAAACGGAATCTTAAAAACCCTAACGGTTTTGATGAAAAGACTTTATTACCCCTAAGTTTTAACCTTATTTTTTTTAAATGCCATTACGTCACCTTTTAAAAAAAAGAAAAAGAAAGATTAATGCCAAACTCTAAACCCTAATTTGCTAAGGTTACAATTTCCCAATCCCTCACCGCTGGCAGTTCCCTTCCCGCCGACAGCCCCTTCCCTCACGCCGGTAGCCCCCTTCTCCGCCGGCAAACCCTTCTGTTCTTCCCCGAACAAAGCAGTTCCACTGCAGCCCCCCATCGTCGCAAACAGATACACCCGTCGCCGACCACCCGAGGCTCTATTGCCCCCCGTCCCCTTCTGTTCTTCGCCGGGAAAAACAAATCCATCTGTCGCGACCATCGGAGGCTCCATCGCCCCCCATCCCCTTCTGTTCTTCGCCGAAAAAACAGATCCACCTGGCGAGCGCATCCGAGACTCCATCACCCCCGTCCCCTTCTGTTCTTCGCTGGAAAAAATAAATCCATCCGTCGCCGACCATCCGAGACTCCATCGATCGCCCCCCATCTCCTTCTGTTTTTTACCGACAAAAAATGATTCACTGCAGCCCCCCGTCCCTTTTTTTTCTCTCTCAATCGGCCGGTGTGGGTGGGTCGACCAAAATTCACAAATTAGGGTTTTGAACTAACCTGTTCATCCTGCTCATTCGCAAATTCGCAAATTTGAACTAACCTGCTAACTTGTTCATATTGAAACCCTAATTTGCAAATTAGGGTTTTCAAAGCCTAATTGACAGTTTGAGAGACCCTAATCTATAAATTAAGGCTTAAAATCTTAATTTAAAATTTTTAAAAATATTCTGTATATACAGTACAAGGGGTAGTGTTGTCACTTTTAAAATACAAATTAATGACATCATAAAAAAAGTACACTTTTTGGACGGAATCTTGACGGATGGACACGGGTGATACATTTGAAACACTTTTGGTCACGGAATGTTACATTTTGAAACTTTGTGTCCTTGACTGTAATTACCCCCTAACCTCAGGGACATAGGTGTAATTTGCTATTTTCTATTAATTTGCTGAATTTTGGGTGCGGCGCCGACATGGCAGGGACATGCACGGGATGCTTGAGGGCTCAAAGTTGAATTCAGGAAGAACTTTCTAGGTCAAAACATGTTTAGCGACCTAGGGTTTTTGACAATCCGGACTGGAGGGGAGAGAGAAAGAAGAAGATAATGACCGTAGGCTGTTGCGGCGAATGGTAATGGGTGACTGGAAGTTGGCAGCGAGTGACGTACCTGCATGAGTTCTGTTGTCGAAGAATGAGAAGGAGCTAGCTCTCTTATTGATGTTGTCATGTGGGTTTTTATTGCTATACAACTACGTGACTCTTCAAATTTTTGTTACTTAATTTTGGTACTACCCACTTGTTAGCTTATTAGCTAAACCAGCCCCAAAAGTTTGTAGAATTATAGTAGTACCCGAATTCGTACAAAAGTTACTATATTCAGCTATACAATTTCAACAATTTAAAAACAACCGACCAATTTAACGAACTTCCTCACTAATTTGGTTGAAGAATTAATATTTTTGTTGTGATGAAAAGGGTTTTATAAATAATCGGGTACATTTTTTAGGATAGCGGACATAAAACAATTGGCGCCTCCCCTAGCCATACGGCACAATTAGATAAATATAAAAGATTGGCTAGAGAACTTTTTGTTACACAGACACACATATATATGGGGGCTGATTCACAGCTCGCATCGAGAAAGGCCCTATCTATTTCAGACTAACTAGAGCCGTCCACGTTGCAAAATGAATGGATCAATGAAATAGCATATATTCCATAATTGGCACTTTAATTTTTTGTAAACAGCAGGACTATCATCTTCTTTTTCTTGTCCCTCTCTCTCTCCCATTAGATCTAGCGAACAGGTATAACATCCCTAACAAACTGCTGGTTGGTAAGGGGAACAAGGCGGGTAATGTTTGAAAAGTTCAGGGATGCGTTAGTAATCAGGATTAACCGCTCATAAAAGTGACGGTTGGGCGTTTCACTTTTTTAAAAGAAACTATCTAGACCGCCCAACTTGCGATGTGGATGGTCCCATATTGGGAAAAATGGGCTTTTTCCCAGCTCTAGCTGTGGATCAGCCCCTATATGTATTCATTTGTATAAAATATGTCATATCTCCGCTGCACCCGTATCCTCTCCTTTTTTTTTTTTTCCCGTTCAGAATGACATATCCGCACCCGCACCAGTCTCTGTGCTTTCTAGTTGCTCACTGCACTTTTTCATTTTTAAACATCTACCTCATACCAGATTACTGCAGAAAGAGAGAGAAACTATATCTGGAGATGTAAAAAAGTATTCCACTTTACAGTGATCTGATTGTATGTATTTCCTTGGTCCCCTATACAGTATGAGTTCTCAATTTCTTTGCTGTATGTATATGTATCTGGGTGCACGGGCTGCACCTCCTTTTTGTGTTTTCTTTTGCATTTATCACTATACTGTCAAAAGAAAATTTCGATACGGTTTCCAGATTATAACATACGTATATGATTTTTTATTGTTAAACATCTATACTTTTTCCCTCCCCAAAAGTAGTATACTAATGACATTTATCAGTGCTCCAACCTCTTGCTAACATTTTACATTCTTGAACCATTTGTATCAGCTAAACACGTCACATACTGGTTTGAAACGAATCCTTGTTGCTGAAGGCATCACTGTGAGAGTGACGAGTGCTCAAGAAGTCTCTTTATTTCACAGATCTGATTATGGTCTACAAGTGAATAAAAGTCTCATGGGTAACAGGGAGAGAAGTGAATTTTGGTCCTTTGGGCGTTCCTCTTGTATGTCCTTCCGTCCTATCAACATTTTGGGGTCTGCATCAGTGGTTGCCTACAGGACTCAAAATCCTGATGGATTTATAGAATCTGCTTTCATCTCTAAGGAGACGATCGAGTTGCTGCCAGAGAAGTGCTATGATAGGCACACATACAGGAAACAGGAATGTCCCATTGATTCCTTAAGCCTGAGGATAGCTTTCCTGGAAGAAGTATTGGCAAGACTTTTTGGTAACAGAACCAGTCAGAATGCCGCCTCGGGTCTTGTCAAGTCAAAAGTGCGAGCGTCGATAATATTTCGCTTCCAGGTGGAAGTAGAAAGAAATATTACGAGCAATGACGCACCCTGGGCCACAATGGCCGAGTGGAGAACAAAACCCGCTGTTGAACGTGAATGGTTTGATGTAGTTGCCAGATTGGAAGCAAATAGTTTAAAGCCACTGGTTATTAAGAAGGTCAGACCTTTTCTTGTAGATAATTCATCAGCTTGGAGTAATTTGATGTCCAACATGTCCTTCACAAAGATACCCCCGGTCCTTCTCCCTCCGGAGGCTCTAACACTGGATGTCAAATGGTAGGGGAGTTAACATGGGTTTTGTTGGGGATGCTTATCGACCACACGGTACAGTGTAGCACGGCTATTCATATGTTTGGTTATTAGTTCTGTATCATGTGTATACATGTGCTTTGTAAAAACACATTCTCATTTGTATATTGTAAAAGGTTACTTCATATGTTCTGAATGTGATATAATGATTGGAGAGCAATGCATTTCGTTGTGAACATTAGCCCAGTTTCTTTTGCAGTGGATTTTTCTTTTGGAGTATTTACTTAAGGTGGTTTGCAGTTGGTTCTTGTAGCAGTATGAGGCTTAATTACTTGGCTACTGCCTTGTTGGCTGGTTGTGATTGCATAATAGCTTTACAGTGACTTTCTAGTTTAGCTTTTTTGTACAATAGGTTTGAAGTGAATGAATGGCACCACTGGTGATAGTATGTTCAAGAGAGTGAGGACCCAGCCGAGGAGACAATCTATACCCGATGATCTGAGAGTAACTTGTTTGCGAACTTAGCATGGATAATCTTTCCATGATTATCTGCATCGAAGGATCTTTCAAATCTCTGAAATACAACAATCGGCTGAGAAATGAAGGCAAGATCGAGGTTGAGGATTGAAGCAGTGACGACCCAAAAGGTTGTGGTTGGCTGGGGTCTTGAGGAGATGGTGTGGTGGTTGAAGTTTCATAGTGACGGTAGTCATTGTCTTAGAAAGCTAATTGATTACTGAATGCGATGGTGGTTAATGGCCTGGTAATGCTTGGCATGGTTTGTGATCGGACATAGAGGAATTCTCATGTTGGCTACCTTTGGTGGTGGTTACGACCGTTTACAGTAGAGGAAGAGATGTGACAACGATGCCAAGAACCAACAAGTTACAGGAAAATGATGATAGTCGTCTTTTATACTCTTTATATCACATAAGAGGAGTAAAAGTCTGGGAGGTGTAGAGGAGGCGGAGGTGAGATATGGTCAATCGTGAAAGAAGAGACGCGACATTGATGCTAAGGAACCAGCAAGTGGGGGGAGAATGATGATGGTCAAGAGAGTAAGCTCGAGGCCAAAAAGAAATAACCTTGTTAGTATAAGAGCTGCGGTGCACTTCATCTTTTGGTCCGATCGAAGGCCACTAAGCATGAATGGTCAACCAAATGTTTTGGAGGTCTGATTCCATTAGTCTACTTTTTATAATCTTCGACTGAACTCTTGATCATATTGCTATTAAAACCTACCAATATGTGTTACGAGAAGCTTCATCTTTAGCTGAAAGATATGAATTAGGAAAATAAAACACGATCCTTTCCGTATGCAATTAAAAATTGAGAGATATCATACATAATGATAAAAAATAAAAAAATAAACTTTCCAGCCTTCGTCCACCTTTTACTTACGATTATATTCTTTGTAGCCTTAGTTTTGACAAATTGTTCCAAGTGAGTACAATTCATGCCATACCCAGTCCTATTAAAGATGTTGTTGGTTAGCATAAATATTATTGTACGTGGATTGAGAAAGGCTTTGAAGACTACGTGCCGCCGAACTATTTCTTTGAAGATGATAATACAATCAAATCAACATACAACAATAAGGTGGTATGCAAATATTGCTTAGCACATATTATACTATCCAAATTTTGCATATTCACCTTCATTGGTTTGTATTAGGTTACTGGAAACAACGATGGTAGCTTGAATTCAGCACATGGAAGAAATTCAAACCCAAGCCTAAAAACGATGACGACAAAGATGTTATATTAAGCACTCTCAATGTCAAAATTCTAGAAAATGGTAAAAGGAGGAAGAGAGCTAGACAGTACGTTTAATAATCGGTTTTTTTTTCAAGTTTAATTAGAGTTGAAGAATTTAGCCAATTTCTTTTCACGACTGTTTAAAAATTGTTAGTTGAGCGTATAAACTAATTTATCTTTGTGGCTTGCTTTAATTAGTTTTGCATTTTTTAATTATATACTCCATCCGTCCCACATAATTCGATCACTTTTTTTGTACGCATATTAAAGATTTAAGTCATATATTGTGTGTATCCTATTCTACCCCTTAGAGAGAGGAAGAGAAGAAAGTGGATTAGGAGAGAGAAAATGAGTTAGAGGAGTGTTAATGTGGAGAAAGAAATAGAATAAAAAGTGTAAAAATTAGAGATGACAATTTGATCCGCAACCGGTAGATATCCGACCCACCCCGGTCCTATAGGAGCGATTTTTTTTTTACTTTAACCGGTTTATGGAGCGGGTATGATATTTAATATTTAAACCCGTAGTGGGTGTGAGTCAGATTTGGTATTTAGCCTAACCGCCCAGCTGCCTGTATATGTTTCTATTTAGTTTTTATCCTAACCTAGATCTATGCAATCTCAGCCGTCCATCTCATAGTATTAAGGGTGGACAAAAACTCTTCTCTTTCTCTGCCTCTCTTCTCTCTTCCGCCGTCCCATCTTCTCTCTGCTCTGCTCTTTCTTTGTTCTCTCTGCGCTTGTACGCCATACGATCATGACCTCCACGGACCAACCACCTTATGGCCACCTCCTCTCTGCCCCGCACGGCACAACGCTCATCTATGCCAGTCACCCATCTCCACTCCGTCGCCAAAGCTCCTAGCTTCCGATTGCTACGGCGGCGTATTGGATGCTTCCGTCGTGGATAGCAACGTCACCACTTGTTGTTGACTCCAAAATTTTTAATTTCTTGGACTAATTGAATCAAAATTTATAATGAACCTTGTTCTCATATTCACTGTTTATTATCATATATTCTCTGTTAAAAGTTGCGACGTTTTTTTTTTTTTGGTGATGGTTTGCTTTGAGAGAAGGAAGTCTTTTCTTAAGCTTCTTGGTGGGGTTTCAGGGTTGTTTATAGGGATACCACCTATTGCATGGTTTACAAGGTGTAGATCTCGGCGCGGGTTAGGGCTTTTTGTAGTCCGTCGGATCGGGGATGATATTCTTATCCCTCGACCTGATGGCGAGCCGGGTCGGAGTCACAGAATTGGGCTATCGGGGCGGGGCGGATGCGTGGGTACGGATCTGATAAGATTCGCATCCGACCTGTCCCATTGCCATTCCTAGTAAGAATGTGGGTCAGGAGAGAGAAAATGAGTTGGTAAAGAGAAATCAAATAAAAAAAATATATAAAAAGGATAAATATGTAAAAATACTCTCGTAATCTTTCTTAATTTGAAAGTGATCAATTTTTGTGGAACGACTCAAAAAAAAAATATGATCAATTTATATAGAACGGAGAAAGTATAAGAAAGACTCCTTATTATTCCATCTCGTGCCTTTTGCACGGATTCATTAATTAGCCAAAAAAAAAAAATATTAGGTACCTATCTATTACTCGGTAGAAAGCTTCCCTCCACATGTTCTTTATGTCCCATGTGGTGAAGGTGGAATTGGATCCTCTGCTGTTGGGGGAATCTACAGAGGGTGCTGTAGCACTAATCTAGTCCGTTCATTTCATTTCCAAAGGATGCCACATCAGTTCATCCTTAGAAAATGAACCAATTGTCTGCGTGTCAACAAACGACTGAAAGATAACGCGGTCAACTCTCATGGGGTGCATCTCCTTCACCCCTCATTGGCTCAACTATTCTAGATTATCTGGTGAATTGCAAAAACAAAACGAGAAACAATCACATAAACACCACCCTTGGGAACCCAAATTGGAAAGTTCTGAACACCCACCACTCAAGTCTACCGTAATACTGAAAAGATGGTTTACACAATCGATGTCAGATTACAATTGTAGATTTAAGATTTGGGGTTTCCCGTTGAAAGAGAAACTTGGGATATACTTAATTCTTCATTTTTTGGTCTGGGTTTTGGAAGCATTTGCATGATCTTGGCTGATACCTAGAGTTAAAGATTTAGAGTAGAACCCATTTCATAAGTTGAAGACAAATCTGATTGTGTCTTGATTCACGGGTGATTTGTTCAAAACATCCTCTAATTTTGCTCTTACAAGTTTGTGGCAAGGAAGAGTGACTGTGATCCCAGTGGAAGAGTGAGAAAGTTGACCAACTTTGTTTCATCTCTCTCATGCTCCGTCTATCTCAGTCGAGTGCATTTTGCTTCCTACTGATGTGGCTTATTTGTAGCCTTTGGATCAACAGAGACGGCTGAGATTACCGCTACTGCACCCCTCTACAGCAGATGATCCAGTTCCAAGGCAGGTGAAGGTTGCCTAGCGTGTGCTGCTTTTAAAAATAGAGCTCCTGTTCTTGTTCTAATTCCGGCTGCTGCATTCTCTTTCTTAGCTTCCTGCATCTTCATATGTTGTCGTTGTAGGGGGGATTCGTTGCAGATTATTCTTCTATGTTATTCTGATCTTTTTTTTTCCCTAGCAAAACTACAGTGTGTATATGTATATATATTGAGTTAAGTCTTGTTTGTATGCAAAACTCAAACATATGTTTACCTATGTTGACTGTGGATCTTCTAACGAATCAAAGCCTTCTCAGCTGATTATGACTCGTGCGAACTCGTAGATCCTAGACAATTAGAACTGACGATTGGGTAGATTCTTAAACAACTGAAACTGGTATTTGCTGTTGCGGCGGTAGTCATGGTGAACTTCAAATTAAAATTTTGTTTTTTTACCCGTCGCTAGCAAATTCGCAGATTAGTGGCTTTTGTATTTGATTACGGGTGATGATGAAGCCTCGATGTCAGCAGAGGTGGATCAGTGATATGTTGGGCCACTCAAATTAGGGTTTTGCCTAATCGTCAATTGCTCATCGTGTACTCAAACGTCGAGTTATGAGTTTTGTGGTGGCTTGGTGATGGGTCATGGCGCGGAAGATGGTGACATTGGTAAACGCCTAATGGTTGATGGGATGTCTTATCAACGGTGGTGATGCTGAAGGAGCAGGTAGGAGAATGCAGTCACTCATCCTTGCGTCGGCTGCATCGATGGGCCGGGGTGATGAGTGGAGGTGGCGAGGCGATGGTGGGAAGGGGTTGACGTAGTGATCGAGAAGTGGTGAGTGGTGGTGGCGATTCTCGCTATTGCGGTGGTGGGTTGGTCAACGTCTTTTCTATCATAAAGCATTTCTTGGAAGATAGTTTTGTAATACTAAAATGTCATACCTACTTTTTACATAAAGGCATTACTGTCTTTTTGCATGTTCTATTGACCCTCTTGAGTAGATTTTTTTTTAAAGAATGATCAGAAATATATACCATCGGAAAATAAACAGACTAACATTCCTAACCTCTAGGATAACATAACTATAAAATACAAATAACGGATGACAACCCATCCAATAAGAAGCACCAAAAAGAAAGAGAAATATATCACAAAATTAAATTAAAGCAGAGTAAAGATAAGAACAACTTTTTTTTTTTAGGAAAAAAAAAACATCTAGACCTACCAACAAATAAACCTACAAACAGATACAAACCTACAAAACAAGATAATTACACAAAAAACAACTAATCAAAATACACCAGTAGACAGTCAACCCTAACCCCCAACCCATATTCCAGACACGTGGTCTTGTTATGCACCTTTGCATCGATTGTCGTGCTTCTTCTTCGGCACTAGAATCGCCTCCGTTTTTGGCCAACTCACTATTGCCAAGCCCCAAGGATACAGAAGACAAACAACCCAACATCACCCTCGAAAAGACCTCACGAACAAAGCACCGATATGGACAAAATACCAAAAGATGAGAACCTAGAAGACTCATCAACAACCGCCGCCGACCAAATCGTTGTCATCTCGCAGCTGTCAACCTCGCCAAACACGAACAATCGACAAGCAGAGCCAGGAACCTTTCCACAGTCAGTTGTAAAAGACCAACTTTCTAGATCTAAGGGGATGTGGGTCAACTAGGGGGGAAGGGGGAGGAATAAACCTTAGCTGAAAAACCTAGATCAAAACTCACCGATCCATTTCCTACACAAGATAGCCCGACGAACCCCGACGGCTAAACCCACAGATCCCGACGGCAAAATAAAAAAATCACACAAATCCACCATTACCTGAGCATATAACACAATCTCTGACGCCAACCATCAACTGTCAACCGTTGGTTGACCTGACAGCTTACCCATCAACCGTCAGCAACCTCGCTACAGCGCCGAAAAAACTAGAACCATACGAGATCAAGACTCATCTTCATGACGCGACGCCATCAAGCTCACTGTAGCCCTCCAAGATTCCACACAAGACCCTAACCAACATCACCTAAACTACGTACCATGTCACCACCGGCCAGGAAAATCAGCGGTGGCGACAGAGACAGAGAGATGAGGGTTTGGGGAAAATTATTGTTGCAGAAATCGCCTCCCTCAGAGGCTAGGTAGGATAACAATAGAAAAAAAAATCTAAAATGATAGTTGCTGTATTTTAAAATACTACATGTAGCTATATGTAATAAAGGCAAACTTTAATGGTGTATTTTTTACTAGTTCTTGTTCACTCAATTATCAAGGGTAATATGAATGGTTAATTGTTGTATGGTATACCATCTTAACTTTTTGGACCAAAGTGTAACAAGAGATCAAATCTCAATCGGTGAAGTGCAGAATTTTTAACCGCAAGTGGTTGAGCGCTATAATTTTAAACCTCATGCAGGTTTAGTATAATTAACCCAAAAATCTACCATACTCACGTAAAAAAGTTGAAACAAAATCTAAATTAAAAAAAATCAATTTTAGATAATAGCTCTTTTACTATTGGGTATCATAGTAGCAGACTATAGTCTGCGTATTTAATGCTACAAAATTGTAGCTATATATGTTAAGTTACAAATTTGTTAATACAAAACTATCAAAATGTCACTAACTGTATTCAGTAATAATTTTTTATTACAACCCATAAAAAACTAAATATTTATTGTCTAAACACTTTAATGTAATAATGATAAAGATGACATGCTATAACAAATTAGTGAAATTTAATTAATAGAGCACTAATTACTAATAATTATGTTATCTCATCTGCTAGTTAAATCACTGCATGTCATCATTATCAACCTTATATTATGTTTTCTTCCTCTTTCACGCTCACGAGAGAGTCCCACCGCGTGCCGGAAATACGTCGGAGCAGTCGGCCATTGCTTCGTGGGCAAGTTTCAGAGGAGGCGAGGCATTGATGTGCAATGAATGGGCTTGAAAATTGGTCGCTGCGATGGGACTAAGCAGCTCTCACGCGAGACCAGCTGCATGTGGGTTGTGTCAGGCAGGCCACTCACTGTATTATTAGTGTTTTCTGCACTGTAAGTTGGTCTTCCCCACCTTTCGAACCACTGTTAATTTGAGGCCCCCAACGACTACTCAATTGCCATCATGCCCAGGTTTCTGCCCCCCACCTCGCAGTCGCAGCCCAGGGTTTGGGAATATGTGAGTTCTGACCATCTAACATGGAAACCCGCAGGCCACCAGTTACCACCACCACCAATGAATTGCTACTACTGTTTGTTTAATACTGACACTCTAGGCCCTAGTTAACTGTACGGATGGCCGAGTTAATAACCTGCCTAGAAATGTTTGAGCTCCTGTTGCCCAACATAATTAACTTGGATTCAAATAATAAAAACAAATTACGTGATTGCAATTGGTAATTGTTGCTGTTAAAAATATGACCGAGACCCATAGTCTAGAACAACGTGCAAAATAAAAAAAGAGCGTTGGGATTTCGGCAAAACAAATATCCGATACTTAAGTTATAGTGCAACTACATGATAGAACTTAGAGTATAAAAAAGGGTTAATTACTCACGGCACCCCTGAGGTTTACCCTAAATTACACTCGGACCCCACTATCTTTGCAAATTACACTCAGCCCCAAAAATTTGAAATTCTTTGACGGGGTTAACGGCTGGTCATGAAAAGACCATTCTGCCCTCATATATAACCACACAGTGTCTCTTGGGTTTTGGAGGGAAATCAAGAGAGCAAGTGGCTCTTGGTTACAGACTTCGAGAGAGAGAGAGAGGGAAGTTGGTAGGGAAGTTGTACCGTCAAATTTCATTGCCATTTCTTGCTTTCTGCGAAATCGAACCCAGCGGCGACGACGACGACGGCGACGACGACGGCAGCCCTGAACGGTGGTACTCGAGTGAAGATCGTGGACGGTTGTGCAAACACGAAGGTATGTTTTCATACCCTTTTCATCTGATCGCAATCATTTCTCTAGTTTCTTCATTTTTTTGAAACTGTAATGGATGATTTTTAACAAAGAAACCCTAATTTACGTCTCTGTTATGTTTAATCACAGGTATTTTGAGTCTTTGTGGTATGTAAGCATGGGCATGTTGAGTGTATGGTTATTGCATGTTGAGTGCATGGTTTTTGCATGTTAAGTGTATGGTTATTGTATGTTTAGTAAATGATTATTGCATGTTATATGATTATTAGCAGAAAACCCTAACTAGAGCCCTACTTAGAGCCCTAATCGAAAGCCTTAAACCGAAATCCCTAAATTGAAGCCATAATCGAAAGCCCTAAAAGCCCTAAATTGAAACCCCAATTGAAAAGTCAATTGAAACCCTAATTGACTATTTAATCAAATTGAATCCCTAATCGACACTGAAATTGAAGCCCTAATTCAATTTCGTTTTCGAAACCCCAATTGACAACTCAATTGAAACCCTAATTGACTACTTAATCAAATTGAATCCCTAATCGACACTGAAATTGAAGCCCTAATTCAATTTCATTTTCAAAATCCCAATTGACAACTCAATTGAAACCCTAATTAACTACTTAATCAAATTGAATCCCTAATCGACACTGAAATTGAAGCCCTAATTCAATTTCGTTTTCGAAACCTCAATTGACAACTTAATTGAAACCCTAATTGACTACTTAATCAAATTAAATTCCTAATCGACACTGAAATTGAAGCCCTAATTCAATTTCGTTTTCGAAACCCCAATTGACAACTTAATTGAAACCCTAATTGACTACTTAATCAAATTAAATTCCTAATCGACACTGAAATTGAAGCCCTAATACAATTTCATTTTCGAAACCCCAATTGACAACTCAATTGAAACCCTAATTGACTACTTAGTCAACTTGCCCAATTAAGAACTTAAATTAAAGCCCTAATTGACACCCAAATGGAAACCCTAATAGATAACTAATTAACATACCTAATTGACAGCTTTGTGAAAGCCTTAATTGATAAATACAATAATATTATTTCAAATTGGCAAGTTAATTACAGCCCTGTTTGACAGCTTAATTGACATCCAAGTTAACTCTCTTTGTATATACATTACAGAAATGCATACCCTGCTGGTCCACTACTGTAACATAGCCAGAGAGATTGAGAATGTAGATCCAGACAGATACAGTTACATGGACTTGCTAAGTGATGCAACTGAGCTATGTTTGAAAGACCTCCCCCCTAGGCTAGGTTTATGCATTGACATGTACTTCATGTTGCCTGGAACTCAGGTCAGGACTAAAATAAATTCTGATAAGGCTTTAGTGGACATGTTTGCACTATATGAGAACTCTAAGGATATACATGTCTACTTAGAGATTGATAGGGCTGAACCTGGGGCAGTTTGTTATCCAGAACCAAGTAGTCAGGCAGCTAGAAATGAGGACTTGAATGAAGTAGAAGAAAGTGAAGGGGACATCAGTGATGAAGAAGAAGGAAGTGAGGGGGAAATACATTTGTCCAGTGATGATTCTGATGACTTTGATTGGCAAGGAGTAGGAGTGAGTGAGAGTGATGAAGAGTCAGGGACTAATGATGAAGACACTGAGATAGATGATGATAAGCCAAGTGATGAAATGTTGTCAGAATGTGATGATGATGAAGAAACCCCCTTGTACAACAGTGATGAGAATGTAGATGTGGCAACAATAAATATAGACAGAGTTATGAGTGGGAAGTTGTTTCAACACAAGGAAGGGGAAAAAATTGAACTGCATCAGGGTTTATTGTTTGAAGATGTAGATCATTTTAGGGCAACTTTGAAAGACTATACCATTGAGAATGGGTTTAAACTGGTGAGAGACAAGAATGAGAAGACAAGGGTGGCTGCTCATTGTGGCAGCCCTGGATGTGCCTGGAGAATACGTGCAACCAGTATCCCTGATGGCACAACATTTAAAATTAAGAAGTGTGGCCCTGAACACACTTGTGTGATGGCCACTACTAATAAAGAAGCCAACTCCACTTGGATTTCAGAGAAGATGTTTAAATACATTAGGGGAAATCCTAACATCAGTTTGGGTGGTCTGCAAGAATTGTTGGCTGAGAAGTTTGGTGTAGAGGCCCATAGAATGCAGCTCTATAGGGCCAAAAGGAAGGCACTAGAAAAAATAGAGGGGTCTCATGCTGAGTCATACAAGAAGTTGTGGAGGTATGGGCATGAAGTGATGAGGACTAACCCTGGTAGCTTGTTCAAGCTTGAAACTCAGAGGGTTAGTCCTAACTTGGATTTGCCTCACTTCCATAGGCTCTTCTTCTCATTTACAGCTATCCAAGATGGCTTTAGACATGCTTGTAGGCCCTTTCTTGCAGTTGATGGATGTCATCTCAAGGGGCCTTTTGGAGGTGTGTTATTGGCTGCTGTGGGTCTTGATGGGAATAATGGGTTGTTCCCTGTGGCTTTTGCTGTGGTTGAGAGTGAGAACACACAAAGCTGGAGGTTTTTTCTTCATCATTTATTCAGCATAATTG
The DNA here is from genome assembly GCA_033065855.1 of Escallonia rubra. NCBI lineage: Eukaryota > Viridiplantae > Streptophyta > Magnoliopsida > Escalloniales > Escalloniaceae > Escallonia > Escallonia rubra. Next base: position 679,264 of record JAVXUO010000422.1, read on the forward strand.
GGGATGGTTCTGGAGCTAAGCCATGGGTATTTATGTCTGATGGCCAAAAGGGTATTGAGAATGCCTTAGCTGAGATCATACCACAGGCAAGTCACAGGAGGTGCTGCAAGCATCTCTACTGTAACTTCAAGGCTAAGTACCCTGGCATCAAGTTGAAAGCATATTTCTGGGCTGCTGTGAAGGCATATAATGTTGATGACTTTAACCTTGCCATGGGTCAAATGAAGGACCACTCACCAGAAGCAGCTGAGTGGTTGAGTGGGCATAGGTTAGAGAGTTGGGCTAGGCACACTTTTGACCATGCTGTTAAGAATGAGCATGTAACTAGCAACATTGTTGAGTCCTTCAATAATTGGCTAGGGAACTTGAGAGAAAAACCTGTGCTATCTTTGGTTGATACTATTAGAACTAGGTTGATGTCCAAGGTGCATGAAAGGTTTGAAAATGCTGCCTCTTGGGATGGTAAGGTAGCTCCCAAGATTGTGAAAAAATGCAACCAAGCCATTGCTCAGTCTAGGCATTGTAGCATAGTGATGTGTGCTGGGGGTACAGAATTTGAGGTGGTTGATCTTGGGAAGGTGCATGTGGTTGATCTTCAAAGGAGGAGTTGTTGTTGTAGGGTTTGGAATATAACTGGCATACCTTGCAAGCATGCAGCAGCATGCATCAATACTAGGAGAATGGAAGTATTAGATTTTGTGGATGTATGCTACAGCAGGGACACATACTTGAAGACCTATGGTGGGGTCATGCACCCAGTGCATGATGAGTCCCAATGGCAGCCTGCTCCAGGGGATCCCTTGCAGCCTCCACCATTAAGAAGATTGCCAGGAAGGCCAAGAAAAGATAGGAAAAGGGCTGCTGATGAACCTGCTAAGGAAGGCAAGAGGTCATGCACCATAAAATGTGCAATTTGTAAGGAAATTGGGCACAATAAAAGGACCTGTCAAAGGGCACCTGTGAGAGGCATTAGTAGGGGCACTGCTGCAGCTAGTGGCAGCCAAGCTGGTGGCAGCCAAACTGGAGGCAATCAAGTGGGAGGCAGTCAAGTTAGCATGAATTTGGATGTAAGTATACTAACTGTGGTTTTGATTTTGGTTTACTGTGATTTAGTTTACTTTTGACTAAATGTAGTTTTGAATTTTTGAACAGGGAGGACCTGCTGTGGGGGGTCCTAGTCAAGGAACCATGCCTTAGCTGCTGCTAGTGTGCATCATTTTGTGTACATACATGGTGAAGATTCATTTTGTGAAGATCATTTTGTGAAGATTACAAAAACTGTGCAGATTCTTTTTGTGAAGCTTATCGAAGACTTTGAAAATGGTGTTGATTGCTGTGACTGAAGACAAATTTTTGAAGTTAAAGTCATAGTGGGAATAGGTTAACTGTAGGTTACAGTTAGGTTGACTACAATATTCAAATTGTAAACTTTAGGTTTTAGTCAACATTAATGCTTTTAATCATGTTTATCAACATTTGGATGATGTAAACATTTGGATGATGTAAACTCTATTTGCACAATGTTAACATTTGGATGATGAATGATGTTATTATTGAGCTAATGTGTACTTAGTTTCAGTATGTTGCTCAGGATTGAGATCTTACTTATTTGCACAAAATGTGAAGTGTGTTAGAAGCATTGGTTAGGGCAGGTTGTGCTTGTGTTTGAGTTTGAAAATTGTAGCTGGTAGAATTTGTGCATGGTTGGAACAAGTTGTGTATTTGAATAGTCATACTTTTGAGCATATTGGTAACTTGTTGGGGACTTGGTTTGTGTATTGTCTTGGGGATTGAATTGAGCAGGTTGTGACTTGCATTTTGTGGTTGGACCATTTGAGCAGGTTGATTGCTTGTGGTCTTTGTGCAATGTGCACAAACCACAAGCCCCCTTAAGAAGGCATAGATACTCCATTTGCTTAGAAAATAGATTACCAACCTCTTCATTTGCCTAGAAAATATATAACCAACATGTTCATTTCCCTAGAAAATTTCATTGCAGCCATAGATACTTCATTCAAATATCATTACATTCATTACATGAACCCTAGAAAATTCGAGAGTACCATTTCTCTCTTAAGGCTACATTGGTTGCATTACATAACCCTACACCACATTCATCATTTGTTAATGACAAAAACTATCATCAACATACACATCCATGATGAAATTAACAAACTAATAACCAACATCTTCAACATTGCTTGATTAGACTCAATTAGCTGTAATTTTTTACTCCTTTCAGCTTCATTTGCCTCAAGCAAGTGCATCCTTGATTCTTCATTGGTTTCATGCCTTCGAATTTCTTCATAAACATCAGGTGAAGAGATGATTGACCTTCCACTTGGCTTCAATGTTGCTCTATCAGGATTGCACCAACTAAACATGTTACAACCACCACTTGCACAAGTGAAGAACAACTTCCCCTTGCTTGGCTTCTCATCAGATTCAACAATTCTAAGACTTGCTCTCTTTCTACACCAGCAACTTATGTAGTTAAACCTTAGATCCAACCATTCCTCACCATTTCCTGACCTTGACATTTTTTGGTTAGAAGGGAAAGAATGAAGTGAAGGAAGAAAGGGAGGAAGAAGGAGAAAGAAATGGGTCTCTGAAGAAGAGAAATAGAATGAAGAAGAAGAAGAAGAAAAACCCTAAGGGGCAAGAGGGGTTTTATTCAAGAAAGGGGGGGCATTTTGGGGATGAAAACTCCAAAAAGTGAAGTGTCAGAGCATCTTTAGACGGAGTTAGGGTCTCCGTCAATTTTTTGGGGCTCCGTGAAATGCGGGTACAAACCTCAGGGGAGAGGAGTGTAATTTTCAAAAGATAAGGGGGTCCGTGTGTAATTTAGGGTAAACCTCAGGGGGGCTGTGAGTAATTAACCCTATAAAAAAGCAGATTAAGTGCCTTGGGGAAGCCCCCCTCCATATAAGCATGGGTGTTGGAGCTATGCCTTGGGCTTGATCCTTGAGGATCACGTTAGCGTTCTCTCAACAAGGTATCTATTAATTACCAAATTTGACCACTGACACGTGTCATATACTGGCTAGGGTTGTCGGAGTCGAGCTCATTCGTTCTTGCTGAGTCTATTGTTACATGTTCATGCTAGCGTTCGACAAAACAAACAAGCTCGAACTCGAGCTTTTGGCGTCTAAATTTCACGTGATATTTGTTTCAAAAAATATTTTCAGACGATAATTCCCTTTCCAACATAATTAGTTACCGAGGGTTGTAAATGGATTGAGTTGTTTCATGAGTTGCTTGTATTTCGTTCCCTAAAGAACTTGTTCAGATTTGTTTTTTATAATATATGAACTGAACATGAACAAATTTTTAGAACTCGTTTATTAAACGAGCCGAGCATGAACATTCGAAACTGTTCAAGAATTCATTCTCGAACGGCTCATCTGGACAATAATTTAATTATAATATGTTCAAAACCCAAAAGTCACGTAACTTCATTATAGTATAAATTAAATTTAAATCTGGAAGCTCTAAAATCAAGTTAGACAATTTAATCAACAAAAGTTCTAATTTGAAAATAATTATTTTGAACGAGAACACGAACTTTTAAGTTTGAGTTCGATTCGTATAATTAAACGAACGAATTCGAGTCGAACACTAGTTTTATGAAATGATCAACATTTTAATTTCAAACAAAATTTTAAAAATTAAACAAACACAAATACAAAACTAAACAAACGAATTTAAACGTACCAAATTTGATTCGAATTCGGTTCGCAGAGAGTCCTGCTGCCAGCATATGCTGTAAGTATCCATGGCATTTGTTTAAGGAAAAAGTGAAAGGGTGGGGATGGAATAACCCTGGGCTCATGATGCCACATCACACAGACCGGTCAACATTGAAAGCAACTCTCAAAGACGTAGGATATTGATTTGCTCGCCATCATCGTAATCTGCAGATGACCACCACCACCACCACCACCCTGGCACTTGCATCCTTCACGCGCACCGCGCACGCCGTTCGCCCACAATCTCAAACATTCCACCTCCAAATTAGTAGTAACGCACGGCTATTTATTCACGTCCCCACCCACCTCCATCTCTCTAATCTTAGCAATCATGCATTGTTGGTTCACTGCTAAAGCAATATTAGCATGCGTTTAACCTGGAGACTAACGTTATATGTAACTATAGGCTCCTTCCATCTAAACTCGAGTGCATCCGATGATGATCCAACAAAAACTTCTTCTCATCATTTCGGGCAAAAGCAATTTGCAGAAGAAAGTATAACATCCATTATCTTCTAAACAACTACCGGGGGGGGGGGGGGGGGGGGGGGGGAGTTTTATGATTTCGTCAACTAATAAGGTTATTAAGTGAGTTGTAAGGTGAATACTCAGTCTATTTAATACTAGGCACAATGAGTATAAGAACCTCGAAGCAATTTCTTTTCGTCTTATGTACTTTAAAGTGTATGAAGTTTCATACTTAACTTTTTAACAAAGCGATAGAGACTATAATTAACTTGGTTAATCTAGGTCAGAGACATGTCTACTTTAAGATAATCTCATCTAAACACATAACAAGATGTATAAGGTGAACGAGGATCAAGATCATCTACTGTACATCATTTTAATAACAAACGATTGTCAAGTGTTTATCACTTGTTGAAATTTATAATGATAATTTTTTATCGCTAAAAATATTAAGTAATATTTTTCTAAAATAGCACCGTACAACAACAGATGATCTTAATCGGATGGATAATATTTATCAACGCGACGCGAGTAAAGTTGCCGTTATACTTGAAGGGTGAACTCAACTCTGCTATGGTTGTCGTTACACTGTTACTTAGACCGTGAATTCAACTCGCCATGGTCGCCGTTGCACCTTTACCTCCCTGTACTGTCTTACACGCTTTCTCAAGGCGGTCCCTTTCTGCCTCACCGTTTATAAGTATCCCTGCAGTCACACAACACAAACGCATACTAACACATCAATCCCACATCCCCACTTCTCTACTGAACTACCCCCACCATCAACGTCGGGAACCCATCGAGATTCGTGCCAGAAAACACCCCATCAACGTCCACGATCACACCTTCCCAAACTCCCACACCGCCCATTCCCCCATCTCTTTCTCCCCGTACCCAAAAAGTAGAGCATCACATTACATCAAAACAAACACCAGCAGTCACACTTTCACATTCCTCAACCAGCTCACTGAGCTTGCCCCACCGCACTCTGCCACATTTCCAGCAGGCAGCCGCAGAAAAGCTACTTTGCTATAGAACACCGAAGAAACAACAAAACACAGTTATTTTAGACGATGGAGGAGCGGCCGGAGACGGAGCTGATATCCATTCCGGCAACTCCGAGGGCCTCCACGCCGGAGATACTGACTCCCTCCGGCCAGAGGTCGCCGAGGCTGGGGGGGTCCAAGGAAGGGAAGTCGTCCACGTGGACGCCGACGTCGTTTATCTCGCCGAGGTTCTTGAGCCCGATCGGCACGCCGATGAAGAGGGTGCTGGTTAACATGAAGGGTTACTTGGAGGAAGTGGGTCACCTCACCAAGCTCAACCCTCAGGACGCTTGGCTCCCCATTACCGAGTCTCGTAACGGGAATGCCCATTATGCTGCTTTTCATAATCTCAATGCTGGTATTGGATTTCAGGCGTTGGTTCTGCCTGTTGCCTTCTCTTTCCTTGGCTGGTTAGTATGCCTCCGTTTTTCTTGCCTTTTCTTCATATGTTCATTTTGTTTGTGTTGTATACATAGATTAATTTGAACTTCATGTTGCTATATTTTTCCATGAAGCACCATACTACAACGTCTCTTGAATTTATAACATCAATGGTGATCAATAGGAGGATAATAGAATTCTTAGTTCATAGTTTCTTGTGATTTTACAGACCCCATTTACTGAGAAATTAGAGCGCAAATCGACATACAAAAACCTTTTTTGTCGTCCAGAAGGTGAACTAGAGACAAATGTTAATCTTTAAGCGATATACATTGAGCGTAAATATAGACATTTTTCCAAGAATTTGTGTTGTAAGTAGTATCTATGTTGAAGCATTTTTTAATATCAAGACCTCATTGAGTAAAGCTGATGCTTTTGGGTCTACCAGATGATTGTTCTTAATTAACCTGATTTCTCTTTTATTCTTTTTCCCCGTACTTTTGAACTTTCATCATTGATTTGACCGAATGGAAGGAATAAAAATGCTCGAGACAAGTCATTTTGTTTTCTTTAACCTTTTGCTTGCGAAATGCCAGTTGGAATGGGACCTCTCATAATCATATTCTGTTTATCTTCTAGTAAGTAATTTAAAGGGGATTAGGCCCGTTGGGCCTTGCTTTATATGCTTTAAGAATTGGGATTTGAACTTGGTTTGCTTTAACTTACTTTATCTTCATCTTGCTTAATTAAGTCGAGGAAATTGTGCAGAGCCGCCTGCACTCCTAGAATGCACTCTTTACAATATTATTTTTCCTTTTGAAAAATATAGAAATGAAAGCGAACTTCCCCCATTCTATTTCTCGATATAAATATAACCGTCGAGCCCGTGTGAAGGGTTTTGTTAAGATATACTAGATTCCATCAAGTATACAAATGGATCCTAACCATACACGTCCTCCGGCTATATCTTCCAAACCGTCTTCACCAACAATCCATCCTTCCCCACCAAAGAGCGATTTTAGTAAGCAATTAAATATAATCCTTGGACTAAGAGTCAAGTTGGTAATTTTTCTTACATCTCCCATTATACTCTTGCTAGCTTCTATAAGAAACAGGAATCCAGCCCAAACCTATGAATAGAGGAAGAGTTTAGTTAAGTAGATATGTCAAACAGATTTGCCAAGCACGGAATTGAGGTAAGGGTCATCCTTGTCCCATAAACTCAGAAGCGTCTGATTTTTACTGTGTGCTACTTTAGTCTGACTGCATAAGAACGTCACACAGGAAAAGCTTGGCAAGGGATCTATCTAGAAATTGTAGCGGTTTCGTTCTTTTTAACCTTTTAAAAGTATCATTTGCTGCTTTGTAGGATATGAAAACAAAAAGTAGCTTAGTAGGAGTCTGTTTGAAATCATTTCCAGTTTTGGTTTTCTGTTTCCGAAAAAACAAATGGGTGTTTGATTATCCAGTTTTTATTTTGAGTTTTTTCTTTGATGGTGGTGTTGGTGGGGCGTCGCGGTGGCGGACGGTGGCTGTGGCGGTGGAAGGGTGGCGTTGGTGGTCTCACAACAAAAATCAAAATTGAAAATCCAAAACTCATAAATTGGAATTTTCAAAAACAGCCATGTTTCTGAAGAAAAAAAACGAAAATTGTGTGTCAAACGCGTTTTTTCCTCCGGTTTACAAAACTGGAAAAAAAAAATTAGAAAACCAAATGGTTTTCAAACGCTACCTTAGCGTCTGCATTGCTTATTTCTTCTATGTATTGCCAGACTCGTGGATAATTTTCCTTAATGGTGCAAAAATACTACAAGTTGTGTTTGTCAGTTGTTGAATAATTCTGACAGAGAAAAAAAATACAACAAAGTCTGCATCCTCCATTTCTTCTATGTATTGCCAGTCATTTGCGGAAAGTTTTGCTTAACTCCTGCGTGGTTCAAAACGATGTTCTCCTTTTACTTATTCTTCTAAGGTACTGCGTGCAGGAGTTGGGGAATAATTTCCTTAACCATAGCCTACATCTGGCAACTTTACACATTGTGGATCCTAGTTCAGCTGCATGAAGCGGTTCCTGGAAAGAGGTACAACAGATATGTGGAGCTTGCACAGGCAGCATTTGGTGAGATTCGTATCCTAATTGGTGTCATAAACTGGCAACAGTCCAGTTGTTCATAAGGTCAAAGTGCTTGCATGCGCAGGAACGTGTTTTTCTCTACTTGTGTAACTCAGGTTCATGATGTTTTAATTTGAGTTTGTATAGGCTCCAAAACATTTTTCGCAATGGTTTAGGAAAGTAACGAAATGAAAGATATCTCCAATACATGACATATTTCCTCATGTCATAAAGTGTCAGTTACTGCATGCTGTGATGTTGTTTTAGTCAAGTAAAACCGCAGACAAACTGGGCATTTCTTTCTGTATGATTCCCCTGAGAGTGCTACCTTAACAACTTTTTCACATAGCTGATTTCCTTTGACAGAATGACAAACAATAACATGGTGCTTAATACTTCAGGTCTTCACGTAATTTTATTCTTGCCAATCTTATAATGAAATTATCTTGCTATTTCAGGGGAAAGATTAGGTGTCTGGCTTGCTCTTTTTCCTACTGTTTACTTATCGGCAGGAACTGCAACAGCTTTGATTCTTATTGGAGGGGAAACCATGAAACTATTCTTTGAGACTGTTTGTGGGCCTCTATGTTCATCAAATCCTCTAACAACAGTGGAGTGGTATCTGGTGTTCACTTCCTTGTGCATTGTGCTATCCCAGCTGCCAAACCTCAACTCAATTGCAGGACTCTCACTCATTGGAGCGGTGACTGCCATCACTTACTGCACCATGGTGTGGGTTCTCTCTGTAAGCCAACAGAGGCCACCCTCAATATCATACCAACCGCTGTCCCTACCTTCCTTCTCTGCTTCTATATTTTCCGTCTTGAATGCACTTGGTATCATAGCATTTGCATTTAGGGGACACAATCTAGCCCTAGAGATTCAGGTATGCATTCTGATACTCTTGGTTTGATAATGCTCCGTACGCTGTTCCTGTGTGTCTGTGAAAAGGACTCTAACGTCATTTAGAATTAACTCGAAGACTTGCCTTTTTAATCACTATAAACCCTTTCAGGCAACAATGCCATCAACCTTTAAGCACCCAGCGCACGTGCCAATGTGGAGAGGAGCCAAGGTTGCCTACATTTTCATTGCCATGTGCCTGTTCCCAGTTGCCATCGGAGGTTTTTGGGCCTATGGAAACCTTGTAAGTGCACCAGACTTTATGTTCTTCTATCCTGCCAGTCTGTTGTAGTTGCTTCACTCATCTCCTTACTGAAATCAGTTGCTAAATTTCGTCTTGTAGATGCCATCAGGAGGAATTCTGAATGCATTGTTTGGTTTTCATAGTCATGACATTCCGAGAGGACTTCTTGCAGTGACATTCCTTCTGGTTGTTTTCAACTGTTTGAGTAGTTTCCAAATATACTCGATGCCTGTTTTCGACAGTTTTGAAGCTGGTTACACCAGCCGTACCAACCGCCCTTGCTCTATTTGGGTCCGGTCTGGCTTCCGAGTGTTCTACGGATTTGTCAACTTCTTCATTGGGGTGGCACTACCTTTTTTGGCTAGTCTTGCTGGCTTGTTAGGAGGACTCACTCTTCCGGTCACATTTGCTTACCCTTGCTTCATGTGGGTTCTCATAAAAAGGCCAGCCAAGTTCAGCTTCAATTGGTACTTTAACTGGACCCTTGGTTGGTTGGGCATCGCTTTTAGCTTGGCCTTTTCGCTTGGTGGTATTTGGAGTATGGTCAACAGCGGACTTAAGCTGAAGTTCTTTAAACCCAGCTGAGAGTGAGACAGGGTTTAGCTGTACCAGTATGGCATTTACATTGTGATTTTGATCTTGCCTTAAAACCCGATATATGCGTAACGCATGTCTTGTTTATTATACATAGTCTGATGGTGAGTTCGGTTCGGGGGCTTTCGTAATATTCATCTACTCATCTCCTTTGTGAAATTTGGTTCTTTTCCTCATCTTTCCGAAACACAAATAAATTATAGTCCGATTTCCCCATGTTTTTAATGTTAAAAATGGCAAAAGGATGGAAGGTTACAAATGTTGTGTGTAGAGGTCAAGCAAGGGCATTCTTCCCGGTTTCCAATTTTCCATCAACTTTGCAATGGCATTGTTAATGGAGTGGGCTCAAGTATCTGTACACGTTAACCCGAAAGGGTGTCCCCATCGGGTGAAATAATGCAGAGACTTAGTCATGAGCTGAAGAAGTGTTACCATATTTTACCCTGCTTATTCGAGAAAATACAATGCACACTTCTTAATGGAAGTGAACGAGAAACAGCACAATGCTTCATCATAAGAAAAGAAAAAAAAAGTGAAAGGATTTTAAGAAAAAAAATAATGGCCATCGAGAGGATGTATAGAGATAGTAGATACATGAGCATCGAGACTAGCAGATTTAGCTAACTAATCCTTAACAAACTTAGCCTTGTGGTAACAATGGGAGAACTGCGCATTTGGGCAGTGGCTAGGGAGCATCACGCGGTCGTGACAGAAGGGGAGGAGCCATTGGTTGCTCGCATGGAACCCGCGCAAATAAAACAAAGCAAGTAATCGATTAGATTCAATAACAATACACCTAATAGGATATGCTCTACTTTAATTTAATTATAACGACATGTTTGAGACGTAATAGGATAGTTTTTTTGTTAGTTTGGCCTTTTATTCTCTTATTATTAGAAGAAAAAAAAAATCATGACAACGTACTGAAGCTGTAGTTGTAGCATAAGCTGAAGGACATGTCGAATAACAAGTAATTCGGCAATAATATTAGTGGCTATACCAACGTGAAGAGCACAAATAACAAACTTATGATTTTTATCAAGTGGACCTCGAAGTATTCGTACTAGAAAAAATTTATATAGCAAATTCTGGGTGAGCTAACTGCATTGACAAGCTCTAAAAAGTCCCCAACTTTGACTCAGTGGTTCACTGGTTTGGCTTGTTTTGTGAAGTTGTATTGGAGATCGAGTCATCTCATCATATTCTGCGGTTAATCATCTTATTTGGCTAAAATTACTTCTGGACGTAATGATAGAGAGTCGATCGATAATACGTCATTTTTGGGTCAGTGATCAAAACCCAATCTCAAACACGACAAATACAACATAACCTTCACAGGTAAAAGTAAGGAATGATACTACATCTGATCAAATTTCTAGACAGTAATTAACGAATGAGAACTTCCTGCTACCGGCAAGAAGAAGAGGCATCAAATAATTTTCACTTCCATTGTTTCGATTTGGGACAAAAATGTTGCGACCTGAAAGCGTCTGAACTTTGATAGATTGAAATGAGCGTATCATATATTTTGTCAGTAAAACCAAACGCTAATTCATATATTTTGTCAGTAAAATCAAACGCTTGAAGACAGGCGAGGGAGATTGGTGTTTTGTTACTGTGATTTCTTCCCGTTCTAACTTCTGACGCTGTTTAAAATACTATGATAACATAAGCTCGGAGATCTCATTCCATTCAGACACCAAATATTCCAACCTTCCTTTTTAAAACCTTGACCAGTCACGATTTCATTAGCCAGTGACTAGCATGCACACCAGACCAAACACAGTGATGCCTAACAGAACATTTCTTTCGCTATTTTCTACAAGCAAACGAATGGCTGCAGTTGTGACAACCAAACATGTCCACAAAGAGGGGAGACAAGTTTTGTAAAACTCTCGTCATGTTTCCCCCATTTTCTTCTTTGGACGCCTTGACTAAAAAAAACCTCAAAGGTTAGCCTTTTCCAACGAAAAACTTACCCAACTTACTAAAGCCAAAAGATAACAAGATACTACAAACCAACCCTCTTTGTCACTTTGTGGCTGTACAGCACATGTAATTAATAATTTTAGTGACAAAATTATTATTTTCTTGCAAATTTTTTTTTTTATTCTATTTGAAAAAAAATTCTTCCTACTTTCTTATATAAAAAATTAACGGTCATTAAATATTTTTAGTAACTTTTACGTAGTAATCTTAAAATAGCCATTATACTTGTAAGAATTGTTGCCGAAAGTTTAACAAAATAGTCATTAAAAATATTTAATAACTATTAATTAAATATATGTAACTGTGTATGAGTCTAAAAGAAAATTCTTCCGACTCGGATATCAACCAAAATTTTCTTCCTCTAGTTCATTCAACCTGGACACCAAAAACATTTACACAACCATTTTGAAACAACAAAACCCCCAATTACTACTAGCTTTCCCTTTCTAACCATATATGTAGCCTACAGATCTATACCCACCCAACGTTACCAAACAGAGGACCCGATTAGCCAGACTAAATTAACACCTTCAAGACCATAACATATATAGTTCTATGAAGCAATAACTTCCATAATTGACCCAAAACCAAAAACAGTAGCCTCCATTTTCAGTCAATAAATAACAGGAGGGTGCTAATTACTTCACTGCCCCTGGCCTGGGGTGGAGATAGCCAGGTCCGGCCAAGCTAAGCAATCCTCATCTGCCGCCAACCCGCCTTCAATATCGACACCACCACTGCCCCATGTGTTGCAACCAGATGAAGGCCCAGCATATGCACTCTCTCCGCCGCTCCCGCCACGACCACCGCCATTACCTTCGCTGGCTTGTTCCATGGGCCAGTCCCACGCATTCAGCCCGAACCCAACTCCTTGGAAGCCCGAAACGAGCCCGAGCCCGCTCAAAGGCCCGAACCCAGACACCCGCGGCGCGTTCAGCCATTCGGTGAAAGTTAAACCCCCATCCCCAGCCACGGTGTCGTTGAGACCCACTTCGGATATTGTTGCGGGTCCAACCGAAGCCGGGTCGTTGGTCACGGTGGATGAGGACGACGACGAAGTAGCACTAGCAGCGGCGGCGGCGGCGGTGCGGGGGCGCTTGGAGGAGGACTTGCGGGTGGCGCCGCCGACGGGGACGTTGCGGAGGGTGCCGCCGCGGGTCCAGTAGCGGCGGCAGGCCTTGCAGAAGTGGCGGGGCTGAGACAGGTTGTAGTTGTTGTAGTAGCAGAACTTGGTGTTGGTGGACTCGCACCGCGGGCACGGCAGCTTCAGCTCCGACTCCGACTCCGGCGGCCGCGTGCCCATAACTTGGGTTCTGGCCGGTCGCCGCTCGCCGGGTTCCGATGCCATTTTGCTCTGGTTCAAACTGGCTACAAATGGGTTAGGAAAGGGACGAGGACATGGAGTGGGTTGTTATTGGGATAGAGAAAAGGTTGGCTGTTTCGGAAGGAGCGAGGACGGGTGGTTTCTAGTTTCTGGGGCTGAGGGAATGAGTGGGGGAGAGGGAGACAAAAAATCTGATACGCTGCTTAGAAGGTGCTGAGTGGGTAGAGTGAGAAGTGAGAAGGCAGGCATTAGCAGCGTCAGAGGGGTGTGGTGCTTGTCTCCTAGGTGGTTGGACCTTTTTTGCCTTCAAATAAAATGTTTAGAGGGTGATACTGATTAAGCAACGGGTTTAATCCAGTTTTCTCCATCCTATTTTGCCTGTTTTTTAGATCAGTTCCTGTATATCTAATTACTTGAAAATGGTCATCGTACATTCGTACTATTTTCAACATTAATTTAGTCCTCGCTCTGTTAGGTTGAAGCTAGATTTCTCATTTTATGTGTTTAAGCCAAAAAGGCCATGCCCTGCACGTGACACATTTCCTAGAGTTCCCAATCTGATGATCCATCCAATCAGCCACCCTACTCCTCACGCCCTTTGTAGCATCGCCTTGCACGGTTAACCGTCGTCGTCGTCCAGTTCAACGTCGCCCTCTAACCAACCCTCCCTCTGTGGTCACTTCGTTGTTGCCCTGTTCACCTAACCTTTGACCCTTTTCCATTTCCGCGTGCCCTTCACCTCAACCCATCTGCCTCCCTTTCCAACCTCGCACACATTGCCGCCATTGGCCTGTTCACCGTCGTGTCTGATGCCCTGACCCTCGAACTCTATCGCAAGGCGAGGGGAGAGTTTCTCATGTTGGTGTCCCTCCTTGTGGTCTCAGCCTTCGTGTCGGTCGCCTCAGTGTGTTGGAAGTCTGACTGTTTTTTTTTTTTGGGACAGTTGAGCTCAGGAGTCTTGAAGATGGGCTAGGATTCTTTTACGGTTTACATTATGTCTATACGCAGCAAGATCCCGAGTTGCTACGTAACGGGGCAAACGGTGGTGGTGGTGGTGTATTGACCGGAGATGAAGAAGAAAGTGGATAAAAGAAAGTACAATTTTCAAGGACGAACATAACCCCAAGTTTTTCGAAGAAATGCTAATAGAGGGACGAAAGTGATGATGAGACATAGTTTAAGGACTAAGCAGTACATGGACTAAAATGAAAGACGGACAAAGTACGAGGGAAAAAAATAGAACACACCTTTTAGCAATTTCTATGCAGTTAGAAAACAAGATATTCGTGTGTGGTACTGGACCATGTCATCAATATTTTCGCTCCCCTTGGTCGCTACTTATATCTCATTAAGTCTTTCCTCAATTAAATGGTGCATCACCTTGCTGCATCAGTGGTCTAAAATTACTAAATACATTTTCTATTACATATCCATCAACTAGACTACGATGCTTTGCTATACATATAACATTTCTACTATAATTAAAAAATATCATTAAATAATTTTTTAGTTAAAGATTATTCATCTAAATAATGGCAAAACATTTTTAAAGATAAATTTTTTTGTTATTAAACTTTGCAGCAACAGATAATGCCGTAGAGCCAACAAGGATCGGTTCAGCGGTCCCCAGGATCCAAATCCAGGTTTCTCATCTGGATTCGAATCCTGCCCGCCGCACTTGTTGGTGACAAACTTACGTCCTCGCGCAGCCTTGTAGGCCCAAGCGCAATACTCCTGCCGATTGAATTAAAATTTTACGGTCCAGCCTTTTTTACACAAAAAATAATAATATAATGCCGTAGAGCAAAAGATTGCCGCTCTAATAGTTGCAGAAATCTCGACTTTCCACGTATCTAGCCATAAACCCAGCTGAATCCTTTAGATGGATTATTGCCTCTTTGTTCCACACATTACTATCCCTGAGATACAATGCATGCACTGAATCTGTATTCTTGGCCAATTGCGACTTTGAGACTTGCGAGTTCAAACATTAGTTAATTCCAAGTTCAAAGTATCTTAGTACTAGTTTCTGATCTGTACCAACGGTGTTCTAGTCTAGTTTGAATACGGAACCAGGCACACAGAGAGAGAGAGGTTCTTGGATGAGAAGAGAAGCGACAGCATGCATAATTGGTGTTGGGCAGCGTGGGTGGGAGAACAATTATTGGGGCCAATCCCACTTCCTTCGTTCACTGCGCTTAATTCGTACTGCCTCTGCCTGATTTCTCGGTGGCCGTGATCTCTGCATTCTTTTATTCTTCTTTCCCTATTATCAACAATGAAATGTAAAATAACATTAGTGTAATATTCGTACTCAAGTGCTGGCGTGTATTCAATTTCAATATTGGTCACGAAGACGACTCCAAGGCATATATATGTTTCTCTTTTCGGTTACTAGCAGAATATTTGCACTTTATAGTTACTTTTTTGTTGGATCAAATAATACATATTTAGGGATGTAATTTAAGTTGGTAGGGTTGGACTTGTGTCCAATTTAAGAAAATTCATGAGCTTTTAAATCCAAAGAGCTTTGTCCCAGAGAAAAACTGAATTCATTGGGTTAGATATATTTAAGTTCCAATACGTTGATCAAAGCAAAATAAATTACAAAGTGGCGGTGGCCGACAGTGACTTTGGCAGTGGGATGCCAGTCGCGCACGCCGCCGACAGTAGTGTTGGCAATAAGAGGTTAGGGTGGCAGTTGGTAGTAGCAAATGAGACTGCAGCGGAGACGATGTCTGGCGGTGGTGGCGGCAACCAACGGGGTGGCTAAGTCGCCAGTGGAGACAGTGTTCCCATGGCGATTGGAGGTCTTGGCTATGCTGGGAGATTGGTGGTGATTGTTGATGGTGGTTTTTTTTCTTTTTTGTGAAAGTTATCGGGAAAATGTGAGTTTTTACATAAAAGGGTTTTAAAAGTCCAGCTTAAGATAACCCACTACACTATTGGCTCAACCCATCATAACCCATTTTGTAACCAAGAGGGTTGGGGTTGGCAAAAACTCACATTCTCTTGGGTTGGGTTGTTGAATCCATAAAACCTCAACTCAAATTGAAGCCAATTCATATGATGATCTTTTTCGCGTTGCCTAATCATCTTGTTCTTTACGTCTTGTAAAGCACAGTAACAAGAACAATAATTTGTTTAGATAGCTTCTATTAAACCATAAAATGAAAATGAAACTCAAATAATATATGAGACATACCCCCTTAACATCATCTTACGTGATCGAGACAAGCCTTGAACTTGTATCGCACAACTAAACGGATATCAGTAGTTTTATATCAACCTTATACAAGCTCTAAGAAAGTTTGGAGCATTTCCTTCACGCCAATTTGGTATAAAGTGCTGCCAAGTACAATTGCCTAACAAGGTTTTAATGAATCAGAAAAATTGAGATTTTTGTGTCGCTGTAAGAGGTTTTCTTGATGTCTTTCTCCCAATTTAGCAATTACCCACCTACAAGCATCTTTTCTTAGAATGTCCCTATAATCAAAATCTTTGGAGTATTTCACTTGTTAAAGCGTAGATGACCCGATGTCCTCAGACCGATGTCCCTTTCTAGTACTCTACCATGCATCCTTGATTGTTGTAGAAAGTTTCATTCTGCACATATTGTCCGAGAACAGTACTTTGACTCTATATATCATCTGCATTAGCTGTTTTTGCGTCTCGATCAACCGGTGATGTTGCACAGGAACTGTCACATTCTCTTGATATGGACTTATGTAAGCTGCGTTTTCTCTGTGGAATTTTGGCTCTTGCAGCTACTTAGGATCTTCTATGACATTGTTCTTTTGTTTATGCTTGGTTCTAACAGGTCTTGTAAAAGG
Organism: Escallonia rubra; assembly: GCA_033065855.1. Lineage (NCBI taxonomy): Eukaryota > Viridiplantae > Streptophyta > Magnoliopsida > Escalloniales > Escalloniaceae > Escallonia > Escallonia rubra. Next base: position 695,908 of record JAVXUO010000422.1, read on the forward strand.
GGGTTGTGAATTTGATTCTCCTGGATGTTTGCTACACCCAGTTTGTATAATTTCCCCCTTTTTTTCTTTGGCCTGTAATATTTTTACTCTTTCTTACACTATGGTATATATTTTTACTTTTTCAAAAAAAAAAAAAAAAAAAAAGGTAATCCAGATCCAATTTCCGAGCCTGCCGTATGTGCCAAGAACAACCCAAAACGGGGGCAGTACCTCGTATTCGTAACATGTATATGTACTTTATGGAGTAGTGTGTACAGACACAGCATAGTAAGGGCGGCAGAGAGATTGAGATGGTGCAGCAGATGGGACGCGTGTGTTGGCCTTTTGTAAGAAAATTTGACTGGGCAAGGCAAGCGCATATAATATGGCAGAGTCATCGCTCACCAGGGTGTCCATCTCTCACGTCGCTTTCGAGCTCTCCGCTAGTTTCTCCGACCGGTTCTGCTTGTCCCTGCTCCTACCCTTGACCATACTTTGGTTTATATGCTTTGGTCTTGTCTTGGCCTCTTGGTCCATATATTACAAGCCTTCCGATTCACGTGAAGTTGAAGGAGACGATAACCTCTGTTTCCACATAGTTTAAAGTTTCTATATGACGCCAAATTGATAATTTTATTACAATTGTTTGGTGACTTCTAATTTTTGATGGTAAAAAAATACGGTTGAAATCGTTGCTAAAGATATCTTGATGATCAGAGAACATTATTGTGAAAAGCTGCATGCGCAATTAGTGATTATGGAGAATAACGTTGCGGGTCTATTATCATCGCTTACCCTTGATATGGCTAGGGTAAAACTTACTACATATCAAACTGTTCACTGAGTCTTCCTTTTATTTAACTATCAGAGACATATTTTCTTTATTCAAGTCATTATGTAACGTGCCAAGCACGTATCCTTACTAAATAGATATTAAAAGATAGCGTCAAAGGGGCCTTTTAGCAATTAAGATACGATGAAGAGAGGATGTTCTGGCCTCATCATCCCCTGGACTTCAAGAATGCGTGCATGGGGTTGCGTTTGTGACCCGTAAGCCCAAGAGTATCAACATCGTCTTCCTCCCCATCCTTCAGTTTCCACTCAAACTCTTGTACAAGTCCGGCAATTGCCACACAAGATATTAGCATTGCCTCGAGAGCACCGGAGCATACCCTCTTCCCCCCACCAAAGGCCATTGTCTTGTACAAATCCACGGGATCATTATTCTCAGAAAGAAACCTCTCGGGGTTCCACTCCTCTGGATTCTCCCACACTTCCTTCTCCATGTTACATCCATACAAGTTTATAGCAATCTACAAGAAAAAAGAAACACATCTTTAGAGTGACTGGGATCAATAGCTAGCTAGAAGGCAGTAGAGAATAGAAAGAATAACAACCTCACTTCCAGCAGGTACCCGATATCCTCCTAGCTGTGTTTCTTCATGTGCGTATCACAGAGGAATTACTGGCACAGGAGTATGGTTTCTCAATGTCTCATGAAAAATAGCTGACAAGTATGGAAGCTGACACAATTTTTCCTCAGTTATTTTGTCAGACCCGCTGACACTTTCAATTTCCAGAAGGAGACGATCCTGTTGGATTGTGAGCGAAGTAGTGTTATATATATCTAATCCTGTAAATCCAAGAGAGAATGTGTTTATCTAGAGGAGAAAGAGAGAGTAAACAACCTGCCGCTTTTGATCTTTAGCAAGTTCATACATAGCCCATTCCGTGGTGACCAAAATAGTGTCTGCCGTTTCGGCAATGGCCTCCCAGAGCAACATTAACATTTCATTGTGTGATAATGTTTTTGCTTCAGATAACAAGTAGTCAAGATAGCAGTTCATTTCCTGTTTCGGATTTCAACCAAGTTATTATAGCTATTAAGCCATAAAAGGCGTGAAAATACAATGGCATAGAAGCTTAAAAGGCCAGACCATGTACCTCGCCTGAAGCAATACGTTTTTTCTGCTCTCGAATCAGGGCATTCATCACTGCCATCCTACGGGTATGCAGCTGCTCAAGTCTCTTCTCCAACCCTCTATTTGGAATCCATTTCAGATATGGGAAAAAATCTCTCCAATCCACTTCAATTGCACCCTGCATTAGATCGAGCACCAGGACCCTAAAAATTTCCTCTCTCGAAAAGGTGGTTCCAAGTTCCTCAACATGTACATTTTCTACGTCCTTCCCCAGAACCTGCAAAATCCAGGATAGTCATTTTGGCATTTAAAATTCTAGACCTGGGAAGACGTCTTTAACTATAATGAGGATACTCACTTGTTTCATTGCTAATCCGAAAAGTTCAGACTCAAATATATTCCTGAAATTTATAGCATCATGGGGATAGTTCTTCAAGTAAGTATGGAATCGATTTAAAATGTTTTCTACCATGCTGTCCCTGAGGCATCGATGTCGCTTCTGATATATTCAACAGAGAGATTTAGCAAATTCAGTCTTATGATAAAACAAATAGAGAAAGAGGAAGAGAGACCGACGATGGATGACGTTTTTTCAAAACCAACCTGGGCATTGGGTCCCAAAACGTTAGTGAGTATATGGCGTTTGGCTGTCTTGTGGAACTCGTCATAATCACTCATTGCAACCATGGTTTTATCACAAGTGAGAATCTTTAACGCTTTTGGCATCTTTCTTGTTGAAATGGATGGATATCTGGTCACCATGGCCTAGAACAAACCAAAAGGGTAACCTTGAATGTGCAACCACAATAGCCTAAGTCCAATGTAATCTAAGATAGGAGAAAGGAGATCAAGAAAGTACTCGTCACATAATCATAGAGAGAGAAAATCTAACATAATTCAACCGTAAAGATATCGTTCTACACCAGTGTATACATTCTTTTCTGAGACAGGAGTACATGCTCAGTGCAAGACAAAAGATGTGGAGGCTAAAAGAGAGTTGGGTGAACCACGTTTTGTTTTTGAAGCAGTTAAATGTATCATGTTTTGTTTTTGAAGCAGTACTATCCGAAACAATAACTATTTCCGTTTGACTAGGACAAGCAATTTTTATGTGCGTAACCGAGGTCGCAAAATATGGCATACATCAGCACTAATAACCGTATCGATGAGCCAATTCGTATTTTTCATTTACCTTTGTGGAAATAATATAGGGGCACAGTTTGTTTTTATGATCCTATCCTGATTTTTCTTTTGCTAGACCAGCAAGCCAAAAGATCCACTTTCTCAGAATTGCATGGTTTATTCAAATACGAGGTCCGATCCTGGAAATACGGCTATTGTTGGATACGTCACAAGGGAATGGCTCGTGTAATAACATTGAAAAAGCATATAGAATATATTCAGTGTTTGATATGGTGCAATCTCTTCCCCTTCAAGATCCCAGAATTCTTAGTTTTTTCCTAGGACTCGTATTGCAAAGTACCTCAACTTTTATCTATTAACATAATCGAAACAAGCCTATCCTCGCCGACCCTACACATTTTAGGGTATGGGGTTTACGACGTTCTCCATCCTTTACTTATAGCCCAACACCTGCAATAAGATTACATTACAAGGATGTTTAATTCTTTATGAAAAAGAAAAGCTACTTTTTTTCAACCCTAAGGGGTGGGTGAAGTGACAAAGGTCTTGACAAATAACTTCAACAACCCGAGTTCAAATCTCCATACCTAGCAAATAAAACAATTGAATTGGCAACTTTTGTTGGGACACTAGTCCTCGTCACTCTTATAGTGCTTGCTGGCTGTTGTTTACGACCTCCTTAAAATTAAGTGCAAAATTGCATGTGAGTAAGGTACTAGTGCAAAATTGCTGGCTGTTATGTACCAATGTTTTCAAGGTTTTCGGACATTCATGGCATCTTTTCTCCAGTAAGGCGCCAAATTGGGCAGCAAGTACATACTTCAAGAACGAATCAACTTCAGCTCAACAAGGTGGCTTTAACTCAAATTCATCTCTCACCAGGTCTATTCCTCATTTTTACCCTTAATTGGACCTCGTTTTACGGTAGAAACAACTAATACCCCAATAATCAAATAAAGATTGAAATTGGTTGTCGAGCGCACAGATAATATATATGTATATAATGATAGGGGGAAGGGGTTACCTCCTTGGCAACCTCGTTGGAATTGAGGACGACCATAGAGTTGTAGCCGGCTTTGATGGAGTATATAGGTCCATAAGTCTCTGCCCACTTCAAGAAAGTTTTGTGGGGTTTCTTCTTCTTCAATTGCAGTAGATTCCCTAACAAAGGCACCCCAGGTACCTCTGCGACCAATCCATCGTATCACCATCAACACACACACAGAGTATAAATGGAAAGTGAATTAGAGTTCTTATATTGGCTTGGTCCCATAGTAAAGTACTGCCACTCAAGGTTGTAAATAGAGCAATAAGATTTGTACATTTGCTCCGGCACTGAAAATTAGTACTCTTGCAATAAGGTTGAACCTAATACTGATAAAACAAAATTTGGCACTTTCCCGGGTTTTAGGAATCTTCATCCAACCCTATATATAGTGACAATTAATAGTCACTAAATGTTTATAGTGGCTTTTCTTCAAACACTTTCAGCGACAATTATTAACATCACTTTTTTAGCGTCACTAAATAAATGTCACTAGAATCATTTAGAGACAATTAATTGTCACTATATAGGGGGTAGGAAGAAGATTCCTCCAACCGGGATAGCAGCCAAATTTTTTCCACTATACTGAAAAAAAGGAAATCATTTTCTTAATTTGTTAATTTAGAAAGTGTGTAATTGTTTTAGAACAATTAAAAAAATATATATATGACCAATTTTTTGGAACACAGAGATTATTAGAGTGATAGCATAGCTTGGTGCCAGATTAAAGTAATGCAACTCAAGATTGTACATACTGCAATAATAGTGCAATATAACTTTTTTATTATCAATGTAATTCTCATAATTATCAAAAAAAAAAAAAAAAGATGTACATCTGCAATAATAGTGCAATATAAGTTTTTTTTTTGTGCAAAAAAGGCTGGATCGTAAGGGTCTAATCTAACCGGCATGGAGTATTGCGCCTCGAGAACCTACAAGGCCACCACATACATCTGAGCCCCTGATTCCCGCACCTATGTCGGGGCCGAAGCGCACAAGGATCCGTGTGTGGAACACAAGCATGGCGGGGACGTAAGTGTGCCATGCTTGAGAATAGTGCTCTGCTCTGGCACGAAGAATAGTGCTCTAGCATCATGGTTGAGTTGATCCTTTTGACTACTGATGATCAAGATTAGTCAAGAGAAGTACCAGGTAAAGGTGGGAGATTGGAAGGTCCCCTCATATGATCAGAAACATATCCTTTGAGGAACCACAAAGAAATCCCACCCAGAGCAACGGCCGGACCTCCCACAGCAATCGCAGCTCCCATCGGCAAAGTTGCTGGAATGTTCAGAACTGCATCCATTTTTCAGTGACTCCTAGAGTCGGTCGCTGTAGCTGCCGCTTCAGTGCGTCAAAGCATGAAATGTATGCGCTTATTTATAAGCACAGTTCTAGACCAACTGAGGACGTGGAGATGTGGAGACTTGGAAGGAGTTACATGGGACAAAACATCCGAACAAATTTTGGTCGCTATTTCTAGTGGTAGGAATCGTCCTCCATTTCGATATATAGTTATAATTAATAATCGTAAAAATATTTTTAATGATTTTTTTACAAATACTTTCAGCGATAATGCTTAACAACATTTTTTAGCGTCACTAAATAAAAGTCACAAAAAATATTTAGTAATCATTAATTATTATTATATACAATATGACAGTATTAGAGAAGTTTCTTTAACAGTTAATATTTTTTTTTTTATAAAAGATCCGATGTTCTTTATGGAAAAGATACGCAGATAGTTGTTGGAGAAGAAGACAGAAGATTTGTCGCTTGCTAGGATCGGGCTTTGGTTGGAATATTTGGCTACTAGAAAAATGGTTGTGGTAACAGAAAACTGCTCTACCCTCATGAATGATGATGAAGAAAGCAAAATAATGCCAACATGAGTTGTGACAACCAAACATGTCCACAGAGAGGGGTCAGGGGAGACAAGTTTTGTAAAACTTTTCCAACGAAAAACTTACCCAACTTACTCAACCCAAAAGATAACAAGATACTACAAACCAACCCTCTTTGTCACTTTGTGGCTGTACAGCACATGTAATTAATAATTTTAGTGACAAAATTATTATTTTCTCTCGATTTTTATTTTTTATTTTTATCGTAATTGAAAGAATCTTCTTCCTATTTCCAATATATAAAAAATTAACGGTCATTAAATATTTTTAGTGACTTTTATTTAGTAACTCTAAAATAATACTTGTAAGAATTGTTGCCGAGAGTTTAACAAAATAGTCACTAAAAATATTTAATGACTATTAATTATTACTATGTAAGTATGTAACCAAAATTTGCCATCTAGATAGACTATTAATTATCACTTTGTGCGACTAAAAGAAAATTCTTCCGACTCGGATATCAACCAAAATTTACTCAACGATCAAAATTCCATGAAATACCAGTCATTTTCTTCAACTATTTCATTCAATCTGGACACCAAAAACATTTACACAACCTTTTTGAGCAACAAAACCCCAAATTACGAGTTAATATTCAGTAGTTGTCTAACACCATGTCATCAGCTTACGTTGTGTTAGACTACTACTAAAAAATTGCCATCTAGATAATCAAAATGATAAATATAATGAGAAAATTAATCAATTATATAGCAAATCTTAACTAGGTCAAACCTTGAAATTTTCAAACTTTGACCAAATGTTTGAAAATCCCACCTACATTTTCTACGATCAATAGATTTTCAATCCCCATCATTCTCATTCTCATTCTCTTAGTCTCATTTTCGTTTTTCTCCTTCCAACCTCTTTCTTATTTTCTCTTTTCATGGGGATGAGACATATTTGATTGAACTAATTGACATTAACAAACCAAAGGGCCTTAAGAAATAGGAAGGAATTGGAAGTCCTAACACCCAGAAAGAAGAACTTTGTTATGATATCAGTTTGGTTTTCGTCTTGTGTTATGTGGATAAACGGTGTGATATTTCCCATAATATATGTAGATTAGGATGGCTATATATGATATCAGAGGAAATTTCTTTCGATTCGAATAACAGTCAAACTTTTTTTCTTAAAGGATCCGATCTTCTTTTCGTAAAAGAATTGGTTCTAAACGGACCGTGAGAGTTTAACAAAATAATCACTAAAAATATTTAATGATTATTAATTATCAGCATGTATGAGTCTAAAAGAAAATTCTTACTTCTTGCGAGTCGGATATCAACCAAAATTTACTCAACGATCAAAATTCCATGAAATACCAGTAATTTTCTTCCTCTAGTTCATTCAACCTGGACACCAAAAACATTTACACAACCATTTTGAAACAACAAAACCCCCAATTAAGAGAAATATACGGTGATTGTTTAACACTACGTCATCAGCTTACGTGGTGTTAGACTACCACTAAAAAATTGCCATCTAGATAAACAAAATGATAAAGATAATGAGAAAATTAATCAATTAAATAGCAAATCTTAACCATGGTCAAACCTTGAAATTTTCAAACTTTTACCAAATGAACACAAACTTGAAAGTTTCAAACTTTTACCAAATGTTCGAAAATCTCGCTCACGTCTTCTACAATCAATATATTTTCAATCCTCGTCATTCTCATTCTCTTAGTCTCATTTTCGTTTTTCTCCTTCCAACCTCTTTCTTATTTTCTCTTTTCATGGGGATGAGATAGATTTGATTGAACTAATTGACATTAATAAAACAAAAGGTCTTAAGAAATGCGAAGGAATTGGAAGCCCAAACACCCAGAAAGAGGAACTTTGTTATAGTATCAGTTTGGTTTTCGTCTTGTGTTATATGCATAAACGGTGTGATATTCCCCATAATATATGTAGAATAGGATTGCTATATATGATATAAGAGAAAGTTTCTTTCGATCAGAATAACAGTCAATTTTTTTTTTAAAAAGATCTGATGTTCTTTTTCGTAAAAGATACCCAGATAGTTATCGGAGAAGAAGACGAGAAGATTTGTACCTTGCAAGGATTGGGCTTTGGTTGGAATATCCGGCTACCAGAAAAATGGTTTTGGTAATAGAAAACTCCTCTAGCCACGGTCCTCCTGTCCAGCCTCATGGTGATGATGAAGAAAGCAAAGTAATGCTAACATTGCCCACGTTTGTCTTAAATTTTACACGGCTCCGCCTTTATTTTTTTATTACATTTTGTTCCCTGACTCACGATTTTTTAGACAGTGTTAACAGTGTGATGCAAAAAGACATTTTTGCCCTCTTTATTCTCCACTATGCATTTCCCCTTCTCCCTCAACAATTCTCTGCGGTGGTGGCCTTGGGGAGGCTGGTATGCGATTGACGAAGGATGTGGTCGTGGTTGGCGATTGGTTGACGTGATTGGTGGCGGGGTGCTGGGCTATCATGATTGGTGACCGACAATTCTCTGTAAATTGACTGTTGTTGGATTTGGCGGCCTTGGGGAGGCCGTTCGTATGTCATTGACGGAAGAGGTGGTAGTCTTTGGCGATTGGTGGTGGGGTGCCTGGTTGTCGTGCCTGCAGCGATCATTGATGGGCCGATCGATGTGAGTGGGTGATCGATTGGTGGCCTTTGGCTGCCCTCGGCGGGCGACTGAATGGTGGTTAATCGGCAATGATGGGTCGTCGTGACGGTGGAAGGCTTGGTCGCAATGGTGGTTGCTGCCTGCTATCTATGGTGCGTGTCGCTACCGAGGGATGTGTGTGGTGTGTGTTTACGGTGGGCGTGGTGTGTGTGTTTACCGTCTGCTGTGGGTGGTCAATTGGTGGCCCTCGGCATGCTACTGAGAGTGATGGCCGTGCGCCAGTGGTGGTTCACCGACGTTGATGGGTCGTCGTGACTGGGTTGTAGTGGTGGTTCACCGGCTTTTTTGTGTGGTGTGGCTGGGTCACAGTGATGGTTTGGAATTTTAGTGGCAATAAATTAGGGATTTGATGACATTTTGGATTTTTTTTGGAAATTTAAATTAATAGAGGTTAATAATATAAATTAGGGAGGCTAGTTGGGGTATGAAAAAAACAAAAAGTGCTGTGTTAGGGAATCTCCAAACAGAGTTAGGCTTCCCTTAAGATTTGTGTAACTTCATAAAATGCGGGTACAAACTTCAGGAAGCGGAATGTAATACAAAAAGATAGGCGGAACCGTATGTAATTTAGGGTAAACTTCAGGAGCGCCGTGTGTAATTACCTTGTTATAATCGTTTTCTAGGTGTCAAAAATTGTTGATCAAACTTCTGGTATAAATGGAGAAAATAGCTAATCATTTGTTGTACTTTATTTCGGGTGGAATTTCATCATCTTCTATTGTGAATGATGTATTAAACTCACTCATTGTTAATAAATAACCATGCATCATATAGAACCGAACTCAATGAATGATATCGATATTCCTCTTTTCCTTTTTTTTAATCGAACTTTTTGTCAATTTCCCTTCAAAGTTATAAATGAGAAGAAATTTTTGTATTCATTAATTGAATTTGTTGTGTACACTCTGTATTGTTTTTTTATACATACGTGTAAAAAGAAAATACGCACCTAATCAACTTGATAAGGAAGTGATCAAATTCAAACCTATTATATCTTTATGAGACTTTGAATTAGATTAGAAGCACACTGGGTTGACTTTGTTGTGGACGGATGTCATGCTCTAATACCCTCCTGCAAGCTCACTGTATCAGAGACGTTGAGCTTGGACTGAATGAGATGGAACCGAGGCAGGGATAACCATTTAGTTAAGATTTTCAGTAGGTTGGTCAACAGTAGAAAGGACGCGAACATCCAAAGCTTTCGAGCCAGGCTTTCCTAGACGAAATGGTAGTGAATTTCAATATGCTTAGTGCAGGCATGAAAGATAGGATTAATGGAGAGATAGACTGAGCCAATGTTGTCACACCAAAGCTTAGGGGTGGAGGGGCGGCATGAGGTGAAGTTCGGACAATAAGGACTTAAGCCACTCCAATTCAGAAGCAACACTGGCAATAACTTTGTATTCCTCTTCCGTACTCTAGCAAACAAAAATTAGTTGCTTGCGGGAACTCCAAGAGATGAGAATAGAACCAAGGTAAATACAAAAGCCATTGCTAGATCGACAATCACTCGGACACCTGGCCCAATCCGAATTGGAGTACGCAAATAATGAGCGATCCGAATATTTAGAGAGGCATAAGCCAAAGTGAAAGGTATCTTTAAGGTAACATAAGATACGCAAACAGGGGCGGAGCCAGGATTTCATCCGAGAGGGGGCTAAATATATATCGAAGGTCAGTACAACCGGAGTTTAGCCGCCGGTCGCCGGAGTTTTGGCCGCCGGTCGCCGGAGTTTAGCCGCCGGTGAACTGTTGGAGTGAAGACAGTACAACCGAAGTCGCCGACTCGCCGTCGGCGTAGATCCGGGGTCACTGGGTCCTTGCCGCCGGCGGAGGTGTGAAAACAAACTCACCAGTAAAACTAGAAGCCATTATTTGTTTGAACTCCAAACTAACAACGAAAATTATCCAACAGATAAGCCGATAATACCAGCATTCAGCCAAAAAGATACAAGCAAAACTAAACAAATCCACAATCCAATTGAGCGATTTATTATAAACCAATTAAGCCCAAAAAAGTACACAGATTATCACCTGCCAAGAATTCCATGGACCATTACAACGAGATGATCGGCGGAGGAAGCATCGGACTCTTTACAACTCACCACATATTCGCCTCTATTCACCGACTCCGACGAGCAAACGTCGCCGTTTTCGAGCCTACCGTTTTCCATTACGTAATTTCACTCGATTCAAAGGTCACCTAATCCGCAACCATAACCCGCATTTGAAAAATACTTGTTGAAGTCCAGAAATATATGCCGTAATCAATCAATTGCTGTAAAAGAAAATGAATCTGGTGTTACTTTTTTGTGATCAATGTGGAGAGAGAGGGAGAGAGAGATCTTCGAAGGGAGGAAAGCGATGACGTGGAGAGGTGTGAAGAAGTAATTGAAGAAAAGAAAAGAAAAAGTTCTTCACTGGGTCCTTGCCGCCGTCGGCGTAGATCCGGGGTCACTGGGACCGTTGGAGTGAAGACTGAAGACTCTCCGTCGCCGACTCTCCGTCGCCGACTCGCCGTCGCCGTAGATCCGGGGTCAGTGGGTCTTTGCAGTTGCCGAGTCGCCGTCGCCCGTCGGCGTAGTCGCGTAGATCTAGAAAACGAGCCCGTGAGTCCGTGACCGTGAGGCGCCGTCGCCCGTCGCCCGTCGCGCCGAAGTGCGTTCGTCGTGGGTGGGTGCCGCCGTGCCGGAGGACGGGAGGAGTGAGCCGGAGTGAGGCGCCGGCCGCCGGTCGGTGTCTCGGTTGGTGACTGCCGACTGGTGAGAACTGAGAAGAGGCTCGGTCGCCGGAGAGAGAGAGAGAGCCGAAGAGAGAGAGAGAGAGAACCGAAAAAGTGTGAAAAAATACTATATATATATATATATATATATATATATATATATATATATATTTCAAAATCTGACAGGGGGCTATAGCCCCCTCTCGTACATATGTAGCTCCGCCGGTGTACGCAAGAAATGTTAGGTCGAGTAAATGAGAGATACTGAAGTGCCCCAACGATGCTAAGAGACATAGTGGGGTGGGATGAGGTCACCCCGATGCCGTGAAAGCTGAGTTGAGGTAGTCATGGGGGTGTGTACTGGCTTAGTCGTTTCAAGATGGGTGCAGTTGGGGAGATCCATGATGTGTTTGTGTTGAACTAGAAGAATGTCATGATCCGTGTGAATGACTTCGATGCCAAGGAATTAGTGAAGGGGACCAAGATCTTTGATGGAATATTTGGCATTAAGGGTGCCCACAATACGATTAACAGTTAACAAGGGATTTTCGGTGAGAAAAATGTCTTTGACATAGATAGAGAAAACAGAGAAAAACTGTGTCGATGCAAGGATGAACATAGACGTATCAGAGAGATATGCACTAAAGTTAAGGGTTAGAAGCTGTTGAGATAGACATGAATACCAGGCATGCGGGGCTTGCTTGAGACCATAAAGAGCCTTATGTAATTTGCAGACATGATGAAGGAACTAAGGATGTTGAAAAATCAGGACTCTACATCATAAATACATATTCGTCAATATAGTTGTTCAGGAATGCATTGTTCACATCGATTTGACGAAGAGTCCATCCAAAGAACACGGCCAGAGAGAGGATCAGACGAATGGTGGTAGGGCTGGCCACTGGACTGAAAGTCTCACCATAGTCATTGCCTTCTTGTTGACTATAGCCCTTGCAATAAGCTGAGCTTTGAAGTGATCAACTGAACCATCAGCCACGCGTTTAACAAGAATAGCCATTTGCAATCAATATGGTTGGCTTTCAGTGGTGGAGGGAAACATGTGATTGAGATTTTTGTGTCGCTATAAGAGGTTTTCTTGATGTCTTTGTTGGATTTGATCGATCCAATCCAATTAAGTGGCCTAACGGGTCATACTAATGTTGATTATTAATTTGACTTAGATATTAATTAATTAAATTAGCTGAATAAAATTATGGGGCTATTTAATTTAGCATCCAATACACTAATGATTTATGATGTATAAAAGGCTTATAGACCCTAATCTCTTAACTTTGATGGACGGTTGAGATTTGTCTCACTTTAGGGTTGATCCCACTACTCTCTCTATATAAATATATTTTCTTCTTGGAGGTTAGGATATCATAATGTTTGGCGACTCTTTTGCCTCCTAGAAAAAGAAAAAAAAATACACCACTCTAGAGAAGAGTAGTGAAGATCAATACCAAATGGCATATCGTTCGCTTCCGCATCTTAGCATTTTTTCATCATCAGAATAAAGCTCTTGGTAATTTATGACTTCTTTCGATTTCGGTGAGTTCGTAACCTTACTGTTCTTATATTTATGCTATTGTAAAATTCTAATGATCTTGACTATGAAATGAAATAATTCTAACATGTGGTATCAGAGTCACGTTAATCAATTGCATGAATATAGAACGTCCCCTTAAGATTCTTGGAATATTTGAAAAATTAATGTTAACGTAATTAAAAAAAAAAGTCCGGCTGTGTGGCATGTTGTTGTGGCCGTATGGCCGTTGGTTGGCCCTGTATATTGGGCCAGCAAGTTTGGACCGTTAAATGTGAGTTATGTGGCCTGTTAATGGCATAATAGATTGGCCCAACAAAAAGGTTTATGGATTGTTAATTTGGCCCAGCCTAAATTATATTTAGACTTGTTTTGGGCCCGTTTTGTGGCCTGAAGCCATCGGCCCTTGTGGCTAGTGGCTTGTTAAGTGGGCCGAAGCTGTTAGGCCTTAAAAGGCCTATTAAAGGGCCTGCTGTCTACGACAAAATTGGGCCAGTTAGAAGAGCCTGTGTAGGCCTCCGAACTGGGCTGTTTTGGCCACTTAAAAGTGGGCCTGTAGCTAACTGATTGGGCCTGTTTTGGCCATTTTAAAAATGAATTTTTTTGAAGGATTTGTGTATTTTAATTGGGCTTACAAAATAAAATTTGTAGCGCCGCTTATATGTTAATATTGGTTTATTTAAGAATACTGATTAATATAACGTGTCAATATTATTATAATTTCAAGAATTAGTCTAAAATTATGCATGTCATTTGTTCACTGAGTCTTCCTTTTATATAAACATCAGATACATAGAGAGGGAGACAATATGCATGACATTTGTTATGCTACTACAGGTTTCCGTTTTTATAGTATTAACCGGGCCAGGCTGCCATATCTGGTGATGATGTTTGTGTACACTGTGATCTATGCACTCACAACCTATATTCTCACTTCTGTAAAAATATTTTGATGTATATAGCCTGTCCATAAATATGACCCCCCCTTGCCACTTCTGTCTAATATTGGTCATCAAATCATGATATGTCATGGTGATATAACTTCTGCTTCAAAAGCACTTTTATATCTGTGCTATTCTCACTTTTTGTTATATAAAAAAAACACTTTTAGACCTGTTTAGACCGATAATATTACGATTCCAAACTATTTGTTCCGGTCATTTAAGACCGTAAGATATATTGTGAAGTAACTTTGTGTTTCGCTATACTTTGGCGACGTCAGACCTCTTATCCAAATGTCCTACATAGTGAACACCGTGCAACATTTACTCTCTAAACTAGTTCATTCTAATTTATTCAAAGCAAACTTGAACTCGACGTAGAAGTCAGGTAAATTTGGGAACAAACTACAGAGCCAGATGAGATAGTACTTTTAGACAACTCTAACCATTTAAAACTTGCATACATCCTTGAACACGTCCACATCGGTTTGGAAACATCACAATCCTGCCTTATCTATACATATATAAAATCATATATGTGGTTAAATGGTTAATTATTTTCCTCTCGAAGTGCCTTTTTTGGATTAGAGTGCAATTAAAAAGTAAGGTGTTTTTTACTTCTCAAATGATATTAAACTTCTTTCCTTAAAATACTCTTATTATTAATTTTTCTCCATAAAATGTCCTTTTTTGTATTAGGGTGTTATAAAAAAATAAGGGTGGTGCAGCAGTGGTGTTGACTAGAGAAACAACAGTGGAAGGTGGAGCAGTAGGAGACGGGAGCAGCAGCAACGAGGTAAACAGCAGAGACGGGTGCACGATGGGAGTGAGAGTATAAGATGGATTTAAGTTTTAAGTCTAAAAGGAAATAAACTAAAAGGTACTAAAAAAAAAAGGATTGTCTAGACGACGCTACAAGGGTATCAACTTCTTAAGCCTTTGTTGGTGCCTCCGCCGTTGTCCTGTGCCTTGCGCCTGGGCGGGCAAGGCGCATGCCTCCTTGAAGGCCCTGTGCCTAGTCCTAGGCGAGAAGTACCACCTTAACCGGGGCATGCCTTTGATACAAGTCTCACCCTTTAAGTCTTTACTTAGCTTTGAAAAATTCATGTAAAAAATTAACCTTAAAACTTGCCTGGATCAAGATCAATAAAAATAACACCTATATTTATGGTACTCCTTAGAAAACCGTTCCTAAGTTCAGGTATTATTATGTTCTTCTTTTTAATCTTTTACTTAAGGTGGAACGATTGTTGCATATACTAACTTTCATACATGGTTGCAAACTTAAATTTATTGATATAGGACCATGTTGACTTTTTAGATAAGTAGGTGTAAAAATCTTGTGGCAAATATATGTTGAATTGCATGCACAAGAGAATTGATAGCCTAATATATTATTAAAGTTAACAAAATCATGTTAGGTTGAAACAAAAAAGAGCTTTAGAGTAAACTATCAAAAGAGCTTTAGAGTAAATTATAAACTATAAACTATTTAACAGAAAAAGAGAAAAAAAAAAATGATCACATACGAAAAGAAAATAAAACGAAGAGTCTATTTTGCCTCCTAACGACCATTTCTACAAGTTACAACTACTATATTTGTTACCTAAACAAATATAGTAGAGTGCTACAAGATGGCTATCACTTTACAGAAAGAAACATGACGAATGATGGATGATACTGAATGTCCTGTATGATGATATTTTGAACTTAAGTAGATACGCGTGCCAAAGAAAAGTACAAAAGTTTAAAAGATAATCGTAGAAAATTTAGGAAGATTCTTAAAAGTTACGACTACTATATTTGTTACCTAAGCAATTGAATTTTTTTATGCGTTTTTCTAGGTCTCTTGAGTTCATTTGCTTTTCGATTTTAAGGATATAAAATTAAAGCTCCTACGTTCTTTCGTTCTACAAAATTTGTTATGCATATATTAATTTGATACTTCAAGTTCTTCTGCTTTAAATTTTTTGGAACTTTTGTTAGTATCACTTAATTATAATCAAACTTTTCTCAGTTCTAACTTTTATCTCACCCTCCCTAGACTTATATACATCCCATAGAATTATGCTACAAAAGATTGGACAACTCCAATATATACACTTCACATTACATTTTATGTGTGTCAAATTGTCTCTTGAACACTTTCTTCACCTTTATTATTACATGCGTAATACCAAACCTGTAATATTTTGTGAGAATTAAAAAATTGTAAAAGATGTTTGAAACTAATTACAATGTTAGTGTACCTTGCGCAACAAGATGTAATATGAAATAATCAACATTCTCTATACTGTCAACTTGATGTGACAGAAAAATATTGACAAATATATTGGTAATTGACATTAGCAATTCAAATTTAAAAGAATGACTGGGTTTTTTGCAATGAATTTTTTATTGCTTCAAGTATTTGATTACCAGTTCACAACTGATTTGCTTCTTAAAGTTTATTTAAACAGTCTTACTAATTAAGTTTAATTATATTTTCTCACTAACGTCCATAACATCTTTATTGGAGTCATTATGTAACGTACCAAGCACACATCCTTACTAAATAGATATTAAAAGATAGCGTCAAAGGGCCCTTTTAGCAATTAAGATATGATGAAGAGGGGATGTTGAGGCCTCATCATTTCCTGGACTTCAAGAATGCGTGCATGGGGTTGCATTTGTGACCCGTAAGCCCAAGAATATCAACATCGTCTCCCTCCCCATCCTTCAGTTTCCACTCAAACTCTTGTACAAGTCTGGCAATTGCCACGCAAGAGATTAGCATTGCCTCGAGAGCACCGGCGCATACCCTCTTCCCCCCACCAAAGGCCATTGTCTTGTACAAATCCACGGGATCATTATTCTCAGAAAGAAACCTCTCGGGGTTCCACTCCTCTGGATTCTCCCACACTTCCTTCTCCATGTTACATCCATACAAGTTTATAGCAATCTACAAGAAAAAGGAAACACATCTTTAGAGTGACTGGGATCAATAGCTATAGAAGGCAGTAGAGAATAGAAAGAGTAACAACCTCACATCCTGCAGGTACCCAATATCCTCATAGCTGTGTTTCTTCATGTGCGTATCGCAGAGGAATTATTGGCACAAGAGTATGGTTTCTCAATGTCTCATGAAAAACAGCTGACAAGTATGGAAGCTGACACAATTTTTCCTCAGTTATTTTGTCAGACCCACTGACACTTTCAATTTCCAGAAGGAGACGATCCTGTTGGATTGTGAGCGAAGTAGTGTTATATATATCTAATCCTGTAAATCCAAGAGAGAATGTGTTTATCTAGAGGAGAAAGAGAGAGTAAACAACCTGCCGCTTTTGATCTTTACCAAGTTCATACATAGCCCATTCCGTGGTGACCAAAGTAGTGTCTGACGTTTCGGCAATGGCCTCCCAGAGCAACATTAACATTTCATTGTGTGATAATGTTTTTGCTTCAGATAACAAGTAGTCAAGATAGCAGTTCATTTCCTGTTTTGGATTTCAACCAAGTTATTATAGCTATTAAACCATAAAAGGCGTGAAAATACAATGGCATAGAAGCTGAAAAGGCCAGACCATGTACCTCGCCTGAAGCAATACGTTTTTTCTGCTCTCGAATCAGGGCATTCATCACTGCCATCCTACGGGTATGCAGCTGCTCAAGTCTCTTCTCCAACCCTCTATTTGGAATCCATTTCAGATATGGGAAAAAATCTCGCCAGTCCACTTCAATTGCACCCTGCATTAGATCGAGCACCAGGACCCTAAAAATTTCCTCTCTCGAAAAGGTGGTTCCAAGTTCCTCAACATGTACATTTTCTACGTCCTTTCCCAGAACCTGCAAAATCCAGGATAGTCATTTTGGCATTTAAAATTCTAGACCTGGGAAGACGTCTTTAACTATAATGAGGATACTCACTTGCTTCATTGCTATTCCGAAAAGTTCAGACTCAAATATTTTCCTGAAATTTACAGCATCATGGGGATAGTTCTTCAAGTATGGAATCGATTTAAAATGTTTTCTACCATGCTGTCCCTGAGGCATCGATGTCGCTTCTGATATATTCAACAGAGAGATTTAGCAAATTCAGTCTTATGATAAAACAAATAGAGAAAGAGGAAGAGAGACCGACGATGGATGACGTTTTTTCAAAACCAACCTGGGCATTGGGTCCCAAAACGTTAGTGAGTATATGGCGTTTGGCTGTCTTGTGGAACTCGTCATAATCACTCATTGCAACCATGGTTTTATCACAAGTGAGAATCTTTAACGCTTTTGGCATCTTTCTTGTTGAAATGGATGGATATCTGGTCACCATGGCCTAGAACAAACCAAAGGGTAACCTCGAATGTGCAACCACAATAGCCTAAGTCCAATGTAATCTAAGATAGGAGAAAGCAGATCGAGAAAGTACTCGTCACATAATCATAGAGAGAGAAAATCCAACATAATTCAACTGTAAAGATATCGTTCTACACCGGTCTATACATTCTTTTCTGAGATAGGAGTACATGCTCAGTGCAAGACAAAAGATGTGGAGGCTAAAAGAGAGTTGGGTGAACCACGTTTTGTTTTTGAAGCAGTTAAATGTATCATGTTTCTAATGCAAGGTAGTACTATCCGAAACAATAACTATTTCCGTTTGACTAGGATAAGCAATTTTTATGTGTGTAACCGAGACCGAGGTTGCAAAATATGGCACACATCAGCAATAATAACCGTATCAATGAGCCAATTCATATTTCTCATTTACCTTTGTGGAAATAATATAGGGGCACAGTTTGTTTTTATGATCCTATATTGATTTTTCTTTTGCTAGACCCGCAAGCCAAAAGATCCACTTTCTCAGAATTGCATGGTTTATTCAAATACGAAGTCCGATCCTGGAAATACGGCTATTGTTGGATACGTCACAAGGGAATGGCTCGTGTAATAACATTGAAAAAGCATATAGAATCTATTCAGTGTTTGATATGGTGCAATCTCTTCCCCTTCAAGATCACAGAATTCTCAGTTTTTTCCTAGGACTCGTATTGCAAAGTACCTCAACTTTTACCTATTAACATAATCGAAACAAGCCTATCCTCGCCGACCCTACACATTTTAGGGTATGTGGTTTACGACGTTCTCCATCCTTTACTTATAGCACAACACTTGCAATAAGATGACATTACAAGGATGTTTAATTCTTTATGAAAAAAAAAGCTCTTTTTTTTCAACCCTAAGGGGTTGATGAAGTGACAAAGGTCTTGACAAATAACTTCAACATCCCGAGTTCAAATCTCCATACCTAGCAAATAAAACAATGGGGTAAATGCACATTGGCCCTCTGTACTATTCGCCGTAAGCGATTTGGTCCCCTCTATTATAAAACATTGTACTAAACCTACCTGTACAACTGGAAAGTGCGCGCAATTGACGGTTTTCGTCCAACTTAACACAGTTTTTGAGCAGGAAATGTTTGGCACTATTTAAATACCAAAATGCCCTTTTGGTCTTTAATGGTCACACAAACACACTCTACGCAAAGACATAAGCACACAACCGCCGTGCTTCTCCCCTCTCGCCACCCACAAACACAAAAACACACACTCACCATGGGACATAGTCATCCTCCCTATACAACTGCCACCCCCAGCCCCCCATCATCCATCTCCACACATTAAACACACAATCACCCATACTCACCCACCACTACACCGGCCCTCATCCTCCATCACCCACCAACACACAGAAATTCGCACAGACTCACAACGCGTCGCCCTTCTCAACTCCCCTGCCCCACCCCTTTGCATCTCCCCCCGCCCCTTACCTCTACCTTTTCGCTTAACCCAACCCCCTCTCCTTAACTCCAATTACCCTGCCCTCTTACAACTCCCCCAACCTTTCCCCCTGCCCTCCCCCCCTCTCGTCTGTACAGTGTGTGTAGGAGTGGGTTTGGGCGTCTCCTTTTCTATGCGTGAAGTGTGAGTATGCATGTGGGTCTGTTTTGTTTGTATGGGAGTGGGTGCGTGCGTGCAGAGTGTGTACGTGTAGGTACGTGTGTTTTATTGTGCATGATTTATGTGTGTGTGTGTCGTGGTAGGTGATGGGGAGGGGGAGTGGTGGGGGGAACCCTAGTGTGTGTCTGTAAGTTCGTGTAGTGTGAGTTTGTGGGTATGTGCTTGTGTGTGTGTGTCGCGGTGGCAAGGGAAGAGGGTTTGGGCAGTGGGATGGAGAGGCAGGGAAGAGGGTCGAAATGGGTTGGGTGTGACTGACTGTTTATATGTCTTCTCTATCTCTTTGTCTGTGTGTGTGTGTGAGAGTGTGAGAGTGTGTGAGAGAGAGAGAGTATTGGGTTTAGTGGGTGGTTGTCTGTGGGATGGGGTAGGTGGGTGCGTGTTTGTGCAGAGGTGTGTGGGGGTGGGGGTGGGGGGTGTGGTGGACGTGTGTGTGTGTGTGAGGGTGGGGTGGGATGATGGGTGATTGGGTGGGGTGGGGGTGTGGGGGCTGAAAAGAGTTAGAAAATGGTTTTTGGTTTGAAAATTTGATGTATAAAAAGGGGTAAACATGACATTTTCACGAGATCTGTTATGTTCCATCTATTGCTCGCTCTTTCGAATAGTACATGTAGGATTAGTACAATGTTTTATAGTGGAGGGGACCAAATCATTTCTGGCAAATAGTACATGGGGCCAAAGTGTATTTTCCCCTAAAACAATTGAATTGGTAACTTTTGTTGGGACACTTGTCCTCGTCACTCTTACAGTGCTTGCTGGCTGTTGTTTACGACCTCCTTAAAATTAAGGGCAAAATTGCATGTGAGTAAGGTACCAGTGCAAAATTGCTGGCTGTTATACTTTCAAGGTACCAATGTTTTCAAGGTTTGTGGACATTCATGGCATCCTTTCTCCAATAAGGCGCCAAATTGGGCAGCAAGTACATACTTCAAGAACGAATCAACTTCAGCTCTACAAGGTGGCTTTAACTCAAATTCATCTCTCACTATGTCTATTCCTCATTTTTACCCTTAATTGGACCTCGTTTTACAGCAGAAACAACTAGTACCCCAATAATCAAATAAGGACTGAAATTGGTTGTCGAGCGCACAGAGAATACGTATTTAATGATAGGGGGAAGGGGTTACCTCCTTGGCAACCTCATTGGAATTGAGGATGACCATAGAGTTGTAGCCGGCTTTGATGGAGTATATAGGTCCATAAGTCTCTGCCCACTTCAAGAAAGTCTTGTGGGGTTTCTTCTCCTTCAATTGCAGTAGATTCCCTAACAAAGGCACCCCAGGTACCTCTGCAGCCAATCCATTGTATCACACACACACACACACACACACACACACACAGAGGGTATCAATGGAAAATGAAATTAGAGTTCTTATATCAGGCACTGAAAATTAGTACTCTTGGGCTGCGTTTGGCGACAAGGATATGGATAAGGATAAGGACAGGATAAGGGCGGATAAGGCCGGACAAGCTATACCGTCGGATAAGACCGGATAAGCAAGAAATCCTATCCAGCGTTTGGACCAAGTCCGGATTATAAGTCAGATATGCAATTTACAAAGTTATATATATATATATGTATATATAGATATATATATGTATATATAGATATATATGTATATATATACGTATATATGTGTGTATATATATATATATATATATGTATATATGTGTATATATATATATGTATATATATACCTATATAGATTTATATTAATATACATATATATGTATACATATATATATATATATAGGGAGCTGATCCCTTGACAGCGTAGGCAAAATAGAATATCTTGCCAGCGCGATCTGGCCGTCCATCCCGAAGGGATGGACGATCCAGATCACTTTTTTTTGCGGCGCTGTCAGTCGTCCGCTACACAGTGTAGCGGACGGATCTTTTTACCATCTTGCCCCCGCTCACCCGTCCGCTACATTATGTAGCGGACATAAACAGTATTTTTTTCATGTTTGAGACAGTGCCCGTCCGCTACATAATGTAGCGGACGATTGAGACACCACTTTCCAGACCTTTTTTTTCTTCTCTGTCCTTTTTTCTTTAATGTTCTGACACTCTCTCTCTCTCCATCAATTTTCTGATGGACTCCTTTTCTCTGTCTGTCTCTCTCTCTCTCTCCTAAAGAGGAGAAACTTCATTTCACTTTCATTTCACACACACACACACACACACACACTCTCTCTCTCGATCTCGACGGCGGCAGCTTTACGGTGACGGCATGATTTACGGTGCAATCGATGAGCACGCCGGCGGCGAGCTCCGTCACCCGGACGACCAAAATGGCCTTTTGCTTGAGGGCGATGAGTTCGATAATGGGGAAAGGTTTGCGGCTTTGAGCTCACTGGTTCTTGGTTCTTGATCACTGCTGATGTCCACAACTTCGACGCTACCAATGTCGCCTTCTGTGGCTTGTTTATCACCTATGGGTGGGAACCTGTGGAATAGCAAAGTCAACCTTACAGAGGTGAAGGCCTTTATGGTTGATCGGAGGGAAATGATCGAACGGTGAACCGTCCAGATCTGGCCGCGTAGGTGTTGTGGCCGGCGGTGAGCTCCGTCACCAATGGGTTCCAGGGTAGCTTGAGTTTGGCCGGTGGTGGTTGGTGGCGACGACGTCGATGTAGATGGTGGTGTTGGGTATTGTACTGCACAATTACCTTCTTCTTGTTCAGTATATAAAACCCAAATTAACATTTGAATCGTATCTTTAATTTCAATTTGCTTTAGTTTTGATCCATGAACTTTGTTAAATGGTTGCTTAGTTGAGGGAGAATAAAGAACATCTTGTTTGCTTGGAAGCTGTGAATAAGGAAGATGAACCAGAAAGAACATTCACTTTTGGCAGAGACTGCCATACTGCCATCTCACATTTCAATCTCACATTTCACGGCTCCATCGTCCGCTACATAATGTAGCGGACGGGCACTGTCTCAAAAGTACTGTCTATGTCCGCTACATAATGTAGCGGACGGGTGAGCGGGGGCAAGATGGTAAAAAGATCCGTCCGCTACACTGTGTAGCGGACGACTGACAGCGCCGCAAAAAAAAGTGATCTGGACCGTCCATCCCTTCGGGATGGACGGCCAGATCGCGCTGGCAAGATATTCTATTTTGCCTAGGCTGTCAAGGGATCAGCTCCCATATATATATATATATATAGATATGCATACATATATATATATATATATATATATATATATACATAGGTATATATATATATGTATATATATATATGTAGGTATAGATACATTATATATATATATATATGTATATGTATATAGGTGTATATACATATATAGGTATATAGGTGTATATATATATTTATACCTATATATATTTATACATACATATATATATATATATAGGTGTATATATGTATATAGGTATATATATGTATATATATAGGTATATAGGTCTATATATGTATATATATAGGTATATAGGTGTATATATAGGTATATAGGTGTATATATAGGTATATACACACACACACATATATATATATATATATATATATATATATATATATATATATGTATATAGGTGTATATATGTATATAGATATATATATGTATATATAGGTATATAGGTCTATATATGTATATATATAGGTATATAGGTGTATATATAGGTATATATATATATATATATATATATATATATATAGGTATATAGGTGTATATAGGTATATATATAGGTGTATATAGGTGTATATATAGGTATATAGGTGTATATATATATATGTATATAGGTGTATATATATATATATATATATGTGTATATATATATATATATATGTATATATATATGTATATAGGTGTATATATATGTATATAGGTGTATATATGTATATGTATATAGGTGTGTATATATATATAGGTGTATATATATATATGTGTATATATATATATATGTGTATATATATATATGTGTATATATATACGTATATAGGTGTATATATGTATAGGTATATAGGTGTATATATATATGTGTATATATATATATATATATATATATATATATACACCCGCAATGTATATGTATATATACAATGTATATGTATATATGGCGTTGAAGGGAAAGAGGAAGAAAAGTGGGGTGGGTCCCTTTCATTTTAGTCCGACATGATCTGGACTAATTTTATACCACCCCCCCCAGGTATTATTTTATCCCACTCAAGGGGGATAAAACAAGTCCAAGGGTACCTTATCCGGGGACTAAAGTGCACGTCCAAACGCCGGATATGATTATTTTTATCCTATCCGGGGTCTTATCCCGCGCGCCAAACACAGCCTTGCAGTAAGGTTGACCCTAAAACTGATAAACACAAACCCATATACACCCACAACCTTTACAGATATATGTCTGCAAGACTGATAACACAACTTGTGCTGCCAAATTAAGCGAAGTGCTGCTACTCAAAGGTCGTGCCTAATAATTTGTACATTTGCATTGGCTCCAAAATTACTGTTTTAACAAGTTCCCTTTTTCGATACCTATCAAAACTATGGAAGAGGGAGGACCGCCAATAAATAAACACACGGATACTGTAATACAAAATTACTCCCGCCGTTTGATTTTTTTTTTTTTTTCCATTTGAACTTGACAAATTATAGTGATATAAGTCATATATTGTGTATTTTCTATTCTATCCTTAAAAAGAAAGAAAAAAAGGAGAGAAATAAATTAGTCACGGAAGAGAAAATGAGTGAGTGAGTGTTAAATGAGGAGAGAGAAAAAATAAATAATATAAAAAGGTAAATACTGAAAAAAAGGAGAATCATTTTCTTAATTTGTTAATTTAGAAAGTGTGTACTTTTTTTAGAACAATTCAAAAAAGAAAAAAAAATTATGACCAATTTTTTGGAACACAGAGATTATTAGAGTAATGCAACTCAAGATTGTACATACTGCAAGAATAGTGCAATATAAGCTGTACATCTGCTCTGGCACGAAGAATAGTGCTCTAGCATCATGGTTGAGTTGATCCTTTTGACTACTGATGATCAAGATTAGTCAAGAGAAGTACCAGGTAAAGGTGGGAGATTGGAAGGTCCCCTCATATGATCAGAAACATATCCTTTGAGGAACCACAAAGAAATCCCACCCAGAGCAACGGCCGGACCTCCCACAGCAATCGCAGCTCCCATCGGCAAAGTTGCTGGAATGTTCAGAACTGCATCCATTTTTCTGTGGCTCCTAGAGTGGGTAGCTGTTGCTGCTGCTTCAGTGAGTCAAAGCAAGAAATGCATGCGCTTATTTATAAGCACACCGTAAGCACACCGTACTAGACCAACTCAATGCAGCTCTTTGATTCTCCTTTTAATATAAGTTTGTCGGTTTACAAAAAAAAAAAAAAAGAGGAGACTTGGACCGGAGTTACATGGGACAAAACATCCGAGCAAATTTTGGCGGCTATTCTAGTGGTAGGAATCGTCCTCCATTTCGATATATAGTTACGGTTAATAATCGCAAAATATTTTTAATAATTTTTTTTTACAAATACTTTCAGTGACAATTCTTAATAACTTTTTTTAGCGTCATTAAATAAAAGTCACAAAAAATATTTAGTGATCATTAATTATTATTATATATGATATAAGAGGAAGTTTCTTTCTATCCAAATAACAATTAAATTTTTTTTTTTTATATAAAAGATGCGATGTTCTTTTAGTAAAAGATACCCATATAGTTGTTGGAGAAGAAGACAGAGAAGATTTGTCGCTTGCTAGGATGGGGCTTTGGTTGGAATATTTGGCTACTAGAAAAATGGTTATGGTAACATAAAACTGCTCTAGCCACGGTCCTCCTGTCCTGTCCAGCCTCCCGATGATGAAGAAAGCAAAATAATGCCAACATGAGTTGTGACAACCAACGAAAAACTTACCCAACTTACTAAAGCCAAAAGATAACAAGATACTACAAATCTCAAAGGTTAGCCTTTTAGTGACAAAATTATTATTTTCTTGCGATTTTTTTTATTTTTATCGTAATTGAAAGAATCTTCTTCCTATTTCCAATATATAAAAAATTAACGGTCATTAAATATTTTTAGTGACTTTTATTTAGTAACTCTAAAATAATACTTGTAAGAATTGTTGCCGAGAGTTTAACAAAATAGTCACTAAAAATATTTAATGACTATTAATTATCACTATGTAAGTACGTAACTATGTATGAGACTAAAAGAAAATTCTTTTTTTTTTGTGTGCGACTAAAAGAAAATTCTTACAACTCGGATTTCAACCAAAATTTACTCAACCATCAAAATTCTATGAAATACTAGTCATTTTCTTCCACTAGTTCATTCAACCTGGACACCAAAAACATTTACACAACCTTTTTGAACAACAAAATCCCCAATTAAGAGAAAATATTCGGTGGTTATCTAATACCACGTCATCAGCTTACGTGGTGTTAGACTACCACTAAAAATTTGCCATCTAGATAGACAAAATGATAAAGATAATGAGAAAATTAATCAATTAAATAACAAATCTTAACAATGGTCAAACCTTGAAAATTTCAAACTTTTACCAAATGTTCAAAAATCTCGCTCACGTCTTCTACAATCAATATATTTTCAATCCTTCGTATTCTCATTTTCACTTTTCTCCTTCCAACCCTCTTTTTCTTCTTTTCTTTTTTCATGGGGATGGGACAGATTTGATTGAACTAGTTGACATTAAAAAAACAAAAGTCCTTAAGAAATGGGAAGGAATTGGATGTAACACACGTAAAGATGAATTTTGTTATAGCATCAGTTTGACTTTCGTCTTGTGTTATGTGTATAAACGGTGTGATATTCCCTATAATATATGTAGATTAGGATTGCTATATATGATATGAGAGGAAGTTTCTTTCGATCCGAATAACAGTCAATTTTTTTTTAAAAGATCTAATGTTCTTTTCGTAAAAGATACCCAGATAGTTATCGGAGAAGAAGACGAGAAGATTTGTCGCTTGCAAGGATTGGGCTTTGGTTGGAATATCCGGCTACCAGAAAAATGGTTTTGGTAATAGAAAACTCCTCTAGCCACGGTCCTCCTGTCCAGCCTCATGATGATGATGAAGAAAGCAAAGTAATGCTAACATTGCCAACGTGAGTAAACTAACCACTTTGAGCAATTATAAAACCGTCATCACTGGTCGCACTATTGATGGTTTGGCTTCAAAGGGTTGAAACTGAATGCACGACATTTTTTTTGCTATTATTATAATGAATAAATTACACACGACACCTCTGAAGTTTGCCTTAAATTATGCACGGCTCCGCCTTTTTTTTTTTATTACATTTCGCTCCCTGACTCACGATTTCTTAGACAGTGTTAACGGTGTGATGCAAAAAGATATTTTTGCCCTCTTTATTCTCCACTACACATTTCCCCTTCTCCCTTAACAACTCTCTGCAAGTGACTTCTCCATCAACAATTCTCTGCGGTGGTGGCCTTGGGAAGGCTGTTATGCGATTGACGAAGGATGTGGTCGTGGTTGGCGATTGGTTGACGTGATTGGTGGCGGGGTGTTGGGCTGTCATGATTGGTGACTGGCAATTCACTGTGAATTGACTATTGGTGGAGTTGGCGGCCTTGGGGAGCCCGTTCGTATGTCATTGACGGAAGAGGTGGTCGTCTTTGGCGATTGGTGGTGGGGTGCTGGGCTGTCGTGCTGGCAGCGGTCGTTGATGGGCCGATCGATGTGAGGGGGTGATCGATTGGTGGCCTTTGGCTGCCCTCGGCGTGCGACTGAGTGGTGGTTGTGCGACAATGGTGGTTCATCGGCAATGATGGGTCGTCGTGACGGCAGAAGGCTTGGTCGCAATGGTGGTTGCTGCCTGCTGTCTATGGTGCGCGTGGTGTGTGTCGCTACCGGGGGATGTGTGTGGTGTGTGTTTACGTGTCTACGATGGGTGTGGTGTGTGTGTTTACCGTATGCTGTGGGTGGTCAATTGGTGGCCCTCGGCATGCTACTGAGAATGATGGCCGTGTGCCAGTGGTGGTTCACCGACGTTGATGGGTCGTCGTGATTGGGTTGTAGTGGTGGTTCACCGGCTTTTTTGTGTGGTGTGGCTGGGTCACAGTGATGGTTTGGAGTTTTAGTGGCAATAAATTAGGGATTTGATGAGATTTTGGATATTTTTTTGAAAATTTAAATTAATAGAGGTTAATGATATAAATTAGGGAGGGTAGTAAGGGCGTCGGAGGGAGCAAGAAATTTCAGAGGGCACGGGTGGATTCCATCAACAAGTCCCAGGAGGTCATAGCTACGATGAAGAAGGAAGAATTGACTTTTCCCTAGAAAGTAATTGTGAGTAATAAGTTTGATGGAAATAAAGTGTTGAATTTGGTTAAGAGGGAATAAAAGAGGTGTGGTCGGGTTGGGGTTGGTGTTGGAAGAAAAATCCATGAAAAAAATGTTGTTTGACAAAAGGAGGCTCTGGTACCATATAAGATCAGAAGAAATGTGTATTCATGTCACTGAATGTGTTGTGTACACTCTGTAGCTTTTTATACTTACATGTAAAAAGATAAAGTTCTATCTTGTTGTGACTTTGAATTGGATTATCAACACATGAGGTTGACGGATGGCATGCTCCAATAAGAACCTTCCAACCCTTTTTCTCCCTCTATCTCCTAATCTAGATCTCCAATATCAACACCAACATCACACCACCCAAACACCACCGTTCAAGCAATGGACAAGTTGTCAAGGCCCCCTCGCCTCCCTGACCACCTCAAGATTGCGCCATTGTTGCTGCCGCTCTTATTCCACAATTGTATTCCTTAAACTAGTTTTAATTTGACACAAATCTACACCCTCTATTCTACCTTGAAATTCACAATACTGAAATTTAGTTGTTTGGAATAATTTAGAAAAAAAGATATTTAGGATTACTTCACAGAATTTGACTGAATTCAAAATTTTATAGCGTGAAATCAGATGAAAAGTTATAGTATTACATGGGATTTTAATATAACTGAACTACAACAATTACTTATCATGCCTCATCCTTTCTTGTATCTCTACGATCAATGAATCTACCAACATCGTATTCATTATTGCTGTCGCGAAATCACCTTTGCTGTCACCACCACCCTTCCACCGCTACTGCCACCAATACTGTTACTGTCACTACCACGACCCTTGAAAATGCTATACCCACCACTACTAGACCATTATACCCACCACAATTGCCACACCATCATCGCCAGATGACACGACATCATCACTGTCAATTGTGTTACATAACCACTAATACCGTAATTATCATTAATAGATCGCCATCTATGCTATCTGCGCGACACCACTGCCATCACCATCATAAGTGTTTCCACCGCCATCATTGTCACTACAATTAACATTTGTGCCACTATATCAACCCTCATGTGATTAACATGACTGTCATCCCCACCCACAAGCACTATCGTCAATGTTGCCACCACCATGACTATTATCACCAATATGTCAATAGTGACCTCTAAATACCACCACCATCACCACCACCACTATTATCGTTCAATCACTAGACATTGCCACTACCACTAACGTTCATGCCACACCACAAATGCCGATAACGTCACAACACCACTACAATCAACGTCTTTACTAGAGACGCCATCACACTCACCACCACCACCGTCACTACTGTCACCATCCTAATTAATACCACCTCCACCACCATAATCATTACCATCACTTAAAACCACACCACCCTACTTCCACCATCAATGTCACTATGCCATCACTTATATTAATGCTACTCGCACACCACCACCACTATGTGCTGCCACGAACACATGTGAAATCACTTTTCTTGCAAGCCGAGGATATAGTTGTCTAACGCTAAGGCAACATTTTCATTCCGAAACTTTCAAAGCAAACATGAACTCGACATAAAAGTCGATCGGGTCCAAATGAGAGAGTATTTTCAGAAAACTCTAACCGTTTGAAACTCGCATACATCCTTGAACACGGCCAAATGGTTTGGACGCATCACATTCACGCCTAATATAACGAAAGGGGAGGGTCGAAGGGCTGATAAAAATGCTTTAGCAATAAAATATGATGAACAAGAAGTTCAGGCCCCATCATTTCCTGGACTTCAGGAATGCGTGCATAGGATGGCGTTTGTGACCTGTAAGCCCAAGAGTATCAGCATCGTCTTCCTCCCCATCCTTCAGTTTCCACTCAAACTCTTGTACAAATCTGGCAATGGCCACGCAAGATATTAGCATTGCCTGAAGAGCACCTGCGCATACCCTCTTCCCCCCACCAAAGGCCATTGTCTTGTACAAATCCACAGGATCATTATTCTCAGAAAGAAACCTCTCGGGGTTCCACTCCTCTGGATTCTCCCACACTTCCTTCTCCATGTTACATCCATACAAGTTTATAGCAATCTATAACAAAAAAGAGACACATCTTTAGAGTGACTGGGATCAATAGCTAACAAGAAGGCAATAGAGAACAGAAATAGTAAGGACCTCAGTTCCAGCAGGTATCAGATATCCTCCAAGCTGTGTTTTCTCATGTGCATATCGCAGAGGAATTATTGGCACAGGACTATGGTATCTCAGTGTTTCATGAAAAACAGCTGACAAGTATGGAAGCTGACACAAATTTTCCTCTGTAATCTTGCCAGACCCACAAACACTTTCAATTTCCAGGAGGAGCCGATCCTGATTGGATTGAGAGCAAAGTAGTGTTATACATTTCAAATCCTGTAAATCCAAGAGAGAACGTGTTTCTAGAGAAGAGGAGAGACTAAACAACCTGCCGCTTTTGATCTTTAGCAAGTTCATACATAGCCCATTCCGTGGTGACCAAAGTAGTGTCTGATGTTTCAATAATGGCCTCCCAGAGCAACATCGTTATTTCATTGTGTGACAATGTTTTTGCTTCAGTTAACAAGTAGTCAAGATAGCAGTTTATTTCCTGTTTTGGATTCCAAGCAAGTTAATATAGCTACTAGGCCTTAACATGCTTGAAAATACAATGGCATAGAATTTCAGATGGCCAGACCAGGTACCTCGCCTGAAGCAATACGTTTTTTCTGCTCTCGAATCAGGGCATTCATCACTGCCATCATACGGGTATGCATCTGCTCAAGTCTCTTCTCAAACCCCCTATTTGGAATCCATTTCAGATATGGGAAAAAATCTCTCCAATCCACCTCAATTGCACCGTGCAATGGATCGTGCACTAGGACCCTAAAAATTTCCGCTCTTGACAAGGTGGTCCCAAGTTCCTCAACATATAGATTTTCCACGTCCTTTCCCAGAGCCTGCAAAGTCCATTGACAGTTATTGTGGCATTTGAAAGTTTCTAGGGACCTAGCAAGATGTCTTTAACTGTAATGAAGATACTCACTTGTTTCATTGCTAATCCGAAAAGTTCAGACTCGAATATTTTCCTGAAATTTACAGCTTCACGGGGATAGTTCTTCAAGTAAGCATGGAATTGGTTTGAAATATTTTCTATCATGGTGTCCCTGTGGCATCGATGCCGCTTCTGATATATTGAACTGAGAGAGTTAGCAAATTCTGTCTCATAACAACACAAATAGAGAAAGAGGATGAGAGACAGAGATGGAAGACTTTTTTTTCAGCACCAACCTGAGCGTTGGATCCCAAAACGTTTGTGAGTATATGTCGTTTAACTGTCTTGTGGAACTCGTCATAATCACTCATTGCAACCATGGCCTTGTCAGAACTGAGAATCTTTAATGCTTTTGACAACTTTCTTGTTGAAATGGATGGGTATCTGGTCACCATGGCCTAGAGCAAACCAAAAGGATCTAGAGTTACAACCATACTGCTGATGGGTAACCTAAAATATAGAACGCAATAGCCCATGCCCAATGTAATTTTAAGATAGGAGAAAGGAATCGAGAAAGTACTGGTCACCTAATCACAGAGGAAATCGAACATAACTCAAGTGTCATCATTAATAATTACCATACATATCTATGAGCCAATTCATATATCTCATTTACCCTTGTGGACATAATATAGGGGCGTAGTATATTTATGAATGTGTTGCAATCAAACAACGAATGACGAAGTTTTTCTCAGGAGGATCTTGTCCTAAATTTTCTTTTGCTAGATTAATAAGCCAAAAAATTCACTGTCTTATGATTGTAAGGTTTGTTGGAATACGAAGTCTGATCCTGGAAATACAACAATAGTTGGATTCGTTACAAGGTAATGGCCGGTGTAATAACACTTTTTGTTTTGTTTTCAATTTCCAAAAAAAAAACAAACTAAAGAGCAGTTAACAATTTTTTTTTTACAAAAACAAGTGGGTGTTTGATAACCCAGTTTTTATTTTGAGTTTATTTTTGTGGTGGTTTGCGGAGGCGGTGGTGAGGCGTGGGGGTGGCCGACGGTGGTGGTGGCTATTGGCGGTAGGAGGGTGGTGGTGGTCTAAAAAAAAAAAAATCAAAACTGAAAATCGACCCTCATTTTTGGAGTTTTTAAAAACCGCCTCAATTAAAAAATTAATTTTTTAAACTGAAGAAAAAAAATAGTTATCAAGCGCGTTTATTTTTTTCAGTTTCCAAAACTGAAAGAAAAACTGGGAAAAAAGCCATGTCAAACGGGGCCTAGTGTTTGATTTGATATTGTGCGATCTCTTCCTCTTCAAAATCACAGCATTGTTCAGTTTTTCATTCTCGACGTACCTCAAGTAATACCTGTTAACATAACCGATACGGCCGTATCCTCGCCCCTTAAACATTCTATTCTCGAGTATGTGGCTTACAACGTTCACCATCCTTTCCACATAGCAAAACACCAGCATGCAGATGACATTGCAAGGACGTATAACTACCTATTCTATTTCTTCAATGCCACCTGATTCTTTATGGAAAAAAACTAATAAAACAATTGAATCACAACTTTTGTTGAGACAGTTGTCCTCGTCACTGCTAGTCATTGTTTACAACCTTCTTAAAATTAAGTGCAAACTTGCATATCAGTAAGGTACCAGTGGACTTCAACGATAATATACTTTCAAGATACCAATGTGTATACGTTTTCAAGGTTTCTGGACATGCATGGCATCCTTTCTCCACTAAGGGTACTCAGCCGCCAAATTGGGCTGGAAGTACATACTTCAAGAACGAATCAACTTCAGCTCAACAAGGCTGCTTCACTCGAATTTATCTCTCACTAGGTCTATTCCTCATTTTTACCCGTAATTGGACCTCGTTTTTACCGTAGAAACAAAAATAATACTCCAATAATCAAACAAGGACCGAACATAGGGGCAATTAGGGGTTACCTCCTTGGCAACCTCATTGGAATTGAGGACGACCATAGAGTTGTAGCCGGTTTTGATGGAGTAAATAGGTCCATAAGTCTCCGCCCACTTCAAGAAAGTCTTGTGGGGTTTCTTCTCCTTCATTTGCAGTAGATTCCCTAACAAAGGCACCCCAGGTACCTCTGCAGCCAATCCGTTATAACACCATCGACATACACAAACAAACACACACTCACAGGAATTATGGAAAGTGAAATTAGAGTTCTGATATGGATTCTAGGTTGTAACTACTACAATAAGATTTTTCATTTGCTCTGGCACTAAACTTAGTGCTCTTGCAATAAGGTTAACCCTTTTTCAGTACTGAACAAGATTATGGAATAGGAATACCAGATAGATAAACACACACACACACACATATGCACAAACAATCATTAAAGATATATATTTGCAAATTAGACTGATAACACAGCTCGGTGCCAAATTAAGCAAAGTGCTGCTACTCCAAGGTCGTGCCTAATTGTACATTTGCAGTGGCACTAACATTGGTTTTTTTACTATATGGTTCCCTTTCCCAGTACTGATCAAAATTATGGAAGAGGACTGCCAGGTAGATAAACATACGCACGCAGCAGATACGAAATAATTAGAGTGACAGCACAGCTCGGTGCCAGAGCAAAGTGATGCTACTCAAGATGGTACATAGTGCAATATAAGTTGTACATCTGCTCTCGCACTAGGAATAGTGCTCTGGCATCATGATTGATCGAGTTGACCCTTTTTCAATACTGATCAAGATTAGTCAAGAGTACCAGGTAAAGGTGGGAGACTGGAAGGTCCCCTCGTATGATCAGAAAGATATCCTTTGAAGAACCACAAAAAAAGCCCACCCAGAGCAACGGCCGGACCTCCCACAGCAATCGCAGCTCCTATAGGCAAAGTTGCTAGAATGTCCAGAACTGCATCCATTTTTTAATGATTCCAAAAGTGGGTATCTCTTGCTGGTGCTTCAGTGAGTCAATGCAAGAAATGGATGTGTTTATTTATAAGCACAGTACTAGACCAACTGATCCTGGTCAGGGGGAGCCGTGGAGTGGAGCGACATGGGAGAAAAGATCCTAATTAAGTTCTTTGGTGAATGATACCCAGAAAGTTGTTGGAGAAGAAGACGAGAGGGGCTTCTCAAGACTTGTCGCTTGCTACCATTGGGCTGTGGATGGAATATCCGGCTACTAGAAAAATGGTTTTGGTAATGGAAAGCTCCTCCTGTCCTGCCCCATGATGATGAAGAAAGTAAGATAATGCCACACTGCCAGCATGAGTAACTTACCATTTTGAGCAAATATAAAACGAACAAACTTTGGCTGCTATCTTGTTTGTAAGAATCTTCTTCTAATCCCGTATATAGTGATAATTAATAGTCACTAAATATTTCTAGTGGCTTTTTCGCTAATACTTTCAATGACAATTCTTAACAGTATTTTTTTAGCGTCACTAATTAAAAGCTATAGAAACATATGACAACCATTAATCGTCGCTATATAATGTGTAGGAAGAAGATTCCTTAAACTGGGGTAGTAGTCAATTTTTTTCCATATAAAACCATCATGACACATGTTTCACTATTTTGATGGTTTGGGTATGAAAGGTTGACACCGACTGCAAGACACTTCTTTTGCTCTTATTATAACCCTTTTTATAGTGTCAAAAATTGTTGCTCAAACTTTTAACGGAGAAAATAGCTAATAATCATTAAACTTTATTTCGGGTGGGATTTCATCATTTTCGATTATAAATAATGTATATAACTCACTTACTGTTGATAGAACAACGAACTCAATGAATGATATCAATATTCCTCTTTTTTTTTTTTTTTAAATTGAATTTTTGGTCAATGTCCTTTCAAAGTTATAAAATCAAAAGAAATTTGTATTCATTAATTGAATTCGTAGTGTACACTTTGTATGGCTTTTTTATACATACATGCAAAAAGATAACGTATGCACCTAATCAACTAGATAAGGAAGTGATCAAATTCAAAACTATTCTATCTTTCTAAGACTTTGAATTAGATTATCAGCACATTGGGTTGGCCTTGTGATGGATGTATGGCATGCTTTAGTACCCTCCGGCAAGCTCAGTGTATCAGAGACGTTGAGCTTGGACCGAATGAGACCGAATCAAGGCAAGGACAACAGTTTAATAAAGATTTTTCGCAGGTCGGTCAACAGTGGAAATGACGCTAACATACAAAGCTTTCGAGCCACGCGTTCCCGGATGCAATGGTAGTGAATTTTGACAAGCTTAGCGCGGGCATGAAAGACAAGATTAAATGAGAGATAGACCGAGCCAATGTCGTCACACCAAAGCTTGGGGGTGGACGGGCGACAAGAGGTGAAGTTTGGACAATAGGGACTTAAGCCACTCTAATTCAGAAGCAACATTGGCAATAGCTTTATATTCTTCTTCCGTACTCGAGTGAGCAACAATCCAAGATATGTCATTAGTATCAAGGTAAATACCAAAGCCACTGGTGGACTGACAATCATCCAAATACCCGGCCTAATCTGCATTGGAGTACGCGGATAAGGAGCGATCCGGATATTTGGAGAGGCTTAAGCGAAAGTGAAAGGTATCTTTAAGGTAACAGCAAACCCGTGCTCGGAGTTGGGAGATTGCATGAATTGGGCAACCTTGTTAACAGAGAAAGACTGTCAGGTCGAATAAATGATAGATATTGAAGTACCCCAACGATGCTACGCCACGTAGTAGGGGTGGGATGAGGGTCACCACGATGCCATGAGAGCTGAGCTGAGGTAGCCATGAGGGTGTGTACTGGCTTAACCGCATCAAGATGGGTGCGTTCAGGAGATCCATGATGTATTTGTGTTGAACGAGGACGAGGCCACAGTCAGTGTGAATAACTTTGATGCCAACAAAATAATGAAGAGGACCACTATCTTTGACGAAAAATTCGGCATTAAGGGTGCCCACAATACGATTAACAGCTAGCACGACATTGCCTGTGAGAATGATGTCTTTGACATAAATGAGAAGACGGAAAAAAATGTGTCGGTGCGAAGGATGAACAAATATGTTTCAGAGAGATAGGCACTCAAGCCAAAGGTTAGGAGCCGTTGAGATAGACGTGAATACCAGGCACGCGGGGCTTGCTTGAGACCATAAATAGCCTTAGGTAATTTGCAGACATGATGAAAGAACTGAGGAATTTGAAAACCAGGAGGATGTGTCATATATACATCTTTGTCAATATAGCCGTTCATGAATGCATTGTTCACAAAAATTTGACAAAGAGTGCTTCCAAAGAACACGGCCATAGATGATATAAGGCGAATGGTGGTGGGGTTAACCATTGGACTGAAAGTCTCATCATAGTCAATGCCTTCTTGTTGACGATAGCCCTTGGCAACAAGTTGAGCTTTGTAAATTGTAATGATCAACTGAACCATCAGCCTAAGGCGTTTAACACGAATAGCCATTTGCAGCTATTGAGGTTGGCATCAGTGGTGGAGGGGTCAAGTCCCATGTGATTGTGCTAGAGAGCATCATATGTATCCTATATATAAGGGCTCTAATGGACATGTGAGGCATATTCGGAGTAGCAAGTGGGTTCAAGGTTAGTGACAAAGGCAATAAGAGGATATTTGGAGGCAAGAAGAATTTTAGGTTTACGATTGTCGTCGCGAGATTGGGTGACCATACGAATTGTGAGGATTTGGGTGACGGGGAGGGATGATGGTCATTAAGGGGATAGATGGTGGGGCCGTAGGGGTGTGGGAGCTAAACAACAACAGGGGCAGGTAAGGAAAGAGAAACATACGAGGATGATTGTATAGGGGAAGGGGTAAGGAAAGTGACATGGATGAAGAGGGGAAAGGAAGGGGTGACATGAAGGTGATGGGGTTAGGTGGGAAGTTTTAGGATTTTAGGGGGTTTATTTTCTGGGATAAAGGAGGAGATGGAGAGTGAAAAAGAATTTATGAAGAGGGCCTGTTTGTTGTGGAGGGCATAAGGTGTGGTGAAGTGAGAGAAGACAGATTAGGATTTTTGGAATTTGTTTTACCTAATGTGAGAGGATTTCTGCGGTAAGATATGATAGGAGTGTGGGAGTTAAAGAGAAATGGGGAGGTGGGCCGTGACATATGGGCAAAAGATGAGTAATAGGAAGGAATGGGTGGGGGCAGATTGGAGAAACTGAATTAAGCAGTGGGCTACTGTAGTAGGGAATAATAGATGGCGTGGTTAGCAAGGCAGATTGGGTGGCCTCGAGTGGGGTGGTTTGAGACGGAAAACGATCTTCATAAAAATTGCATGAATGGTGATCTAGATATGACCGGTGAGAAGGTCAAGGCACCGATATCCCCTATGAATAACGCTATAGCCCAAAAAAAAATACACGGAATAGAACGAAAATCAAGTTTGTGTTTGACATACGAGTGTAGGTAGGTGTAAAAGAAGCACCCAAAAGCTTTAAGACGGGTATAATTCGATGGAGCTTTAAATATTTTTTGAAAGGGCATAAATTGTGGATGAAAGACTATTGATTAGAAAACGGTAGTCGAGCATGGGCGAACATCGAGAGCCCTTTTTTGACAATATAGCGATGCTTGGGTTCCGAAGCCCTGTTTTATTCATAAGCAACGGGGACATGTAACCAGGTGAAAAATGTTGTTTTGGCAACAAAATGTTCAGAGTGGGCATTATTCACCACCCCAATCAGATTGGATGGTTTTGATGGTGTGGCCGATTAAGTTATCTAGTAGTATTTTAAATTGAATAAATATGTTCACAACATCCAATTTTACTTTGATAGGAAAAATTCACGTGCAACGGCTATAGTCATTAATAAAGTGACCCTGATGAGAGATAACTGGGGAAAGACGCCAAAGATCACTAAAAATTAATTCCAAAGGTGTGAAGGAAATTATCTGAGAAAATTCAAAAGGAAGCTTATGACTTTTTCCAAGACAAAGGCCTCACAAGTCGCAAGATTACATTTATTGTAGGTAGTAGAAAGAGAAAAACGACGAACTACTTGAGAGACAATGTGAGGAGAGGGATGACCAAGCAGTGATGCCAGAGAGATAGAGGGCTCGGACATCAAGTAGAGCTGATGGAGCACAGTGGCGAATAGTGGTATTGAAGACACATCAGATGCGGGAATTGGTAGAGGCCATTTTTGAGCGACCTTGAAGTAGGGGTATCCTGAAAGTGCAGTCCTTGACAAAGACAACATCAGAAAGAAATTCAAAATACATGTAAAATTATCAGCGGTAAATTGATGAACATAGAGAAGATTTTTCAAAAATAGACGAAACATGAAGCATATTAGTTTATTTAAAATTCCTAGTAGGAGAACTTAATAAAGAGTGACAAGTATGAGAGATAAGCATACACCATCACCAATATGAACTTAATCAGTGCCCGTATGTGAAGAAGGTGAGAAATGTTGGTGACGTCATTGGTGATGTAATTTGTGGCTTTAAAATTGGGATATCAGGCACGATCATAAGGCGGGAAAGAGGGGTGAGTGGTCATTGGAGGCTAGGGTTTAACGATATGGGTGGTAGGGGCGAATATCACCCGGTTTATTGTTGTGGTGGCAAACAATGGAAGAGGCTGGGCTAGGTGAGGACTGAGAGGATGGAAAAGGCTAGCTGTGGAACGACCACCAGAACATTGATTCGTACGGCCTTAATGCTTGCCGCTATATGAGGAGGGAAGAGCATACAGGTGCTAAACTTCAGGAGCGGAATGGAAGAAATCTTGGGGGTTTGGGTGAAGGGATGGTTGTGGATGGTAACATGGGCTTGCGGAAAGAGGGTTTCGCGGGACTATTGGCGTTCCACCTGAGTTTTGTGTGTGAGAAGTAGAGCATAGTGTCTGTATAGAGATTGTATCAGCACGGGTAGTAATGGAGGTGACAAATGATTGATAGTTAAAGCCAAGGCCGACGAGGAGGGGAGGGCGTTGACAAGATCTTCGTTACAGATGGGCCGACCAGTAGCAGCTAGGGTTTCTCTAATGGCTTTGCCTTTTTGAAAGTATTTAATAATGTTGCGATTGTCTTTTGTGAGATGATGAAGATCGTAGCATAAATTGAAAATCTTGGCTTTGGATTGACAGGAAAACATGCGTTCAAGGAAGAGCCATACTGCCGCTGAGGTGTGCAAGCCTAGGAGCTGCGCTAACACAAGTTCCGTGAGTGATGACAATGACCAACTTATGAGGAGT
Organism: Escallonia rubra; assembly: GCA_033065855.1. Classification (NCBI taxonomy): domain Eukaryota; kingdom Viridiplantae; phylum Streptophyta; class Magnoliopsida; order Escalloniales; family Escalloniaceae; genus Escallonia; species Escallonia rubra. Next base: position 735,282 of record JAVXUO010000422.1, read on the forward strand.
TGACTTTGTTTTTTCCTGAACGTATAAACTGGATTCTCAATGGGAGAATCATCGCCAAAAGAGACAGCAGTGATGTTTGAGGTGGGTGTAAGGGTGTTGGAGGGAGCAAGAAATTTTAGAGGGCATGGGTGGGTCGCATCAACAAATCGCAGGAGCTCATAACTACGGAGAAGATGAAGGAATTGGCTTTTCCAGAGAAGGTAATTGTCACTGGTAAGTTTGACAGAAATAAGATGTTGAAAATATGGTTAAGAGGGAAGAAAAGAGGTGTGGTAGGTGCGGTGGGGTTAGCGTTGGAAGAAAAAAGACAAGAAAAAAACATTGTTTGACAAAGGAGGCTCTGTACCATAAAAGATCAGAAGAATTGTGTATTCATTTCATTGATTTTATTGTATATGCTCTGTAGCTCTGTTATACATACATGTAAAAAGATAAAGTATGATAAATAAGAAAATGATCAAATTCAAAACTATTCTATCTTGTCGTGACTTAGAATTGGATTATCAGCACATGGGGTTGACTTTGTGGTGGACGAATGACATGCTCCAATAAAAACCTTCCAACCCTCTTCCCCCCCCCCAACCCTCCCTCTCTCTCTTTTTAGATCTCCATCAACACCAATGTCACACCACCCAAACACCACCGTTCAAGCAATGGTCATTGTCATCAACACAACAAGTTGTCAAGCCTCCCCTTTCCCCCGCCCGCTGACCTCATCAAGACTGCACCATTGTTGCTGCCGCATTAAATCCACAATTGTATTCCTTAAACTAGTTTTGATTGGACCCAAATTTACACCCTCTAATCTACCTTGAAATACAAACCTGAAATTTAGTTGTTTGGAATAATAAAAAAATAATTGCAATTAAATTTCACGGAATTTGACTGATTCCAATTTTTATAGCTTGAAATCAGACGAACAATGATAGGATTTCAGGAGATTTGAATTTCACTTAACTACAACAATTACTTATCCTTTCTTGTATCTCTATGAATCAATGAATCTACTAGCATCGTGTTCATTGGTGTTGCTGCCACATCATCTTTGTTGCTACTACCGCCCTTCCACCACTACTGCCACTAATAATATTACTGCCACTATCACCACCACCACCATCACTGAAATGGCTATACCCATCACCACTAGATCGTCACACCCACCACAACAGCAACACCATCATCGCCATATGACACGACACCATCACTGTCAAGTGTGTTACATCACTACTAAAATATCACAATTACCATCGATAGATAGGCATCATCACTTCCTGAACCACACCGCTGCCATCACCATCATCAATGTTGCAATACCGTGATTGTCATTATAATTAGCACTGGTGCCACAATATCAACCCTGATGTGATCAATATGACTATCATCACCATCCACCAACACCACAGTCTATGTTGCCACCATCATGACTATTAACCATCATGCCATTAGTGACCTCTTAGATACCACTACCACTACCACTATTATCGTTCAATCACTGGACAATCCCATGCCACACCACCACTGCCGACAACATCACAACACCACTACCATCGCCGTTTTTACTAGAGTCACCACCACCACCACCACAGTCACCATCCCTACCACTAGTTACACCACCACCATCATCACTACAGTCACCATCCCTACCACTAGTTACACCACCACCACCATCATTACCACTATAATTATTACCATGACTTAAAACTATACCACCACTTCTACCATCAGTTGCCACTACACCATCACTTACATGGCGACTATTCACACCCCATCACTATGTGCTGTCACGAGCACATGCGCAATCACTTTTGTTGTTCATTGAAAGCCGAGGATATAATTGTCCAAACGCTAGGGCAATATTTTCAATCTAATTTTTCAAAGTAAACATGGACTCAACATAAAAGTCGGGTCCAAATGAGAGTATTTTCAGACGGCTGTAACCATTTAAAACTCGCATACATCCTTGAACACGTCCAAATGGGTTTGGAAGCATCACATTCCTGCCTTACAAATATAAAATAAGTGGGGAGCGTTGAGGGGATGATAAAAGGGCTTTAGGTACGAAGAGGAAGTTCAGGCCTCATCATTTCCTAGACTTCAAGAATGCGTGCATGGGATGGCGTTTGTGACCTGTAAGCCCAAGAGTATCAACATCGTCTTCCTCCCCATCCTTCAGTTTCCACTCGAACTCTTGTACAAGTCTGGCAATTGCCACGCAAGATATTAGCATTGCCTGAAGAGCACCTGCGCATACCCTCCTCCCCCCACCAAAGGCCATTGTCTTGTGCAAATCCACTGGATCATTATTCTCAGAAAGAAACCTCTCGGGGTTCCACTCCTCTGGATTCTCCCACACTTCCTTCTCCATGTTACATCCATACAAGTTTATAGCAATCTACAAGAAAAAAGAAACACATCTTTGGAGTGACTGGGAAAAATAGCCAGAAGGCAACAGAGAACAGAAAGAGTAACAACCTCACTTCCAGCAGGTATCCGATATCCTCCTATCTGTGTTTCTTCATGTGCGTATCGCAGAGGAATTACTGGCACAGGACTATGGTTTCTCAATGTCTCGTGAAAAACAGCTGACAAGTATGGAAGCTGACACAATTTTTCCTCTGTAATCTTGCCAGACCCACAAACACTTTCAATTTCCAGGAGGAGCCGATCCTGATTGGATTGAGAGCAAAGTAGTGTTATACATTTAAGATCCTGCAAATCCAAGAGAGAACGTGTTTCTAGAGGAGAGGAGAGACTAAACAACCTGCCGCTTTTGATCTTTAGCAAGTTCATACATAGCCCATTCCGTGGTGACCAAAGTAGTGTCTGATGTTTCAATAATGGCCTCCCAGAGCAACATCGTTATTTCATTGTGTGACAATGTTTTTGCTTCAGTTAACAAGTAGTCAAGATAGCAGTTTATTTCCTGTTTTGGATTCCAAGCAAGTTAATATAGCTACTAAGCCTTAACATGCTTGAAAATACAATGGCATAGAAACTTAGAAGGCCAGACCAGGTACCTCGCCTAAAGCAATACGTTTTTTCTGCTCTCGAATCAGGGCATTCATCACTGCCATCCTACGGGTATGCATCTGCTCAACTCTCTTCTCAAACCCTCTATTTGGAATCCATTTCAAATATGGGAAAAAATCTCGCCAATCCACCTCAATTGCACCCTCCATTGGATCGAGCACTAGGACCCTAAAAATTTCCTCTCTTGACAAGGTGGTTCCAAGTTCCTCAACATATAGATTTTCCACGTCCTTTCCCAGAGCCTGCAAATTCCATGACAGTTGTTGTGACATTTAAAAGTTTCTAGAGACCTAGCAAGACGTCTTTAACTATAATGAAAATACTCACTTGTTTCATTGCTAATCCGAAAAGTTCAGACTCGAATATTTTCCTGAAATTTACTGCTTCATGGGGATAGTTCTTCGAGTAAGCATGGAATTCATTTGAAATATTTTCTATCATGGTGTCCCTGTGGCATCGATGTCGCTTCTGATATATTGAACAGAGAGAGAGAGAGCAAATTCAGTCTCATAACAACACAAATAGAGAAAGAGGAAGAGAGACAGAGATGGAAGGCTTTTTTTCAGCACCAACCTGAGCATTGGGTCCTAAAACGTTTGTGAGTATATGTCGTTTGACTGTCTTGTGGAACTCGTCATAATCACTCATCGCAACCATGGCCTTATCACAAGTGAGAATCTTTAATGCTTTTGACAACTTTCTTGTTGAAATGGATGGGTATCTGGTCACCATGGCCTAGAACAAACCAAAAGGATTTATAGTTACAACCATACTGCTGATGGGTAACCTTAACTATAGAACCACAATAGCCCATGTCAGGAGAAAGCAATCGAGAAAGTACTCGTCACATAATCATAGAGAGGAAATCTAACATAACTCAACTGTCATCAGTAATAATAGCCATATCTATGAGCCAAGTCATATTTCTCATTTACCCTTGTGGAAATAATATAGGAGCATAGTATGAATGTGTTGCAATCAAATAACAAATGACGAAGTTTTTCTCAAGAGGATCCTATCATGATTTTACTTTTGCTAGATCCGTAAGCCAAAAATTCCACTTTCTTATGATTGCAAGGTTTATTCGGATACGAAGTCCGATCCTGAAAATACAGCAATTGTTGGATTCATAACAAGGGAAAGGCTAGTCTAATAACATTGAAAAAGCGTATAGGATAATTTTAGTGTTTGGTTTGATATGGTCCGATCTCTTCCCCTTCAAAATCACAGCATTGTCAGTTTTTCATTTTCGAAGTACCTCAACTTTTACATGTTAAGATAACCGATACAAGCCCTATTCTCGCCCCCTACACATTCTAGAGTATAGTGTACCACGTTCTCCATCCTTTCCACATGGCAAAACACCCCGCATCCAAATGACTTTACAAGGGCGTATAACTACCTATTCTATTTTTTTCGTGCCACCTAATTCTTTATGGAAAAAAGCTAGTAAAACAATAGAATCGGCAACACTTGTTGCGAAATTTTTGTCCTCGTCACTATGCTGGCCATTGTTTACAACCTTCTTAAAACTAAGTGCAAACTTGCATATCACTAAGGTACCCGTGGACGTCAATCAATGTTAACGAACTTTCAAGGTACCAATGTATATGCATTTTCAAGGTTTCTGGACATGCATGGCATCCTTTCTCCAATAAGCGTGCTCAGGCGCCAAATTGGGCTGGAAGTACATACTTCAAGGACGAAACAACTTCAGCTCAACAAGGTGCCCTTGATTGGACCTCGTTTTACAGTAGGAACAAATAATATTCCAATAATCAAACTAGGACTGAAATTGGTTGTCGAGTGCACAAAAAATATGATAAACATAGGGGCAAGGCGTTACCTCCTTGGCAACCTCATTTGAATTGAGGACGACCATAGAGTTGTAGCCGGCTTTGATGGAGTATATAGGTCCATAAGTCTCTGCCCACTTCAAGAAAGTCTTGTGGGGTTTCTTCTCCTTCATTTGCAGTAGATTCCCTAACAAAGGCACCCCAGGTACCTCTGCAGCCAATCCATTACAACACCATCAACATACACAAACAAACACACACACTCACAGGAATTATGGAAAGTGAAATTAGAGTTCTGATATGGCTTGGTGCCAGAGCAAAGTACTGCCACTCAAGGTTGTAACTACGGCAAGAAGATTTGTACATTTGCTCTGGCACTAAAATTAGTGCTCTTGCAATAAGGTTGACCCTAACTCTGATCAAGATTATGGAAGAGGAAAACCAAGTAGATAAACACACACACAATCATTACAGATGTATATTTGCAGATTAGACTGATAACACAGCTTGGTGCCAAATTAAGCAAAGTGCTGCTACTCCAAGTTCGTGCCTAATTGTACATTTACAGTGGCATTAAAATTAGTGTTTTTACTGTATGGTCCCCTTTCCCAATACTGATCAAAATTATGGAAGAGGACTGCCAATTAAATAAACACGCACGCAGCAGATACGAAATAATTAGAGTGACAGCACAGCTCGGTGCCAGAGCAAATTGAGGCTACTCAAGGTTGCACATAGTGCAATATAAGTTGTACATCTGCTCTGGCACTAAGAATAGTGCTCTAGCACCATGGTTGAGTTGACCCTTTTAACTACTGATGATCAAGATTAGTCAAGAGAAGTACCAGGTAAAGGTGGGAGATTGGAAGGTCCCCTCATATGATCAGAAACATATCCTTTGAGGAACCACAAAGAAAGCCCACCCAGAGCAATGGCCGGACCTCCCACAGCAATCGCAGCTCCCATAGGCAAAGTTGCTGGAATGTTCAGAACTGCATCCATTTTTCAGTGACTCCTAAAGTGGGTAGCTCTTGCTGCTGCTTCAGTGAGTCAAAGCACGAAATGTATGCGCTTATTTATAAGCACACCGTACTAGACCAACTGAGGACGTGGAGAGGTGGAGACTTGGAGTGGAGTGACATGGAAGAAAAGATCCAAAGTTCATGGGTAAATGATACTCGGATAGTTGTTGGAGAAGAAGACGAGAGGGGCTTCTCAAGATTTGTCGCGTGCTAGCATCGGGCTGTGGATGGAATATCCGGCTACTAAAAAAATGGTTTTGGTAATGGAGAAGGGACTCTTAGAAAAGAAGGAGTTTTGGAGTTAAACATTCGGGGATGTGGGGCAAAGTAAAGTAAAATTGCCACATGACTAAACTAAAAATTTCTGAAAAAAAAAACCGTCATCACAGGTCGCACTCTTTTGATGGTTTGCCTTTGAAGGACTGACACTGTCCGCTGCAAGACACTTTTCTGCTCTTATCGTAATGACTCTATGTACTTTACGTGGGATGAAATGAAGTACTTTGTGTCGTTAGCTATTTTCCAGTATCATTTTTTGGTTTATCTAGCAAAATTTATGCAATGTTACATTTTATGTGCCTCCAAGGGCATGTACCTTGTAAGATTCGTATTAGAATATCTAGCTAATTTATGCAATACTACATTTTGCGTGCGTATAACGTTTCATAACTTAAAAGATTTAATTTTACTGCGCAATCTTCTTGAATCGTCGATGATACTCCAATGTTAAAAAGATTTTTTTTTTCTTCTGTATTTATTGCTGTGATTAGTTTGCTGAATCTCCTTCCACCG